>BSBM01001879.1:2620000-3870000 GCA_027924585.1 Larix kaempferi
GTTGGGAATGGAAAGATTGAGACATGGTCCTATCATTGCCGCAGATCCTACCACTGATCCTAAAACAGTTGTTGACACAACAACCTCTTGTTTAGAACCACGGGTAAAGCGGTCGCGTCCAATGGACCCAACTCAAATTCCAACATCAATGCAATCTCCAACCAACAATCCATCAACGAGTCATTCTGAAGTTCCTCACGCCACAAGAATTTTGGGAGATACTACATGTGTAGAGATGGACATACAAGCCTTTCTTAATTTGCAATCTCCCCAAGAAGACCACAACCCTATCGACCACACTCCCATTATGGCCCAATCTATGAATGAAGCACCACAACAAACAAGCTCCGGTATTTATGTCTCATGTCCACCCTCCCTACCTTGACCTGTCCATTGCAAGAAGAAGAACTCCTAGACGTATTCGTGTGGATGAGAGTGCTATGTCGGGGCTTGAAGGAAAGTTGCGAAAACACACTATCGAATGGAAATGCAACAAAATTGTCAAAGAATATTTTGAATCCAAAGGTGATGCAGGTAAATGTCAATTAGTGCTATGTTTGTTAAAGTCACATTCTTTAGCTGTTGTTAGGGGAATTTTGGGCAGAAATATGGTTAAAAGTTCAGAGGCCAACAGTCATATTGTTAGAAATATCCAATCTGCATTTAATGTGATTGGCAAGACATCTCGTACAAAATATCTTTGTGCGGCTCGTCGTGTTTTAGCATAATCAATTGTAAGCAAGTCCACAAGGCAACGTCGCCTGCTATCACACACTTCTCACATACTCAAATTACATAGAAAAAATATTAAAAAGTACTCTATTATAATAGAAAATCTTGACACTCCGGGTGGAAATGATTGTTGGGATTTTGTTGGTAGGTTGCCTTGTGCAGATAGGAAGCTATTTGATGTTTTTAAGGAGTTAGTACAAAAATTTTGGCACGGTCATACTAGACCTTCATCAAACCAAAGAGACGTGATAAAATTTAGAAAAGGTTCTACTGAACGTGAGCCCCATGTTAAACACTTCCTTGACACCACACAGACTGAACTCTATGAGAGATTCAGGAACGAGCACACACAATTGAACCTGGGCCAAAGGTCCTTTGAGAAATGAAAACCATGGTACGTTTGTATATGCATTGATCGGAACACTTGTTGTTGTAGATACCACGTAGAATATGAATATTATTATGACACATATAAACATATATTTTGTGATTTGCATACTAACATTGTGCAGGGCTGCAATGAATCCATACTACCATCGAATGCATCAAGAGACTTTATCCACAACATCATGTGTCCAATTCCTGAAGGACAAAAGTATTATGGAAAATTGTGTCTATATGGGACATGTTCTAGGTGCAGTGGGTTTTCTCTTTTGAACCATTGCATTCATGAAATCAAGGAGCACGAATTTGGCATGATGGGCGTGGAGATCCAAAGCTTCAAGTACGTGGCCTATCAATTAGACAGTGTCAGGGAAAGTAAAAAGATTTCATTGGTGAAGTCACAAGTGCAAATGAATATTACATATTTTTCATATTACACGTTCAATTTATGGCATATACATTTTTCCAAAGGCCACATTGTAATATTTCCCTTGTTTCCATGGTAACAGGTATCGGTATGTGACTTCTTGATGGAATTCTATGAGAAAACCGAGCAGTATGTTCAACATGTGCATGTAGCGCGATGGAAAGATGAGCAGTATAGAAAATGTAGGGACACATTTCCCATTGGAACCATAGTGTCAATTGTGGATTTTGCAAAAAATTACACCCTTCAGCCACAAAATGAAATCCAGAGTCAATACTACCATTCAAACCAAGTCAGCATCATGGTACATATTATGTATAGGCATGGGCCAGAGAGCAGCAATGACAAGAGGATAATACTGAAGGAGACAAACTTTTACATAAGTGATGATAGAACCCATGATCTACATTATGTGCAACATTGTTTTCAAATTTTCTATGATTAGTTGAAGGAGAGAGATATACAGATGGATCAGCATTGGATATGGTCGGATTGTTGTGTGGGCCAGTTCAAAAATGCCCAAGTATTCCAATGGATGAGTACTTTGCATAAGACTTATAATGTGCCACATATCTGGAACTATTTTGAGACTGGGCACGGAAAAGGCGAGCATGATGGGGCTGATGCATGCATCAAGACCGCACTATGAAGGAAAGAGATGAGGTTGGACAAGGAACCTCATATCCAAGATGCAGAATCCACAGTTCAATGGTGCTCCGCAACAATGTCAGACCGAGCAAGAGATCAACAAACATCATCAGTGGCAGGACGTGTGGTGAGAAATTTTTGTCTAGTGGTTGACATAGATTGATCGTGTTCCTATAGTCGCGGCACGGTACAAGGAACGCATGGATTTCATTCAGTTCAAAGCTCAAACAACCGCTTATTTGAAATATGGACGCGAAAGCTTGCATGCTTTTGCAGCCCTTGCATAAGTGGCGAATGGGATGAATGCGAATGCATGGACTGGATTGATGAATGGGATCATGTGTCACTTGCAGTAGACCAATGTGCAGTTGTTGAAACAACCCAGTTAGAGGAGGGTCAGTCAGCGATTTCGATAGACTACGACCATATCTCAGATCTTGTACAACCAAGACACATATACGTAGTTGTTTCACCGAAAGACAATGAATGGTATGCGGGTTATTGGTTGGCACGGTGCATCCAAGGTAAGCAGATCCTCTACGGATCATTAATTGACGATGAAGGAATTGAATTTCCTACTGGCTTGATGGTGGTTAAGGGGGAATATACTACACTAGATGGGAAGTCAAGAAAGACTAGTGGGCATGTATTCATGGATTACAGACTAGGTTCAGTGGTGTATCACTTCACAAACTTGATCATTGGCACAAACATCCATCTACAGTCAATGTCAAGCAAGATCTCAACCAAGGTACGCTACTACCTGCCTCATTCAAAGCATGAGATATTGATGGAGACAATTAGCAACAGAGAGGATCCAGATGGATTTATTGAATGAGGCGATTCAACTTTACATAAGAGAAAGAATTGCATCAAAGAATGTTATGTTCTACATCTAGGTATGTGTAGTTTTATGTTATTTCATTGGTACATGCATTTTTTGTTGATAGATACATACATAAATGTCTTTACCTATGTTTTTTATTTTTCCTATATGTATTAAACTGTTTCGTGCTTCTCTTTTATGTTGAATAAAATGGTGATGTGATTTGGATCAAAGTGGAGTAATTTGAGTTAGTATTTTCTTAAATATCTATTTATGTTTGTAGCATTTGAAGACAACAGGTTTGATAGGTTCTCAAGATTAGAATTACCTAGGTTTTAGGAAATTTTTTGAAGTACATAATCTATTACAATGGTCTTGAAAATTTAACTTGGTAGATGAAACCTTCTAGGAATCCATGCATGGATAGAAGGGTCTTCCACTTGGGGTAGGGAGTTATCATAAAGTTTCAAGGGTGGTATTTTTGAGATCTATACTTGAGAAAAGCATTGGGGAATTGTGAAATTCCTTATCAATCAAATATCTCTTTAGTTTCTCTCTCTTTAGTTTTGTGTCCACCCAAACCTTTTTCATGCTTTGGGTACCTTGAGGTATATTCCCAACCCCAAAAAATCTTATATTATGATGATTATGTTGGTTTAGGGTTTTGGTTCCCATGCTCTTATAACCCAAAAAACTCTTATATCCCCAACCTTTTTCATAGATTTGGTTCCCCATGCTCAATGCTCACCCAAATCTAGCTAGATTTTGGGTTTTTGCCCTTATCCAAACATCATGTCATCAACCTAGGGTTTCCACTAATATATTTTAAAACATGCTCATTTATGGTTGGATATTGATGCTTTATTCTTATAGATAACCACTTAGAGTTACTTGTCATCATCATCATCAACATCATCTATAGGCTCCTCATCAACATCTCCATCATCATCATTTCCATCATCATCATCTTATTCATCATCATAATCTTCATGACCATCACCATCACCATCATCATCACATCTTCTTCGTCCTCATCATCATCATCTTCATCACCATCACCATCATCATCAACGTCTTCATCATCATCACCATCTTCATCATCATCACCATCTTCATCATTAATTGAGTAGCACTAACATGTTCATCATTGTCACTAAACCATCTTCTTCATCCTCACCATCACCATCACCATCATCATCATTTCTTCATAATCATCACCATCTTCATCATCATCATGAACTCTAACTCTAACCCTAATTCAATTTCCTTCTATAACTCTAGCCCTAACCCTCACCCAAACCCTAGCACTAAACCACCTTCTTCATCATCACCATCACCATCACCATCATCATCAATGTCTTCATCATCACCACCATCTCCATCATCATTATTAACTCTAACTCTAACCCTAACTCTAACTCTAACTCTAACTCTAACTCTAACTCTAGGTTCCTCATCAACATCTCCATCATCATCATCTTCTCCATCGTCATCATCTTCATCACCATCACCATCACCATCACCATCATCATCAACATCTTCATTATCATCACCATCATCATCATCATACGTTCCCGGTGGACAATTTTACAGATTTGATCCCCGTGTGCAAAAATTGCACACTCCCTCATTGAAAAAAACCCGAGTTTCCAAGATGGACATACAAGATGACATTGGGGCCACGGGACTGGAGGAGAGGGGCACCCTTGGCACCATTCCGGCGTCTTGAATCCAATAGAGTTGACAGTTCGTCGATCGGAGCCATGATCGTCATTCTATGGCTCATTCTGTCTCGCATCCAAAAGGCCTTCAGGGACACCTGTTGGATACCTACTGGGGGCATAGAAGTCCAACCGTGCAGCAAAACTGGGTTCTAGGGAGTCTTGCAGGTGTGTCTAGGAAGGTTCCAGCTGGAAACGCTAGCCATAAGTGCCCAGCGGATGATTTTACAGAGTTGATCCCCTTGTGCAAAAAATGCACACTCCATTAATGAGCAAAACCCTAGTTTCCAAGATGGATGTACAAGATAGAAACTGGGCCAGGAGACCGAAGGAGAGGGGCAACCCTAGCACTATCCTGGTGTCCTGAATCCAGTGGAGTCGACGGTTCATTGATCGGAGCCACAGTCGTCATTCTATGGCTCATTTCGTCTCGCATCCAAAAGGCCTTCAGGGACACCTGCTGAATACCTACCGGGTGCACAGAAGTCAAACCGTGTAGAAAAACCTGGTTCCAGGGAGTCCTGCAAGTGTGTATAGGTATGTTCTAGCTGGGACTGCTAGCCATAAGTTCCTGGTTAATGATTTTCCAAAGTTGACCCCCGTGTGCAAAAATTGCACACTCCCTTACTGAGCAAAACCCTAGTTTCCAAGATGGACCTACAAGGTGACACTAGGGCCATTGGACCAGAGGGTAGGGGCACTCGTAGCACTATCCGAACATCCTAAATCCAACGGAGATGACGATTCATCAATCTGAGCAACGATCATCATTCTATGGCTCGTTTTATACCCCTACTTCCTGAGAAGGTTGAAGCTATAAAGCAACAGGTCTCTAGTATTCATCCCGAAGCTCTTTTGTTTATGTCTAAGATAAATAAGCTCTCAGTTCGTGAGTTGGAACATATCCATCTTAACAGAATTTATACAATCTCTGTTTTACGAGAAACTGATCTTAGAATTTCTCATAGCAATGACAAGGAATCCTTCATTTTGCATTTGTTAGCAGAAGAAGTTCAATTTTTGACAAAACAATGTAGTTATTACATGTGGAGGCAATGGTTTCCCGTGGAAAGATGTTGGAAAATGGGCTATTACATTAGCTTTTCCGATGGGCGAGCGGCTTACAGAAGGAAATATGGCAGTTGTAGATATCTATGCTTTTCTTTCGACGAAAATTGTAACAGGATTTCCATTTATAATACAGGCATATTTTTTACTGGTTTCATCAAGAGAAAGTATCATTTTCAATAACAAGTGGAACCAGGGAATCCTTTGTTGTGTTCCATTAGCCTTTTGTTAAGCATTTCGTGCTCTGGTAAGTGGTAATTGACCTCTATCATCAAAAACTTGGGTCTATAGGTACCTTCCCTTTCATATTCCTCGTAATGCACACATAGTCCATCCTTATATATATATATATATATTTTAACAGAAATAGGGGAAAGAGTGTATTTATAAAAGCTGTGCACAGCTATTCATTACATGCATATGAAAGAGTTTTTTGCAGAAGAAGAAATTTCTAGAAAGACTGTAATTTCTATCAACATGTCTTTAAAAGTTTTGAGCCTAATCTTTCTAGAGCTGTTCAAAATGGTACTGGGATAAACCCTGATAAACTGACTGTTTAGGAGAATATATAAATACATTGGCAAAATAGATACAAAAATTGAAACTTGGGCTAGAAAGGGAATTAGCCATAATTCTTGAACTGGGCTGAAGCTGCGTCCACCATTTCCTGGTTTATCTCTTGATTGACCGTGGGGGTTTCCTACAGATAACTTCCCTGCGTTTTCCCTGTCAACACTGCCATATCTTCCCGCAGCATATCAACCTTTCCCATTAGCTCGAAAAAGTTTTTCTACAAATCATCAATCCTCGATTCCTGGCATGAAAGCTGAGAGACTGTGTGATTCAGGTCCGCAGCCATCTCCTTGTTTTGCTTCACACTGGTGCAGATGGCATCATAAGTACTGTGAACCAAGAGTTTTATATCCACCACGGTACAGCTCAGGGCAGCTATGGCCGCCATTACACTTTGCATCGTGCCAAGACTAAATGGAGGCAACAGTGGAGGTCTGGGGGATGGAAGGGAGTCCAATTCGCATAGAGAGAGCCAACTTAGAGTAGAGCAGGAGAAATGAGGGGGACGAGCCATCACGGGGTAAGAAGAGAATGGAGCAGAGGGAGGAGTTAATATCGGCTCGTGGGAGCTGACAACATGGCAGGAGACCATGTGACAGGTGCATGGAGGGCCTGAATAGCGTGTGGCGGATGCAATGAGGGTCGGGGGGGAGTGTATGAAACCGAACTTTGAACGAGGGATGGGGGGAACCCTCGGGAGTCCAAGGAACCCATGCTTTAAGCATGTAAATTTTTTTTTAGCCTTGACATTATCTTAGGGGATGACGTGAAATCCCTTGGCACCATTATGATTCTGCATGTGCCCAGGTTCTAATAAGGTTCCTTTGTTAGCCTCTATGTCAGCAAGCCGGTTATTCTCTTGAAGGATGTGAAAAAAAGAGACTTTTGGGAGGAGAGCGTTGGATTTTATTCATTGCATATACCTGTAAGCTTTTGAACCTTGAGGGGTGGAGCCCTTTCTCATGATTTGAATAACATGTCTAGAGTCTCCATAAACTCTGAGATTGTCAATTCTGAAGGAGGAGGCCAAATCTAAGGAGAGAATAAGGGCAAGCCATTCTGCCTCATTATTTGTCTTACTGCCTAGGCCCCAAGAGAATGCTCCGACTTTATTTCCTCCAGGATCAAAGAGTATCCCACCCGCACCTGCCGCCCCAGATAGTCCATCCTTATCTTGATAAACAAGAGTTTTATAATAGCTTGAATTTTTTGGACGTGGTTATCTCCCTATATTCGGTTGTCTAATTGGTTGACAAGCTTTCCTGAAAATATGTACGTTGAACTTATTTGTTTTATTGTTGAAAATTGGAAGGGATTTTCAAGTCACTTGCAAAACGCTCCTTTGTTGAAATATGTAAGTTCTTCCAACAACATTGATTTGGCTAGTGTATCAAATGCTGCCGTCCACACCAGAATTTATCTTTCGTCAAAGGAGTCGCATATATTGTGGCTGACCAAATGATCTGGGGAGCTTGGAAGTGCCACCAAATATTATTCCATGCCTGAATCTACCCAGAAGGAAATTATAAATTTAATCCTCAAGAATGCTTGAATCTACCTAGAAGGCAATTATAAATTTAGATCCTCCTGAATGCCTGAATCTACCCAAAAGGAAATTATAAATTTAGATCCTCGAGAAGGTGAGAAATTGTATGAGTGGTTGAATCAGTATCCTAAAATTACAAAGCTTTCTATCTCAAAGTTTGCTGAGTGGCTCCTGGATGTAGTATTAGACTCAACAGACAGTAAACTTGTTATCACCACTGCACATTTTTTGCACTATTCATCTGCAAATAACTACATCTGGCCCGAAGAGCTTACTAGTCTTTGCAAGAATATTCCCCTAGTAGATGAAGGTGGCAACATCATTAGGGTACGAGGCTCTCTAAAGTTTCTCCAGCCTGCATCCACGAGTAATTGGGCCAAGGTGTCCCTAAACGGCCCTGGGGTGACCGACTAGAATGCCTATAGCGCCCTAACCGTGTCTCTATTCATGAATCCATCGATTTCGGTAGGTCCGGGATGCCAGGTTTCAGCTAGGGGTCCCCCCATAGCGTCCCCTGAAGACCCAAAAGCAGTGCTAGCGAGCCATCTCCGGAGCTAGGGTTTTGCTTAGTGAGGGCCATTCCAAATTCGCTAAAGGGTGATTTTCTCGTCCGGAGTCCCCCGGGCATGTGTAGCCCCTGTGCACAGGTCCACAGTGGCCACGTAGACCTGTGGGAGGTGATGGAAACCAAGTCCGCTCGCCGGTTTGGGTTCCGTGGCCCCAGAGCAAATCCTCCAAGTGTCCCTGAATGGCCTCAGGGTGACCGACTAGAATGCCCGTAGCACCCGAACCATGGCTCGGTTTGTGAATCCATCAATTTCGATGGGTCTGGGGCACCGAGTTTCAGCTAAGGGCCCCCCAACAACATCCCCCGAAGACCCAGAAGCAGTGCCAACAAGCCATCTCTAGAGCTAGGGTTTAATCAGTGAGGGCCATTCCAAATTCGCTTAAGGGGTGCATTTCTCATCTGGAGGCCCCCGGGCATGCGTGGCCATCGTGGAGAGGTCTAGAGTGGCCACATGGACCTGTGGGAGGTGACAGAATCCAATTCTGCTCACCAGTTTGGGTTCCATGGCCCTGGGAAAATCCTCCGAGTGTCCCTGAACGACCCCTGGGTGCCCAAATAGAATGCCCATAGCACCCAAACCGTGGCTCAGTTCTTGAATCCGTCGATTTCGGTGGGTTCAGGATATCAGGTTTCAGCTAAGGGACCCATTACAACGTCCCTCAAAGGCTTGGAAGCGGTGCCAACGAGCCATCTCCGGAGCTAGGGTTTTGCTTAGTGAAGGCCATTCCAAATTCTCTAAAGGGGTGCATTTCTCGTCCAGAGGCCCCTGGGCATATGTGGCCACCATGGACAGTTCAACAGTGGCCACATGGACCTCTGGGAGGTGACGAAATCCAAGTCCGCTCACCAATTTGGGTTCTGTGGCCATGGGGCAAATCCTCCAAGTGTCCTTGAATGGCCATCACTAAGAAAAACCCTAGCTCTGAAGATGGCCCATTGGCACTGCTTCTAGGTCTTCGGGGGATGCTCTGGGGGGTCCCCTAGCTGAAACCCGATATCCATGACCCACTAGAATCAACGGATTCATGAACCGAGCCATGGTTCGTGTGCTACAGGCATTCTAGTCGGGCACCCCGGGGCTGTTCAGGGACACTTGGAGGATTTGACCCGGGGCCACGGAACCCAAATCGACGAGAGGACTTGGATTCTGTCACCTCCCACAGGTCCATGTGGCCACTATGGACCTCTACACGGTGGAAACGTAAGCCCGGGAGCCTCCAGACGAGAAATAGAACCCTTTAACGAATTTGGAATGGCCCTCACTAAGCAAAACCCTAGCTCCAGAGATGGCTCGTTGGCATCGCTTTCGGGTCTTCAGGGGACACTATGGGGTGCCCCCTAGCTGAAACCTGGCATCCTGAACCCACCAGAATCGATGGATATGCGAACCAAGACACGGTTTGGGTGCTACGGGCATTCTAGTCGGGCACCCCAGGGCCGTTCAGGGACACTTGGAGGATTTGCCCCGGGGCCACAGAACCCAAACCGGTGAGCAGACTTGGATTCCGTCACCTCCCATAGGTCCACGTGGCCACTGTGGATCTGTCCACAATGGCCATGCACACCTAGGGGCCTCCGGATGAGAAATGCACCCCTTTAGCGAATTTCGAATGGCCCTCACTGAACAAAACCCTAGCTCCAGAGATGGCTCATTGGAACCGCTTGTGAGTCTTCGGGGGATGCTTTCGGGGGTCCCCTAGATGAAGCCCAGCATCCCGGACCCACCGGAATGGACGGATTCACGAACTGATCCACAGTTTGGGTGCTATGTGCGTTCTAGTCAAGCACCCTTAGGTCATTCAGGGACACTTGGAGGATTTGCCTTGGGCCACGGAACCCAAACCAGTGAGCGGACTTGGATTCCGTCACCTCCCACAGGTCCACTGTGGACCTGTCCATGGTGGCCACGCATGCTGGGGGGCCTCTGGATGAGAAATGAACCCCTTTAGCGAATTTGGAATGGCCCTCACTGAGCAAAACCCTAGCTCCGGAGATGGTTTGTTGGCACCGCTTTTGGGCCTTCAAGAAATGTTGTGGGGGGTCCCTTAGTTGAAACCAGATGTCTCAGACACCCTGGAATTGATGGATTTGTGAACCGAGCCATGGTTCGGGTGCTACGGGCATTCTAGTCGGGCACCCCATGGTCGTTCAGAGACACTTGGAGGATTTTCCCTTGGGCCACAGAATCCAAACCGACGAGCAGACTTGGATTTCGTCACCTCCCATAGGTCCATGTGGCCACTGTGGACCTCTCCACGGTGGCCACGCATGCCCGAGGGCCTCCAGACAAGAAATGCACCCGCTTAGCGAATTTGGAATGGCCCTCATTGAGCAAAACCCTAGCTCCAGAGATGGCTCATTGGCATCGCTTCTCGACCTTTGAGGGACGCTGTGGGGGGGGGGCCTAGAGGAAACCCAGCGTCCCATACCCATCAGAATCGACAGATTCACGAACCGAGCCAGGGATCGGGTGCTACAGGAATTCTAGTTGGGCACCCCGGGGCCGTTCAGGGACACTTGGAGGATTTTCCCTCGGGCCTTAGGTCCTTTGTAACTGCTTTGAGCCAAGTGCCGTCCAACATAATTCATGCTCTGCCATCAGATTTTCCTACCATGATTTGTTTTGAAACCTACACAAATATGATTGGACAATCTGGCAGCGCATATGCATATACAAAAAATTACACCTGCTACTAGCCTGTATTATTCATTAAAGCATCGCATCAGTCATTTCATAAGCAAACTCACTCAGGCAGGTATGGTGAGAGTTCCCAGCCGGAACCTACCTAGACACACCTGCAGGACTCCCCAGAACCAGGTTTTGCTGCACAGTTGGAGTTCTATGCCCCCAACAAGTATCCAGTAGGTGTCCCTGAAGGCCTTTTAGATGCAAGATGGAACGAGCCATAGAATGACGACCGTGGCTCCTATCGATGAACCGTCAACTCTGTTAGATTCAGGACACTGGGATAGTACCAGGGGTGCCCCTCTCCTCCGGTCCTATGGCCCCGGTGTCATCTTGTACATCCATCTTGGAAACTAGGGTTTTGCTCAGTAAAGGAGTGTGCAATTTTTGCACACGGGGGTCAACTTTGGAAAATCATCGACCGGGCAGGTATGGCGAGTGGTCCTAGCTGGAACCTACCTAGACACACCTGTAGAACTCCCTGGAGCTAGGTGTTGCTGCACGGTTGGAGTTCTATGCCCCCGACAGGTATCCAACAGGTGTCCCTGAAGGCCTTTTGGATGCGAGATGGAACGAGCCATAGAATGACGACCGTGGCTCCGATCAATGAACCATCGACTCCATTGGATTCAAGACACCGAGATAGTGCTAGGGGTACCCCTCTCCTCTAGTCCTGTGGCCCGGGTGCCATCTTGTAAGTCCATCTAGGAAACTAGGGTTTTGCTAGTGAGGGAGTGTGCAATTTTTGCACATGGGGGTCAACTCTGCAAAATCATCCACCGGGCACTTACGGCTGGCGTTCCAAGCTGGAACCTGCCTAGACACACCTGTAAGAGTCCCTGAAACCCTGTTTTGCTGCACAGTTGGAGTTCTATGCCCCCGGCAGGTATCCAGCAGGTGTCCCTGAAGGCCTTTTGAATGCGAGACGGAACAAGCCATAGAATGACGACCGTGGCTCCGATCAACGAACCGTTGACTCTGTTGGATTCAGGACGCCCGGATCCTTCTAAGAGTGCCCCTCTCCTCTGGTACCGTAGTTTGGGTTCCATCTTGTAAGTCCATCTCGGAAACTAGGGTTTTGCTCAATGAGGGAGTGTGCAATTTTTGCACACGGAGGTCAACTCGGAAAAATTGTACGCTGGGCACTTACGGCTAGTGTTCCCAGTTGGAACCTGCCTAAACACACTTGCAGGACTCCCCAAAACTCGATTTTGCTGCACAGTTGGAGTTCTATGCCCCCGGCAAGTATCCAGCAAGTGTCCCTAAAGGCCTTTTGGATGCGAGACAGAACGAGCCATAGAATGACGACCGTGGCTCCGATCGACGAACCGTTGACTCCGTTGGATTCAGGACGCCAGGATAGTGCTAGGGGTACCCCTCTCCTCCAATCTCATGGCCTGGGTGCCATATTGTAAGTCCATCTAGGAAACTAGGGTTTTGCTCAATGAGGGAGTGTGCAATTTTTGCACACGGGGGTCCACTCTGCAAAATCGTCTACCGGGCACGTATGATGACGATGATGGTGATGATGATGAAGACGTTGATGATGATGGTGATGGTGATGGTGATGTTGATGGTGATGAAGATGATGATGATGGAGAAGATGATGATGATGGAGATGTTGATGAGGAACCGAGAGTTAGAGTTAGAGTTAGAGTTAGAGTTAGAGTTAGGGTTAGAGTTAGAGTTAATGATGATGATGGAGATGGTGGTGATGATGAAGATGTTGATGATGATGGTGATCGTGATGGTCATGATGAAGAAGGTGGTTTAGTACTAGGGTTTGGGTGAGGGTTAGGGATAGAGTTATAGAAGGAAATTGAATTAGGGTTAGATTTAGAGTTAATGATGATGATGAAGATGGTGGTGATGATGAAGACATGATGATGACGGTGATGGTGATGGTGAGGATGAAGAAGATGGTTTAGTGCTAGGGTTTGGGTGAGGGTTAGGGCTAGAGTTATAGAAGGAAATTGAATTAGGGTTAGAGTTAGAGTTAACAATGATGATGGTGATGGTGTTGATGATGAAGACATGATGATGATGGTGACGTTGATGGTGATGGTGATGGTGATGGTGAGGATGAAGAAGATGGCTTAGTGCTAGGGTTTGGGTGAGGGTTAGGGATAGAGTTTTAGAAGGAAATTGAATTAGGGTTAGAGTTAGAGTTAATGATGATGATATATATGGTGGTGATGATGAAGACATTCATGGTGATGGTGATGGTGATGGTGAGGATGAAGAAGATGGTTTAGTGCTAGGGTTTGGGTGAGGGTTACGGCTAGAGTTATAGAAGGAACTTGAATTAGGGTTAGAGTTAGAGTTAACAATGATGATGAATATGGTGTTGATGATGAAGACATGATGATGATGGTGATGGTGATGGTGATGGTGAGGATTAAGAAGATGGCTTAGTGCTAGGGTTTGGGTGAGGGTTATGGATAGAGTTATAGAAGGAAATTGAATTAGGGTTAGAGTTAGAGTTAATGATGATCACGAAGATGGTGGTGATGATGAAGACGTTGATGGTGATGGTGATGGTGAGGATGAAGAAGATGGCTTAGTGCTAGGGTTTGGGTGAGGGTTAGGGATAGAGTTATAGAAGGAACTTGAATTAGGGTTAGAGTTAGAGTTAACAATGATGATGAAGATGGTGGTAATGATGAAGATATGATGATGATGGTGATGGTGATGGTGATGGTGAGGATGAAGAAGATGGCTTAGTGCTAGAGTTTGGGTGAGGGTTAGGGATAGAGTTATAGAAGGAAATTGAATTATGGTTAGGGTTAGAGTTAATGATGATGATGAAGATGATGGTGATGGTGAAGACATTGATGGTGATGGTGATGGTGATGGTGATGGTGATGGTGATGGTGATGTTGAGGATGAAGAAGATGGTTTAGTGATAGGGTTTGGGTGAGGGTTAGGGCTAGAGTTATAGAAGGAAATTGAATTAGGGTTAGAGTTAGAGTTAAGAATGATGATGAAGATGGTGATGATGATAAAGAAATGATGATGATGGTGATGGTGATGGTGATGGTGATGGTGAGGATGAAGAAGATGGCTTAGTACTAGGGTTTGGGTGAGGGTTAGGGCTAGAGTTATAGAAGGAAATTGAATTAGGGTTAGAGTTAGAGTTAAAAATGATGATGAAGATGGTGATGATGATGAAGACATGATGATGATGGTGATGGTGATGGTGAGGATGGAGTAGATGGTTTAGTGCTATGGTTTGGGTGAGTGTTAGGGCTAGAGTTATAGAAGGAAATTGAATTAGGATTAGAGTTAGAGTTAACAATGATGATGGTGATGGTTTTGATGATGAAGACATGATGATGATGGTGAAATTGATGGTGATGGTGATGGTGATGGTGAGGATGAAGAAGATGGCTTAGTGCTAGGGTTTAGGTGAGGCTTAGGGCTAGAGTTATAGAAGGAAATTGAATTAGGGTTAGAGTTAGACTTAATGATGATGATTAAGATGGTGGTGATGATGAAGACATTGATGGTGATGGTGAGGATGAAGAAGATGGTTTAGTGCTAGGGTTTGGGTATCCTTAGAGTGTAAGACTCTAACTCTAGAGCGCCTTGTTTGCATGAATAAATGGGCCAACTAAGTGCACCTGTACTGGGATTATCTGAGGCATGCAAGCATGTATCCTCCTAGAGATATGCCCCCCTTAACTTAGACTGTAATCCTCACGTATGAGTTCCTAGGGAAGTGCACTCTCTGACTGTGCTTGTGAATTAATCAAATAGACACCTTTCAGAAATAAATATTTGCTCATCTGTAAAATGAAAGATCATTCATGGATAAATAAATATATTCACAAAACTTAAATCAACAATGAACCATAATGTTGTAGAATCAAAATTCACATTAAAACATGTTGGCTTATTTCCCAAAATCATCCACAAATTATATTATCTAATAATTACAAGGTTATAGTTATTAGTTTACCAGTGATTATTGAATGATACCCTCTTGGAGAGAGTAAAATCTTTGCAAAAGGGTGTCACCCAATCTACTAAGGGTCCAACTAAGTTGTAGTCATTTGAATCACTTCAATAAAGATGGCTGAAATCTTATCTTCACAAACTTAATTAATTAAATGTTTTTCCCTATGATCCATGAGCATATATATATAAAAAGATGTGCTGGAAATAAAATCAGTAAACCACTTGCGTAGGTTTGGTAACTTCTAGAATGTAAATGATTAGATGATTGTAAACATTCATTCAATAAACCATAAAAATTTAGGATATGTTGTGTTTAATTGCTTAAGACAAATTTGTGAAATAATAACCATTCAAATAACATGCAATTAACACTATCATCCATAGATGGGAGTTGTGGATCGTGATAGGCTAGTCATTATATATGTGGCGAGGGTCCTATTTCAAATGGATTAATTTAGGATAATCAAATTATTTTAGGTGTTATATATGAAGTGGTTATGGACCTAGTAAGTCCAAGGGTGAATCCTATATATCTCGAGGATGGAAGGGTTGTTTTGGAAAAGGATGGTAGTTGGTTTAAGGTTAGAGATGGAGGAGACAATTCTTTAAAGCATGTTGATAATGATAAAGGTGAACCCAAAAAAGGGATGTAGGTGAATTATGTTGGTAGTGTCAAAATGAAGAGGAAGAAGTGTGTAAAACATAAAATCTCTCTTATGAGACTAGTCCCAGGAAAGGATATCAAAATGCATGAGGTGGTGGGAATGGATTCCCATGCTCTCGTTGGAAGATTTCATGGTAAAAAGGTGGGGGAGTTGTCTCTAAGGGTGTAGTTATAGGAAAGATGGGCTCTTAGGCTTGGGTACATTCCTAATTTATTTATATCAACTACAAGTTACCTAGGGTTTCTTTTCATATATGAAGAGGATTTTGAGGAATATTTTGGCCCATGATTGGAAGTGGGAGATGATTTTGCATATGCTAAAACAATGGTCCCCTTGTTTTTATTCATACTCGAAGATGAATGACATCACTCTAGTTTTGATGAGGTGTCATAGTCTTCCTCTGGACTTCCGGTCACCTTCAATGGAGGCTCAACCTCACTTAGATCAATGCCAAAATGAAATTGGCAAGTCTATTAAAGACTTCGCATTAAGTTTGCAATATCCTTCCTTTGATTTTGAAAATTTTTGGATAGTATACTCATTTGGGGATATTTGTTAGGGTTTGTCTTTCTCTTTGAAAGGATTGAAGGGGGATAGGCAATTCGAGGATATGTGTGTTGCAGTTATTCTACTGAGGGATCCCCTATTGGGTCTGATTCTAGTGATGGGGATTTTGAGGTAAATAATCAAAATAGGAAGGGCCCTAGTGTGGAAGGTAATAGATATTATTTAATATCTAGGAAGGAGGTTATTGGTGATGATAAAGAGGGGGTTGAATGGGGTTTGGGTTGTTTTGAAGGGAAAGTCCATAAGGTTTTTAGTAGAGGTAGAAGATATAATTTATGCATTGCTAAGGAGAGGGATCTAAAGAGAGGGACCATGGTTGAGGTGATGACAATGAGGTTCATATGACTCCAATGAATCTTCCATGGATCATGGGGTAAAATGATGTCTTGAACCATTGAGTTGACTATGTTCAATATGTGTCTTAACCTCAAAAAATCCAAGATACTTAAATTGCAAAGAGTGATTATCAATAATACCAAAACATTGAAGACATCATCAACACTAAGGGTCTATGCCAACTTGTGCAAGTAGTAGTTCAACACATTACCCATGCTTTCATTAAAGGCACATACTAACACACAAAGAACAATCCATATGTAACTACATTAAAAATTCTCTTTTATTGCTCAATCCAATTGCACCTATGCACACCCCTCATGTTTGAACTAATTCAAGTGATATGGTTAACCCTTCCATCCAAGCACACATATGAAATTCTCATATATCTCTAAGGTTAATTTGATAAATATATGATACAATGCTTGTTAGAATTGACTATTATAACCATTACAAGGATAAGTATGGAAGAAGTCATCGTCTCCTATATATTTTTTTGTAGCCCTAAAGTCACAACACTTTGTAATGTAAATACCACTCCTTAGTTTGCTTGGTTAGGTATGTTGTTGCTGAAAGGAAGATGCAAGACCCATTCAAATACAAGGGACTCATATTGATGTTACTTGGTGTCTAGAAATAACATCTATATGTATGTGAGAACTTTTCCATAACATTCTTATCGAAGACAAAATCATGTATGAAAAAATGTAATCAAAGACAAACTCATACACACAAGTGAAGATCCATCTATTAATATGCAAAAATGATCCAATCATGTACACTTTTTGGAAAAATGGAACATCGTTCACAGCATCTATATAATGGTAACTCGTGCCTCGTACAAAAAAAAGGCAACTCGTGCCCTATACAAAATATGGCCCATGGTGCCCTATACAAAATATGGCAACTCGTGCCGAAAATGCCACATCGTGGCTAGTGTACATAGGAGGGTCTCTCAATCCTCCTGCCCACCCTTGGAGCTCCCAGGTGCATCTCCAAAATCGATCTTCCTCTTCTTCGTGCTAGAGGAAGATGGGTCCTTCTAGAGTCTTTGAGCACGTCCCCCCGAGACTTGAAACGACAACAATAATATGTCAACTTTTCCTGGCAATTATACAAGTATAAAACATAATTTCAAAATAAAAATAGTTTTCAAATCTTGGATAACTCACCGCATGCGAGACTGTAAGTCGTGAGGGGGTCTCCCTCCTCTGTGATCCTAGTCTCTCAGCAATGCCACCCTGCAACATTTAGAACAATTAGATCAATGTTGAAACGAGATGTATATAGTAATTTCCGTTAAAACTGAATGAGATTTTCATAAACTAGTCAATCTCACCATGAACAAAATCAGCTAGTCTTCGGGGTTAGTGGATGGAGCAGTTGGTTGGACAGCCTGCTCCGATGCTAGGGTGGGTGGTAAAGGGGAGGATGCAGCCACATCGACGGTGGCTACACCACTGGGGGGAACAGTGGAAGAAGAGGGGGTTGAAGGAGGAGGCATGGACTGGGGTGGGCGAAGTTGAGATGGATGTCTAGGGCTATAAACCCCAACTGGCTGTAGTAAGAATCAAGGCATCCTGGAAGGGGAAGCGAGTGTTGTGGGGGAATGTGGGGGGGGGGTGGAGAGGTCTGGGTTGCGGTAGAGGGATGGGTGATTGTGGATGGGTGGTATGCCGTGGTCAGATGGGGGAGGGTGGGAACATGGGAAACTGATGTGGAGGTGGAGCTGGATATGAAACGTATGGGGGAGCTGGATGGAAATGTGGTGCTATATAGGAGGGGGGGCTGGATGGAAGGGGTTGGGGAATGGGGCATGTATTCCAGGGGATACAACTAGCATATAGGGTGGTTGAAAGGTCGGGAAGGGAGGAATAACGACACTGGCAGGCCGAGGTGCTTGGACCTGCATACACATTTATAACCTCATAGTTTAATATACAAAAATATAAATATGCATGGACAAGTCATCATATTTGAAATTAAATTTATGCTTTAATACACATTATACCTGCGCACGTGGAGAACTGTTGGTCCCCAGTGGCGGTGGCTGGTCGCTAGAGCCCGCAGACACCTGTGTGAACACTACAATTTTTAGACTGAATTTATAAAAATAATATTAACAATATTAAACACAATGCAAATGAGAATGACAACGATGGTACTTAAAAAACATGACTACAATAAATTAATATTCAAGTTAGATGATATTCAATATTCTGAAAGGATAGAAAGTGGCATGGCATGAAATTAAAATTAAATAAGGTGACAGGGCATAGAAGGTGACATGGTGAGCTTTTCCTTTTCTAGAGTCATCCCCATGAGTAGGTGAGATTTTCCTTTGGCCCTAGAGATATATGCAGTGCCTCATAAGTGAATGGAATTCATGTCCTTTTACAAATTTCAATTGGAAACCTATGTAATGTGTTTGGGTTCTTGATGAAGAGTTCCTAGGTTTTGATGTCTTATTATAGATTTGTAGTTTCCTACAAGCTTGATTCACCCAGTGGAAAAGTATTTGCATCCCTAGAGTGAGGATCTTGAGTCCCTTTATTTCCATAACATTTACATCATCAAATAAAATGGCATCTCATTGTTTCAATTTGCAAAGAGGTGCTAAATAGCAGTTAAGTTAGTGTGCATGTTATTTAATACACTTTAGAGTGTTGATCGTTAGAAAATGGAAGAAAGAGAAATATTTTTCATGATTAACTTACTTGCAAGCTTGAATGTGCCATGTTCTTTTGCATTGAATGAGTAATTATGTGTTGTTGATTGAATAGCTATGTTGTCAGAATGATATAACTTGACTGAAATCAAAGAAATCTTGAGTGACATGAATTAAATGAGTATTCTTGATGCCAAATGTTTTACCAAGTTGTATTTGAATCAAGATAATAGCAAGGCCCCATAGACCATATTTGTAATATTATCGCTTTTCCTTATGGGCCTTACATCATTTTCAAAAACTTTAGTGACAACACATTTGATAAGTTGTTGTACGTTGTTTATATGTCTTTCCTAATAACATGTTCTAGGAGTAGTAGTATGATTACTTTCAGTCTCAAGTATTAGAATAAATTGGAAATCCTGTGATAATAAACTATGGTAATAAGGACATGAGAAACATCAGGTTCTTGAATTTCTAGAAGCTTGGCCACTATGATTCTCTTTTTCCCAAGAGTTCTGCACAATGCAGTGAAAATTCATAGAAATAAATAGTTTTCCTATTGGTCTCGGTCGATGCAAAAGTGACAAGTACAACATCTCATTGAACTCAATTGATGCAACAAAGTTAGCAGAAGCATAGAAGTGATTTGACCACCTTTACCATTAAAATAACCTATTAGTAGAATACGGGGGAAAGTGATAATTACCATGGTAATATATTCTCAAAGTTTAAGCTTGAAGAACACATGGCATAAGGGCATGGCAACAAAGGTTGATTTGGTGGAGAAAGTGATGGGCATTGGAGCCATTGGCACACTTATTGAGCCAAGAGTCAAATGACCCATACTGTGGTCATTTGAAGATGATTTGGACAAGGAGAGTACATGGAAAAGATAACTTGGATGACATGGTGACAAATGGCAAAGAAACAATAACAGACATGGCATTGGTCAAGCACAAAAAGAGAAAGCAAGCATTGGATGGTAGTCTGAGGATGAAGGACACTGTGGGCATCACCAAAACCCCAGCTGCGGGCTCCTCATTGGTCAAGTAAGAATGACAGATTTTGGAAATTTCTCTCTAATTTGTATTATCATTAGAGGTCTAGGATGTCTAAAGTGAACATGGACAAATGTTTCTAGTTTTCTTAGGTTTTCATGTTTTATAAGGTTTCATTTTTTTTTTGGTGGGATTATACGAATTTATAGCTCTCAAATAAATTAGTCAATATTATAAACACAATTGTAAAATATGATGATAATATGGTAATTACTTAGTGCTAATTAATTTGTAATTACTGAACACAAATTACTCGTAACTGGATCTAATTATTCAAAGTAAAGAAGTTACCTATGTGTATGGTGCTGCAATCTCCTCTGCTGCCACCATGGCTCCATCGAGGTCAAAGGAACTGACGTCCTCCCACCTGGGGGATGGAGACCCGGCCCCGAATAAATGTACATTAAAACAAATAAAGTCAACAATGTGTAATTCGAATTTAAATATATTAAACAATACAATATCAAATAAAATACAACAAATACTTGAACATTAAATAAAACAATAGAAAACCTGATCCATGAAGCTCCCTGTGGCATGCTGCTGCATATCACCATGGCATGAATGACCACAATGAGAACAACAATGTGCCGTTGTTCCAGTAGAACTAGAAGGCCCCGCCTAGGTTCCACCTATACCCGGCATGTCCCAGCCACCACCCATAGACTGCGCAGCTTTCTATGTCTCATCGATGTCCTCCCGGCTTTGGGAAGACATGGCCACAAATTTGGTATGTCTAAGCAAGTCATGTGTGGCACGTCTAATAGAGTCATGAATCTCATCTAGGCCGCTACAAAACCCGGGTGGATGAGGAGGGGGGTTTGGCCCTCTCCTAGGTACAGGAGGTCCTCTGAGTGGGTTGCAGTGCACCTGAGGTCGATCTTGGGAAAAGCCAAGACTGACACCCTGAAACTCAGTGATGTCAAAATAGTTGACATGGTACCCTAGCTCAAACTCAGCCCACAATTTTTGAAGGAAATACTGTGGGACCTCCAAATTGGTGCATGGGGGCCTGTCAAACACCATGAACCACCTCTTTCTCCAGTTATCCCTCCATGGCTGGTAAATGCACTAGTCCATGCAAACCTAAGGCCTCGTCACAGTTGGAGGCTGTCCCGTCGAGGGAACTATGAACTTGCTATACAACTGGCCTTTGGTGATGTTCAGGCCTTTTATCTGCTCTTTGGACAACCCAGTGGAGTAGTGTTCCCTCATTTGAGCCCTGTATTGGCTCAAGTTTGTTATCTCACTGTGTGCAATATTGATTGATTCGATAATTTTTTGAAGTGATGAAGCCAAGGAAACCCGAGAGGGTTCCTTGGTACCGTTCAATTCATTACTTAGTGCCCTCAATTGATTTAAGTCTTGGTGTAATTGATCTTTGAGGTTTTCATTCGGTTCATTGTACGTTCCCATATTGTCTTTTGGAGGTCAAATTTCATTGGTTTCATCGGATGGTTCAGGTGTGTCTGACATCTTGTTAGGTGTAGATGGCCCGCAATTAAATTTCCTTGGTTTTTTAATGGATTGTAAACTTTTTTAAAAATTAAAATTCAAATGGAAAACAAAAAAACCAAAAATAAACACAAATTTGTGCTTTGAGGAGCACCTAACTGGAGAAATGGATGGCACCGTGGTGTAGGGGCGATTTCTTGGTGTTGAGGAGGATTTGGTTGCTCAAAGACGTGCTCGCAGGGTTGCACAGTGCGCTCACGGGTTGGACAATGGGTTCACGGGTCTATCGAAAATGACAAACATGTGAGCTCTATTTTTTTTATAAAAAATAGAGGTGCGCACGGGCCATTTTGTACATACGCATCAAAGTGCGTGCGCATCCCTTTTGTCCATGTGAGCTGAACCACGTGGACGTTCGACATTGCCGAAGTAGCGATGCGTGCACGTCGCTTTGTTTTTTCTGCTCACGCACTGTTGTTGCGGTCTTTTTGGGCACCAACTTCGTGCAGGTACCCTTTCTTCATTCAATATTGTAGGTAATTATATTTTTGTAAAATTTAAACCATGATCTACTACATAGCTTAATTATGGGTTGAAAACAAAATCTAATTTTAGATATAATATTTTATATACAGCTTAGTCAACAACAATTTGATATGCCAACTAGGCCTCCAACAAGTACAAAACCACAACATGATACCAAGGTAAATTTTTATGTCTTTTAGTGCACCATTATATGATTTTTTATATTTAAACAACAATTTTATTTGATTGATTGTTGTTTGGTTGTGTTGTTTTTTTCATGCAATATTGGACAGGATCATGGTGGCCTTGAAGAGACAGTGATTGGAAACATAGGCATTCAGTCTCCCACAATCTCCCAAGTACATTTATCTCCCTCTCTTAAGAAAAGGTCAATGTAGAGCCCATTGTTGAGCAGCACCCTCCACAGACTCTTAAAGAGTCACGTACTTTGGCCTCACAACATGAGGTTCAAGGGATTTCTTCACACCTACTAACACCACATGTGGTGGCCACCTTTGAATGCTCAATAAATTTTTGTTGTATTCAATTTATTTATAATAATTGAACATGAATTTGTTCTAAAATTTACAAATGTTAAATAACTTATAACTGGTGTTTCATGTGCAGAGTCCAGATATGAGGAACGATCCTCACATGATTACTTGGGAAGTTGCATCAAGTTCAAGGAAGAGTACACTCGAGTTTCTAAAGGAAACTAACACTAGCATGGAGAGCGAGGATAAATGAAATTCCACTGGATGTATATTTGGACTTTGGCCATGGGTGGTCTTTTTTTAACTTTTCTGATATAGATGTCTAATCATTTTGCATCTTGGGCACAATATTCTAGTATAAACTATAGGTCTGATGTGCCATTGTTTCATGTTAGGGCACAAGCTGCAATACTCTGTATGTTGGGAACAAGGTTCCATTTTGTATAATGATTTGTAGTTGGACCAATTTTGAATATAAATACATGACTTTGTACTTGTGTATATGACAATATAATTATTGATTTTTGCCTTTGTGATGTGGATTTCATCTTATATACTTTGAATGTTTCTTTGCTTATGGTGAATGTAATTATCATGGATGTTAATATAGTGAATCTCGCTTAATTCACTTCCAAAATTAATCATAATTTATTGCAAAAGATGAATCCCATCCTAATATTGAAATAAATGTATCTAAATGAAAAAAATTGTAAGTAATCAACAAAGGTTGTTATCGGAAGGTCACCAAGAACACTTACATCATCACCAATAGCCACCATAATCCAACAACAATCCTCCATGAGAGCTGTGGTTTTTATGGTTTAAATCAATGAAGGATAATGGAAAATACCTCAAGATAGAACTAACAATAACATGCACTAAACAATACTTGTAACCTTTCATAAATATAACCCAGAAAACTTACTTGCATCATCACCAATAGCCTTATATAATAACATAAGTCCATCCATGACACAAACATTTTCATCAATTCCTCATGAGGTCACTACAATAACTTGAACATAAATGCCAAAAGGATCCAATTCTTAATACTAATAATATGGTCACTGTATTTTAGGAAAACATATAGTTGGGTTATTTCCAATTTTAGTTCCCAATCTCGCTTGTAGAGTATGTGTACAACCTTTAATTTATGAAATATGGTACTTACAATAAAAATAAACCGAAACTATGAGATAGATTATGCACTTTTTATGAGGTTAGGAACATATATTTTCATGTTAGTAACTAGAATGGCATGAATAGAAACGCCATCAAGCATGCAATAGAGTTCAGTTGTACTATACCATTCTTGATGATTCATCTAAAAGCCAATATATAAAGTATGGGAACTTGCATCTTTCTTTGCATGGATATATTCTTTGATTGAACCCCTATGGTCACCATCATTTTATCTATATCTCTCAAGGTAGAGAATAAATGGACCCATGCAATTATCAAAAACCTACTTGTTCATGGCCTATACACTCATCTTGTAATGATAATCTTCTACTGTTCCTTTTGGCATTAGTCATTCACTTTGTCATTTGCAATATTATATGTTTTGTTTGTTTTCATGGTAAGATTAGTATTTTGTTTTGGGTGAATTTTTTTTTTAGGATAATGATTATGCACCAACTTTTGACCCTTCATTAGAGTTCATCATTACTACAAATTTTGATGATGTGGGTGCCACTACAACCTTGTTATTTTTTAACAATGAGAAGGGATTTCAGACATATAATATTGATTCTATATTTAGAGTGGGATGATCCACCAAAAAGAGTAACAATGAAGGTGGTGATATTGGAGAGAATGGTATAGAAAAGCGTTTTGGTCATCCTATTCCTATAAAAATATAGACTTCTAGGTTTAATCTGAATTAGATATAAATGAAATTTTATAGAATTTGAGCACTCCCACCTAGTTCGAATGGAAAATTATTGTGTTAACTTAAGGTATTGGTTTTAAGAGCATTTTCTTAGTCACTATCCAACCTTGCATTTTAAACAATGGGTGTAACATAAGATTCAGTGAAGTCCCTCCCCCTGACTTCAAGATTGGATATATCATCCTTCAATGGATCAAAGATAAACCATGCACTGCACAACTCAAATGATTTTATGGGTGTCATCTTCCTAATACTTCCCAAAGGTAGACCTTGTTGATTTTTTTAAACAATTTAACAAGAACCAAGCTCTATGAGAACCTGCAAGTTTGTTTGGGTAGGGTCCATGTGGGAACGCTACCTAAGGCCTTATGGTCAATGTATTTCCAAAGTTGACCACTTAGTGGAAAATTGTATTGTCTCTTATAGGGTGAAACCTTGGTTTCTAGAATCATCGAACAAGACAAGCTTCGAGTTATGGACCCACATGAGAGAGGAACCCCTAACATTGTTCCGATGTCAAGATTCCAATGGAGTTGACAATTAATTGATCCAAGCATGATCATCATTTTATGGGCAGTTCCAACTCACCTCCTATAAGATATTAGGGAGGGACACATTGTGAATCCCTACCGAAGACATATAATTCAAACCAAGAAGCTGACCTATGTTCCATGTGATATTGCAAGTGTGTTTGGGTAAGGCCCACTTGGGCACTCTACCTAGGGCCTGACGGTTGAGGTATTTCCAAAGTTCACCCCTTAGTGCAAAATTGCATTGTCTCTTACTTGGTGAAACCTTGGTTTCCAAAATCATTGAAAAATATGAGCTTTGAGACATAGACCCATAGGAGAGAGGAACCCCTGTCATTTTTCCAATGTCACAATGATTCATCAATTGAATCCATGATCATAATTTTATGGCCAGTTGCAGCTCTTCTCCTAAAGGATTTTAGGGACACATGGTGAATCCCTAATCGAGGCATAGAATTCAAAATGGGCAGAAGAAATCTATTCCATGAGAACTTGGAAGTGTTTTTTGGTAGAGCAAAATTGCATTTCCTCTTATTGAAACCTTGGTTTCTAAAATCATCAAACACGAAAAGGTCTAGGCCATGGACCCACAGAAGGGAGGAAACCCTAGAATTTCCTGATGTCATGATTCCAACGTAGTTGATGGTTTGTCAATCCAAGCCATGGTAATCATTTATGGCTAGTTGTATCTCACCTCCTAGAGGTGGGTGAATCCACGAATGTGGTTCACCATTTTTGGCAGATCGTAAGGCAAAAATTCATTTTTCAGAACCTCGATCGAGATAATTTCAATCCCTCGATCGAGGTTTTATATGCTCGATCGAGGGATTGAAATTATCTCGATCGAGGTTCTGAAAAATGAATTTTTGCCTTACGATCTGCCAAAAATGGTGAACCACATTCGTGGATTCACCCACCTCTAGGAGGTGAGATACAACTAGCCATAAATGATTACCATGGCTTGGATTGACAAACCATCAACTACCTCGATCGAGGGCTTTAACATACGTCGATCGAGGGTCTAACCAAACCCTTGATCGAGGGTTTGTTCGAACCGTCAGAAAAAAAAAAAAAAAGTGTCCGTGCGGTTGTGCGTTGATAGACCCTCGATTGAGCAAACCCTCGATCGAGGGTTTGCTCGATTGAGGGAATGCGACAGAGGAAAAAAAAAAAGGGGCCCGGTTGGCCCTGTTTTCGTGCTTGACAGAGACAGAGAACAGTGAGCCAGCACCTCGACTGAGCACACGCCCAACCCACAGTGACGCCACCTCCCCACAGTAACGCCATGTCATCTCTTCCACTAGGTGGGTGGAAATCCTACCATTCATTTTGTTATTAAAAAAATATATATATATTTCTTATTTTATGTATAAATTTGTGTATTTTTGTCAAATCTAGGTTTATTTTAGTTTTTTAGAAATGGTTAGGATGTAGGCAATTAATCTAAACCGCCATTGAAACCGAAAAACGCCATTGAAACCAAACTTATTGAAAAAAAAACCATTTGATTTAACTAAAACAAAAACCTATTTCAAACCAAAACAAAAACCCATTTCAAACCAAAACAAAAACCAAATTTGAAATAGATTTAGGGTTTTAGATATTTGTCACTTATTTGTTTAAATTATTTAATTTAATTTTGTTTTTATATCAACTGGTAGCATTTCACCCCATAAATGCTACCGGTTTTATTTTAAAATGTGATTTTACAAGCCGAAATGCTGCCCATTTTTTTTCAATCCTCTGAGAACGTCAAGATGATTGAAAAAAAAAAACCATTTAAACCTAAAACAGAAAACCATTTCAAAACAAAAACCAAAACTATTTTAAATTTGAAATACTTTTAGGATTTTAAATTTATTTTTCATTTATTTGTTTAAAAATTATTTGGTATGTTAATTTGCAAGCAGAAATGTTGCCAATTTTTTTTCAATCCTCTGAGAATGCCAAGAAGATTAAAAAAAAATCATATATTAATATTAATATTATAATATAAAAAATTTAAAAATAAATATTAATAATATATATAATCATATATTGTTTATTAATTTTTACTTAATTTATTTTAAAAAAATAATATTTAATAAATTAATAATATAATATAAAAAATTAAAAAATGAATATTAATAATATATAATCATATATTATTAATCATAACCATAACCAACTTGCCAAATTGTCCTAAATAGGATCCCCTCTCAGGCCATGACAAGTATGTCCACAATGTGAGCATCAATGAAGATAAATTGGCTTGGAACCATAATGGATAGCTTGGAAAAATTCCTAACATCAGGTGGCCTAACGTCATTAGATGATCAGGTAGCCTAACATAACATTATTAATATTAAAATAGGAAACATTTTATAAATATGATAATATTAATATTGCTTACATTATTAAAAAAAACTATCAATAATTATTTATAAAAATAAAAATAAAATAAAGACATATTGTGGAGAGAAATTCTCTTGTAGACAAGAAAATATCATAAAAAAAATTAACATATAGTAAATTAAATTATTATTATTAAAATAAAATAAGAAATAATTTAAATTTATAATAAACTATAATGGTTTATATTTCAAATAATTACTTTAATTAAAGTTCATTATATTTAATAATGATTGTTTACGAATAGACCATGGTAAAATATTGTTAAAGAGTTATTATAATTAATCACAATTAATTATAATTAAATATGGTCTATGTGTTGATTATATGATTTTTATGATTAACTATGATATTATGACTTTTATTTGACTTAAATATTCCATCCATGTCTAGGTTGGATATTTTGTGTCATAATTAAATATTTCTATGTGTTGATTATATGATTTTTATGATTAACTATTATATTATGACTTTTATTTGACGTAAATATTCCATCCATGTCTAGGTTTGATATTTTGTGTCAATCATATATAATTTTGAGATCTTTTACTTATTACATATAGATGAAATTAATGAAAAAAATTAATCATAAAAACAATAACATTTCTTTAAAGGAAATTAGTAAAATAAAAAACTAAACATAAGATAATAACATTTTTTTTTTAATTCTTTACATAATTACATAAATGATATCTTATGTTAAAATTTAAAAATTATGTTGAAATTTAAAAATTAGATACATATCACTATGAGTTCATTACGGTTATATTCTATTTTTCATATATTTTTCATGGTTAATTTTTTTTTAACATGTGAAATCTATCCTCATATCACTTAAAGCTTCAACAGAAACTTTAAGCATGGTATCTCTACACTATCTATGCACTTAGCAAAGATAGCATGGACTAAGCACTTGTGGCTTTTTATTTTAAGATGTAATAAATACCAAAAAATTCACTCAATGTTAAGAATTTCTTTTATGTGATTTATTCTTATTTTTAAATTTTTTAATAATAGCATTTAAAAAAATTGCATTAAGAGTGCACCTTATCCTAATTTATCTCAATTTTAATAATAATAATAATAATATAATAATTAAAAATTATATTTATAATATTTTTTAATTTTCATTATAAATAAAAATGATATTAATCTAGTTTTGTTTTTTTTAATAAAATATCATATTATTATATAAAAAAGAGTACATGGATTCATTACATTGGGCTTTGTTAGTGTTTAGACAGCACAACAATCAGATTTTCAATAACTTCCCTTCCCCCACCATACATCAACTTGAGAAAAATGATGAATTTACTACAGACACATAAAAACGGCCATTTGTTCTTCATAGACCGATTCCTTAAATTGAAACCTATACTACTATTAGCCAAGGAACAACCAAGGCATAGATAAACCCGACCCAAATTACAAAAAGATTGAGGAACCATAGGAGCTATTCAGATGACCTTTGAAGAACTCGCACTGATGGAAGGACGCGACTCTCGCAACTCCTTAATATTGCCTTCTCCCGCACATGCCCTATCTCCATAGGTGTCGTCTGCCACAGCCTGGCCTCCCTTGCCTGTGATATTCACCAAACCAGTCGCACTCGCAGAGGTAATACCAGATCACCAGATCCCAGAGTAGGGGGTCGATAGAAACCTATCCCCATCTTGCTAGCCATTATGTTGATTTTCTTGTACATTAGTTGACAATCTCTATTATGTTCTTTCCAAGCCCACGCTAGCTCCTTGTCACCAATTTCCTTGTTCACAACTTCACTCGTTCCATGAGGACATGGGAGAGAAGCCCCTTTGTAGCCCAGTAGGTCGCCATGAGCATGCCGTAGGATGCCATCCCGCCAACAGTTGTCCTCGAGTCTTGCACCCATTCTGTCACCTCCTCTCTAACTTACTCAATCTTGAGGGATTTAACTTGTTCCCATAAATTCTTCTCGACCTTCTCGACATCCATGCAGATAGTTTGGGGGATTCTTTCTCGGAAGAAACAAGCGACTTGATAGACCCGCCTTTGCTCCCGAGTCACCCTCGGGGGATTTTCTTCCTTAACCTTCCTTCCTCTCTTCATAGCCTTATTCCCCCTAAGAGCCTTGACGACCTTCCAAGAGGTTTCCCGATATTCCTTACATAGGAATTCCAATACTAAGAACTGTAAAAGCTTTAGGACGTCGAATAAGCTAGGAAATTTGCATGCCGATTTCGTCTTTCCTTCCTCATGTATAGCCTTGTCACCACTATGATCCTTAATTTCTTTCATTATAGCTATTTCCTATCCATCAAGTCGCAGATTATCCCTGGCTTCAATGCACTACTTCTATTAGATTGTGTCCTCTGGACGAGGACGCGGTTGTATTCCTTCCTCCTCATTATTCTCGCGGCAAGGTAAATGCTCATTCAATTAAGCATTAATTTCCTTAGTACTTGTATCATCGACATGAGTGGGGCTATTTTATTCCAGGAACCTTCCTTTCACTCGATGGTTGAGGATCAATAGGAGCAAACTCTATTCCAGTGGTGGCCTTGAATTTGAATTGGAATTGAAAATGAATTTGGAATTGCATTTGAAATTTGAAATTGAAATTTGAATTTGAAATGTGAAATTTGAAATTTGAATTGAATTTGAAATTGAAATTGAAAGGTGAAATTTGGAATAGAATTTGAATTTGAAATTGAAATGTTAAATTTGGAATAGAATTTGAAATTTGAATTGAATTTGAATTTGAAATTGAAATGTGAAATTTGGAATAGGATTTGAAATTGAAATGAGAAAATTTGAAATTGAAATGTGAAATTTGGAATAGAATTTAAAAGAAAATTAGAATTAGAAATTAAAATGTGATGCAGATAGTCCTGAAGAGAGATATTCGGTGCTTCATGCTCCGCGAAGCACGAGAGGATCTGACATTGTCTGACAGGGCGGCCATCAGCAATGCTCTCGTTCACCGAGGAGTGATGCCAAGCCAGGGTCGGCTGCCACTGGTGGCAGTAGCAGGAGAGATAGTGTGTTGGTTCATCCCGATGACATACATGCGGATCCCCAGGAGGAGGATATGCAACAAGACACAAGTGCATCAGATGCGTATTTTTTGTTAGCACATTTTCAGTAAATTTTTAGTATATAATGCATTGAATTTCAGCTGCAAGTTATAATATATATTTTTAGTAACATTTGTGTTTTGGTTTGGATCGTAGGTGCCCCATCAAGGGGATCATACGATGATGAGGTTGCACAGATCACTCTTGCTGACATCCTTTCCCAGCGAGAGTGGGTGAGATCATGTGTGAGCACTTTGAGGGAGGATTCTCCCACACGGTTATCTTTGTCGATGATGTTATCGGTGATTGATGATATGTTGACCCTCTACAGCAGGGTAGGACCTCTCAGTGACATTTGGTGACTTTCATGCCAAAGGAGGAGAGATGGTGTCATTGGGATCCACAAATGGGAGGATGTAAAAGTTGCCATAAGAGGGCATGACATCAAGGGTGCTTTATTCGACATCCCTTGTGACTGCGCCCCCGGTCAACCACTTAGACTCAGGGAGTTTAAGTCGGAGGTCGCTGCACCACATATATATGATAGATTCGTGGGAACGAGGGGCATGTTCCCCCACCATGAATAGGTCCCATTGTACTTTGCAAAACATGTTTATGCAGAGTTTGTTTTGGACATGCACCCATATTACACTAGCACAGGGTCCCAGTTCTATGGGGTTGGTAGGGGAGGCTCCTACCAACATCTTGGATCTCGGAGAGACCCTTCCTTCGTGCCACCCGCTCCGAGGTTGATACCGCTTCTAGACAGGGTGGTTATCAGGTCGAGGGATGTGGCACAATCATCCCAGCTTGCTAGAGAGGCTAGAGCTGACCTTGTAGACTCGTTGTTCACTACCTCGGGCAGTGTTTCTATTGCTGTGCATGGAGAGGCATCTAGACCACCCCCTCCACCTGCAGAGCCAAAGATAGAGCATGTATCTAGTGACATGATTAGGAGTTTCGATCGCGAGATCCTATTGCGGTATGCTGAGTCAGCGCGAGATGCATACTTTTAGTTATATTGTAGATGCGTCGCTACACGACAGGTATACTTTTGTACAATTATGTATATATGTTCTTCATGTTACATCATATCAATGTCACAAATTGAATGGTCAATAATACTTAAGGGAGTTGTATTCTATTGATCCATGCAGGGGACCCCATTCATGGATCAACTCTTTGCGAGTGAGCCATCTATTGGTCCGCCAGTCGGGGTAAGTTATAATTTATGTTCCAATTTAATTTGTGTTTGAATATTATTTCTCAGTTTAAATAATTTGTGTTTTATTTCTTAATTTTCGAGATTTATGTTGTAGATCTTAACTTCAAATGAATTTCAAATTGTACAGGGCAACGGAAAGGTGGTAGATCCTGATTATGGACATGAGGACCGCAAAGGTTCTGACGAGCTGGGTCCAGAGACACATGTGAGTTTTAATTTATGTTCCAATTCATGTTATTTAGTCACATTTAGTAATTGATTTTTGTACTTTATGTTTCAAGTTTGTACGGATAGCTTTTAAATTATGTTAAATTTAGTTTTAATTTTTAATAAATCTAACTTATTACATGTAATGGCATATTACATAGGCATCGCAATAGGCGGGGTGTCAATGCTGCATTGGATTTCACATGTAGTTGGGATGTACCTCGAGTACATTATCTTGATGAAGGGCCATCTACCCGTATTCCTAGCCAGATCTCGAATATCACCATTGACATGGGGAAAATGGCACAATTCCTTGAGGGTTTAGAGTCTCAGAGATAGCAGCAAACTGTTGCACAGGAGGGCAGTCAGAGGGACGATCATAGGTCTCGTCGGGGTAGTGGCCGATAAGTTGATGATCTATACATTTCCATGTTTTAGATATTTTCATATTTGATATCTTTTCATGTTTTGGATGATCTATATATACGTTATCATGTTTTGGATATGGATTCATATCATTTATACATGGACTTTTATCATATATGGACTTTTGGATATTTTGTATATTTTATCATATTGATGTTTTCATGTGTATTTTGTATATGATTTGAAATCGATTGTTTTTTATATTAGATCTGGACATAGTTATTACAGTTACAAATTTATGTTTTGTCATTTCAAATGCAAATTTAATGTGTAGTTACAATTTAGTTCAATTTAAAATGCAAATTTCGACTACATTAGAGTTCACATCTTCCAAAATTTAGAATTGAATGCATACATTACGTTTTAAAATTAAAATTACAATTCCAATTCAATTACAATGTAAAATTTTCAATTTAATGTGTAATTTCAATTCCAACTCAATTGCAATTTAAAAGCTCATTTTCAACTACATTACAATTGCAGAAATGAAATCAACATGTAAAATTAGAATACATTTGAAATTAATAATTGAAATTTTGATTGCATTATGTTGTCTACACATTACAATTCAATTACAATTTACACATTCCAATTCAATTACAATTTAAGATTAAAATCTCAAATTTAATGTGTAATTTCAATTGAGAATACAATGTGTTGTTCCAATTTACAAGTTCAATTTCAATTACATTACAATTGCATTTGAAATAAAAATTTTAAATTATGATACATTGTACAATCTAAAATTTAAATTTTACAATTTTAACTTGTATATAGATGTATTTTAAATTCTCAATTTTGTATTTGAAATCAAAATTTAAAATGAGAATACATTTCAAATTGAAAATTGAAATTGACATTTTGCATTATGTTGTCTACACATTACAATTCACTTACAGTTTCCAGATTCCAATTCAATCACAATTTAAAATTAAAATCTCAAATTTAATGTGTAATTTCAATTGAGAATACAATGTGTTGTTCCAATGTACAAGTTCAATTTCAATTACATTACAATTGCATTTGAAATAAAATTTTTAAATTATGATACATTGTACAATCTAAAATTTAAATTTTACAATTTTACATTGTATATAGATGTATTTTAAATTCTCAATTTTGTATTTGAAATCAAAAATTAAAATTAGAATGCATTTGAAATTGAAAATTGAAATTGACATTTTGCATTATGTTGTCTACACATTACAATTCACTTACAGTTTCCACATTCCAATTCAATTACATGAAAAATTTAATGTGTAATTTCAATTGAAAATTCAATGTGTTGTTGTATATAAGAATGTTTTTGTCCATTGAGAGTGTGAAATATCCCTTGAGACAAAATTATATAATTACAAGTTATATAGTATGTAGGTAATCTTTGTGTTATTTTCTTTTAAGTGTGTTCTCTAATCTAAAGTCATAAATGTATGGTTTGTTTTCTTGGCAATGGGCATAACCACCTAGTTAATATAAGAAATTCAAACATGTTGATAGCAGATGCTTGTACAACTATGGTAGAAACTATGCTTGTACAACTATTTCATATGATTTATGTTTTGATGACAAATGGAGATAATGACACCATTTGATCCAACTAGGTAAGTTGCATATATGGAGGCATGTACAAGTTATTACCTTTCCATGTACTATGCTTGTATGTTGAATGTTCACATCAACATGTACAAAATAACTTTTTAAATTGAATGAGAGTATGTAAAGTTAATGAATGCTTACATCAACAAACAAAATAATGTTTTGTGAGACTATGCTTCCCAACTACTTATGACAAAACCTTACAAATCATTTTGATGATATGGACGAACATTCATTATGTGAATTATAACAAGTGTCAAGCAAAGAGATTTTCAACCACCAAATCACCATAACTAAATGTCACCCACGAATGTAAAAATTATACTAGCAAGGTCAATCTAATTATTAATCAATCGCTTTGGAAGGAAACCAAATTGAAGGAATGTTTTGGTGCCCTTCATTTCCCTTAGTAAGAAAAATTAAAAACTATGGATTGATTGCGGTCACGTCACAAAAAATATAGCTAAGGAAGAGTCACATATATACCACACATGGGTATGTATGAGACCTTTGGTTGAAGCTTCAATGATAGACTATGAACAATCAAGGGAAATACAATAGTCCTAAATAGCAAAAATTCTAGGTTATCGATACAAGAATGTGTGGTCCAAACAATAATTATAATGCCCAAAATTTTCTAAATTCATATATTAAAGAATGTTGCACAAAATGGTAATCGATCACCAAATTCAAGTTCAAGGTAGGTGACAACATTGAGTATCTATTATATAGAGCATTGTCACATATGAATACAAGGGACATAGAAGAGTCTATAGGTTTAACGATAAAGTCTAGAGCCATATAAATTTCTCTGAAGGTGTGGGGACTCTCAATTGCATAAACAATGTATGCCTTAATCATCATACTCCTAAATTGAATTAAGTGGGCATGCATTGCATGCTAACCATGGTAGTTATCTCTCAATTCCTTTTTTCTTGTGTTTTGAAGGTACTTATGCTAGTTATGTGTTTTCAAGCTACCCAAACTCATTTCACATGATTTCCATTCTTATAAATATGAAAATAGAAATTAAGTTTTGGCCATCGTGAATTTTACTTAGTTGAAGCAATTGTTTAGTGACCTAAAACCTAAAATAAATAAGCTTATTGATTTTGGTTTAACCTGGAAATTATAATGTATAAAATTTTGCAAGTTTGGAATCAAAATTTAAAATTAGAATACATTGTACAATTCAAAATTTAAATTTCGCCATTCCACATTGTATAGATGTATTTTAAATTCTCAATTACATTACAATTGTATTTGAAATCAAAATCTAAAATTGGAACTTGTACATGTTCAAGTGTATTCACATTGGAGCACCATGACCCAAATTTCACAAAAGCCTCCCATCTGGTATTTGTATTCTTGACATTAAGCATAGATACAAAAATACATTTATAAAACAACCTCCACAAAAATCTCCAAAAAAATATTACACAAGACAACATGAAAACTTCTGACATGTATGCAAGTGGCATACATGTAACTCATTCATCTGGCCAATGGGTTATAGGAATGCAAGTCTCCATAATACGATCATGGTCAGCTTCTGTCATCTTCCATCTCTTTGGATCACCTCTCTTCACCTTGATTTCTATTAGAGGTATCCGAGCTGCAACCACCAAATGACTGTATTGACATGATATATATCCAGGCATAAAATCTCTATAAATAATGTGAGCACCCTGTTTTTTCACTTTTTCAAAAAAGTGTCCCATTAGAACCATGTCTCCAACTTGGTATGTGAAGTCCCCATCTTGGTAGGGTCGCACCAATCTACTCTTTATTTGCGTGCATTGCATCAAATAGTATGCAACATTTTCTTGGTTGTGGACAGGTGCAATGAAAATGAATACATCACCTACAAGATACATTACAAATATTATTCAAATGTCCTACGTGCAAATTTGTACAACATTTGTATATGTGTAAGATATAATGAACTAATTAACTTAATGAAGACTCTTATACCTTCCCTAACCATATCGGAAACTCGATCATGATCTAATGAGACCATTGCCTCTTCAGTGTGCATCTCTTGCCATGTTGGAATTGGATGTGGGCCCTTTGGATTAAGAGATACATATTTCCATGGTTTGACATATAAATCATTTTCACAGTGATCAAGCCCACATCCATTTGCATCAATGCAAAAATCGCAAAAGCAGGCATACTTCCTCGTTTCAATGGAAAATATGTCCCCCATATCTTTACTTCGAACATAATGCAATTCCCTCGTACCAGGGATGGTGTCACAATACCATGGAATGGATCTATTAACATCTCCAAGGGAAACATCCTAGAAGAACCTGCATGGAATTCAATTTGTCATATGTAAATTCCTATCGAGTACATGTGTTCTTTTGGAAATGTTGATATTGAATGTTATTAGCTTATTAATTGAGTTTGGAGTTTATTACCTGCACACCGGCCTTTCTTGTTCGTGACCCTGATGTCCCAAATGACGTGTGCACCAATCAACTACTTCAGTGGAGCATTTGAGTCGAGTTGCACCATGACTCATCTTGTACCTCCGAAGTGCTCATTTCACACATGCACCTGCGCCATCATGTTCACCCTTCCCATGCCTTGTCTCAAAAAAGCTCCAGGTGTGTTGGATTCCTGTCTATTTGTGCAGGCGACTCAACCAATAAAATGAGCATGCCGATTTGAATTGCCCTGCACACCCATCTGACCAAATCTAGTGTGCAGTAAATGATACACCTCTCTGCCTGAATGAATCATAAATCAACCCAAAGCAGTGTTGAACAAACAATGTGTCATGCTCACGATCATCACTAACATAAAAATGGTACTCCTTGATCACTTCACATGACTGGGGAGTGCTATCCCTACCATCAATGTTTTCCTGAGCATGTTTGTACAACACATGTACGAAGATAGACACCTGGTCGGAGTGATAGTACTCACTCTGTATCTCTCTCTGAGGAGCAAAGGTGTAGTTCTCTGCAAAGTCTACCACTAATAAGATTGTGCCCGGCTCAAATACCTCACGGGAATATTTGAATTCTGAAGCTTGCCACCTGGACCTATGGGAGTGCTTTATGTATTTATAAATCTGACTTTGAAACTTCTCCATACAATCTGAAATAGGAATCTCATCATCGAGCAAGTTGATCCTCTTGGATGGCACAGATGAAGAAGGTGTTGGATTCATGGTGACGTACTCGTACCTCCTCCACCTAACGGTGATATTTGACAATCCATGGTGTGTTGGATCGATAGGAAAGTTCCTATGGAACAATGTCAAATCACCGCATTCATGGCATTTTCTCCCACCTACACACCTCTTATTGAAAAACATGTTTTCAAGATTCCTGTTGCATAGTATCATACAAATAAAATCTCACACTGTGTGAGGAGCTAGTACACCGTTCCAGTGCCTTTTGCAAAAATCTAGAAATGTGTCATAGTATAGTTGAAATTCAATGTGGTACCGAAAGCAACAAGTGTCACGAATCGTATTCGGCCTAATATACCATGGTTTCAATTTGTTGAACATGCTAAATGATATTTGAACACCAGGATTGGTTTCTTGGAATTCCTTGTAAAGTGCAACTCCCGTCATCTCCATCACATGCTTACAGTGCTCCTGATAAATGCCTCTAGATAGACATTGTCGAAGGACATGCTTTCGATCTGGAATAGCATGAGAATGACTATCCCAAAACTCTATCACCTTCCCTCTAATGCCTGCTGCCATCCTCTCTCGATAGGGTTCCCTACAAATAAGAGCCCAACAAGCAACTTCATCACTTTCATCTATCCGAACCCTGAATTTAGTATATTTGAGTAATGTTCTTTTTGAAAAATTGAGCAATGATGCCATTGTTGATACCATTCGATTTCTTGAGGTGCTTTGTGCCACAACAGCCGTTGTAATTGCCTTACGAGCAACTCGAGTATCATTGTTTCTTGATTTTCCAAATGAATATAATGTAGTTCTTACATTTTCTATTACATTCTAGCATGTCTTTTTTTTTTTAACATCTTGAAAACTCGACAACTTTGTGGCACGTTTCAATTTTTTGTGTTTTATCAACCCATGTAGGATTTGAGCTTGTGCCATCATTGAATGTTGTTCAAAATATGACTTGATTATGTTATTGACATGCTCTCTAACTCTCCGACCAGGGATCGAGTTCCCAATCTCTTCTTGTGCAGAAACAACTGCACAATCCTCTAGAAAATTTCCACCCCTTCCAACCCCACTGCAACTCCCAATTATATTTTCAATGTGAGAGGGAAAGGTGTCATGTGATGGATGAACAGGATCATGAGGGGGCACAGGGTCATGTGATTCTTGATCACCATGATGTGATGTCTGACCATAATCTCTCCCTACGTAACATGTAAATTAAAACAAACTAAAAATTGGTTACTTCATAGTTGTGCATTGAACTTTAAAAGAGCTAGTAACTTGAAATTTGATGTGGAAATTGAAAAGTTGAAAAATTGAAAATTGCATGTGAATTGAATTTTCCAACTAATACATTTATCTTGAGAATTGTTCTAAGTAAAAATCGAAATTGCTAGTAACTTGAAATTTGAAATTGCTAAAGTAACTTGAAATTGCTAGTAACTTGAAATTTCAAATTGCTCAAGTGATACGAACCGTTACACCAAAACCCCGAGGTTTTAGCTAAGGCCGCTCACTAGGATCTTAACCTCTGCATCGTACGAGCCCCAGACGAACACTGCAATGCCGACGTTGGATCTGAAATGGCGCGGAAGTGATCGACAACAGTTCAGCTGAAAATAGATACGGAGCCCAGGTATGTTAGGCTTCCTAACGGTTCAGGTGTTTCACTCGGCCACCAATGCTATCTGATGGCTTGTGTATTGGGGCAGTACCCCTCACTCCACGGGTCAGGTAAAACTGATAACCGCTTGGCCACAAACGACAGCTCTTGGTTTACCTCACGGGTAGAAACTAGTCAATCAGGTAGGGGTCGTTGCCCTTTTCACTGGCAGGTCCTCTCAATGGGCTAGCTACTTTGGGGTTCCTGTGGTACTCCTCACAATGAGTTTTAGGGCTTATGCCCAAGTACTTCCCACAGTTAAGCGAATAGGGATTATTCCCACATCCGAACTTGCAACAGATGCAAAATTTGTAGTAACTTGTACATTTAACTTTAAAATTGCTAGTAACTTGAAAATCAACTATATATATTTAAGTCAAGCTAATTATTAATAACTTGATAAAAATTATTGTGGGCATAAAAATTAATATCATTTACAATCATCACATTATATAATTATGGGCAAGTTTTCTTTATGCAATTTATGTCCATTTTACTTTTACATTACAAGAAAAATGTTATTTTAACTTTATGGTATAATTTATAAATAAATAAATATTTAAAATACAAGTTGCAAATCACCATGCAAAGAATAAATGATTACAACAATTCTACCCTAGAATTTCAAGGACAACATCATGCATCCCATGTTGTATATAAGTGAAATAAAAATTTGAAATTGATTTTCTACTCATCATAACATACCTATTATACTCTAAATGTGGGGAAAAAAGCATTGATTTAGAGATGAATATGATATTTAATTAAAAACATTGTAGTGATATGATAGAGGGGAAATTCATAATTTTTAATGCAAAATAACATTTTCATTAATTGATGATTTTGCAATTTCAACAATAGACATTTAAATGGAAATTGTAATTTTATCATAAATTGCAATTTAAGGATTTTTTTATCAATAATGCTTCACATATCAATGCAAGGTTGCAAACATTGCAAATTTAATTATTTCCAATTTGTCCTAACAAAATATATGGTTATAATCATTAATCTTATTATGGTAATATGTCATATTATGCAAATAAAAATATGTGATAGATGATTTTTTTTTTAAAGTAAATATTATAATTAAATAGCTCTTTGAACATCCATTTGTATTCAAATATTCATTACTATGAAAATATTGCCAACCACCATAACTATGAAAATATTAATTAATTTGTTTTCAAATTGAATAAATTCTAACTAATACATAACTATCAAACATGTAAATTTCAAAATATTCATTCATTTGTTTTGAAATCGAATTTTCTAACAAAACAAGAATTAAAATTACATTTAACTTGAAATTGTTAGTAGCTTAAAAAATTGCAATTAGTTAAATATGTACAATTTAACTTGAAAATATAGTGTCTAAGTGTACATTTAATTTGAAAATTATTCTAATAACATTGAAAATTGTTAATAAAGTTTAGAAATTTCAAAATAGTTAATATGTACATATATTTTAACTTGAAAATAGAATCTAAGTGTACATTTCATTTGAAAATTGTTGGACAATAAAATTGAAAAATGTTAGCAAACTTTGAAATAATTTGAAAATTGTTTTAAAGCAACTTTGAAGCATAATTTGAAAATTGTTAGCAACTTTGATATAATTTGAAAATAGTTAAAAATATGTTCATATATTAACATGAATATAGAATATAAATTTACATGTTTCATTTGAAAATTGTTCTAATTTAAGTTTGGTTTAAAGCCACTTGAAAATTGTTCATTTAACATAAAAATTGTTGCAAACTTTGAAATTTAAATAACAAATTGATGAAATAAATAAGAATATAATTACAAATAAATATGAAACAAATTAAATTATGAAATTTAGTTAGATTTATTGGAAAATTGTTTCTAATTTTGTAAATTATGTAGCATGATATTTAAATTATGATAGCATGTAATTCAATAATTTACCTTGGTGGTCCTCCATTGGAATTTGTTGCATCAAATGTGCATCTTCTTCTTCTCTCAACCTTGCTCTTTATTGTCCCATTCGTTCTCTATTGTACTCACGTTCTTCATTGGCATTTTGTTGTCTAGCATGTTTTCTTTGTCTTTTTTTTTTTATTCCCCATCAATCTACAATGAAAACAAACAATTTTTTTTTCAAAATGTTATAAGAAACAACAATATGTTAGTATGAAATCGTGAAATATGCCTACAAAGAAATCTTACATGAATCAATTTACAATGAAAACAAACAAATTTTTTTTCAAATTATTATAACGAACAATAAAATGTTAGTATGAAATCTTGAATTATGCCTACAAAGATATCTTACATGTCTAATGAGGTCTAATTCAGTAATATGAAAATGACAAATCTCTAATTCAACAAGATCAAATTCACAAATCTTGAATGGAAAAAAAAACTGAAAAGGAAGTAAATTGTATTTTGTGAATCCTTCTTTGTTAGTTATATACAGGTTCGTTGTTGTTTTTTGGAGGGAAGGGTAGTTTGCAACATTAATTGTTGCCAAATCCTTTCGCGGTTTGGCCTAAGCTACTTTATATATTTTTTACATAGACAAACCCTCGATCGAGCCTTTTTGACAGACGCTCGATCGAGCAAATACCTCGATCGAGGGTTTAACAAGACCTTGATCGAGGTTTTATTAAACCCTTGATTGAGGTATCGTCAAACCCTCGATCGAGGTTCTGTTAAGCCCTCGATCGAGTTTTTTGAAATATCTCGATCGAGGGCTTAAAATACAGGCCGAGAGCCCCTTTCTCAGCAGAATGGAATGTTTGTCTGCCTTCCACAGAGATGAACTATGGCATTAAATGCTCATTAATGAGCTGACTTGAAACCATTGGATTTGTCAATGAATTCTCTATCCAGATATATAAAATTTATGAATTTGTATCTTCATATGTCTGTTGTTTTTAATTTTCTACTAAAACTTGCACTAAAAAACCATGCCCACAACTTCGATTGAGCTCAAAAATAAATCCACAACATTCAAAATACACATCCAAAAAATTTGAAAAAATACACAAGCCCCAGATAAACGCGTCCTCTTTAAAAGGGTAGTTTTAGTTTTGCAAATTATGTAAAAAATCATAAGATTCCGTGCACGCACACACATGTGTGCAAAATGCGACTTAAATATACATTGGTAAGTTTCAAAAAATAATAATAAATATAATTTTTCAAGAAAAATTAAGAGAAAAATATGTAAGCCCCAGTGCACTCTATCTAGATCATGTTCACATATTTCATTTTTTAAAATTATTATTTAACATTAATTTATTGTGCACGCACATAGACTATTTGTTAATTGCTCTTCAAATTTTTAAGTACACACGTTTCATTAAATGAAAATTCGACACGATATATGGCATTGGTATATTTCGAAAAAAATATCATTGGAAAGCCAACATAATTCTTTACATTTCATTTTTCAACCGCATGTCAAAATTCATAAGGCAAGTATGAGTTTCGAAGGCTTCAATTTAATACATGGATAAAATTTTCATTTTTCACCGTCATATTTCGCCAAAAAGAGTTACCCATCTTCATGGAATCACCCAGGTTATTAGGAACACATGGTTAATCCCTACTCGAGACATAATTCGAACAGGGAAGTAGAAATTTATTTCATGATATTTTCCAAGTGTGTTTGTGTAGGGCCCATTTGGGCATGCTACCCAGAGCCTCAGAGTCGGGGTATTTCTAAACTTGACCCCTTAGTGCAAAATTTCATTGTCTCTTATTGGGCGAAACCTTGGTTCGTGAAATCATCGAATAGGACGAGATTTGGGAAATGGACCCACAAGAGAGAGGAACCCCTAATTAATTTTTGATGTCATGATTCCAATGGAATTGACAATTTGTCGATTCGATCCACTGTAATCATTTTATGGCATGTTGCAGCTTGCCTCCTAGAGGCTTTTAGGGACACATGGTGAATCCATGCCTGCGGCATATAATTCAAATTGAGCAACATAAATGTGTTTCATGAGATCCCACAAGTGTGGTTGGGCGGGGTCCATGTGCACATGCTACCCATGGCCTCATGGTCGAGTGTTTTCCAAAGTCGATCCCTTAGTGCAATATTGCATTGTCTCTTACTATGGGAAACCCTAGTTTTTGTTATCATCGAACAAGACAACATCTGGGACATGGACTCATATCATTGTTTTGATGCCATGATTCCAATAGAGATGATGGTTCGTCAATCCAATCCACGGTCATCATTTTATGTCCAGGAATATTCTAGCCATCTAGGGCCTAGGATGTTGCCTCCACCAACCACACATGGTGTCTGAGTGTATCATTGGTTTATGATTAAGAATGCCACTGACATTATATGATTTTCAAAGTGAAAGTAGATCTCTCACGGCCTTTCGAATGGTGTTCCAAGAAAGAGCGCCATGCCTTTAGCACTAAAGAAATTGTTGAGGCATCTAGAGCCATGAACACTGCTTTGATACACCATCCATGAATTTTCAACATTATTTATGGCACTATGTATTTAGGTTTTGTGGCCTTAGGGACTAATACATGGTTGGTGGAGGAGACATAATCCTTCAGTTCTAAAAGAATCTTCTAGCCATCTAGGGTTAATATGATGTGTCCCTAAAGGCCTCCAAGAGGTGAGCTACAACTAACCATAAAATGATGACCGTGGATCAAATCTATGAATTGTCGACTCTATTAGGATCATGACATCAGAACCATACTAAGGGTTCCTCTCTTCTATGGATCCATGGCTTGGATCTCATCTTGTTCGATGACTTCAGAAATAAGGGTTTTTCCGAGTGAGAGACAATGCAATTTTTCACTAAGGGGTCAAATTTGAAAATACCTCGACCTTGAGGCCTTGGGTAGAATTCCCAAGTCGGACCTTCCCAACCACACTTGTAGGATTTGATGGAACATAGTTATGCTACTCGGTTTGAATTTTATGCCCTAGAAATGGATTCACCATGTGTCCCTAAAAGCCTCTAGGAGGCGAGCTGCACTTGGCCATAAAATGATGACTGTGGCTTGGATCGGTGAACCGTCAACTTGGTTGGAAGCATGACATTAAAAAAATGCTAGTGTTTCCTCTCTCTCATGGGTCCATTTCTCATATTTCATATTGTTTGACGATTTTAGAAAAAGGGGTTTCACCGGGAAAGAGACAATGCAAATTTTCACTAAGGGGTGAACTTTCAAAATACCTCGACTGTGAGGCCCTGGGTAGCGTGCCCACATAGAAACTTCCTAAACACATAATTTGTAGTATCCCATGGAATATAATTCTTATTTTTGGTTCGAATTCTATGCCATGGGTAGGGATTCACCATGTGTCCCTAATAACCTCCAGGAGGCAAGCTGCAACTAGCCATAAAATGTTGATCATGGTTTAAATGCAAGTTCCTTGACGATTTTCTCTATCTATTATGAACATTTCCCATTGAATATAGTGAAAGATTGTTTTCTCCTTGTGAATTTGTGTGCCAAAAGGATGTAGAGATGGTATGATAATCCTTGCATGAAAATACTTTTGAATAATAATTCACAATTGTCATAACAATCCTTATATGAAAATACTTGACAATTGGTATGAGAATACTTGTATGGCAATCCTTGTGAATAATATTTGACAATTGGTATGATGATTCTTCTTAATTGGTAGGAAAAGCCTTCTGAATTGGTATTTGGATCTTTGTAAATAATCGTTTGAATTGATATTTGGATCCTTGTATATAATCCTTTTGAATTGGTGTGGTAGAAAGAAAGCTCCACTGTCATCAATCCTACCTGATAGTTTCCTGCATTTTTGTCTATCGCAAAATGAAGATGTAGCCATATATATTGCACTACAAATTTATTTATACATACAAAATGCATACGCGTTATAATGCATATACGTTATAACACATGCATTATGGCTAATCAATGCAACACCATTGGTTTGTACAGAAATTAGGTTCCAATGAAACATATGTTATGAAGGCTTCTTGTATGATAGACAAAACACGTATGCATTATAACACATCTCCGTTATAAGTCATATGTGTTTGACCTATTATACATAATGTTTTCTCTATCTCTCTAATCGCCCCCCCTCTCTCCCCCCTTCCCCCCCCCCCCCCTCACTCTCTATCCCTAAACCTACCCCCTCTCTTTATAACCCCACTCCCCTTTTCTCTCAATACCTAACTCCCCTCTATATCTCCCCCCCTCCTCTATATCTCTTTCCAACCCCACCTTTCCCTAACCCCCATCCCTCTCTATAACTACACCTTTACCTAACCCCACCTCCCTCTCTCTATATCACCACCTTTCTATAACCCCCCTTCCTAACACTTGAATTTAATTCCAACACAGTAAATCCCAATTCACATAGTTAAATGACCAAGCTAAACCTTGAAGCAAATCACAAGAAGGGGATTTCACCTGAAGGTATAAAAGATTGGAAGAAATTCCTAAAGAAACTTGAGTTGAAGGAAATGATTTGTTTGGTGAAATCATACACTTCATTAATAAAATCAACTTTGCTTAAAAAAAACAAATTATCGTACGTGAAATCTTATGGAATAGATTGGAATTTTGAGTATGTACATCGACATTGAAAATGAAATTATGCGTCCGAAACATAGTAATAAATAGATCATAGTCACTCAAATAGTTTCAAACCATTTTCATTGAAATTTGGAAAATGACGAAATGATCAGATCATAAATGGAATTCCTCATATCGTCACTATCCATTGGAACAATTTGAGTGACCTCAAATTGTTCACAAGCTACTTCAAGATAAATTTCCATTGAAAATTTTCATCATTGAGTCATTAGAGATTCCTAATTTAGAACAAATACCCACCACAAAAACTATGAAAAGGCTGGCATGGGTTCCCATGCTCTATTGTTGGGAGTGAGTGGGATTCACTGTGTAGGAGAATAGGGATATAAATTTTGGGTTCCATAATTTTGCAAAGGAGTTAATCAATGTCTGTATAATCAATAAATTCATCCAACTTGTTGTGTTAATCAATAAATTCATCCTTAGCCTAAAACTTTGTGAAATGCTTGGCTTTCCCAAATAAATCCTAATTTGATCCACAACCTCTCTCTCTAACCCTCCTATTCTCTATCTCCTAACCCCACCTAGATCTTTCTTCCTTTACCCCTAACACCCCCTCTGTCTCCCGCTCTCCCAACCCCCCTCTCTCTTCCTCTCTCCCTAACCCCCCTCCTTTCTCTATCTCTCTAAGAACCCCCCTCTCTCCCTCCCTCCTCTTACCCCCACCTCTCTCTCTCTCTCTCTCTCTCTCTCTCTCTCTCTCTCTCTCTCTCTCTCTCTCTTTGTCCCCCTAATCCGCAGCTCTAATCCCCCTCTCTCTATAAACTCACCTCTCTCTCTCTCTACCCTCCCTTTGAATCTCCCTCTCTCCCTCTTTGTCCCCTTGATCCCCTAACTCTACCCCCCTCTCTCTCTATAACCCATCCCTCCTCTCTATCTAACCCCCCTTTGTATATCCCTCTCTCCCTAATCCCATTATCTCTCTCTCTCTCTCTCTCTCTTAACCCCCCATCTCTTTCTCCATCCCTAACCCCCCCTCTCTCTATCCCTACCAAACCCTCTCTCTCTCCCCAATGCCCCTCTCTCTTCCTCTCCCACAAACCCCCCTCTCTCTAACCATATATATATCTCTCTCTCCAACCCCCCTCCTTTCTCTCTCTCCTTCCCCCCCCCTCTCTCTTTGTCCACATGATCCCTAACCCTGCAAACCCTCTCCAAATATAACCCCACACCCCCCTCCCTCTATCAATATTATCCCTCTCTCTTACCATAAACCCTAACCCTCTGATCTCTCTCTCTATCCCTAACGTCTCTCACCCCCCCACATCTCATCTCTCTATCTCTCCATCCTCCTCTCTTTATAACCCTACTAACCCCCCCCCTCTCTATCTCTCTTCAACCCCACCTTTCCCTAACACCCCCTCTATAAACCCATGCCCCCCTCTCTCTCCTCCTTTCCCTAAACTCTCCTCTATCTCTCCCTCTCTCCCTAGCCATCCTATCCCCCCCCTCTCTCTTCAATGCCACCTTTCCCTAACCCTTCTTGCCCTCTATAACCCCACACCCCCTCTCTCTCCCAGAACCCATCCTCTCTATTTCTTCCTCTATCCCTAACATAACCTCTCTTTGTCTCTATGTCTATTTATGTGTCTATGTCTCTCTCTCCCTCCGTAACCCAACCTCTTTATCTCATCCTCTCTCCCTAACCCCCCCTCTGTATCTCCCTCTATAAAGAGTGTACGATATAGAGAGGGTGGGTTAGGGAGGGAGGGAGAGACATAGAAATATAAACACATTTTCCTAACCTCCCTTCTCTCTCCCTCTCTCCCAAATCCCCTTCTCTCTCCCTAACCACCCTCCTTTCTCTATCTCTCTAATCCCCCCAATCTCTCTTCCTCCATCCCTCCTCTTCCCCCTGTATGTTTTCCTTTCCCCCCATGATCCCTAACCCTACGCCCTCTTTCTCTAAAACCCAACCACCCCTCTCTTACCCTAAACCTTAACCCCCTTCTCTCTCTCTCTCTCTCTCTCTCCTCCTTTCCCTAACCCCCCCGTCTCTTCCTCTCTCCCAACCTCCCCTATATGTTCCTCTCTCCCTAAACCCTCCATGTAACATTATAATGCACATAGTACACCTGCCGTACATAACACATATGCATTATGTATCGTTCTAACACGTATTTGTTATTTTAAATTTAAAATCCCCTTTCCACAAAAATATTCTCAATCTTTTGTACTAGTTCGGAAATAGGTTTAAACTAACAAACCTAATGGCTAGGAAAAAATAAACCATGGCTATTAGTTTTTTTTCCATAACTTTGTCAATTGCTTGATTTCAATGGTGGTTTTAGCTATGCATAACATAATAAATATCAAGTGACACATGTCATGATTCCAATATACAATGTTCCATTGTTTCCGCTATAACTTTTGAATAACTTCATGATTTCACAAAAATAATTATATGGTGCACTAAAGGAAATATAGCTCTACAAATTGATATAAAAAAAATCTTGAATTCCATTAAGTTATGCCCCTAAAATGATGCAAGTACACACCACATCTTCTTCAAAGATTTTTTACTTTGATAATTGATAAAAAAAATAAAAAATATCATAAAAAATTATAGAAAAATAGTGTTCCACTATCACCATATGTGGTTATATGTTTTTTACATGTTTAAATTTTTTGTTTCAAATATACTATAAAGAAGCCAATAAAATGATGCACTTTGCTGAAATTCTAAAACCACTTTTATAATTTTTTTTTAAACAATTATAAAATTAATATATATATGAAAGCTTATCGGAAACCATAATAAAAGTAGATTGCAACATAATTATTGGAAATCATAATAAAAGTAGATTGCAACATAATTATTGGAAATTATAATAAAAGTATATTGCAACATAAAAAGATGAATGGTTATATTGAATAATAATTAAGCTAAGCAAAATTGATAACATAGATTGGTCCATTTGTCTCTTAAATATGCATTTGGCTTTGGCTAATCTTAAATTAAATTACTATGAGTTTGATAAAAGATAATAATATATAAGTGTTTTGTTTATTATGTATACTATTTTTATAATTAAATGAAAGTTTATAAAAGAAAAAAGAATAGATAAGGGATAGTAGTTGATACATGAATCGATAACTTTCAATTAATATAAACATTATTTAAAATAGTTTAAAAATTTTCATTCTCTTTACAATTTATGATGTGGTGAAACAAAAAATTTAAGAAAGTAAAGCTTTTTAGACTTTGTACACAGTTACGTCTCTGGACCATTCCATTTTGTTAAAAAACAATAGAGAATGGGTTTAGGTTTGTAGGATAATTGGTCACATCGCGCTTCGTAAAAAATCACAAGTTGGAATGTTCTTGAGGTTTGTTCAGCAAAGCGACTACAACCCAAGTGCAGGTTGATATTAAATAATAGTCCGGGCGATTTAAGACCCAAATACTGTACGACTACAACTCTGCAAGTCCAGTTGGTATTTAATAACAGGCCTGGCGATTTATGACCCAACCAGAAGGGGAGTTTGACCTTCGCTCAAGTAAAAAAAAATACAAACAACTTTGTATACGTAGCACAGTCAGATGTGATCACCAATTTTAATGTTTTAAAGAAGATTTATTATGATTAGTGTAACTAATTAATTTGTGGTTGGTGAAAGTTTATAAGGAGCAAGTTAAGTACCAACTACCAGTCTACTCCAAATTATATTATATGTTATCCATAAATTTATGCATCAAATATGAGTTCTCTATTTATTAACAAACAGTTATTTTTTATCTTTTCTTTCTCTCACATTCTTTCAGTTATCTTCCATGAATTGTTGATTATCCATTCATCATCAACTAGTAATTATCTATGCATCATCTATCTATCAGTTATCTATTCATCAATTGCTAGTTATCCTATCCATTCATCAATTGTTAGTTATCCGATAATCAACCAATAATTATTTTTTATATTATTTTATTTATTTATAATTGTTTATTTAAAATTTGTAAAGACTACCATTAAATCAACCAGGACATTACACTTATTTCATCCTGATCCAGAGATGAAAAAACATTAATAATAACCTCCCACAAAATTCTAAAATATTAAAGCAGATAGACATAATTAGGTCAAACAGAAAACAACAAAGTTCTGCACGCGATCACCTGGGGATGGTGAGCGCGGGATCTATCTTTCTGTATGTCTTTGTTAAAAATAGCAGCACAACACGTTAACATAGCCGGACAATAATGTTGTAGGTAAGCACTTAGTTTTGCACTTAGCAATTGGTTTGACACGTTATTATTATAAATTAGGACGTATGGATGCACTAACTGCAATTGATTTTTGTACGGCATAATTTTGTCTATTGTTGTAAATCCCGCTCCTTTCACATTCCTTGCTCTGTTATTTATTCTATTTCTACTAATCTTCGAACATGGTATCATATTCAAGTTATAGCATGGTACCATATTCGAGTTTGTAAATTGTATTGCAGCGATAATTAAATTCCTATATATTCTGATTTCTTTTCTTGAAACATTTTCAAACTGGTCACAGTCGTAGCACATCGACAAAGGCTGGTAGATCGATTAGATGGTGTGGGCAATGTTGCTGTTGAAGAAAAAATGTAAAAAATTGTGAAAGACATAAAACAAAAGCATCGATTCTATAAAATGAAATTAATCAGCAACGGGAAAAAACAGGATGGTAAAGATCTTACCATGTATCATTTATTGTCAAATTGAGTGATAAAGATAAAGTGCTTGTGAATTTCAAATAATGTTATTTTGTTTATCATGTATTTTCTTTATCATGGCTAGCCATTTAATTTATCTTAAATTAATATTTATTTCATATATCTATTTTATATATCACAAACTAAGTGTCATGTAATAGTATATATATATGTAATTGTTTATTTTAAATTTAAATCAATTACCATAAAAAATATTATAAACTAATTTTCTAGGTCCAAACTTTTTTATTATTTCAATGACTTTACTAATTTGTTATAATAAATTATTATAATTACTAATTTATATAATAGTATTTTGTCATTTCAATATTATGTCATTATTATTAATTTGTTATAATAGAGGACTATAATATATAATTACTAATTATGAAATTATTAATCTGTTATAATTATTAATAATAATAATAATTTATTTTTAAAATTAAAATCATCATTTTAGTTTATTAGATTTTTTGTTTGTAAAATCTATTCTAGAAAGTTATTTAACTATCATAAATTGGATAATTTTAGGAGGTAACTTTATCCCATGGACAAATCCCCAAATTATTATATAAACTATATAAAATCTTTAGAAATTGAAATAATTTTAGAAAAATATGGCCAAATATTTTATAGTTGACATTTTAAGAATTGGTAATATTAGCCAAAGTTTATACACTTTTAAATAATTACGAGTGCTTAAAATTATCCCTGATTTCATAATTATTTATAAAAATTGATTAATTTTATCTTAAATAAAATTATTACTAAAAATTAAAAAAATTAAGTAAGCCATTCATATAATATATAATTAATTAATATATATTAATAATTTTTTTAAATAAAATTATTACTTAAAAATCAAAGATTTTTATTTATTTGATATTACAAAATTCAAGAATTTTGTTTTATGGACTTTTCTATATATATATGAAATATTTTATTTTTATTTTTCAATATATGATTTTATTTTTCATAATTGAAAGATATATAATGTAATTTTCGGTTATTGAATGCATGAGAGCGTTGGAATTTAAACTTTATCATAATAATTTTAATCAACTAGTAAAAATTGCAATCCTTTTCCATATTATACAACTGTACCCACGATTGAGATCATAGAGATGTGAATAATGTTTTTTTTAATGCAAATTCATGACATCAAAAACATGTCATTATATACTATAGGGATGCGTTAATCGAGATTTAAAGCAGTTAGAATCCTCGTAGGTTTATCATGTTAGTCAATGGCAAGGGTTTTTCATACGCATTTTAGGTAGTCAATGTTAGCATGGGATAAATTTACAAATATATTTTTGTATAACTAGTTTCGATGGCTTTGGGTTTGTTTAAACTTCCATTAACACCGTCCGAACTCATTTTGAGAGTGCATGGCCAAAAATATTCTTTACTTTCTCCGTTTCAAAAGTTTTTGGTACTTCACGATGCTGAGACTTCAATGCCAGGGATCCCCACATGTATTATGCGACGTCAATTTTTTTTTTTTTATCTTCACGCATCGTTTTCAAATTATTAACAATATAATAATAACAGCTTCTTAAAGTGGAAAAAGAAAACATGCATCCACTTTAATAATTTATTTGAGCATAAACGGGGCTCTTCATTTTGAAAATAATCATAAATCAGATCTGCCGACATAACAAAATAGGTTTTTCCGTAACGAGTAAATATTCAAAGTATTGATCGTCTTATAATTATAAATATGCTTCAGCTTATTAGAGTATATGGTCGTGATTTTAAATTATATATATATACTTATACTTCAGTCTAGATTATATTGTTGTGATTTTAAACTAAATAATTAATAATGTTATTATAGTATATATAAGATGTATTTAGAAAATTTCATTTTTCATTTTGATTTATTAAAAGAATGAAAAAAGTAGAGTCTTACTATGAAATTTTTATTTTTAAAGATCTTTAAAACCTTTTGGGAGGTTTCCCAATTAATTTATTTCATTGTTGAGTCTATTTAGTATAAAGAAGAAGTATAGTCTAGAAACAGCTTAGTATAAAGGAGAAGTGTAATCTAATATTGAATTTGAATAAGTGTCATTTTAATAAAATAATAAAACATTGAGTAAAAAAAATTACAATGTTAACTTGGTTTTCAGTATAAAATTTTGAATAAGAAATAAAACATTAAATACAAAAAATTTACAATGTTGACTTGGCTTTCAATACAAAATTTAATAAAAATTGGATACTTCCCACTTTATAATCTAAAATCTATTTATAATATGTCAAATTAAATAATTAATATATCCAAAATTAAAATAGATCTACCAAAATCTTAGATTTATATTTATTATTTGTAAAAAGTAGAGATTCAAATGTTTATACTCTGTGTAAGGTTGCAGATTTTCAACATAGCAAAAGGATCTTAGATTCACTGATGAGTACGCCCAAGTACTTGTTCCCCCCCAAAAAGACAAACCAACCTGCAAAACTTTCATGCTCCCTTGGGAATATATATATATATATATATATATATATATATAACTCTCGCGTGGGGGTGTACCTATATGTAGGATTATGATAGGGAGAAACGCCAAAGCCCTAAAACCATAATTCTGCAGCCGTGGGAGCAGTTGGGACATCTTTCCCAATGTAGACAGACAGACAGACGTGCAGACCTCGTGGACTCGAATCGTACATTCAAAAGTTTGAAAGAAGATGTATTAAGTCAAATAGAGAACGACAAAGGGGCGCAGGCGATCACGTTGGGGCGGTCAATGCGGGATCTTTCTTTCCGTATGTCTTTGTTAAAATTCGCAGCCCAAGATATTCACATAGGCGAAGAATGTTGCATGTAGGTATTTAGTTTTGCAGCGTGTTTTTATTATATTTTTAATATTTGATATTTAAGTTGAATCAAAGTTATAGCAATTTTTTAAAATCAATCAAAGTATAGTATAGAAACAAGTTACCAAAGTTATAACAATTTTTTATAAAATAGTGCATATGTGTTTTGTTCAATTTGGCTTCGGTCTCAGGCTAGGAAAACCATGATCCTAGTAAATATGCGCTTTATAATGCATACCCATTTTAACGTATGTGTGTTCTCCCGTTTGATTAAAACAACCGACAGAGCATTCCCAACCATTTCTCACAAAACAACTTGACATTTCAGGAAGGCAAAATAACTTGAGAGGGAAATATGACATTTGCATTCTAGAGCCAATCAAATTCTCTATCAAGGACCAAGCATACATTCATCTCAGCATGTGAAGGTAGGCACATTTTAAATTTGTGTTTAATTTGTCTTAATTTTTTGATAAATTTTTAAAATATTGTATATAATTTTAATTGATCATGTCTTTAAATTTTAAACAATATACATTGCATATGATTTTGATAATAATTCAAATTTATTGTTTGTTTAAATAATGGATTGATTTTGACACCCTAAAATACAAACATGGAACATAAAAACCCAAGCATGGAGTCCTAAACCCAAACATGCAATCCATTGATCCCGAAAACAAAAAACATGCGACCCATTGAGCCAAGGCACCAGGAAGAAGTAAACCCTGAAGGACATTAAGAACAAATAAACCCTCAATAAGAAGAACCTAGACTTAACCACAATGTAGAAATAAGAATGCCATTGGTGTCCTTCAAATGCCTAAGTGACGTAACTTTTAAAGAGGGGGACTAATTGCGTCTCTCCCTTGGGAAGACAATTGATTGATTATTGCCACAATTGTTGATGCCGAAGGGGCATTGTATAACATTACCTCTTATAGGGAGGAAAAATGAGAATTTTATGAAAATGGCCTAAGCTACCAAGATGTTAAGAAGCTGAAAATTACAAAAGACATGTTGTATTCCTTGTTCAGGGACCCTTCCCCTAGCATAATTCCTCCAACGAGTAGAAGTCATATATCCATCGAATGATGCATATAGACGAGTATAAAAGAAAACTGGATGGATTGGTGGTATGTGTTCTTCGATGAAGAATCACATGGAAACATAGATATGCCACTGCACTTCCTTAGGAAGTTATATGTTGAGTTTATATTGAGTAAACACATAAACTACTTTGATATTCTAGAGTTTTAGGGCATAGGACACGTGGTGTCTCAAGATAGACAACATACCAGGGTTGGTCCCCATTATGTGTGTCCATCTCCTCACCCTCTAAAATCCCCTTGTTTATTTCCTACTACACCTAGCATGTTCGATGACACCCAGGGGGTATTATTGCAATTATCAAGGACACTTGTCCAGCATGCCACATATGTCGAGAAATATGTAGTCTTTGATACATCTAGGGAAGATACATCGAGTAGTGAATATGTTAGAGGGGAGTCATCCGATGTTGCACAACATAGGGATATAGAGCCTCTTTTGGTCCCATATCTTTGCACGTCATGTGGTAGCATGTGCTATGGGTCTTCATTAGAATATCACAGTTCTTGATACTACACCTATGTAAGTCCATCTAGATTCCATCTTCACATATATCATTTTATATCAATTGTAGAATTTGATTTGATGCAAAATATTATTATTATTATTTTGACATTTGATTTTCATGTGTTTAGATGGAATCCACGGAGACGCCACCATTGCACACTAGACACACTCAGCCATTAAATGTAGATGAAGTTGTTGATTTTGAATTTGACTTTGCTCATTCAATATTGCATGTAATTATATATTTTTTAATTTAAATAATTATCTATTATATATCTTAATATGGGATGAAAAAAATCTATTTTATGATATAATATTTTATATACATCTTAGTCGGGAACAATTTGATATGCCAAATAGGACTCCAACAAGTACAAAACCACAACATGATATTGTTGGCGCACAATGGGAAGACCTAGGTTACAATGTAAATTCACTAACAAAACCATAGATACCGACCCTTTAGGAATCACCTACAAGCAGATGAAGTCTCAACCATGGCATCTATGGGGACCGTAGGAACCAAGATTCCATAGTACTGAAGAGATAGAAATAATTAATTCCACTTATCTACAATACATTTGCTTTATGCACATAAATAGATGGCTTATTCATGATAACTGATAAAAAATTCAAAGCAATAATAGAAACAAAGAATACATGCACGCAATAAACATAACATTCAAAACACCAAACACATAAGAGATTTGCTCCAAAATAGATTCACTTCAATATTATTATCATCTGGAACAGTCTTACAAAACATGTTCTCTATGTATAAGATATCTATCATAAACCCAAAAATACCCCAACATTACATAGCATAAGATCAATCACTAAGGAATCTACGATGAAATAAATTCATGAACAACCCTTAAAGATCACTTACATTATTATACATTTCAAAATGGGTTGAGCCCATCACAATGTGGGTACAAGTGCCCAACTACTTCTAACTAACTTTTATCTTTTGTGTGTATTGGTCCTTTGGCCGACTTATCACGCGGTCCACTTTTGATGCACAACCCCCAAACTAATCCAAAAACCTGCTCCATTAGCCCCCCAACACTCACTTGTTTCTCCTTTCGAGAAACTTCAGTCTACAACTATGCTTTTTTCAACCAAGATCCTTTGCTTCAGGAGTATTCCAACTACTGCATAACACCTTTCCAACCACAGAACCCACCCTATGCAATTGGCATCTCAATCATTGATTTTAGTAGAGTTCCAACCATCATTTATCTCTTCTCCTTGGGTTTCTCTCTATACTTATATTCCTTCTTTTGGAGGCACCATGTCACTTTGTGTCATGGCTTCCTCATCATTCAACTTTTTGCGACTATATTTCTGTAGTCTCAACCTTGTTTCCTCGCTCTGTACCTCTACTTTTCCCTTCGGCTTTGCATCTCTGCAACATATACCCAACAACCTAGCTACTCCATTCGTCAGTCCACTACTTTTTTAACCAATTACTGAGTAGCTCATCCATCTTCATCATGATGTTCCCTTGTCGCAGGTTCTGACTTTGCGGATTTGATCCCTATTTGCTATCATATGAAAATCTCTACTGCCAATTTTCCCAATTATAGCCACATGTATTCTTTGTCCCCAGTCAGTTTAACCCTTTTGGTCTGCTTCCTTCACCATCTCTACTATCTTCTGAAGTGTTTCCCTCGCAGTCGCAACTTATTCCTTTGCTTTAGCTTCCTGTTTTGTAATGACTTTTGTTGTCTTAGCTATGAGGGTTGCCAGTAATTTATCCTCAGTCTCTTGTATTGTTTTATTTATGATTGCTTGCATTGAAACAAGTTCCTCTATCACTCTGCATGATTCTTCTTATAGTGGCTCTAACATCTATGCAATTATCTACTTGTGGGATATTAACTGATTAATCTCCAACTGCTGCTGGTGATTCTTTGTCATTGTTGTCATCTGTAGTGTAGGAACTAGAGTACTCATTGTTTCCTTCAGTTTTTGCATCTTCACCAACCTAACCTACAATTTTTTTTCTATGTCGTTCAAATCAGCATCCTCGTTGAGCTACGTTGTCACATTCCCTAGTCGCCCTGGTGTCCTTCAGAGGTGATGGGAGACCCTAATACATTTTTTTCAAACAATTAACTCTGATTTTACACACATCCACAATTGCCATCGATCCGCAATCCATCATTCGTGATCCACAATCCACATTCTGTGATCCACAATCCACATGCGAAACACAGAAATCAGATTTCCAAATCCACCTCTCCGTCAAAATCGCGCTTCTGAATTCTGCAATCCGCAATGAGGAAGTCGGAAACCAGAAGCTATTTTACGGCCTCGAAAATTTCCTCGTCTGACTTCCCCAGTTCTGCAATCAGCATGTGGAACTTGGAAATCAGAATCCTCCATTCTCCATCTCAGAGAATTTACTCCTCTGCAATTCCGCAATCTGCAACCTGCATTGCGTAGGTTGTAAAGCAGAAACCTCATTTCGTATCCCGGGGAAAAAATATCTTCCGCAATCCACAATCCGCTTTGCGGATGAGAAATGGTGGAAATCCGATGCGCCAATATCGTGGAAATCAACCTCTCGACATCCGCAATCTACATTCCTCCTTGCGGATGCGGAAAGTCAGAAATCCCACGCGCCATCTCTGTGGAATCTCCCTTCCGAATTCCACAATCTGAAATTCACTTTGCGGATGCAGAAAGATGGAAGGATGACCACACCAATCCAAAGGTTTCTCCCCAACCTTTGCAATCCGCATTGTGGATGCAGAAAGGTCGAGACCACAAACCCCTGCACCCACAACTTCTGAGACTGATATCTCCTTCATCCTTAAGCCAAATTGGACAAGTGTGGTACCGTTGGAAATATCTTGGATAGATATTTGCAGCTGCAGGGTCTTCATGCACACCTGAGGACTTTTTACCTGCCCTTATTCCACTCCAAAAGGTGACATGAAGACCCATTTAGGCCTCTTTACCACTATGAAGAAGCTCTGCTCCATTCTGCTCTGCATTCTTTCCTTCATCTAGTCCATTGGATTCATGAACACCACAGGGGTGTCCATTCTTTTCCCCAAGACCTGGCTGAAGTATTTTGTACATTTTACAGACTTAGCCCTATCCATCAAGACATAAGGTCATATAAGTACAAGGATAAATACAAAGATGCAGATATGCAAGAGTATGGTAAATGACTCATATAGGAAGATTCATACATCAATAAACACAAGGGAACTGAAAAATTATCCACCCACACATCTAACATGTATCCAGCATATCCATAACAGTCATTAATTAGTTAGATCAGTGCAGAAGTAAGATACACAACAGACTTAAACACAATGCATATGCATATAGTCCGATTCATCAATGGACCATTCCCATAAGCAAATAGATGCATGCATACACTTACAACTATAGCTGGAGGAAGCATCATCCACAAACAATGTGTCATGCATCCATCAATCAATAACATACACAACATAATGAAACATAAGGCCTGGGCATTCATCCCTATTAATCAGTGAACAATTCATGGTAATTGGAAAACACATGTGGGCATAACTTAACACAGAGAACACTTATCTTTTGCACTGAGCCTCTAAGCAAAATGGCTATGGACTGCAACATTCCATCCCAAACATAGGTTTCTGCCCAACCTGTACTATTTTAGCACTCAGAGACCACCCCCGAACTAGGGCTATGTATCCACTAGGGAGTCCCTCTCAGGTTCATTCACAACATTGGATCACAGTCCATCAGGCTCATCTAGCATTATCCAGCTTTGTCAAGCCAATGGGGAAGGCAAGTAAGGTTTTCTAGATAAATAGGATCCTCCATAGGGATATGGGCATATCCCAGTGATCTTGGACAACTCAAGCACCCCCTTCACCTCCACTCTCAGCCTAGGTAAGGTCCTCTTCACTGCTACACAGTCCCTAGGGCGCCCCTTCCCCTATAACTAACCTAGGTAATTGTGGTTGGCCCTGACTGCTAAGTCAAGGTAAATTACCACTTTCTGACTCTACTGTGGAGTCCAAACCCTCTTGGATCCTTCCCACTGCAATTCCACATTTGGATCTCTCCCACATTGCGGTCGAAGCTTTATCCTGCGTCCATGATTTCAGCTAACATATCTAGGTGTTTCTGTGGTTTCGCAGGCATCTAATGCCCTCCAAAACACACCAAGGTTCAGGTCGGTGGATCTTATCCATGGTTTCTCTTCCCACACAATTCTCTGTGCGTCTTTGGCTCTGTAATTCGTGGCCTTCACAGAATCGTGACCTGGGTTTCTTCCTCTCTGCTTAGCCTGCTAGGTCTCGTAAGGGTTCCACTCATATCTCTATATCAACCAAGGTATGGGAATGGGGAATACGAACTTCCAAGGGGTGGAGTGACATGCAAATCAAGGAATTAGAGCTCCATACCCTTCCATCCAACCCTTAAGGGTTTTCCATACACCAAGACCTCATGAACAGTGCTCTTCACCCACTTCCTTAGAGCAACATTCAATGGTGTCTAGGACAGGTCAAAGGGGTTCTTGATCCAGGTGGATATCAGTGGCATCCCACCTCTTCCTACTGGCTCAAAACAGTCTTCTGGCGATTTTGGTAAATTACTATTTTTAGAAGTTTTTCGGGTCCTGAACTTTTGGAGCCGTTTTGAGGCCCTAAACGATGTTTTTTGGCGATTTGGGAGGCCAAATGGTTGCCTTTGACATACATTTAGCCCCAGTCAAAAGTTGTAAATCTCGAATAGCCCTTTCCAATAGGCTATCGAGCGCCCCAAACGGAGATCGTATGCAAAATTTATGACCCCGGGAAGTTGACTGTTCCACTAACCACCTTGGGGCCACAAACTTTATGACGGTTCATCTTCTAGGGTTAGGTTTTTGGATGCTTGGGATTCTTTCCCTGATGCTTATGATAAATAGGCCCTACGGGCCTCTCTTTGTAATCATCTTGGCACGAATGAGCATAGCGGCCACATATCTATCTCAGAGATAGCTACCACCATTCTAGCTATTGTAATTTATAGTCTGTTCTATTTCCACTATTTAATAGAATATGTGTTTACTGTATCTTTGTCTTCTTTGCAATATATCTCTGTATATGATTCTGTATATGCTATCTTATTTCGTTCCTGTGTAAATCCGGATCAGTTCTCATGGTGACATATGAAAGCTTAGGGTTCCATCCCCATCCCCCTCACCTCCCTAGTGGATACATAGTTCCCCCTCATTTAGTTTTCATTTCGTAGCCCGCCCTTGGTATTTTTATTTTCATGGTATCATTTACATCATTTACATTTTCCATGGCTTACTAGCACATGGTTACCCTAATACCAAATTCTTGCCTATGCAAATAAACCTAAGCATCCAATAGCATTAGGGGAGTTTTGAGGTCTAAAATGGGCCTCCCTAAGGGAAATAATAAAATAAGAGTTGTAAGTTTAGAGAGGAAAAATAAAAACTACTTTTTCTTATCATAGTTTTGACATATCTCCTTAATAGTTTACCCAAATTTCAAGTTTGGGAACTCGTTGGATGGGGATTTTAATTCCGCATCCAACCCATACCCACACTACATACTTCTGAGGAACCCACGACATTAAAAAATGAAATATTCAATAAAAAATGTATTTTAATATTAAAATGCATTTTTTTCATGTCATGGGTGCCTCAAAAGTATGTAGTGTGGGTATGGGTTGGATGCGGAATTAAAATCCGCATCCAACAAGTTCCCAAACTTGAAATTTGGGTAAACCGTTAAGGAGATATGTCAAAAATACGATAAGAAGAGGAGTTTTTTCTTTTTCCCCCCAATTTGTTTTACAAATTTTACCCTTATGGTTGACATCATTATCTTGAATCCTATTGGTTCTTATAAAGAGAATTTTTATGGTAAATTATTTTTTTTAGGCCCATTTTTTACCTCAAAACTCCGCTAATGTGGGGCCTTGGACTTGAGCTCCACACTAGGGAAAACACACATTGCATTCATACAATATTTACATTGAAGCCAATAAAACCTAAGGGTCAAAGTAGGCATATTACATCCTCCCCCATTAGAATAACACCGTCCTCGGTGTTCCAGACATCAAAATTCACAAACATAGCAGGTCTTCCCTGCATCTCATCCTTTTCTTTGAGCTTCCAGAACCAATTCCTTTGGCTCCCACAAGCCGCTCCTGCTGGATTTGATCTTCCAGCTTTGCAAGTGGGCATTTCTCCATAGCAATCCCTTATTTTCTTTATCTTTCAGTTGGTGCACAAGTCGGGGAACTTCATGGCTGCTAGCTCCTTGCTACCCTAACAATTGTTTGAGGAATACTTTTCAGCCAAATCCATTAGCTTTTGGTCTGCTCCCATGGCCAATGTGCACAACTGGCTCTCGCTTTGCTTGCTAGAACCACTTGTTTTGTAACAGCTGCAATAATGTTTTTTAATTCTCACCGATGAAATTCATCATGGCAATTCTTGTTAGGCCAAGCATAATATAAAAATTAAATTCAGTCCATTATTTTCCCAATTGACATGGAATTGCATGCTTTATTCACGGGACTTCCATACTTTCCATGCTTTCCCAACATACACATGAACTCAATCCTGTTCATCCTTTCACAGGGAATTAACTATTTCAACATTCACAAGTTATTTCAAGTAAATAAACACAATCAGTTCTCATCCATATCATGCATTGAACAATTTTTTGTTTTCTAAAATGCATCAGTCAAAAGGAAAGAGAAGAATAAGAATTTTAGTCTTGCTCCAATCTAGAGCCACACCACCATTGTGGTTCCATGCTCCTTAGCCTATTTCACTTCAATGTGAATGATTGAATTGCCCTATCTTGGCTAGGACACTTAGTGTCTATGGTCTCTCCAAGACCTCTCAACTAGGGAACCCTTCCACATGGTTTGTATACAAAACTCTTGTCTGCTAGGACCCACACAAGTCCACTAGCACTATCTTCATTGTTGCTCATGCTAAGCTTTCTAGGACAATCACATGTTGAAATGCATCCTTAGGATTCCTTCATAGTTCTTGCTTCCTGTAATGACCAAGGTTTCCAACAAAGAAACAACAGTGTATTATTTTGGTTGTCATAAGACTTGTACATGGGATTTTCATTATCCGAATTAAGAAATGAATGAAAATTAAATACTTATATGTTTTGGGCATTCCCTCGTTACTCCATAGGTTCCTTTTCTACTTTACAAGCCTTGGATCACCTGTGGGGTGGATGTTTGGCTAGCACACATGCTGCTCCACAACATCAAGTAGTCAATTCCAAACCAGTACACCGACTAGGCTCATTGGGCATTGATGGTGCCAAACACGTCCTATACCTGGTTTTCCCTCTCCATTGACAAGCCAACACATCCATCTGGGTCAAAGGTCAATGGAAGGAAGCTACACCATGACCATTTCCAGGTCAAGGCTCTACTACGGAGCCATAGGAATGCAACAAGCCTTCATACACACACAACCCTTCATACCCATAAAAACCTTTCATACACATAACAACCTTTCACCACAACCCCTCATAAAAACCGCTTCACTTTGCTTCTTTAGTGTGCAGCACCAAATTGCATATGTTCAAGCTAGAAACACAAGATGGATAAGCAAGCTCATTTGTATTATTGTTATAAAATTGTAAAAATATTTCATAACATTCACTATCAAATATTGAAACACCAGGAATGCGTCCATTCCTTTAGGGTGTAGTCAGTATTGACAACCCTAACATAACCCAACAGTGGAAAGGTGTGCACCCCTTCCCGATGTGAGCCATGTAGGCCCTAATCATAAGCAAGAAGTCTGCCATAATAGAAATAAAATCAAAACATGCTATGCATATCAACTCTAGTAGCTAGACATGCATATTCTTAGCTAGGGTTACAAAACATTTATCCATTTGCATATTATATTTTCTTCATTTGTGAGGAATGAGGGGCTCCCTTCTCCGAGTCAACAATCCCTCGGTTTTCCATCCCAATCTCTTTTACTTTCCATAACCCACATATGCCCTCTTGGCATAATTTTGCCATCAATTTGAAATCTGCTTTCTTGTAGCAATTTATTTGCAACCATGAAACCATTCTCATGACTTAAATCAGAAAATTTTCAGATGTGTTTCATGTAGAAATCAGATTTCACATTCATGATATTTTTTCACAATTCTTGGTCGTTGCACATGGTAGATTCCATCCTTGATCATGGGATTACCCACATTGCCATGCCCAAGACATTTCTACTTGAAATATGAAACTTCAATTAGCCAAACAATTTGTAAGTTCTTCATGCACATAACATTTTCATTGTTGTCACAGTCACTGAAGTGATTTTCATAATTATAACACTCAATAATTCAAGTACTTTCAGCTATTAGACTTTCAATTACAATGAAATATATATATATATATATATATCAATATCATTATTACAATGAAATTGTGAGATACCATCACACCATCTATGCAATTTAATCAAACTTTCAATACTCATTACTTCCCATCCATTTGTTTTATGCAACTCTCTCCTTCCACAGAGCATTTTGGCAGGCCATCAAACATGACTGTCTTCATGCAATATTTCTCCTACATTCATAGAAGCTCATGAAATGATCCTAGAATTACCATTAATTCACCATTTCATCTATTATCTAGTTGCAATGAAACATACATAACACAACCATGCATTCACACAATACATGCATGCACATTTACAATATTTACATTATCTTTTAATGTGCATTCACTCAATGCCACCTTGCATTAATTCATGAATACTATATATCATGTCATGCATTCTACCATTCCAAACACCTATTTCCCTAACTAGGGATATCTCACATAGCATGCACTACCCTAGCACTACCATAATAGGACTATAAGTCCTTACTTGCCACGGTTATTAAATTCATACTAGCATACACCAATGACATGATATAATTTCATATGAATGCATTTTGAATTTTAAACAGTCACATCGTATGAGGCCTCTTTCCTTCACTTCTACATACCCCACCATACTATGGTAGTATGGCATTCACATGAATGCATTCACTATTGCATGCATACCATTTATGATGATTGGAACTCGGTTAAAGGATTCTTACCCATCCTTGATCAACACTTACACAATTAAGATAATAAACATTACATGAATGGTTTCCATCAACATATTGCTGTTACCTGATCAGTTGGCTTCTTACCAAGGCTACATAGTCCTTCCACCAACTTCTTAATCATCAGTTTGTTCTCCAATGTGTCTTCTCAAGGATGCTAGTCCCATGCAATATCATTGTCAACATCCTCATCTTCAACCATGCTTATATTGCCTTGGTCCTTTTTGCTAGAATGAAGAACCCTAGAACAACATTTTGTCAATTCTCAAAGCAAAGTGTAACAAGGTATCTCAAAAATATTTTCTACATGTCTTTGTTAGGTGTGCATTCAAATTGTAATGCAATGTGGTCATTAAAAACTTTTATCAATGTGCAATACTACATGCAATCACAAGCAAGTTCACATGTACTATGCATTATCCAACAATATGCCCATTAGTGCATAAGTATTTCAACTATCCAATCACTTGCATTTTTGCCATTCCTATGCTCTAATTTTCTGTATATAAAACTCATAATACAAGAACATGACAGGGGTTAAGAGGTTCTCCCTTTCCAATCCCTTTTTTATCAAAGTTTCCCTATTATTCCAATTTCCTTCAAAAATTGGGTTCAAGTCCAACCTGGCCCTTCTTGGACTTATATACGCTTATCAATGCTGCCATTTGTTCAACGTTGATTCCCAGTCAAGGGTTAGATGTCTTATTGATATATGTTGTTCGCTTACATAAATGCACAACTTCCTTTATAATAGGAATGGATATACATTTATATATATAAATACATAGGTTGTGACATCAATTAGGTGGACAGAATATTATGTGTTTACTCACCATGGAAAGGTTTGTTTTTATTTTATTTCATTTTGAGGAGTATATTTATAATATGATTATGAACTTAAAGCCATCCAAAGAATTTGTTAAAAGAGTCTCGACTGAAGAACAAGTGGCATGTATACTCCTACTTAATTTTAGAAGTAAAGGTTATTGAGTTATTCAACCTTAAAATGGATTATAAGTGGTACATAAAATAAATTAAAAAGTAAACCATAGTTTTAGACATGGAAAGAGGGGATGATAAAGTATAATGAATTTTTTTTTTGAACATTCCTCTCAAACCTTTAGAGACTTATGTAAAATATATATATATTTTATCAAGCATTATATAAGTGTTGCCATGGTCTAATCTTTACGATGTTGGATTTGTTACAATTGTCATGACACTTATAAAATAGAAGAGATGGGTCAATTAAGACCATAGCTAAATAAAAACTTAGAGACCTAGCTTCATTCATTATATTTATCATAAAGGATTATATTTTTATTGTTCTTTATTTGTTTAAAATTTTAGTGAAATTTTGGGGTTGGAACATGTGGTATTTATTAAAAAGACGATTAGCCCTCGAGTTAGAATTCCATTGGGTTAAGAAAACACACATAGTGCGATTTGATAAGTTTGTCGAAGTGGTCATAGGACAACATGAATGATGAAATGAGGTAAGGATGTGATAAGCTCATTGACTTGGACATGATGCTACTAATGAAAGGACTAAGAGTTAAATTTAAATATGTTCGACTAAGTCACTAAATTTCGACAACTCGAATCCTAACTTATTGAGAACCAACATTATTAATACATTTAGAGGTATTTGGAAGTAGTCTTATGGAATTTTGTTTTTGGATTATTTGAGGGTCCCTCCTAATTTGTTAAAACCATGATTATATCTTACTAAATATTTTATGATGTTTACTTTCTCGACTGGAAGGGAGGATAACCTAATAGATTTGAAACCTTGCTTGGATTAGTTATGTTGATAAATTATTGGGTGGCTATTGACGCAATGCAACTTGTTGGAAGTTTGAACTTCGTAGACCCTCCTGAACGAATAAGAGATATAGGAAATCCTGTTGGGACTGACAATTATGGAATGTATTATCGGATTGATATGAGATGAAGCTATGATTAAGTTCCTAAGGGTGTATTGTAACCGTACTAGATGATATAGGAGCTAATGAATTTAACCAGTTGTGCTTATAGCCTTGATTATTGGAGAAAACTAGAATTCAATGATGATAGGGATGTATGAATCTATTTATTATATACATGTATTGTGTATCAATATAATGTCTTTTTAAATCTTTTTGAGAATGACTCTTACAATATTGAATTAAATAGATCATGTTCAAATAGAATGTAAAACATGGTTATTTTGGATGTATTTAATGATAAATGACAAGTAATGACCATATATGAATTTAAAGAAAGAAGTGCTTAGATAATTTTGAAGGTGGGATGCTTATGATTTACTATCAAGAAGGAATGAATATATATAATGTTTAATAATGGGAGATTGTGACTTACGATGAGCAATGCATGAAGATCGATGCAGAAAATTTAGAGTTGCAGTTTTACTTCTTCTCCTTCAGTAAGGATACTCCCAGCTTCTCGAACCGGTTAGAATTATTCTCCTCTAAATTGGCTAGTATGTAAGATTGAATTGCATCCAGGGTTTGTATACTTTTCATGAAGTGTTTTTCATCAAGAATTTTATCAATTGGTTGTAAATGCTTATTTTGTAAATCAATATGATGACTTCATGGGTATGCACTACTAGTTGTAATCATGCTTTGGATTGTGAAAAGAAAGAAATTATACTTATGTTGAATTATAGGATCTTGAGTAAGGAAGAGAAGAAATCCTTCCATAACTTTGTTTATAAAATTTGAGATTATACTTTTTAAATGGCCCTCTAGTATTTAATTGTACCTTGGATTATGAGAAGAGAGAGGTTGTATGTAAGATTAGTTTATGAATGGCTAAGTTATGTATTGCAGAATAGAATTTGGAAGGGTTAACTCTTATTTTGAAATTCAGATATTGTTTAAAATATATGATAGTTATACATAACTATAGAAAATGAAGAAATTGGGATTGAATATTTTATCCCTTATGTTGAAATGTGTCAGTGCTTTAAGGATTTTCCTAAATGATGTACTTAATAGTTTTGTTGAATGGAAGGAATTTGTCGTAGATGATTTCAATCCCGGTTACAATTAGCGATGTCAAGGGAGAACTGTTGTGGGGATTGCAACACTACGAAAGGTACGATTTAGTTATATTACCAATTATGCGGTTTATACTTATATGAGGGTAGAAAAGAAGAAATGAAATTTTATTATCAATTGTGGATATATTGAAGAAATGAATGTGAAAAGGAAGTGAAAACTCACTGTGGAAGCACATGAGACTTAACTTCGGGATGAAGTTTTAATAAGAGGGGGTGTATGTAATGCTCGCCTCGGTACCTTAACTGTTTAAAATAATGATGTACTAGTTTTGAAATGAACCGGCTAAGTAAAACACGAACCATTTGAATTTACTTTCAAAATGCTTGAACGAAAGTTATAGAAACTATTACTTTACTTAATAAATCAATGCTCGACTGATTGAGATGGAATGACTAAATATTAGATACGCTCGATTGATTGAGATAGGATGACTGAATGTTACATATGCTCGACTAATTGAGATAGAATGATGAATGATAGATATGATTTACTAATTGAGAAAAAAGGATGAATGAAATATATTCTCGACTGACTAAGATATCATGAAGGATGATGAAATATTTCATAGTGTAGCACTACTAATGTACGCTTGAGTGTGTGTGTGTGCAGTGGTAGGAAAGATGATTTACTGACTGAACCACAATGGAATTATAGGGGTCATAAGAACGGAAAGAACACATAGGGGTATGACGAATGACTGTCGACCCCATATTAGCAATCCACGCACGGATGAAGCCGTTTTAGCTCACCCGGGGAAGCGTATGCCATACGGGAAAGGCTATAATGATTTGGTCACGTACGATGAGTTGAGGGGTGCACAATAAGGAGAGCCTTATCCTTCAGCATCCCTTAATCTCCAAGGAGCATAGTTGAGAGATCACAGTAACGGTTCCCGGTTGCTACACAGTACTGCCCATAAGAAGGAAGAAATGAAACTGTCAGAAGGGCCCACCGAAGAGGTACCTAGACAAGAACGAGAGGAAGGAAATTAATAAATGGTATAAATGAAAATTTCACATAAGATTTAAGAAATACTTTATTTCATTTTGCTCTATTTTATTAATTTGAATAATTCTATTCAAGATCTTATTTTTTAATTGATTTCATTAATTTGAATTATTCATTGATTTTATTATCTTAAAAAAGAATTGAAGAGATTGATTTTATTCAATATTAACTTTGATTAATTATGCTAATTGAAAAAGATTAATAATAAGAGAATTATTTTTATTCAAAGATTTTAATTTTATGGATTTTATTATTTTAAATCATTCTATTAAAGATTCTATTTAATTAACTTCATTATTTTTAGAAAGAATTGAATTAGGTCATTAATAAAGAATTGTTTTTCTTTTATTATTATTCAAGATTTTACTTTAATTAATTTTATTATTCATTTAAATTATTTTATAAAGAGGAAATTTAAAATAGATTATACTTTTCATAAAAGGAATCATATTTTAATTCAATATTAATATTAGGAAAATAAAGAAAAGTAGAAAGCAATAAGTCTAACTAAAAGATTGTTAAGTAAACTAAATGAGAACCAAAAGAGAAGTAGAACTCTTCTACACCTAACTCCCACTGATCTAGGGATTTAGATGCACATTAAAGACATTAAGAAGACACATGTATTTGAGAATATTGGAAATTAAAATATTAAATTAAATCAAATATGTGCATGGACAGACACATGGCACACATGCTTTTGCTATATAATGAGGGAGGAGAAGGAGATAAAGACATCTCTTGGTCCCTAATGCTGGATGTTCATCATAATCTCGGATTATGTTATGATCCTTGGAGTTGGGATTAGCCGGAACGGGGATTGGGAGATCCTTTTGGGAGGCTAGATTGTGTGTTTTTACGACCCCATTAGCTCGGGGGTTCGGGGTGAAGAAGAATAAACCCAATACAGTAGGGAGGTCAACCGAGGGGTCACTCAGTACTTCGTCAGGAGATTGGATTAGATCGTGCGGAAACCACTTCGAGGACTCCATCGATTTGCTGGACCAACCGTCGAAAACAGGTTTGAAGTATTTTTATTTTATTTATTTTGCTAAATCTTTTTCAGAATGAATAAATCTAAGTATATAGTTTTATATATTGACATTCATGTACTACAATAGATAGAACTAGATTTGTGGCTTCTATATCCTCTTCTGAAAAATAGGATTGGAAGTTTCTTTTGGGGACCTCGAAAAGGGGGTCCCTACACAAGAGCTCTTTTCTTTCGATCACCTTTTGATAACTTTAGTCTCAATTTTTCTCTCTTTAAACCTTTTATACACAATGAAAATTTTAAGAACCCCCCCTGTAAATTTCTATGTATAATAAATGGGTGAATCCCCATGATATATAGGAAAATATGAATGATATTTTTATCAATGTTATCTTATATATATATATATATATATATATATATATATATATATAATTTTTTGGAAAATATCTCATTGAATTATATAATATTGTACAATTTTGGCAAATCTTTCACTAAATTATAAAACCTTGTAAAGACTTAGCGAATCTTTTACTAAATTACAAAATCTTGTGAATTCTTGGTGAATTTTTTGAGAAAGTATAAAACCCTATCTAGTAATAGGAAAACATATACAAAAAATACTAAATAGGAGATAAATATTAATAAACCATTAGATAACAAGACCTCTTTGGGTGGTAGTTTGGTACCTCACTCTAACTATTGCAGTACATAGAAATTCACCTTACTCTAGCAATATTATTAGAAAACAAGAATGGAAATTCTCATCACCATGACAAATATAATTAATTTTAATATGAGGGCCCACCAACACCTCAATCCTCATTTATCTCTTCATGCTATTACAAGGGCCCACCAACTCCTCATTTATGCTCACACCTTACCAAATATCATTTTAAGAGAGCAATTCCAATGCATATAGATATGTTTTTAATGAATCACAAGTGTGGGATAACATTACCAAGAAAATAATAGCTTTCCTTATGTATCTTAATTCTTCTCAAGATGTCCTTGCATACTGAATTTAGGGATGTTCCATCAAATAACGCACAATATCATCAATTCTAACATAACATCATATACACCTTTCTATGTGGTAGCTAGAAAAAAAGAGTTAAGAATATCAAACCTTTTCTAATGCTTAACATATCCATTTTTCTAGCTTGGTAAGTCTATATTGGATGTATTCCCCATTACTAAAAGAGCAACACTAATGTTGCAACAACAGGCTAATCAACCACAAAATACAATGTCAACCCTACAAAAATCCTTTGAGAACCATAAAATTCAATAATAATAAAAAGAAACATGTTAAAATACCTAACAATGCCTAAATAAAAAGTAGTAGTAATGATAGTGGGATTCTAGGTTGATCCACCATGGAATTCCCCGGAAAGGATAACACAAACACAATTAGAAACAAATTGGCAGTGGTTACAAGAAGCATCATCCCCCCCTACACACCCAAATACGTGGCTATGAATGAATTCTAAACCCTCAGTTGTGATGCCCCCAAAACCCACATAAATGTTATTGTTGCATTGATGATAATGAGCTTCACAATCCCCATATTTCTTGGGGAAAATTTGTATATAAGGAGATGGGATTCAAAACTCTCCTAGAAGCAAACAGGTCTCCATAAGATCTAATAGTAAATATCAATTGCCCTTCTCATGTGGACATTAAGCAACTTGTGAAATAAGAATCAACCCACAAAATATGGACAAATGTAATTCGAAATTTAATTTCCATGATTGATAGAAGGAGAAAGGGCCCCTACCACCTTCCATTTCTGGAAATTAGGGGCAAATGGTAACTACCTAGCATTTTTTGTTGGCAAACAAAGGTTTAAATTGATTTTTAGAGGGGTGAAATTGTTTTTATCTTGGCTCCCAATTTTAAATTTGATGGGGATAACGTTTTATTCATTAAAAATGAATAAATAAAATGTGGGCTAATCATACCTAACAAGTGTTTAGTAAAAAATCATCCCATTAAAAATTTAACACCCCTGAATTTAGCCCATGGTCTAAGATTAGCCCCTAAAATTTTCCATGTTTATACATGACTCTATTCTTCAATTTAAATGTAATTGTAGAGATAAGAATGAGATACCCATTGTAAGCCAACCAAGTACTTGAAATAAATGTTCAAAATATGTTGATGTGAACAAATCAAACCAACCCTCTTTATAACTCATAAAATCCCATGATATGGGGTCAAAAACTCTTGCAACCTTTGGATATGTATAGAGGGAATGAATTCAACATTGGTGACTTTATGGGAAGGATGGAACCACTAAAATATGCATGTTACAATGAATGAAATGTCCTTCTGTTGCACAATTTGCATTTTGTGCCCTTGGTTGCATTTGGTTCAAGGATCTCAAGGACACATGTGAAATGGTCTTAGGGAATAAAAACAAGAACATAGATTATAATTTAGTGGTGTAGGTTCCAACAAGTGTGTTTGGCCAAAGTTTCCGTGATCATGTTGTCCACACACTCTTGTTGCGGAGTTTTCAAAATTGGACCCTTTAATGAAAAAATTGCATTATCTCAATGAGAAAAAACCTAGTTCTAGGAATGCTTGAACAAAACAAGATATAGTCCATGAAATCAAAGGAAAGGGGTTCCTATAGTTATAATTTGATGTCATGAGTCCGACAAAATAGATGTTTCATTGAGACAAGTGTAGATTTTCATTTGATGGAAAGGCATTGTAACTCATTTTCTAGAGTCATCTAGAGACACATGATGAATTGGTTTCAAGGGAATAAATCCAAAATTGAGTAGAAAAAGTTCCATAAGATATTACAAATGTGTTTAGGAAAGGCTAACATGATAAAACATTCCACACAATCCCAATGAATATTTTTCAAAGTTCAACACTTGAACACAAAAATGCATTTTTTCTTATTGAGAAAAACCCTAGCTACGAGAATCATTGAATAAAACAAGATCAAATCCATGGACTCAAGGGAGAGTGGTTACCCTACATGTAATATAATGTCACAATTATATTAGAATTATCAATATTGATCAATATTTGTTTTTTTCTTAGTAGGAAGTTGTTGTTAAAAGTACAGCATTAGGAGACATTCTCCAAACCAATCGTGTGCAACCAAGGTTGATCCTCTCATATAGAGGTGAGCACTTTGATTTCCTTCAGTATAAAGGTTATTCCTCCCATATAGAGGTAATTGATCAAAGTAATGATGTTTTAAATTCTTTTTGGACAAGGCTCTAGACTTGTGTGTCAAGTCATGATTATCATGTGAACCTTCCGTATAAAGGTATCCATGGGAAGTGTAACATGGTTTCGAAAGATTGTGGCATGACTATATTGAAGAGGAAGGGTGAATCCGGAGATAAGCTATGTGCACTAAAGAAGAAATTTTTTCCCTCATGGAAAGAATGAAGAAAGGAAAGAAACCATTCTTCCAAAATAATTTCTCTCATTCAAAGAATAAGGAGTTCAACAAAGTCTTTGACAAATCAAAAGCTAAATGATACAATTGCAACAAGAAAGGCCATTTCTCAAGAGAGTGCAAGGAAAAGCAGAAAGGAAAGTTCCATGCTTCTACTGCCATAGAAGATGAAAACACACAAAAGAATGCATCCGAAGAAAATGAGAGAAGAAGGGATTATTACCTTGTCTCATCCCTTTTGGGATATTCCATCACAAGTTTAGAAGCATGGTTTATTAACAGTGGTGCATCCAAACATATGACTTGTTACAAGAGTTCCATCACTGACCTAAAGGAGAAAACATTCACATGCATGGTAGAGTTGGGGGACAACTCAACATATTTGATCCAAGGATTTAGATCCATCTCATTCCAGCTAAGCACTGGTGATATTTTACTTATGGAGGACATTCTATATGTTCCGAGATTGAAGAATAACCTCCTTTCAGTTTCAGTTTTTGAAGACAAAGGCTTCTAAGTTATCTTCATGGATAAAAAATCACTTTTATGGTCGAAGAACAAAATCCTAGAATTTGCTGTTGTGATTGGAGTTTGAGAGGGAGGACTTTACAAGGTACCCATGAAGTACATTCAAGCTATGATTCACCACATTATCAGTACATGAGAGCTATGGCACCGAAGGATTTGACACCTACACTACAAAGTGCTGCCATAACATCAAAAGATGGTAAAATGTATTCCTGTATTTCATTTTGAGCATGATAGTGTATGTTGGGGCTGTGCACTTGGGAATAATGTTAAGAAAAAAAATTCCAGCAGTACTACTAGATATAAAGGGATTTTAGATTTAATACATTATGATGTACGTGGTCCCATGTCATCCCCTTCCTTGAGTGGATTCTTATATTATGTATTGTTGATAGATTATTTTTCTAGGAAGTCATGGATTTATTTCATGAAGGATAAAAGTGAAACTCTTATCAAATTTAAAGAGTTTAAATCCCTAGTTAAAAATTAGAAAGAAAATCACATACATGCATTAAGGTATGATAATGGAGGTGAATTTGATTCACATGCATTTAATTATCTATGTAGTGATGTAGGAATATGTAGACAATTAACAATACCATACAACCCTCAGTAAAATGGGGTTGCCAAAAGGAAGAATAGAATGATATGTGAGGTTGAAAAATCCATGATGCATGATCAAGATATGTCTACCTCACTATGGGAAGAAGCCTCCAGTACAGCTTTGTACATCCAGAATAGAATCCTGCATGCCATTATAGATGAGAAGATACTAGAAGAAATGTTTACCGGTGAGAATCAAGACATCTTACACTTGAGGATGTTTGGTATCCCGATATACATTCATGTACCGAAAGAAAAGAGAACAAATATAGAACCTTTTGGAAAGAAAGGAACCTTTGTGGATTATAGCAAGTCATCCAAAGCATGTTGAATATATGTCCCTGGTGAGAGACACATTGACGTCAGGTGAGATGTTACCTTCCATGAGGAAGTTACTTTCAAAAGATCGAAAGAGATTCAATGTGATTCAAAGATGGAATATTTTGAGTCTGATTCTCCCCCTTCGGAGTTTGAGAGGGAGAAACTAGAAGATGCCTCAAATTCACTATCTCCTAAAGAACCAGTAGAACTGATTAAGAGGTCACCTAATAAACTTCCCACTAAAAGAATATTTGCTTGGTGTTGAGATATCTTACAAGATGTAGATAAACATGGAGCATCAGCAGGCTCATCTAGAGAATGCAAGAAACCTGACATAGATTCAGAGTATGTTTCATTGATGAGTCACATTAGTGATTCAGAACCATCCTTATATGAAGAATTTACAAAGTAGCAAGTTTGGAAAGATTCAATGACAAAAGAGTACAACTCTATAATGAAGAATGATGTTTGGGAGGTCGTTCCCAAACCTAATGGGAATATCAGTATGACTTCCAGATGGATTTACAAGATAAATCATGTTGTGAATTATAGCACTGATAAGTATAAATCCAGATTTGTTTCCATAGGTTTCTCTCAGAAAGAAGGCATCAATTATGATGACACCTTTTCCCTTGTGGCAAGGTACACCACAATCCGAGCAATGATTGCACTTGCATTTGTTCAAGGATGGAAAATTCACCAAATGGATGTGAAGACATCCTTCCTCAATGGTGAGGTTGAGGAAGAGGTTTATATTCAGCATACTGAAAGGATTTGTGGTGCATGGGAAGGATTCCCATGTTTTCAAGATAAAGAAATCTCGATATGGGCTTAAGCAATCCCCCGAGGCTTGGTACTCTAGAATTGGTAGCTACCTTTAGAAATTGGGTTTTTGTAAGAGTGAAGTTGATCCAAATTTGTACTTCAAAGTAGTGAAGAACTAACCGTTGATCTTGGTTATGTATGTTTATGATTTTTTTCTCATTAGAGAGGAACATATGATTGCTTGGTGCAAGAGGGAGCTCACCTCAGAGTTCAAGATGAAATACTTAGCTCTGATGCACTACTTTCTTGGCCTTGAGATATGGCAAAGAAAAAATGAATTTTTTATATCTCAAGGGAAGTACATTGTGGATATATTGTGTAGGTTTGGCATGATAGATTGCAAATATATGACTACACCGATGGTTTCCAATTTGAGGAAAATTCATGAGTAATGCTATGGACCAAATCAAGTAGATCCCACTTTGTATATATAGCTTATAGGCTCACTAATGTACTTGATACATTCAAGGCCTGATGTATGTTATGACATGAGCATTATGAGTCAATTTATGTCTGATCCGAGACATAGACATCGAATAGCTACTAAGCATGTGCTTAGGTACCTTCGAGGCACAATTTCATATGGAATCAGATATGCCTCTAGTGGAGGATTCATCTTACTTGGTTATACAGACTCGGACTGGGGAGGACGCATTGTGGAACATAAGAGTACATCTAGATATGCCACAATTTCATATAGAATCAGATATGCCTCTAGTGGAGGATTCATGTTACTTGGTTATATAGACTCAGACTGGGGAGGATGCATTGTGGACCGTAAGAGTACATCCAGCTATTTTTATAGACTAGGAACAACTATGATATATTGGTCCAACAGGAAGCAGGGCTACGCATCCCAGAGCACTATATAAGCAAAATACATAGATGCTAGTGTTTCTTGCTGAGAAGCAGTGGGGCTCAGAAATCTACTTGCAAGGTTGTTCGGTGAAAATATTGAGCCTACAGTTGTTAAGTGTGACAATTAGAGTTGCATCAAGCTTTCCAAAAACCCATTGGTTCATGACAAATCAAAGCATAATGAAATGAAGTATCACTTCATTTGAGACATTGTCCAGAAAGGTATAGTGAATACAATGAAACTCCAATGCATTGCTACTGATGAGAATATTGCAGATGTCTTAACAAAGCCTCTATCAATGACAAAGTTTAGGTACTTCCGAGACAATCTTGGTATGACAGAGAATGATTCCCTCACTAAGAGGGAGTGTTAAATGTACAACATCAGGAGACATTATCCAAACCAATATTGTGCAACCAAGATTAATCCTCCCGTATAGAGGTGAGCACTTTGATTTCCTTTTGTGTAAAGGTTATTCATCTCGTATAGAGGTAATTGATCAAAGTAATGATGTTGTAAAGTCTTGTTGGACAACGGTCCGGACTTGTGTGTCAAGTCATGATTATCATGTGAACCTTTTGTATAAAGGTATCCATGGGATGGACCTCCCATATACAAGTGGGCCTTCTGCATAAAGGTCATGCTTTACTTGTTAACAACATTTAATGTTTTGTGATGTATTATTAACCATGATCACTAGTTGTTATTAAGTCTCCTTCAGATATTGATCACGTCTAAAGTGAATTACTTTAGCATATGATCATTTGGTTCAGAATAATATAATATGATCACAACATCCGATAATTCTTCTTAGTATAATGTAGTACGATGGATAATTAAAGTTAGCATATATTGAGCATGTAGTAAAAGACAAAGAAATAAAAGATAAAGCATAGAGATCAAAGAGAATTCGAAATTTCCCATGGAGACATTTCAACTAATTAAAGAGAACTCGAATTGTTAAAGCTTTAGTTAAGTAACAATGTATTCCTCAATCAATGCTTTAGTTAAAACATCAGTTAAAGATATGAAATTATTTAACTAAAGGATAACTTAGTGATCACTTCAAAAAAATCAATCAGCATGATTTTCAGTTAAGAAAAGTTAACTAAAGTGTTAAAAAGGAATTAGTTAACTAAAGTGTTTTGCATGATGACACTTTAGTTAAACTAAAAGTTAAAAGACAACACTTAAGTTTCAACACTAAAGTTGCTCCTATTGCATGATGACACTTATGTTAGCTTGTTAACTAAGTACTCCTACATTAGTTATGAGGTGAGTTCACTCCAAAGTCAGTTAAGTATGATTTCAAGTTAAGGAAGAAAGGCATGGTGCATTGTTGGTGCATGATTAAAGAAACTAGAAGTGCATTGCAACTATCCAAGAAGATAACTTGCTATGGTTTGCATTGGAGGATTATTCTTCATGCATTGATTCGATATTCCTTGCATTGTAGTGATTTTTGCTATATATTGATGTGTTGGGAACATTGGAAAATACATCCGATTGATCACTCTTCTCTATTGCTTTTGTATATTCACCAATAGTATTTTGGTGATCTCTTATCTTCCGAAAGAAATCTTCTATGTTGTAAAATAAATACATTCTCTGCTATCCATTATATTATACTAAGAAGAGTTGTTGGGGTTTTTGTTCTCATTGTTTTGAGGATTTTCCCCATAGTATATTTTGTGTTATGGTTGTATGAATTTCATGTGATTCAATTGTCTCATTGTTTCAAGTTTAAGCATCTAAAAGAATTAAAGATCAAATCTCAACCAAATATTAACATTTTCAACTTGATTTCTATACTAATTTAGGTACACAAAATGAATTAGTCTTGAGGGCCTAAAAACCAAATTGAGCATAAAAATGAGTGTCAAGGCCTCCTATATTTTTTGTGGGGAAAATTCAACATGATAATTCTATCCATATTCTCTTGGGGACTAGTTTTCAAAAGTTGGCCCTTGAATGCAAAAAATGCATTCTCTCATTGAGCAAAACCCTATTTTGGGGAAATAAAACAATATTTTGGAAATTGAATAATGAGTGAGGGGTTAATCTAGATATAATCCATTGTAATGAGTTCAATGTAATTGATGGTTCATTTATACAAGCTTGATGTTTCATTTTATGATGAATTGCGCGTTGCTTTCAAGAGGTATTCAAGGACACATGGAAAAATGCTTTCAAGGGGCACATAAAAACCAAACTAATTAGAATAAAAGGGTTGGAATAATATCTTGTAAGGGTGGTATGCAAATGTCAATGTAAGGAAACTATCTACATGTTCTTAATTCTAAGTTTTCAAAGATTTACCCCTAAATGCAAAAATTACATTGTCTCTTATTGAGAAAAGCCTAGTTTCAAAAATTTTCAAAGAAAGGAAGCCATAGGCCATGGAATCATGGGAGAGGGGTGCATATATCAATAACCCAATTTCATGAGACCAATGAAATCAATAGTTCATTTGTTTGAGTCATGGTTTTCATTTTATGGTGAGTTACAATTTTCTTAATTTCCAAAGACATGCATGGGCACAAGGTGAATTGATCTCCGAGGGATAAAAACCAAATCAAGAAACACAAATGAGTATCGTAAGCTCTTGAAAGTGTATTTTGGAAAGGATGACATGAGTATGCTATCCACAAGCTCCAAATCTTGATTTCTCAAAAAATGACCCTTGAATGTAAAATTATATTTCCTTTAAAGAACATACTTAGCCACCTACAATAACAATTAAAATAAATATTTGATTGAATGTTGTCACTTATTACAATTAACTTCTATATCTATTCAACTTGAATGAATCAATCAATCCATGTTTGAATATTTATTTTAGGTTCTATGTATCTCAATTTCATCCTATAACATCGACCACCCTCTCTAATAATTTCTAACTGAACCCTCCAACAATCACATCTCACAATAATAATGCGATTTTACCTCATATAAAGAGAAACATAAGAGATTGATCATAATCATTGTAGGGAAAAAATCCGATGAGGCATTTAACCATGGTTAGGGGAGGGGAGCAAAAAACTCAATCCCTAACCGTGATTTCTTAGGATTAAGTGTCATGAACATGTTTTCAAACCACATAAGAAGACCATTGATGGGTTACTTGGCCTTAACCATCATCAAATAATGAAAACAAGTGGATTATGATATTATTTAATCTTATCAAGCTCAAGCTATTGGAACAAATCCTCAAAACCAACACATAGGAACATTACAGGGGGACATTGGTCTCTAAGTGTGATACACATACTAAGAGTAGCTTTTTTGCATTGAAAATTCGTGTCAAGGAATCAACATGATCAAGGGGGAAATAATGGATTGATGACATAACTGAAACTTCTCTAGATCAAACACCATGAACAACATCTAGATAACATGTCATGATCCCTTTATATGTAATATTTGACATACGAGTTGAATATGGGTACCATTATGAGGTTAGTTTTGGGTTTGTGACCATAGTTGAGGGAGAGAAACAAGAACATGTAGCCCTAAAAATTTCTTCTTAATCACAAGCATCATGGAAAAGTATTCAAACCATATCTAACTTATGTTGGTTATTAGTCATAGAAAAGTGTACCTTGGGTGCCATGACTTGGTTAGCTATGCACCAAGAATGTGTCTAGAGGTCTAATGAAGGAAATAGTAGGAAAACAAAGGATTTGTGCCCTAAATTATTCTTGCTTCACTCAATCACTATGGACAACACCTACAAACAACAAATCTTCTCACAATATAGCATTGAACATGTCTAACTTGAACCACCACATGAGACCCTTGTAAGGTATCTTTGACCTACTAGAGGGATAGAAATGTCATGATTAAACCACAAAACATTACCTAAATAAGAATGTGTCTTATTCGCACACCAAGAATCATTCTTAGAGCCATGGTTGGGGTTCTTTTTTATTTGAGTGGGATACAAGTTCCATGATTAGGTTTTGTCTACTACAAGTGGGTCTCAAGGTCTAAACATGGTTGGGCTAAAACAAGGGGATTAAGACCTAAAAAAAACTTATATATCTCAAAAACCATGGTTAGGGGTGTAAAACACTTGGGCCTTATTGCCTAAATACTACTTATTATGCTCAATTTCCATGAACAACACCTAGAATCCATATCACAAGCCCTCTCTAGGGTGTCTTTGGCATCAGAGTTGGATATTGAAAGTAATAGGAGTTTCTTTATAAAGAGGATATGTTACAAGAATATGGGGATAGTTAAGGAAGTAAAATAATAACATTGGGATATTGTTGAATTTTATCCATATCAAGACCCTTGAGTGAGTCCTTGGACCAAAACATCTATCCTACATAGGGGTTCTTTGCAATCCATAAACTGGGATATGAGATCCATGAGTAGGTTTTGTGCAATGGAAATGGGTCTTGACATGTAAAACTGATCAAGGGGAGAAACATATTCCCTAGGCCATAATTGAGTCATCTCAATATCAATACTATGAACAAAATATTGATAGATCGAAACAATCTCCCACTAGGGGGTCTTTGACCTATGAGTTGGATATGGGTCGCATTCATATATGTTACACACCATTCTTGGGTTTGAAGGCCTTGAAACTAGTTTTGGTAGAGAAATAATATCCTGAGGCCCTTAAATATAGTTGTTGGATGGAGACATAAACCTCATGCCCTAAACATCGATTCATAGGCTTAAGCACCATGCACACTTCCTCACACAAGAACATGAGACAGTATATGGGTTGGAGGGTCTTCACCATCATCAAAGAGTGAAAACAAGTTCCTTACAATCTTATTGAAGCTTCTCTATCTCAATACCCCTGAACAAATATTTAAACCAACATACATGAACTTTTTAGGGTGTCTTTATCCTCCAATTGGGACTACAAGCACCAAGAGTAGGTTTTATGCATTGGAAATGTGCGTCAAGGAATAAACATGATAATGATTAAAAAATTTCCTTAACCCTTAACTAAACCTTCTTTATATCAAGAACCATGAACAAAACCTAGAAACCACAGCATGAGCCCTCTCTAAGGTGTTTTTGGCATTCGAGTTTAATATGGGTACCATTATAAGTTCTTGGGAAGCATGGATGGGCCTCACATTCATGACCAAATTTGGGAGAATGAAACAAGAGAATATATCCCTAAGCCTTTCTTATCAGTCTCAAGTTCCATCAATGAGTTCTCAAACCACCAAACATGACCTATATTGGTTATCAATTTCCTCCAAGGGTGTTATGGGCACCATGACTAGGTTAGTTGTGAAAAAAAATGTGTCTATAGGTCTAACCAAGGTAATGGGATGGAAACAATGGTTGTGTTTCATGAATTATGCATGTAATCTCGATTTCCATGAAAAGCAATCAGAATCCATTTTTTTCCTCGTGCTATAGCACTAAACGTGTCCTCAAACCACCACATGGGAGCCTTACAAAGGTTTAAATTGATTTTTAGAGGGGTGAAATTGTTTTTATCTTGGCTCCCAATTTTAAATTTGATGGGGATAACGTTTTATTCATTAAAAATGAATAAATAAAATGTGGGCTAATCATACCTAACAAGTGTTTAGTAAAAAATCATCCCATTAAAAATTTAACACCCCTGAATTTAGCCCATGGTCTAAGATTAGCCCCTAAAATTTTCCATGTTTATACATGACTCTATTCTTCAATTTAAATGTAATTGTAGAGATAAGAATGAGATACCCATTGTAAGCCAACCAAGTACTTGAAATAAATGTTCAAAATATGTTGATGTGAACAAATCAAACCAACCCTCTTTATAACTCATAAAATCCCATGATATGGGGTCAAAAACTCTTGCAACCTTTGGATATGTATAGAGGGAATGAATTCAACATTGGTGACTTTATGGGAAGGATGGAACCACTAAAATATGCATGTTACAATGAATGAAATGTCCTTCTGTTGCACAATTTGCATTTTGTGCCCTTGGTTGCATTTGGTTCAAGGATCTCAAGGACACATGTGAAATGGTCTTAGGGAATAAAAACAAGAACATAGATTATAATTTAGTGGTGTAGGTTCCAACAAGTGTGTTTGGCCAAAGTTTCCGTGATCATGTTGTCCACACACTCTTGTTGCGGAGTTTTCAAAATTGGACCCTTTAATGAAAAAATTGCATTATCTCAATGAGAAAAAACCTAGTTCTAGGAATGCTTGAACAAAACAAGATATAGTCCATGAAATCAAAGGAAAGGGGTTCCTATAGTTATAATTTGATGTCATGAGTCCAACAAAATAGATGTTTCATTGAGACAAGTGTAGATTTTCATTTGATGGAAAGGCATTGTAACTCATTTTCTAGAGTCATCTAGAGACACATGATGAATTGGTTTCAAGGGAATAAATCCAAAATTGAGTAGAAAAAGTTCCATAAGATATTACAAATGTGTTTAGGAAAGGCTAACATGATAAAACATTCCACACAATCCCAATGAATATTTTTCAAAGTTCAACACTTGAACACAAAAATGCATTTTTTCTTATTGAGAAAAACCCTAGCTACGAGAATCATTGAATAAAACAAGATCAAATCCATGGACTCAAGGGAGAGTGGTTACCCTACATGTAATATAATGTCACAATTATATTAGAATTATCAATATTGATCAATATTTGTTTTTTTCTTAGTAGGAAGTTGTTGTTAAAAGTACAGCATTAGGAGACATTCTCCAAACCAATCGTGTGCAACCAAGGTTGATCCTCTCATATAGAGGTGAGCACTTTGATTTCCTTCAGTATAAAGGTTATTCCTCCCATATAGAGGTAATTGATCAAAGTAATGATGTTTTAAATTCTTTTTGGACAAGGCTCTAGACTTGTGTGTCAAGTCATGATTATCATGTGAACCTTCCGTATAAAGGTATCCATGGGAAGTGTAACATGGTTTCGAAAGATTGTGGCATGACTATATTGAAGAGGAAGGGTGAATCCGGAGATAAGCTATGTGCACTAAAGAAGAAATTTTTTCCCTCATGGAAAGAATGAAGAAAGGAAAGAAACCATTCTTCCAAAATAATTTCTCTCATTCAAAGAATAAGGAGTTCAACAAAGTCTTTGACAAATCAAAAGCTAAATGATACAATTGCAACAAGAAAGGCCATTTCTCAAGAGAGTGCAAGGAAAAGCAGAAAGGAAAGTTCCATGCTTCTACTGCCATAGAAGATGAAAACACACAAAAGAATGCATCCGAAGAAAATGAGAGAAGAAGGGATTATTACCTTGTCTCATCCCTTTTGGGATATTCCATCACAAGTTTAGAAGCATGGTTTATTAACAGTGGTGCATCCAAACATATGACTTGTTACAAGAGTTCCATCACTGACCTAAAGGAGAAAACATTCACATGCATGGTAGAGTTGGGGGACAACTCAACATATTTGATCCAAGGATTTAGATCCATCTCATTCCAGCTAAGCACTGGTGATATTTTACTTATGGAGGACATTCTATATGTTCCGAGATTGAAGAATAACCTCCTTTCAGTTTCAGTTTTTGAAGACAAAGGCTTCTAAGTTATCTTCATGGATAAAAAATCACTTTTATGGTCGAAGAACAAAATCCTAGAATTTGCTGTTGTGATTGGAGTTTGAGAGGGAGGACTTTACAAGGTACCCATGAAGTACATTCAAGCTATGATTCACCACATTATCAGTACATGAGAGCTATGGCACCGAAGGATTTGACACCTACACTACAAAGTGCTGCCATAACATCAAAAGATGGTAAAATGTATTCCTGTATTTCATTTTGAGCATGATAGTGTATGTTGGGGCTGTGCACTTGGGAATAATGTTAAGAAAAAAAATTCCAGCAGTACTACTAGATATAAAGGGATTTTAGATTTAATACATTATGATGTACGTGGTCCCATGTCATCCCCTTCCTTGAGTGGATTCTTATATTATGTATTGTTGATAGATTATTTTTCTAGGAAGTCATGGATTTATTTCATGAAGGATAAAAGTGAAACTCTTATCAAATTTAAAGAGTTTAAATCCCTAGTTAAAAATTAGAAAGAAAATCACATACATGCATTAAGGTATGATAATGGAGGTGAATTTGATTCACATGCATTTAATTATCTATGTAGTGATGTAGGAATATGTAGACAATTAACAATACCATACAACCCTCAGTAAAATGGGGTTGCCAAAAGGAAGAATAGAATGATATGTGAGGTTGAAAAATCCATGATGCATGATCAAGATATGTCTACCTCACTATGGGAAGAAGCCTCCAGTACAGCTTTGTACATCCAGAATAGAATCCTGCATGCCATTATAGATGAGAAGATACTAGAAGAAATGTTTACCGGTGAGAATCAAGACATCTTACACTTGAGGATGTTTGGTATCCCGATATACATTCATGTACCGAAAGAAAAGAGAACAAATATAGAACCTTTTGGAAAGAAAGGAACCTTTGTGGATTATAGCAAGTCATCCAAAGCATGTTGAATATATGTCCCTGGTGAGAGACACATTGACGTCAGGTGAGATGTTACCTTCCATGAGGAAGTTACTTTCAAAAGATCGAAAGAGATTCAATGTGATTCAAAGATGGAATATTTTGAGTCTGATTCTCCCCCTTCGGAGTTTGAGAGGGAGAAACTAGAAGATGCCTCAAATTCACTATCTCCTAAAGAACCAGTAGAACTGATTAAGAGGTCACCTAATAAACTTCCCACTAAAAGAATATTTGCTTGGTGTTGAGATATCTTACAAGATGTAGATAAACATGGAGCATCAGCAGGCTCATCTAGAGAATGCAAGAAACCTGACATAGATTCAGAGTATGTTTCATTGATGAGTCACATTAGTGATTCAGAACCATCCTTATATGAAGAATTTACAAAGTAGCAAGTTTGGAAAGATTCAATGACAAAAGAGTACAACTCTATAATGAAGAATGATGTTTGGGAGGTCGTTCCCAAACCTAATGGGAATATCAGTATGACTTCCAGATGGATTTACAAGATAAATCATGTTGTGAATTATAGCACTGATAAGTATAAATCCAGATTTGTTTCCATAGGTTTCTCTCAGAAAGAAGGCATCAATTATGATGACACCTTTTCCCTTGTGGCAAGGTACACCACAATCCGAGCAATGATTGCACTTGCATTTGTTCAAGGATGGAAAATTCACCAAATGGATGTGAAGACATCCTTCCTCAATGGTGAGGTTGAGGAAGAGGTTTATATTCAGCATACTGAAAGGATTTGTGGTGCATGGGAAGGATTCCCATGTTTTCAAGATAAAGAAATCTCGATATGGGCTTAAGCAATCCCCCGAGGCTTGGTACTCTAGAATTGGTAGCTACCTTTAGAAATTGGGTTTTTGTAAGAGTGAAGTTGATCCAAATTTGTACTTCAAAGTAGTGAAGAACTAACCGTTGATCTTGGTTATGTATGTTTATGATTTTTTTCTCATTAGAGAGGAACATATGATTGCTTGGTGCAAGAGGGAGCTCACCTCAGAGTTCAAGATGAAATACTTAGCTCTGATGCACTACTTTCTTGGCCTTGAGATATGGCAAAGAAAAAATGAATTTTTTATATCTCAAGGGAAGTACATTGTGGATATATTGTGTAGGTTTGGCATGATAGATTGCAAATATATGACTACACCGATGGTTTCCAATTTGAGGAAAATTCATGAGTAATGCTATGGACCAGATCAAGTAGATCCCACTTTGTATATATAGCTTATAGGCTCACTAATGTACTTGATACATTCAAGGCCTGATGTATGTTATGACATGAGCATTATGAGTCAATTTATGTCTGATCCGAGACATAGACATCGAATAGCTACTAAGCATGTGCTTAGGTACCTTCGAGGCACAATTTCATATGGAATCAGATATGCCTCTAGTGGAGGATTCATCTTACTTGGTTATACAGACTCGGACTGGGGAGGACGCATTGTGGAACATAAGAGTACATCTAGATATGCCACAATTTCATATAGAATCAGATATGCCTCTAGTGGAGGATTCATGTTACTTGGTTATATAGACTCAGACTGGGGAGGATGCATTGTGGACCGTAAGAGTACATCCAGCTATTTTTATAGACTAGGAACAACTATGATATATTGGTCCAACAGGAAGCAGGGCTACGCATCCCAGAGCACTATATAAGCAAAATACATAGATGCTAGTGTTTCTTGCTGAGAAGCAGTGGGGCTCAGAAATCTACTTGCAAGGTTGTTCGGTGAAAATATTGAGCCTACAGTTGTTAAGTGTGACAATTAGAGTTGCATCAAGCTTTCCAAAAACCCATTGGTTCATGACAAATCAAAGCATAATGAAATGAAGTATCACTTCATTTGAGACATTGTCCAGAAAGGTATAGTGAATACAATGAAACTCCAATGCATTGCTACTGATGAGAATATTGCAGATGTCTTAACAAAGCCTCTATCAATGACAAAGTTTAGGTACTTCCGAGACAATCTTGGTATGACAGAGAATGATTCCCTCACTAAGAGGGAGTGTTAAATGTACAACATCAGGAGACATTATCCAAAACAATATTGTGCAACCAAGATTAATCCTCCCGTATAGAGGTGAGCACTTTGATTTCCTTTTGTGTAAAGGTTATTCATCTCGTATAGAGGTAATTGATCAAAGTAATGATGTTGTAAAGTCTTGTTGGACAACGGTCCGGACTTGTGTGTCAAGTCATGATTATCATGTGAACCTTTTGTATAAAGGTATCCATGGGATGGACCTCCCATATACAAGTGGGCCTTCTGCATAAAGGTCATGCTTTACTTGTTAACAACATTTAATGTTTTGTGATGTATTATTAACCATGATCACTAGTTGTTATTAAGTCTCCTTCAGATATTGATCACGTCTAAAGTGAATTACTTTAGCATATGATCATTTGGTTCAGAATAATATAATATGATCACAACATCCGATAATTCTTCTTAGTATAATGTAGTACGATGGATAATTAAAGTTAGCATATATTGAGCATGTAGTAAAAGACAAAGAAATAAAAGATAAAGCATAGAGATCAAAGAGAATTCGAAATTTCCCATGGAGACATTTCAACTAATTAAAGAGAACTCGAATTGTTAAAGCTTTAGTTAAGTAACAATGTATTCCTCAATCAATGCTTTAGTTAAAACATCAGTTAAAGATATGAAATTATTTAACTAAAGGATAACTTAGTGATCACTTCAAAAAAATCAATCAGCATGATTTTCAGTTAAGAAAAGTTAACTAAAGTGTTAAAAAGGAATTAGTTAACTAAAGTGTTTTGCATGATGACACTTTAGTTAAACTAAAAGTTAAAAGACAACACTTAAGTTTCAACACTAAAGTTGCTCCTATTGCATGATGACACTTATGTTAGCTTGTTAACTAAGTACTCCTACATTAGTTATGAGGTGAGTTCACTCCAAAGTCAGTTAAGTATGATTTCAAGTTAAGGAAGAAAGGCATGGTGCATTGTTGGTGCATGATTAAAGAAACTAGAAGTGCATTGCAACTATCCAAGAAGATAACTTGCTATGGTTTGCATTGGAGGATTATTCTTCATGCATTGATTCGATATTCCTTGCATTGTAGTGATTTTTGCTATATATTGATGTGTTGGGAACATTGGAAAATACATCCGATTGATCACTCTTCTCTATTGCTTTTGTATATTCACCAATAGTATTTTGGTGATCTCTTATCTTCCGAAAGAAATCTTCTATGTTGTAAAATAAATACATTCTCTGCTATCCATTATATTATACTAAGAAGAGTTGTTGGGGTTTTTGTTCTCATTGTTTTGAGGATTTTCCCCATAGTATATTTTGTGTTATGGTTGTATGAATTTCATGTGATTCAATTGTCTCATTGTTTCAAGTTTAAGCATCTAAAAGAATTAAAGATCAAATCTCAACCAAATATTAACATTTTCAACTTGATTTCTATACTAATTTAGGTACACAAAATGAATTAGTCTTGAGGGCCTAAAAACCAAATTGAGCATAAAAATGAGTGTCAAGGCCTCCTATATTTTTTGTGGGGAAAATTCAACATGATAATTCTATCCATATTCTCTTGGGGACTAGTTTTCAAAAGTTGGCCCTTGAATGCAAAAAATGCATTCTCTCATTGAGCAAAACCCTATTTTGGGGAAATAAAACAATATTTTGGAAATTGAATAATGAGTGAGGGGTTAATCTAGATATAATCCATTGTAATGAGTTCAATGTAATTGATGGTTCATTTATACAAGCTTGATGTTTCATTTTATGATGAATTGCGCGTTGCTTTCAAGAGGTATTCAAGGACACATGGAAAAATGCTTTCAAGGGGCACATAAAAACCAAACTAATTAGGATAAAAGGGTTGGAATAATATCTTGTAAGGGTGGTATGCAAATGTCAATGTAAGGAAACTATCTACATGTTCTTAATTCTAAGTTTTCAAAGATTTACCCCTAAATGCAAAAATTACATTGTCTCTTATTGAGAAAAGCCTAGTTTCAAAAATTTTCAAAGAAAGGAAGCCATAGGCCATGGAATCATGGGAGAGGGGTGCATATATCAATAACCCAATTTCATGAGACCAATGAAATCAATAGTTCATTTGTTTGAGTCATGGTTTTCATTTTATGGTGAGTTACAATTTTCTTAATTTCCAAAGACATGCATGGGCACAAGGTGAATTGATCTCCGAGGGATAAAAACCAAATCAAGAAACACAAATGAGTATCGTAAGCTCTTGAAAGTGTATTTTGGAAAGGATGACATGAGTATGCTATCCACAAGCTCCAAATCTTGATTTCTCAAAAAATGACCCTTGAATGTAAAATTATATTTCCTTTAAAGAACATACTTAGCCACCTACAATAACAATTAAAATAAATATTTGATTGAATGTTGTCACTTATTACAATTAACTTCTATATCTATTCAACTTGAATGAATCAATCAATCCATGTTTGAATATTTATTTTAGGTTCTATGTATCTCAATTTCATCCTATAACATCGACCACCCTCTCTAATAATTTCTAACTGAACCCTCCAACAATCACATCTCACAATAATAATGCGATTTTACCTCATATAAAGAGAAACATAAGAGATTGATCATAATCATTGTAGGGAAAAAATCCGATGAGGCATTTAACCATGGTTAGGGGAGGGGAGCAAAAAACTCAATCCCTAACCGTGATTTCTTAGGATTAAGTGTCATGAACATGTTTTCAAACCACATAAGAAGACCATTGATGGGTTACTTGGCCTTAACCATCATCAAATAATGAAAACAAGTGGATTATGATATTATTTAATCTTATCAAGCTCAAGCTATTGGAACAAATCCTCAAAACCAACACATAGGAACATTACAGGGGGACATTGGTCTCTAAGTGTGATACACATACTAAGAGTAGCTTTTTTGCATTGAAAATTCGTGTCAAGGAATCAACATGATCAAGGGGGAAATAATGGATTGATGACATAACTGAAACTTCTCTAGATCAAACACCATGAACAACATCTAGATAACATGTCATGATCCCTTTATATGTAATATTTGACATACGAGTTGAATATGGGTACCATTATGAGGTTAGTTTTGGGTTTGTGACCATAGTTGAGGGAGAGAAACAAGAACATGTAGCCCTAAAAATTTCTTCTTAATCACAAGCATCATGGAAAAGTATTCAAACCATATCTAACTTATGTTGGTTATTAGTCATAGAAAAGTGTACCTTGGGTGCCATGACTTGGTTAGCTATGCACCAAGAATGTGTCTAGAGGTCTAATGAAGGAAATAGTAGGAAAACAAAGGATTTGTGCCCTAAATTATTCTTGCTTCACTCAATCACTATGGACAACACCTACAAACAACAAATCTTCTCACAATATAGCATTGAACATGTCTAACTTGAACCACCACATGAGACCCTTGTAAGGTATCTTTGACCTACTAGAGGGATAGAAATGTCATGATTAAACCACAAAACATTACCTAAATAAGAATGTGTCTTATTCGCACACCAAGAATCATTCTTAGAGCCATGGTTGGGGTTCTTTTTTATTTGAGTGGGATACAAGTTCCATGATTAGGTTTTGTCTACTACAAGTGGGTCTCAAGGTCTAAACATGGTTGGGCTAAAACAAGGGGATTAAGACCTGAAAAAAACTTATATATCTCAAAAACCATGGTTAGGGGTGTAAAACACTTGGGCCTTATTGCCTAAATACTACTTATTATGCTCAATTTCCATGAACAACACCTAGAATCCATATCACAAGCCCTCTCTAGGGTGTCTTTGGCATCAGAGTTGGATATTGAAAGTAATAGGAGTTTCTTTATAAAGAGGATATGTTACAAGAATATGGGGATAGTTAAGGAAGTAAAATAATAACATTGGGATATTGTTGAATTTTATCCATATCAAGACCCTTGAGTGAGTCCTTGGACCAAAACATCTATCCTACATAGGGGTTCTTTGCAATCCATAAACTGGGATATGAGTTCCATGAGTAGGTTTTGTGCAATGGAAATGGGTCTTGACATGTAAAACTGATCAAGGGGAGAAACATATTCCCTAGGCCATAATTGAGTCATCTCAATATCAATACTATGAACAAAATATTGATAGATCGAAACAATCTCCCACTAGGGGGTCTTTGACCTATGAGTTGGATATGGGTCGCATTCATATATGTTACACACCATGCTTGGGTTTGAAGGCCTTGAAACTAGTTTTGGTAGAGAAATAATATCCTTAGGCCCTTAAATATAGTTGTTGGATGGAAACATAAACCTCATGCCCTAAACATTGATTCATAGGCTTAAGCACCATGCACACTTCCTCACACAAGAACATGAGACAGTAGATGGGTTGGAGGGTCTTCACCATCATCAAAGAGTGAAAACAAGTTCCTTACAATCTTATTGAAGCTTCTCTATCTCAATACCCCTGAACAAATATTTAAACCAACATACATGAACTTTTTAGGGTGTCTTTATCCTCCAATTGGGACTACAAGCACCAAGAGTAGGTTTTATGCATTGGAAATGTGCGTCAAGGAATAAACATGATAATGATTAAAAAATTTCCTTAACCCTTAACTAAACCTTCTTTATATCAAGAACCATGAACAAAACCTAGAAACCACAGCATGAGCCCTCTCTAAGGTGTTTTTGGCATTCGAGTTTAATATGGGTACCATTATAAGTTCTTGGGAAGCATGGATGGGCCTCACATTCATGACCAAATTTGGGAGAATGAAACAAGAGAATATATCCCTAAGCCTTTCTTATCAGTCTCAAGTTCCATCAATGAGTTCTCAAACCACCAAACATGACCTATATTGGTTATCAATTTCCTCCAAGGGTGTTATGGGCACCATGACTAGGTTAGTTGTGAAAAAAAATGTGTCTATAGGTCTAACCAAGGTAATGGGATGGAAACAATGGTTGTGTTTCATGAATTATGCATGTAATCTCGATTTCCATGAAAAGCAATCAGAATCCATTTTTTTCCTCGTGCTATAGCACTAAACGTGTCCTCAAACCACCACATGGGAGCCTTACAAGGTATATTTGGCCTACTAAATCAATATGAGGATCATGATTAAACCACAAGACATGCCTTAAATAATAATGTGTTTTGGGTCCACACGAGGAATTTTTCTCAAGGTCAAAGTTGGGGTTATTTAGCATCCGAGTGTTATATAGGTGCCATGAGTAGTTTTTTGTGCTATAAAAGGGTCTTAAGGTTTAAACATGTTCATAGGAATGAATAAGGGGTTTGAGACCTAAATGAACTTGCTATATATTAAGTTTTATCATTAGGGTAGGAAAACACTTTGGACTTGGGCACTAGATTCCACTTTTCTAGCCTAATTTCCATGAGCAATGCTTGCAAACTACAATACAAGCCCTTTTTGTGGGGTCTTTGGCACCAAAGTTGGATATGGATGAAAATAGGAAGTTTTGTGCATTGAGGAAGGGTCACATGATGGTCAAGGATGAAAAAAAAGTGCCTTAGGATGTTGTTGAAACTTATCATGCTCAAGATCCTTGAATGAGTCCTCAAATCAATACACGAGTCCCTTTTAGGGGTTCTTTGTAGGAATTTGAGTGGATATAGGCTCCATGAGTAGTTTCCATGTTCTAGAAACAAATCTTGATGCCTAAACATTGTAAATGGTGGAAATAAGGGCCTTAACCATTAACTGAAATTGCTTAAGCTCATGTGCAATGAACAAAACCTAGACATAGTGATGAGATATTAATGAATCTATACCATCATCAAATAATGAAAAAATGTGATTTAGGATTTTATTGAAGCTTCTTGAGCTTGAGAGCCTTGAACAAGTCCTAGAACCAACACACATGAACATTGAAGGGGGAATTTGGCATCTAAGTGGGATACAAGCATTAAGAGTACGTTTTGCAAAGTGTAAACTTGGTGTGTTGACACATAAACATGCTTAAGGGGGGGGTGACCTTAAGCCCTAATTGAACCTTCTTGAGATCAAGCACCATGAAAAAAGAATAGAAACAACAACACAAGCCCTCTCTAGGGTTTCCTTAGAGTTTGAGTTGAATATGGTGACCATTATAAGGTTGTCTTGGGAATCATTTTTGCATCTCAGGTTTGTGACCATAGACATTGGAGAAAAACAAGAACCTTTGGCCCTAAATCTTACTTCTCAATATCAATCTCCATTAACAAGTCCTTAAACCAATACATTTTACCTCTATTGGTTATCAACTAACTCCAAGGGTACTATGGGTTCCATTACTAGGCCAGTTGTGCACCAATAATGGATTTAGAGGTCTAAATAAGGTCATGCAAGGAAATCACGGGAATTGTTCCCTAAATGATGCTTATTGGTGTCAATTTTCATGAAAATAACCTACAATCCATAAAACATTCCCTCTCTTAGGAATCTTTAAACTATGAGTGGTTTACTAGCAGGCATTATGATGGTTTTAGTAAACATTGATGGATATTTGCATCTTAACAATGGTCAAGGAATTCTAACAAGGGAATTTGGAATTTAACAAAGCTTCTTGGGTTCAAGCATGGTGATTTGGTGAAAGATGCATTTAAACACCACATAGGACATTTCTATGGGATATTTGGCCTCCAAGTGGGATATGGTTCCCATTAATTAGTTTTGGGTAGTAGTGATGGGGCTAGGGGCCTAAACCATGGTTTAAAAGGAAAAAAAAAATCTTGCATAGGACAATAAACCTTCTAGTCTCAAGCACTATCAACAAATCCTCCAACCATGACACATGACCTCTCTATGGATTGACCTTTGACCCTCAAGTGGTATTCAAGGTGCCATTAGGATTTTTTTGCACAAAGGTGATGGGTCTAGAGGGCCTTGAATATTCTTGGGAGAGAAAATAGTTCATTTTCCTTTAAAAGAAGGTTTTAGTACTCAATTTTTCCTTTTGAAGCAAGTCAAGGTGAGGTGGTTTTGCATAGTTTTCAATTTAAGTAAACTAAATGTTTGTGTTACTAACGTGTGTGTGTTCCTATAATTTAAAAAAATAACATTTGTCTATTTTATTCTATGTGTTTGATGAATTGGCTACTTTGGTTTTAGCTTCATATTAATAAACCTGGTGATTTGAGCTGCACAAACAAAAGCATATTCATTTTTCTACCTCTATATTCTTATCTCCATTTTCAACTTGGTTTAAATATGGGCCACATATTCAACGTTGAAAAAACTACACACACTTATACAACTCTTTATGTAGATTTCACTCACACACATACACATATAAGGAAATAAATATTGTTCTCTATTTATTTATTTATTTTTATTTGTACATATATCATAATTCTAAAATAAATAGGTCCTTTATTTCTGGTTAGCTTTTTATCACCTCAATCATATTGAAAACAAATTATATGGTGCACAAGTACAACTCATAACCTACACACAAAATAATAAATTGTTTGATTATTTTAAGATACTCAAACATGATCTTAAAGCTTGACCTCATAATTCCAGGCCTTCACACACATTATTAATTTAAAAACATAAAATTTGTAATAAAAAATATGCAAATATAGTGGTGCACAAGAAGTCATTATTATCTACAACTATGCAATTTTTTTTCAAGAAATTATATTGTTCAGATACTAAACCAATGTCTTAACATGAACATATGCATTATATTTTAGAGGAAAATTAGCATACCATTGTTAGAAGAACATCAATTTTTTTAGAGTTATGCAAATTTCCCATAAATCAAATTTATATATTCTGGAAGCTAATTCAATTTGATATGTTTCATGTTTCTATATATTCTAAATAAGTTGTGCATGTACATCAGATAATTCCTCCTAGTCAAAAGATTGTTGTTTTTCTAGATTTACAATGCAACTAACGTGTCATGGGAGGAAACATTAGCTTGCAATAACACATAACATGTACAATACCTAAGAGTATGGCATACTGATATCTATTGAAATACAAATAATATCGTGGATACATGAAGTGAGTTTTCTAAGAGGAAAAGGACTCAATGATTGAACCAAAATCATCATAAGATGCAAACATTGAAGCGCATAAACTTAGTATTCTTCACAATTGTGCGAGGTGAGTAGATTAATACTCTAAGAATATGTACTCAAAATATGCCTCCCAAAAAATTGATTACTCAATGCACTTGCAAACTTTACATGTAATCATCAAAGTCATAGCTTTGATAGTGAAATTCACAAGTGTATATTTTTAGAAGCTTATATTACCTTGCACTCTACCATATTTAATCAAAATAATTAGGAGTAGAATAGGAATAAGAATTCACTCTACCTAGATTTGGATCATGCTAGGGTGGATATGAATTCCAATGGCGGGAATGCTAGATGGTCCAACTTGAAATTGGCTCCAAGGAAGCATGTTGTAAGTTAATAAAAAAATTACTTTATATGTAAATATAAAACATTACATATGATACTCAATGGTTACCTCTACATGAGTTGTTTCCATGGAACATAGAGTAACAATGGTTGTGTCAACCATCCCTAACAAATTGAACATACTCATATCACTATGAGACATGACAATCCAGTATGCTAATATGGGTGATGGGGAAGGTACACTTATCTCTATAACCAAGAGTTGAAAACACACATGATTACAAAATTAAAAAAATGCACCCACAAATCAATTCAATCAAATAATATGAATAGGTTATACAAAACCAAGTATTTCTTGATACCCTTACCATGACCACTTTTCATTTATACTGCTTTATAGCAATGTCCCCTCCATCTGCAATCCTGTGAATCCTTTGCACACAATCCATTAGAAACAACTATTATAATTACACATTTAGAATAAATGGTTTTTCATTAAGAATTCATGAAAAAAGCAATGTTTAAAAAATTACTTAAGTAACTATAAATATAATAAAATTTAAACATATCAATGTACTTACCTCGCTAAAAACTCTGTTGTCGGAAATATCTCTTGATAGACTGTGGAAAATTTGGCCACAAAATGTTCATGTATGTGAATATGAAATGCATCACTACTAGATTATGGACCACTCCAACTATTAGATTATGGTCCATTCCCACCATGAGATAATGGTATTTCCCCGTCAAGAGATGATGGCCCTACCGGACTAATAGATGGTGCCCATGCTCCACTAGTATATGATGACTTCCTAGTGGGTCGACACTTTGAAAAAATATGCCATGATAAAATATTTCCCTTGGTAACTAAAGTAATGGTTCTCATGCTTGTGGAAGCAATTGAGTTGTTGGTGAAAATTGTGCCCTAGATAAATGCTTCCAAGATGGAGAGATAGGGAGATTCACATCTCGATGCTTCGCATTAGTTGATTTTGTGGCATCCCCAAACCAACCACCTATAATTCTAAGTAATGAAAATAACTATCAGGTTTTCCCAAAACAAACTATGCATGCATTTTCCTCAAAATATTGTGGCATTTCCCTATTATTATGCATTGTCTCATCAAAAAATGTGTACCACCTTTCCTTCCAATTATGAATAAATAGTTGATAATTGGTAAGTGCACCACTTGATAAAAATATGAGTTTTCCGAATGTTTGGGATTTCACTTGTTTAAGGATTTATTATAATATCAAATATATTATCTTCGGTAAGCTCTATTTTTTTATTTCCTTATTCTTCAAATTGTTTCAATATTCATAATTTGTTTTCTCTTTATAAGAGGCTATATTTTACAATGCTCAATTTGCTTAGGTAATGGTATCAATAATTGTATCTGAAGTTTGGGCTAATGAGCACAAAAATGGGTATTTAGTTCTAAAAATATGTCTCAAATATCTTAGGATGGCCATTTCTATTAGGATTTTGGCATTCCAAATAATTGGTGGTTGGACATTACCTTAGGAGTTTAAATAAGGAAATTTTGGGTTTTGAATTGGGTTTATGTTTAGAATTTTTGGATTTGGAACATGGGGATTTGGGCTTTTGAAAACCATTTCAAAACCATGGAAATGAAATATTAAAACAAGATAATGCAAGTGGATTTAAACAAACATTTAGTAATAAATAAACATGCAATAAATAAAAAAAATGAGGACGATGCATCTTTCCTCAAACCATTTGCTTGCCAAATATGGTAATGCAAATGAATCCATTGTAATTTCCCAATTCAATGTTAATTTCGCCATAAAATTGAAATCCATGGGTTTGGGAAAGCATCATCATTCTCAATTTAACAATGAAAAATGGAAACAAATAAAATTAAATTATGAAGAAGATCCTTAAATTATGTTAGTTTTGAGGTCTAAAATGGGCCTCCTTAAGGGAAATAATAAAATAAGAGTTATAATAAGAAAATAAAAGTTCTAAATTTTAGAGGAGAAAAAGAAAAACTATTTTTTCTTATCGTATTTTTGACATATCTCCTTATCGATTTACCCAAATTTCAAGTATGGGCACTCGTTGGATGCGGAATTTAATTCCGCATCCAACCCATATCCACACTGCATACTTCGAAGGAACCTATGGTATGAACACAATATAATTTCAATAAAAAACGTATTTTAATATTAAGATACATTTTTTATTGAAATTTTATTTTTTTCATGTCGCGGGTGCTTCGAAAGTATGCAGTGTGGGTACAAATTGGGTGCATAACTAAATTCCGCATCCAACATTCCCAAACATGAAATTTCGGTAAACCGTTAAGGAGATATGTAAAAAATACGATAAGAAAATGTAGTTTTTTCTTTTTTCCCTCCATTTGTTTTACAAATTTTACCCTTACAGTTGACATCATCATCTTGAATCCTATTGATTCTTATAAAGTGAATTTTGATGGTACCTTTTTTGTTTTGAGGCCCATTTTTTACCTCAAAACTCCCCTAATAAGTTAGGACAAATAAAATTTAACTATGAAGAAGACCCTTTTAGGATAGAAGGAACAAGTCCACATTATTTTGAACTAAATATATAATTTAGTTAAAAGAAAACATGTACGTATTTCGTTGAAATAAAAATAAATTTATTCCTTCATAATATGAAACCATTCCTCTCACCTAGACTATGTTTTAATTGAGCTACCAAGTTTAGGCTTCCTCAAAACCAAAATTTTACAAATGCATTACATTCTAGTTTTTTTTAATTATACTAACCATTTTTATTTTTTATTTTTATATCAAATTATATCTAATAAATCCACAAACTTTATGCACTTTCCCATATGAGTTAATGAAATTTATTCATATGAATTAATGAAATTTTTTAATATATCTCAAGTAATTTTACATTGGAGGCTTCAAAACTATGTTTCCAGTTCCCCCACGATGGTTGTTCACATCATAGCTAGAAAAGCAACAATGAATGATCGGTGTGTGACCTGCTAGGATTGTCCATGCAAGGGAACGCGTGGCATTCAGAGCATTGTCATCATTAAAAATTGATGGGAAAACATCATCTTGGGGTCATCTAAAAGGTACGATCTCAGAGCTTGTGTAGGGCCTCAAGGATTGTTCTCTATCCTTTTCCTCGTGAAATCCTTCGTGGACACCCAGGATGGCTCATGTCATGATAATGAAAGGGTTAATGAAGATACGTGAAGGCCTTAGAGGCTATATCATCATTGCATGCTACATATCGAAAATGAAATATTGGGAAGGAACATTGTCACTAAGGGTAAGCGAACTATTGGTACGCTTGTCACTTGGTTCAACCTAATGAAGAATGAAATCCTGCTCAAGTTTTTCCCTCTTGAGGAAAGCACGATGGTTAGAATGAAGACCACCAGCTGGAGGACCACAAATGGCCCTAAGAGAACCCATATGCCACAGGCTCTTAGAGGGTTGGGGAATGTACACAGATTCTTTGAAAAGGAACTCCAGTCTATGGCTAGGGCATGGGTGGAGCATCTGGAATGGATATTGCAGAGAAACAAAGGTCATTCGGATGTTGGTTAGCCGGTTGAGAAGTTTGGTGGGTTGGAGGAGGACTCAAGGTCCACTCGTACCTGGGAAACCTGTCACACTAAGACCCTAATCATTTTTTGGACTGTCAAATCTCTCATGAGAATGGAAATGGATGACTATATTTAGGGGAATTTCAATGATGGTTCAAGAGAGCCATCCCCATCTATTGTGTTGTGGGACTTGAAGAGGGGCTTCATGCATTGGATCAAGATCAGGAAATGGAGGTCGTTCACATCAACACAGAGTTGGAGGCCCTTTCCCATGCTCTTACTTGGAAAATATTCAGTTGACCTTAGCCAAGCAAGCCCACCGACACTCAGCTTGTGTTTTGTAGAAATCCTGAAGTTGTTCAACAAGAAGCAAAATAGCAATCTTCAGGTGCTGGTCCCGTTCATGTTTTTGTTTCTGGTGATGATTAACTGGTGTTTAAATTTAAGAATTTCAAAGACAAATGGTGTTGTTTAGAAAACACTATTTTATTAGTTTTTGAGGTCATAACCCCCGACTTGTGGGGGATCAATATTTAGAATCTTTAAGATTAAAATCTTAAGTCATAGCCTATTAGCTGGGGGGTTCCTTTTGCAAATAGGCTATTAGCAATAATTTTACTCTGCTCGGTCAAGTTAAGAACATGTCTACAATTTGTGGACATTACTGGATATGCTCTATAAATATTTTGGTTTATGATTTAATATGGTTTTTGAACTTAAAAAAAAACTATGTTTCTAGTTATTCTATTTATTTTATAATTATTTTATATTTAATTTCTTAATATAATAATAATAATAATAATAATTTTAAAAAACTAAATATTCAGTGATGGCGTTTAAACTGATTTCGTATTCATGTTCTATTAGCTAAATATTCTCCCAATCAGCCCATGGATGTTAACTTGGGAAACATAAGAAGAAAAATAATATTATTCGGAAGTCCTTCTTCCTTATGGGAACTTGGGGATCTTCCCATGCAAAATACGTCATTATGACGTTACATATATCTTCATTATAATTATTTTATTTATCTTAATTATATATATATGCCCTACGTTATTAATCCTTTACAATATTCATGCCATAATAGTACTTTACATAAGATATATGTTTATCTAAAAATTAAATATAGCTCAAAATTACGAATATTTTAAATTTAATATTCATTGGCAAGTTAAAGTGAGACATATATTCAAAAAGACTACAAGTAAGGTAAAAGCCATTTTTCTTGTGGAAAATAGATGTTTGAGACTCGAAAATGTCATGATCCTTATTTCAAATGCTCATAACTTGATATTCCTATGAAAAGACCGATGAAATTATATTGAGCATGTACAACCACACGTTAAAACAAAGATACCAATCTCTTTAAAATTAAAAAACAACACTCCTTATGAGATACTACTAGGTAAAACACAACTATACTCAATAGAATTTGAGGAATTAAGAAAATTGATTATATACAAACATAAAATGGAAGCCATGGACACTAAAAAGATTGTAGTTAAAGTTATTTATGATCAGCCAAAAACAAGGCAAGAAACATGGGATTGGCAATGTAGGGAATGGTTTGAAGAGTGAGATAAAGAAGAAAGGTGCCCATTGAAAAAATGTTGAACTAATAATCTATGTACAAAAATGCTAAAATAACATAAAATGGAGAAAATGTGCCTAAAGAAAACAATAATACTACATAAACAATTACAATAAATAAGAGGATATCAAAGTACAAAAATACTTGAGACCTAACATTTCATGGTATGGCCCAAACGGAGCAGAGCAATTGGTGATGAGTAATTGAGATAAGAAATTGTAAATACAAGGTCACAAGTTCGAATCTCTGTGGATACTTACAAAAAAAAACATTTCATAGCATGAAAATAAGTAATATCACAACTAAGAACCAACTCATAAAACTTAAGATATGAAACATAAAGATGCAAATAACTAAAAAAACTATAAAAAATATTATGTTGTGTATATGAAAATAAGAAGTATAAATTGAACAACACTTTCTCCTTGCAACACATTTTAAAATCAAGATAATTATAATTGCATATCATAAACATACAATAATATTTTAATAAAATCTAATAAAAATTAAAAAAAAATATTATTGAGAAAATCATCTAAGAAATCTAAACACATAGTTTATAATAAAGTCAATGATCACCTTGATGCAAAACAAAGGGAAATTAACTTAATTGAGCCATCACCATTACTTCACTAATTCTCTTTCTAGTGTGATATTTTTCTTTATTCCATAAAAATGGACATATAAAATAGTAAGCTGTGTTGTCTCATATGGTGGTACAAAATTCAATTTCATTGACTATTATTTATCTATAGACTAATTACTTTTAAAAATAATTTTAATAATTATATAAAAATTATAATTTTTTGAATGAAACAAATTATTATTATCACTCTACATATCTTATATATAAAGACGAAGACAAATAATACATCCTCGAATCTGTGATATTAAATAATATCATTTTATATATAATAATGATCTTCACCGAGATACATTTTAACTAACTATTAATTATAATAAATAAATAAATAAATAATGTACATAATTTTTCATGGAAATAATATTTTTCGTATTTACATAATGTTTTCTACACGTTTTTAAATTATTAATACTCGCTAGTCTATCCTCAATATAAGATAATATTATACGACGTCAAATGGGGATCTCGAAATGAAATTAAGCTTTCCAATAATACTAGGTAGAATGAGGTCTATTTAATGTATGGTTGGGTTTTAAAGTATAGTTATATGATTTGGATTCGTTTACTTAATTTTTTAATTATTAATTATATATATATATATATATTGTTTTTATCATATCTTTGTATATGATAATAAAAAATTAGAGGAAGCATTCTTTTATAAATATCTAAGAGTTGATTTCCATTACAAGTTTAATTAGAACTATAGTATCTACAAGAGGATTAATGGACTTGAAAACAACTATAAATCCACAAACCTTGTGATGTGGGACATAAATACATTCTTCTTTAAAATGCTCCCCATCCCTGTTATCTTATATGGCTGTGAAGCTTGGAGATGCAACATTTCCATAGAATCTTGGAGAAGAATTGAACAAATCCAGAAGTGGTTTATTACTTATAGTCTTAAAATTAAGAGCAATGCATGCTATCCTATTCTCCTCTTAGAAGCGGGGTTCTCACCCATTGAAATCATGGCTATGATTAGATCTTTAATGTACAAGCACAAATTAAACAGTAAAGGAGACCATCGACTTCCTAAAATTGCTCTTAAATCCAACCAAAACCACCTACAACTCAAATGGGGGCGGCTTAAAGTTGCCATGACTTGGTTGAATTATTGGTGGATTGATGAAACTGTCACTTTGCAAAATATTGATAACATTAAAAATATTATTACTTTTACATTCAAAGAGAAAATGTGGTGTAAGGAATATTTAGAGGTTAAAAGAAAATTATGGTATTATAAAGAGATAATTTACTCTAATCTCGAGGATCAAAATTATATTAGTATCTTAACCAGCTCAAAGAAAAAAATAATATTGCCAAGATTAGAATGAACTCTTAAGAGCTTCATAGTGAAAGTGGGCATCAGATAACCCCTCAAATGTCGTGGGCCGAAAGGATTTGCCATCTTTGTGAGTCTATGAGCATTGAAGATGAAACTCACTTTCTCTTAGAATGTCTTGTCTACACCCATATTAGATATCAGTTCCATAATATTTGTTGCAACATTGACCTCTCTAACCTTCTAAATCCTATGGCTAACTAGAGATGCTCCTCTTTAATCTTTCGGAGTATAGGAATAATATTTTAAAACAAATCAAATAATTTATGTATTGTATTTTTTCTTAAGGTTTGATAAACCAAATTTAATCTTAGCGAACATTAAAGATCATCATCATATCATTAATTTTTTGTAATTTAAATTATATTTTTAAATATATAAATAAATTAAATATAATTAATTTATATTTACAATTATTTTTTAATCACAATTTGAATTAAAAAATCAAAACAATACTTACTAAAATTATTAATTATGTAAAGACTTAAAATATTTCTTAAAAGTTGGATACCGTTTCACTGTTATTTATTATTTATTAGTCAAAAGATATTCTTGCATCATATTTACTAGGCACGGCCTATTTAATATAATAAAATGGATTTCATTATTAGATAGTAATAGAGGAATAATGGATTTCATGATTAGATAGTAATAGAGGAATAGATTATAATATTAATTTTTAAAAATATTTATTAAAGTGGTGTATAATAATAATAAAAATTGAGTTTTTTTAATTGTATTGATGATGATGGTGATGGTTAATGTTCTCTAAGATTAACTCTAGTCTATCAAATCTTATGGAGATTACTTGGATTACTATAAAATTTTATTTCTATACTCAAAAAGGTTAGAAAGAAGCTTTTCTAGATCACTATAGTTTTGACAAGTAAGAAGGTTAGAGAGGTCTATATTGTAGCGAAGATTATGAAACTATGATCTAATGTGGGTCTACGCACGACATTCTAAGAGAATGTGACTTTCATCCTCAATGCTCGAAGTCTTGCAGAGATGGAAAATCCTTTCCACCAACAGTCTTCTACGAATTGTCTAGCGTCCAATTTCACTATGAATCTCATGAAAGTTCGTTCTTATCTTGGCTTATTAATTTTTTTCTTCGAACAAGTTAAAACATAGATATATTTTTTATGTTATAGATCAGGGTTAAGGACCTCCTTATAGTATCTTAATTCTTTTTAACCTCTAATTCTTTCTCACCCCATATTTTCCCTTTATACTTATATATGATAATATTTTTAATGTTATTGATATCTTGCAAAGTGACATTTTCTTCAATCCTCCAATAATTTAACCAAGCCATGGCATCTTTATACCAACCTCCCTTGAGCCGAGATGGTTTTGACTAGATTATTTTATTTTTAAAATAAATTTTAAATTGTTATACCATTTTAGTATCAAAATTATTGATCGATATAATTAATATGTTAAAAATTGCATTACACAACTATTCTTTAATCTTTCACAAATGCAATTTATAATATAACAAGGTTTTATATATTTATTTATCATACTAAATAATAAGAAATTAAAACATATACATTTTGTATTAATGAAAAGCAATTAATTAATTAATTTTTTATTGAATTTTTTTTTCACAATTATTCTATGAATGCCTTCACAGTGATTAGATATTGTATCAAGGTTTCTTGATATTCACTGTGTTGTAGTTTTAGATTTAAAGTTTGAGTGGACACTCTATCCATATTCATTCCTACAATTTTTTCAACTCAAAACTACTTCATTTTGATACCCTAAAGATGGGTGGAGTGTTAACTTGAAACATTAGATCTAAAACTACAATGCAACAAATATACAAATATTCTATTTTTATAATTTATTTGTTTCAGTTTTATATAATAAGAATAAAATAATAATAAAAAATAGGAAAAATAAGTATTTATTAATGGTTTTTAAAATCCCCTATTTTATAAGAACTTGAACATCTTCAAAGGGATAATGCTTTAACACTATGTACATTTCATTGTAACAATTTCATTTAATTAAAGATTAAATAAGCATTTCATTTAAAGAATTAGTGTAGATCCATCTTAAATTTAGATCTACCAAGCACTTTGAATCTTTGAAGCACTGAGAGGTATCAATTTCTTTGAGATGCAAACTTTTCCTCAAATTTTTCACTTAAGTTTGCACTTAAAGGGATTTGATTTCTCTTGGTGCTTGGTATATCCAATTTAAGATGGATCTATACTAGTTCAAAATGAAAATCTCTTGTATGCGCCCAAATCTCTCATATATAAATCATGGCTTGATGATGGCTCAATTCCCATATCACATAGTAAGAAGTATCCAAGTTTCATTATTTTTTTTAGTTTTAATTAATTGGATGATATATCTTCTTAGTTTTGAAGTTTAGGTTAGGGTTAACATTGTAAATTTTTTATTATTTTGTTAATGAGCTCACTTTTAATTTTTATGTTAGGGTCGGCATTGTAAAATTTTTATTTACTTAATAGTTACTATTTTATTAAAGTGCCACGTGTCAACTCCAGGTTGAGCACGAAATTAGACTTCTCTCTCATACTAGGTTGTAGGGGTTTGTCTCCCATTATCATTAATGGGAGTAATTTTGGCTCATTTGAAGCATCAAAGTGATTTAAACTTTAGTAGCCTTAATAATGACCTATTTAAGGTATAACTAAAGGTTTCGAGTGGGATCTTGTGCTAAAATGGTCCTTAAACCTAGATTAAAGTTGGTTGATTATAATTGGACTTGATAGGGTCCTCAAAAGCACAATAGACATTAACCTATATAGAGGTCTCAGCTACCTTAGAATAAACACTAATTATATGGTCTAGGAGTTTTGATGACCTTTTGGACCATTACTCTAATTGTAACTACACACATATATATATATAGAGAGAGAGAGAGATAGATAGATAGATAGATAGATAGATATATATGAAAATTGCACATTATTTAGCATTTATGATTTGGTGCTCTACATATACCACACATCATTTCATAATTGAAAATGTCTTAAGGATTCAATATATAGGGCACACATATTTAACAAATCTCTTGAAATTGGAACAACATGCAATTATTAAATTTTCAAAAACTTGTTGCTAAAATCTTGAATAGATTTGAGTGGATTCAAATAACTTATTTTAGTTTGAGATTGCACTTTGAAATGCTTAAAAATGAAATTTCAAATTTGATCATTTTCTTAGCAAGAAAAGGCATAAAAAGGGAGGTAAAATGAATACCCTTCATCGCAAGCCACACCAGCATTAGCCATATGAAACATATGTTATTCATGTTTCGGAAGTGCTTGTCACAACTGCATAATTAGATGTCATAGGACATAGACCTCATCATTTGAAATTCCCTAAGTTACTCATATTTTGGTGCTGCTTGAAATTGTTGCAATGTCATTTGATTTCATCTATTTTTATCTATACAAGAACTTATGGACTAGTTTGTGAAACAAACCCGAATTTATTTACAAAATAACATAAGAGCTGCTGCATAGCTCCTCCATCTTTCCTCTAAACCTTTTTCCTTATCTAGTGCACCATCAGTTCCCTCCCTCAGATGGATTTGAGAGTCAAGGTTCTCCCTCTGGTTGAGGAAGTGGTTGCTTTGTAGGCCCTCATCACTTTGTTGGGAAAGTCCTGTATTAATCCTTAATCCTCTTATTTCATCATGTATCTCAAAGAAATTCCTAAAGTGAGCATGACTATTGTTTCCCCTTGTAAAAAATCCCTCGTTTTTTCCAAAAGGGGTCTCATCATTTAATTCGTAAGTTTGTGTCAATCCTCGAAATCTTTGGATGTCTAGATGCAAAAGGAAATGGATGGTGATGATCAAAGGTAGACTCTCTTACTTCATTTTTCACTGGAGTTTCTATAGTTTCCTCGAAAGTCATAGACCTCATTTTTCAAAATGGAACTTACTTCATGGGTGCAAGGAAAATGTACCTCAACAAATGGTCCTCATATTTAAACCTTGAGATGATGTGCCCTTAGTAGTCTTAGTTTGGGTGATATTGTTGCATATCCCTCTTCATTGTTAGAATGATGATTCATTATGAATGATTGACAATTTTTTTGAGAAATATATCAACATATCTAAGTCAAAATTACATATGTTTTCATGTCCACAAATTCTTTTGTTGGTATATTTAGAGAAATACCTCCCTGAAGTAATCAACATATATTTGGAGAGTTGGATTCACATTCAAAATCTAGACTATGAAGAACTTATTTTCATATGCGACATTTGTCATGAATATGGGCACTTTGTAAGGGATTACAAGAAAGCAATTCCAACAACTACACCAATACATAAGGAATAATAGTGTTAAGTGGTGAAGAATAAGGTCAACCCAAACCCAAATGATCCTTCAACATCTCAGGCCTCAAGAGGTAAACCATTGGTCTCCATTAACAGATTTGATGTCCTCTCTCAACTTTAAGCTCATGAAGCTTTGTCTATCCAACCTAATCACCCTTCGTTTTTCTTATATCCAAATTAATTTGATTTCACCAGTGCATGCATCGAAGGTGGACAATACCTAGCTACAGAGTAAACGATTTCTCTCATTTCCCCTTTTAAATCACCCCTAAATTCTTTTATGTTTTGTCCTCCATATCCGATCCCAACTTTGACCCTCTTTTCTTTCCTTCCTCTAACATATCTTGTGGGATTCAAAGCATCTCAAAGAAATCTAGAATAGTGACTTGTGGAGCAGCATCAGGTAAAAATGCTCAATTCCTAGATGAGGAAGGACCAGAGGAGGAGATATTACCTAAAAAATAGAAATAAAATCCTATATAAGGTAAAAAATAAGATGTAGAAAACAAAGAAAAAACTTGGGTCTCCATCCATCTATTGAAAATTTTCTCTTTGGTTGAAACAAGCAAATTTTGATAAAATACCTTGGAATGTAACTAGTGAAAGAAACATGAGGCACTCACAAATATCTGCTAGGGAAATACTGATTGTGGTCTCTTCTAATATAATAGGTTTCATGAGAAAATATTAAATAGAAGCTATGAGAGACATCTTGAGATCTATGTACACCATCATCTTTCTAATGCAAGAGACGGAAATTCAAGATTTGGATATGCTAGACATATGCAAGAAGTGTTAGAATGAGTGTGAAGAAATTGTGATAAGTTCCAAAGGTTCTTCAAGAGGCATACAAATGTCATGGAACAATAATATTATAGAGTTATAATAGCTAAGATCGATTCAACACTACATCAACTTACAGATTGGATGCAAATAATTTGGTAAGTACTACAAACCCTTCAACATATATGCACCAATGCATTATAGAAAGAAACACGAGTGCTAGTCTTCATTAGAAGAAATGGAAGATACAATAAGTATTGAAAATACCATTTTATTGGAAGCCTTCAATATGGCATTAATTTCAACAGTAAAATGAAGGGGAAGCATAATTAAAGATCAATTCAGAGAATAAGTTGAAGACCTAATAGTAGACTAGGATTCACGTAAAGCTAAAGAAGAGATGGGTCACCTAGTCCAATATTAAAAGATTGGGGACAAGGCATATAACCTCTAGATTGGATTGAATTCTAGTCAATGGTGAATTCTTATATGAAGAGATGGATATAAACTCTAAAATTTTCTCATCAATGGTGTCATCTCACAAGCCCGTCTCCCTTCACATATGATGGGGAGAAAATTATGAAACTTTTCCTTTCCAATTTAAACCCCTTTTTCTTCAATATTAAAAAACTATGACATTATTACTACGAATTAAAAAATGAAAATGGAACATTCCATTGGCTTCATCTAAGAATCTAAGGTTAGAGACATGAAAAACACTCTAAAAGAATGGGCAATAACTAATTAATTAGATTAAAAAATGGTAGGGAAAATGAATCGACAACAACTTGAAACTATATAAAAACCAAGCAATCAACAAGAGATGACATTGTAAGTTCAAATGAAGAGCAATTCCTATACATAAAACTACATTAGTCTTTCAAAAATGAAGAGGGACATTAACACCTTAAATTCTATAGCCTTTCGATTTTGGCTAGAGATAAAAAACAAGTCATTTTTCAACAATTGGGATAAGTTTTAGTGTCTGGCAATAGTGTTTATGAGATTCTCAATGAGCAAGGATCCACCTTAAGCATATTTGCAATAATAAAAATTGAATCCATCACCTCATTTCAAGGAATTGTATATGGAGGAAAAATAAGAGAATCTAGAATCTATTAGGATAATGCTACAAGAAGTCCCAAGCCTAATTACTCAAGAGGTACAACTCAACAATTACAAAATACATCAAGGAAGAAGAAATCATTGAAGCCATTTTGGACATTGAACTGAACAAAGCATTGGGACCTAATTTTGGCTTCACAACTTCATTTTACCACACATGTTGGTATATCATAAAATTTGAATTACCCAAAATGGTTCATTAGAACAAAAAGAAGCATATTGTCGATGGGAAAATGAATTCTTATTTCTTGGCCTTAATCCCGAAATAATCCAATCCTTCTTCTATGATTATGTTATGACTAATTTCCCTCTACAGTGACTCCTACAAAAGCCTTTCAAGTATTTTGGTCAATCAACTTAAAAAATTGATTGTTCAAATGATCTTAGAAAATCATGGGGGTTCATACAATAGAGACAAAATTTCAACAATGTCATTCTTGTAGAAGACATTATTCACTCATGAAAAACTAGAGGTGACAAAGGTATGAACATCAAAATGGACATGGCCAATGCCTTTGTAAGGGTATCCCATTCCTTCTTATTCTCTATTCTATTGAAATTTGTTTATTTTGAAATTTTGTTAATTGCCTTAAATCATGTATCAACAATCCCTAGAGTGTTCATGTAGTTAATGGACAACCAACCTCCTTCTTCCAATGAAAGAGAGGGTTAAACTAATGCTACCCAATTTTGTCTTTATTGTATATTATCATTTTTTATGCCTTGAGTGGCAAACTTGAAATTGAAAAGAAGTCTGGGTCTCTATAAGGAATATCAATTATCATAGGTACAAAGGAAACCAATAATTCGCAATTCATAGATGATACTCTTATTTTAGGAGAGGCCTCTACTACCATTACTAAGCACTTGAAAGGAATACTTGGTATTTTTGTAAATGCTTTGGGAAGGTGTATTGATCAAATGAAAATAAACGTATATGGATGGAATGTCTAACACATCTGAATGAGAAACACCACCAATATTTTGGAATTTATACCAATTCATAATTGAACATCATTAAATTACTTGCTTACTTTCCAATCCAATTAGGAAAACCCAAATCGACTAATTGGAACTTCATATTCCATAAGATTCAAAATGATGCAACAATGGGGAATCAATGGATCAACCCAATAGGTCACATGTTAAGAACCTGTGTCAACACTTCTATTTACTTTGTTAGTATATTGTTGTTGGACGCATATGCTTTGTAAGTCGTCCCGTATAATTTGTTGATCCATAGTTTGTATTAGCCGATGGTATTGACCCATAGTATTGGACGCATATGCTTTGTAAGTCGTCCCGTAGTATTATATGTTCTATGGTATTGACCCATAGTATTGGGCATAGAATTAGTATATAAGTGTGTGTTGAGGCCAATGAAGACACCGTGAAGTTATTTGTATTCAGCTTGCTCAAAGGAGGTTTCTGCCTTAAAGTGGCCTACGATCAATAAAAATATTCTGTGATCTCATATATTGTGCATTTTATCAATTAATTATTGTATGTTCCTCACATTTGGTATCAGAGCACTTTCTTAGGCTCGTTGGGTGGAGTTTTTGCCAAAAACAATTTATGCATCTGTTGCAGGTTCGGATCTGGGAATAATCCCTATCTACTTAATTGTCGGAAGTATTTGGGCACAAGCCCTAAAACTCATTGTGAGGAGTACCACAGGAACCCCGAAGTAGCTGGGCCATTGAGAGGACCTACCAGCAAAAAGGGCAATGACCCCTACCTGATTGAATAGTTTCCACCCGTGAGGTAAACCAAGAGCTGTCGTTTGTGGCAAAGTGGTTATTAGTTTTACCTAAGCCCTGGAGTGAGGGGTGCTGCCCCAATACGCAAGCCGTCAAACAACATTGGTGGCTGAGTGAAACCCTTAAACTGTTAGGAAGCTGAGAATACCTGGGGTCCATATCTATTTTCAATTGAACTGTTTCCAATCACTTTCGCATCATTGTAGATCCATCTATTGCCGATCACTTACGCATCGTTGCAGATCCAACTGTTTCAGATCCATTCCAAAAGTCATTTTAGATCCATCCATTTTAGATCCATTCCTATCCATTTTAGATCCATTCTAAAAGCCATTTCATATCCATTTTGAAAGTCGTTTCAGATGCAGCCATTTTTTATCCATTCTAAGACATTTCATATCCCACCATTTCAGATCCATTTTGAAAGCCGTTTCCTATCCATTCTAAAAGCCATTCCTATCCATTTTAACTTTTTTTCCCATGAAACTTCACTGACACCCTTGCAATCCCATTCTGCATATCTCATTCCTGAGGACCATATCCCAAATTTCACTTCCCAACACTAGAAATCCCACATTTGTATATTTTTAGGGTTTTCCATAACTTCTTCGATTTTCACCCAATTTCCTTCAAATGTTTCCATCGTGTTCATTCCCTATTTTTTCTTCTTTGTCTCTCTCTGAAAATTTTTCCCATTCTTTCACCTTGCTTCTGAAATCCTCATTTTCTTCTTCTCTGTCCATTCGAAATTGTCCAAAACCTAGCCAAACCCCAATTACCCATCAGAGTTTTTCCCAAATCCAAATTTCCCTTTTCTAAATAAGCTTCTATTTGTGTTTTTCTACCCATTCACACACACATAAAAAAAGAAACACTCTTGGTTATGGTTGTCACCCATGGATGAGCACAAATCATGGCGAAGGAACTTGCATCCCTCAAAACCAAACTCCAAGATTTGGATGAAAACTTTATGAGCCTCCATCTTCAGTATTCAGTAATGAACACTGGGTTCTCTTCTTCCAGCAATTTTCGTGGGACAAAGCTTGATTTTCCTCACTTCAATGGTAATGATCCGACTGGTTGGATATACTGGGTAGAACAATATTTCAATCTGTATAATACTTTTGATGTCAAAAAAGTTCCACTTGCATCCTTTCATTTGGAACAGGAAGCCCTTCAATGGTACCGTTCATACATCAAGGCTCATGATGAGCCAAAATGGACATATTTTTTCCAACTCCTTTTGCAACGATTTGGTCCTAGTGCTTTTGATGACTTCACAGGAGCACTCACTAAACTTCGCCAATTTGGCACTGTAAGAGAGTATCAAACAGAATTTGAGAAACTAGCCAATCACATAGAAGGATTGTCTGATGAATTCTACAAGAGTTGTTTTATCAATGGTCTTAAGGATGAAATCCACTCAGAGGTTAAAATGTTCTGTCCCAACAAAATGATGGAAGTACTAGGGTTGGCTAAGTTGGCAGAGAACAAGATCATAGCCCAACAACGCTACAAATCCACTTTTGTTTCATTCAGAAATATGGTTTCCCAACAACCTCCCATCACGCCATCTCCTCGCGCCACTCCTATCAAGCATTTGTCTCAAGCAGAGATGCAGGAACGTAGAGAAAAAAGGGTTTGTTATAATTGTGATGAGAAATTCTCTCGGGGACATAGATGTGTTGAGCAACAACTCTATCTCTTAAATGTGGATTCTTCTCCTGCCTCTAAAATTGGTGCAGAAGCTCCACATACACTGGGTGATCAGGTCGACATTCAGCAACCGCCTATTGACCCTCCATATCCGGATGACCACCAAGAGATATCTCTCCATGATTTAGCCCGGCTCACCACCCCACAAACAATGCGGGTCAGGGGTTACTTCAAGAAGATCCCTCTTACAATACTCATTCATTATGGTAGTACTCATAATTTCATTGACATTGGATCGCTAAACAGGCTGATTCTTTTGTCCATCCTTGCTCCAACTTTGAAGTCATGATTTCCAATAAGGGCACCTTACCTTGCAAGGGTGAGTGTCACAAATGTGTGTGTCTCTCTAGAAGATTATAACCTGCGCACTGACATGTTTTCCTTTTCCTTAGGCGGATATGATGTGATTTTGGGAATTCAATGGTTACACACACTTGGCCCCATATTATGGGATTTTGATGAACTTTGGATGCAGTTTTCAGTCAATGGGAAACAACACACATTTACGGGCTTACAACCAGGGTCTCTTAGCATCATCAGTTCACATCGCCTGGAAAAGATCCTTAAGAATAATTCACATGGTGTCATCGCTCAGCTCCACTCCATTCAGATGCACCCATCAACAGACTCCACTACTTCCTTGGATAGACATGCAGGTGTCTTTGTTGAACTAGTGGACTTGCCGCCTTCAAGATACCTTTCCGGAAAGAATTTAACTGCATCTACATCTGAAAAGGAAATGGTGGCTATTTTTCAGGCAGTACATAAGCGGTAGACATACCTATTAGGGAATTATTTCTGCATCAAGACTGATCACCAAAGTCTGGAAAATTTCTTGGAACAATGGGTCTCTTCCCCAGCACACCTGAAATGGGTTATCCAACTCATGGGTTATGCCTATGAGATCACTTACAAGAAGGGTAAGGAAAATATGGTGGTGGATGCTCCTTCTCACACATTTGATGACCTAGTTTTTCTTTCATCTCTTTCTCTACTTGTTCCAAATTGGTTGCAATCTATTCAATAGGGCTATGTCTTCTATGAACTCCATGCTTATCCATTAGTAGGGCACTCTGGGTTCCTCAAAACGTATGCCTGGTAACAGTGTAAATTCTTTTGGAAGGGACTTCAAATGACAATTCAATAGATGGTGGTTTACTATGATACTTTCCAGGCCAACAAGGGTGAAATGACACTCCTTTCGGGACTGTTCGAACCCTTTCCCATCCTTACATAGATTTGGATAGCTATTTCTATGGATTTCCTTGAAGCGCTCTGGTTGTACACTATCACATCTAAAATGACACCATATGAAGCAATATATGGATAGGCACCGCCAATTCTTCTTACATACACCCTCAGTAGTCCCTCAGTTTAGGAAATTGACTCGGTTCTTCGAAACCGCGATCAGATTCTTCTCATTTTGCAGGACAATCTTCACATGGAAAGAATTCAAATGAAACAACAAGCCAATCAGCACCGTTCTGAGCGTGCTTTTAAAGCAAGTGATATGGTTCTTCACCCATGCTAATATTAGCCTACAAGATTATTTTCACAAATTGAAAATTAAGAGATTTCATCTTGTAAGTTGAGCCATAGTTACATCCACTTAGGACCATGACGCTTTATCTATCAAGGTGTCATGTCCCCTCCCATCCATCCAACGCAATGGAGATAACATGACACTAAGACCAGGGTATTTCTACTTCTCATCCCCATGATCATTAGCAAAATTCATAGCAAGTAAAAATACATATGTAGATGTGTAAATGCAAGAAAACAAAATGGAAATAAATTTATTTCTACCACATACACATCTAGTATGCATAAAAAAGAATAATGATCACATCCATCATTCATATGCATGTATATAAATGTTCATTCCATTCAACACTTGAATTTCTAATGAGTTAGAACACAACAAAGGTTTCAATGAATACTTATCTTGAAATGATGATGTCTCGAGCAATTGGCTATGCAACTGCAACATTCCACCCAACCATAGGCCAACTGTGCTCATCAATCTCTCAACATAGTTTCCACCCCTGAGATGGGAATGATTTCCACAAGGAAAAACAGAACAACCACTAACACATAGCTAAGTAATAATTTGCAATTCATCCAAGCCAATCCACAGTTGGGTTTATTAGGTTGTTAAGGCAATGGAAGGGAATGAATTGCTAAGCTAGTGAGCTCAACCACAGAGCTATTGGTACCTCTACAAGATAAAGCTACCTTGGTACCCACAATACCTACACACCCAACACAAGGAAGTATTCCCTTCACTCCGACATAGTCCCTCAGGCCATACCTGCCTTTCTAGTGCTCTTTAGGGTGTGCATAGAAAAGTATAGCCAAGGCCCTTTGATATTTCAGTGAGGTTACTCTCTTCACTAGGTTTATCAAGCCAATTCTAATCCTCTTCCACTCCTAGTTTCTTATTCACAAGTTCAAATCAAAGCAGGGATGCACATAACAACAAAACAAAAGTGTTGGGAATGAGGAAAAACATTTTAAGAGTTGAATGCCGAAAATGTGGTTTCCATGAGTTTCCAAAATCGTGGGCAGCCAAAAACCAACTGTTAGAGGGTGAATCAATCCTTGGAGAGAAAATTTGATTTCAAAACACATTTATGGGAATTCAAGGGGCATAAACAACCTCTGTAAACCCCCAAATCGTGACACTCTTCCTCTCAACCACTCTGCAACACAAAAAGGACTTCAGAGCTATGGAAAATGAGGGAAAACGCCTAGGAAGCTCAGACTACGTGAGGGAGCAAAGAAAATGGGTGAAGAATGGCTTGGGGGGAATTTCATGGGTGTTTTCTTTCCTTAGAAGCCAAAACACATTTTTCAAAATTGATGGCTTTCCCATACACGAAATTGTGCATCCATACCTCTCCATTACCCAAGCATTAACTACCTCAACCAAATCTTGGAAGAAATAAATGATTGGATGCATAAGTCAAAATGGGTAGTTGATGGTTTATGGATTCTCTCATTGAAACTTGGATTGAAACTATTAGATCAAGGGTTTGAATATTTTCCCTCCCTATTCACTGTAAAAATCATGCCCCCATACTCTTGTTGCATTGCATAGCTAGTTGTGGGTATTTTATTAAAATGCATATTTACATGATGTTGTAATTTCTATTGTTCCCGGATAGCATGAGAACCATATGCATCGATTTTTAATTGTTGATATATAAAACGTTGAATCGATGGCGGGGCCTTGGCCTTGATCTCCTCACCACGTTTTTTAATGATATTTACATCATTTCCAATTATAATGCAACCGGGTCAAAATCGAGATATTACACAAGGATCCAAATTTGATGAGCTATGAGAGTCAAAATCCTAAGGTGTCTAATATCTGGTGACACATCTTGGTGGAAGAGTGTTTTTATCAAAAAAATATTTACAAGGCAATTGAATTCACATTCTGGATAAACTTCTTTGAAATTTCAAAGGGTCCCCTATTTAGAAATAATGTAAATCCTTTGCCTCCCTAATTTAAAAAAATTTATCATGGATCTAGACTAATGGCTCCAAGATTAATTTTTGGGAGGATAAGATAAATGGAAAATCATTACTAAACCAACAACAAGAACTAGATAGACTAAAATCTTGGATGAATAACAACAATATCCATACTCTATTTGACATCTTTGTATGTGATGAAAAGGACAATTGGAAGTAGTTGAAAACTCATGAGTTCTTGGCGCAAAATCATCCAAAATCTTAAGGTGCAACTACTTAAAACAAGGAGGTTGGAGGTTTCAAAGGTTGGGGTCTTGGGGAGGAGAATAAACAAATATAAATGGATACAATGCACATGGAGGACAAACACAAGAGATCAAGATCTGCAATATGGTCCGTTATTTTGCAAAGCTATGCATTGAATAAAATACATATATTTTGCTACACCCTAACCTAGGGAAAAAAAACTATTGAAAATCTAATGAAACATGTTATACAGGGTCCATCAAGATCTCCACTTTCGAAATGAGAGGAAGAAGTCATAGCTTATGTATTTTTTGAATTCAACTTCAACTCTAAGATTGTATAGAAATAGGAATGGTTGAATTTGGGAAAAATAGTAGGAGTGCTTGAGGACTACATAAAGTATTTTCTCATATGGCATAAGAAGTATCGTGGCCCATTAAAAAACAAACTTCTCCTCAGAAGAAAGCATTACCTTTATTTTTGTCTAGAATCTCTGGTTGGCTTGAAACAAAATGATTTTTAAACATGAAGAAATGACACCCGAAAGGTTAGCAGTCCAAGATCTAGTGTTGATGGTTGAAACATTAAATAAAAAATTATCTCCTACACAAAACAACACTATCACTAAATTGGAAGAGTAGAATTGGGTAAAAATTGTTCTCAAGGAAAGCAAACATAAATACGCCCAAAAGATAAAAAGACAAAAAATCAATAAATTGGTAATTGAGAAGCCAAGGAGAACAATTTTTTCAATGGTTACGCAATACTAAAAAATTCTCTTTGTTTTTCAATGGGGACTCCAAAGTAAACCTAGGAGTGGTAGGTGCACCCAAAGAGGGGGGGTGCTTTATGACCCTAAAGGAAATCAAGTACAACTTCCTTTTCATTCATGACCCCAAAATAAATTAAGTACATCTTCCTTTGCTTCGTGGCTCAACATAACAAAAAACAACCAAGCGTAATCTCTATCAATTTGGAAAGGGTTTCTGATCACAAAATTAAATATGAGTGTAAAGGATATTTTAGTTTTTTGGGACTTAACAATTGTTATCCAACACTTGGTTGAGCAATCCTTTCATCACAAGCAAAATATCAATAGAATCACCACAAGAATTCTTGTTATTAGGAAATCCTCTGACTAAATGGAGTTTTATCAAATCCAAAGAAGGTTAAACTTTGTCCCAAAAAAAAGAGCAAATAGAGGGTGTCGAATCCCCCTTACCACTTTGGAAAGAAAGGGGGGAGGGGTTATAGGTACATTCCCTAGTAATTTCTCCATCCACATTTAACATTATGAATCCATTAAATTGCAATGACAAGTGGCATTCCAACATCCTCATGCAAATCGAAGTTAATTACCACATGCTCTTATGTGTCATTCAATTGATTATGTGAATGATTTACGTCATGAATCGATAAACAATGGGGTTGTTGGGTGCATGTGGGATTAAACCAACCGAATGCCACTCCTACTTTTATCTTGTTCTCAATCCTTTTGAAAATTATGGAAGTCTCTTTATGTCCAAAGGAGTCAAACTATGTCTTAAAATCCTAGATATTCCAATGAGGATCATGCATTCCCTCAACAAGGCCGTCAAGATTGTAGGGAGAATCCTTTGCAAACTCCAACAACTGTCTCCTTTGGTCTAGGCTAGCAATCTCCTTAGTAGCACTTTGGGATTCTTTGGACTATTTTCATTTGGGTTAAGTTCATCTATGCTCTATTGTGGCATTCTCTTTATGCTCATGTTTCAAGTTCTCATGAACGTGTTAATGGATGAACCTTAATATTTCATGACCAAGCCATCCCTAAAAAAATCCAAGTCAACTTTTTAGGTAAATACTTTGGTGTTTATGTTTCAATTTTGGGGCATTGGGTTCCTTATGTTTTTCTAGCTATAGGACTTTTGATTCCCTTGTCGCCGTAGACTTTGAGGACAAGGTTGGATATCCTTTGGCATTGGAGGAATTGGTTCAATTTGGAAAGCATTGGTTGTGAAGAAAGGTATTGCTACCAATCATTTTTGGTATTGGTAAGATGGCTTTCCCCCATAGTCACCCTAATAAATGCCATCTATGAACACATATAGTGTAAAAGGGCCATTCTACTATGTAAGAAAGATTACATGGAGAAAAAAATGAGAGTTAAACCATGGAAGAGTTCATTAAAGGAAATTTTTTAGATTGATGAAAATGTTTTCTAAGGCAATTAATATACATTGGCATGTTGGTGCCCTAGTATCCATAATGATGTAAAGGGGGTATTAGAATATATTTTGTAAAAGAGGAAAGCAATGTAATGACCAACCTTCTTAGGGTTAGGGTTTATGACTCATTTAGGGCTTATAAACCTTTATAAGGCTGCCTCAAGAGGATAGAAGAGATATCGAGAGATGAGAGACTTAGTTGCTTTAGATTGAGGAGAGGCTTGGGTTTGCAGCAGTTGCTTTGGATTGAGCTATACTCGAGGGTTTTGAGAGGCTAGAGTTTGCAGCAGCTTGCCTCCTTGCCGTAGAATTATAAATGTCATGACAGAGTGTATAATTGAATCTAAAAGAATTCTAGAATTCTAGAGCTCGTTCCCCAAAACTCCTCTTATCATTTCACTTCAATGAAATTCAAAGTACGTCCCTGAGTGTGAATGCATGAATGTCAGACGTTTACATATTTTATACAAAGTAACCAGTTGAATTCCCGAGTTGAACTTTTTTCTGTAACTGCAATGTCAGCTTTTGATGAATTTAACTGCAAAAATTACTCAAACCTAAGCCTAGTGTCTATAATGATGAATCGCTGAAATGGGAAAGTGATAGGTTGTAAGACCAAAAAGACTTTTCACTTTCTACGTACAGAAAGTTTTTTTGGTACTTCAATTTAAAGCTGATCTCTTGTTTTCCCAGGCAACTTGCCTCTGCGCTCTGCACAATGCACAGTGCTAAGTCTGCAATAGTAGGCCTCACCTCCTAACAACTCATATATATATATATATATATATATATTTATTTAACCTTAGTTTTCTTTTATTTTTACAAACTGCATGCATGGCTGGCTGTGAACTGGGATAGTGTAATATTTAATTTGAAGTCAAATCGGACTGTCTATCACAAAATTAAACTAAATTTCCCTTCCAAAAATTTAATATTGCAGTCATCCTCTTCCTTTCAAAATAATGACGATGATATTAAAATATTTCAATTTCAATTAGAGCTTTGCATGCAATGTTACGTACATAGCGGAGTTCAGCATATATATATTTTAATATTGTTTCGTATATTACCGTGGGAGCACTAGGTCAATATCCTCATGATACCCAATCATTGTTCAAAACAATTAACATAATAAAAACCATATAATATTTGTTTAAAAAGTGTAGATGTTTATCATTAAATATTGTTTTATGTTAATGACTTATGTCATAGAAAAATAGAAACAAATTATTTGTAGTTTATAAAACAAGTTTTTATATGTTTGTAGTTTCGCCATCCATCAATTTATATAGTATATTGCTTTGGTTTTATATAAAGTATGATAATGGGTGATAGAACTGTTATTAAATTTTAACTTATTTTTATGAAATCCAATGTGTCGTATAAACTAAGTGTTTACTTAGATTTTGAATTTAATATTAGAAATGAGTGTGTATGTGAATATGTGTATGATATTATTTATATTAAAAAAATTATATGGATGAAAAATGTGTATGCATTAAAAAAATTATATGGAAGAGAAATGCATAAGTGTTTACTTAGATTTTGAATTTAATATTAGAAATGAGTGTGTATGTGAATATGTGTATGACATTATTTATATTAAAAAAATTATATGGATGAAAAATGTGTATGCATTAAAAAAATTATATGGAAGAGAAATGCATGCAAAAAAATAGAATATATTTATAAAATTATATGGAAGAGAAATGCATGCAAACAAATAGAATATATTCATAATTTGGTTTGGTGTTTATAACAAAAAAATAAGTTTGGAAATCTAGGATTGCATTGAATCACAAGTAAAAGTTTGGAAATTTAGGATTGCATTGAATCACAAGTAGAATTGTAATTCATGATTGTGAAGGCCTTGAGTGAAGACATTAGAGTGCATAATATAGAGATCTTCAAATGTCACCATTCTTCAAACTCAAGGCCCTCAACATGGTCACATGTGGAAACTAGGACCTTAGGTTCTAAATGAGGCTTCTAGTCACAAAGGGACAAAAATAAAGCCTCAAAGTACTGCACATGACATATTGAGTCCGTCATTGGCTTTCAATTGGAGATATGAGTGTGATTGAATGGTAGAAGGCATAGGTAGATAGAATAAAGTAATCAACTTAATAGGATAGAATATAAAGAAGGAAAGGGTCATTGGAAGGGTAGGACATCTAGAACTCATTTGATGAAGGGGTCAATTTAATCATTGTAGTTTTCAAGGGACCATTTGCATTAGAGGGGAAACCCCCGATGAAACCTCTTGGTATTTTCATTGTAACCATAGATCATGTGCTTCTTTTGCACCCATTAGAGCCTCTACTCTTTTTTGGAGTCCAAATCTTCCTCTGTGGTGAACTTAGAAGAATAAGTAGCACCATTGAAGTTGCTAAGGGATGTAATAAAGAGGGATTTATTAGATAGTTTCTCTTAATGAGGCCACATTTGGTTGTTGAATCATATGCATTCCAAAGGATGTAGTAGATTTTGATTGCTTCACTTATGGGATATTGATAATTTTCATCCACACTACCCAAATCTTTCTCTATGTTCTTACACATTTGAAATGATAAGTCCCATTACATAAAATTGTAATTATAAAGATGCATATATGTTAGTTTTAGAGATTGTGTTGTATTATTTTAAAATAATTAGTGTAGATAATAATTAGAATATGTACATAATTTGGTTTGGTGTCCATAACAAAAAATAAGTGTGGAAGTCGAGGGTTGGGTTAAACCATAGGTAGAATTGTTGTTAATAATTGGAAAGGCCTTGTCAAGCAAAGACATTAGTGTGCATAATATAGTGATCCTCAAATTTCATTGTTCTTCAAACTTGAGGCCCTCAACAGGGTTAGGAGAAGAAATCAGGGCCTTAGGCTCTAAATGAGGCTTCTAGCCTCCCAGGGACAGGAGGGATTCCTAAAAATACAACAGAAGACCTATTGGGTTCATTCTTACGCTCCAAGTCAAGATATGGGTGTGATCTGGATGGCCTTATTAGTGGGTAGGTAGAATAAAATAATCAATGCAAAATAATTTAATACAAGGAAGGAAAGGATCGTTTCAAGGGTAGGGAATCTAATATTCATGTTATGATTGATGGAATTTAAGTGATGGAGTTGAGTTGAACCCTCAAGTAATTATAAGAATTTCTCTAGGTTACATTATTTGTTGATATCCTAGAAGTGAATTTATCGACCAAAATGCTATGCAACATTAGAGTCGAAGAAGAGGAGTTAACTTTTGTTAACCTTCTTGAGAGGAAGACCCATAGAGTAAGAAGGAGAAAGTGGAAAATTAGAAATTGAATTCAACCTAGATACTTAGGTTGGGGTGAAAATGTGAAGTTGGGTACAATGCTTTTTTGAGAATGGAGCTAAAAAAAAAATAGTGCACATAGATAAACACTCGAAAAAAGTCAACTTCAAACTCTAGGATGAGAGTTTAAAAAATTCTAGGCCAAGAGTTTGTGATAGTTCAAATTCTCAACCAATAGTTTATTAAAACTCTTGGCTGAGAGTTTGAACCAATCACAACACTGTATTTTAAAAAAAAAATCCCAAATGAGATTTTAAACTAAACTCTTGATCGAGAGTTTGGAATATATTTTCTTGGCTGACTATTTGCGGTCAACAAAGCCTGTGAAAATCTCCAGCATCTTTTACAAATATGCCACTTCAACAAGGACAAACCCATGCAAATTTTAAATATTATTTGTCAGACTTGGTACCAATGGATTCATCTTTGAATATAGTTTCCAATGATATAAGAATTGTTTCATTTTAGTTTGAATTTCTATTTATTAATACTTTTTTTCTAAACCTCATCCCTTAAGAATTTCATTGTTCTAAAAATCACCTCAAATGAAAATTCAATATCTTAACAAAGATAACACCAAAAAAATGAAATCTTCACAAAGATCTTCCTTTCCCTATCCTATTCAAAAGTGCATTTTTATTTTTTTCAATAAGAGTCAGACTAAAATGAAAATTGAAGGTCACCAACGTGTGTTAATAAGGAACCATTTTATGAACATATGCTATTTCAATAAATAATAAAAAATAGTTCTCAAGTATGAAAAACCTCAAAATATAGTCCATGCACAAGTGCAGAGTGTGTAGATTATGAGCATACAAATTTTCCGCTAAAATGAATAACCATGTCTCAAAAAAATAATGCGCACGTAGGTCACTCATTATCCATACCTAAAATTTTCAAGTATATGTCATTAGTGAGCACCAAATGTTTCTCACGATATGTCCATAATTTTTTAAAAAAAGTACGAGTACAAATCTAACTAGGTTATTTACTATTAGAGAAATTTTGAGGTCTGAAATGGGCCTACTAAGGAAAATTTTAATGTAATAGTGGAAATAATAAAATAATACTAGCATACCTCATCAAATTTTGGAAGAAAAAAGAAAAAAAACTACTTCTTCAACTCGTATTTTCAACTTATCTCCCTGTATATGCACTCAAATTTTGGTCAGGCATCGTATTTGGATGGGAAATTCGATTCTGCATCCAACAAGTACCCACTCGACATACTTTTTATGGACCCCAGTTCCCCAAAAACAAGAAATACATGAAAAACATGATGATGTAGCCTTTGGATGAGGAATTCGATTCTGCATCCAACGAGTACCCACTCAGCTTACTTTTGATGGACCCCACTGCCCCAAAAATAAGAAATACATGAAAAAATGTTATGACGATGTCATCATCACATTTTTCATGTATTTCTTGTTTTGGGGCAACGGGGTCCATCAAAAGTATCCCGAGTGTGTACTCATTGGACGCGGAATCGAATTCCCCATCCAACGACTGCTCGTTACCGAAATTTGAGTGAATATACATGGATATAAGTTTAAAATACGAGTTGAAGAAGTAGTTTTTTCACTTTGACCTTTTTACCTTTTTACCCCAAAAATGGTGATTCATCCCCCATGGTTGACATCATCACGTTTAATCCTATTGCTTTTGTGACCTCAAAATTGATCTAATCATACCATTTGTGTTTACTTTAAGGTGGAATTACTAAGGGAGATATGGGTTTAAAGGGGTTGAAGTTGAAAAGCATAAAATTTTGTAGTTTTGTTTGTCAAAAACAAGCAAAAAGTGTTACCCAACTGATGGTTATGATATTAAACATGTGATGTTGAATCCTTGTTTGATGCCAATATCCTTCCAAATAAATCTTGGGAATCCATGGAGAAGGCTTAGATTGGTTTATTCTTCCATACAGTTGTAGATGGCCAACTAGTACAAAGTCTTCCTTATTGTTAGGTTAGAGAACATGGAGGTTGAATTCGATGGTGTTAATACTTTTGCATATTTTGAGGTAATGGAAATAATGGATAAAATAGATCCCTATATTGTACTATTAGGAATTGATTGGGATTTTTAAAATTATGTTGTTATTAACATGAAAAGTAAGATTGTGACTTTTGAAGATGATGGTGTGAGGGTAGTATAACTTCTTGATTCCTATCAAGGACCTAGGTATATAGATGCCACCATAGATGCTATGGAGAACGATGTTGTATCCTATATTTATAGCTTGAATTTTGGAAAATGAGGATATTACATTAATCCTACATTAGATGAGTCAATAAATTGGAGTAGTCTTCATTTCTTTTAGAGTGATTTCGAGAAAGAATTAAATGAGTGGAGTAAAAGGAGAAACAATATCTCTTCTAGAAATTATGCTATTATTAAAACAATATGATGGATTGGGACACAATGAAAATACTCTCCTATATATGATGATATTTACAATCTAGAATATTTCATTGTAGATGTGAAAAACATAATTGCAGAAGATCAACAATTCCTATGTTGGACATAGCCCTAAGAGTTACTCCTGCTAGATGGTGGACTACACATGGGGAATGTTTCACAATTTTTTTTTTACTAAAACATGTTATTTCCACATAGTTTGAAGACCTTTATCAATCCATGACACAAATAGATCATAGATAGACACTATGATGTTTTACATGGTTAAAACACTAACAGAGAGAAACAGTCCATGCCCCCTACCAAACAACTACTTGAGGAAAATTTACATTAATGGAAGGAAAAAATATTTACATATTAGTTCCTTGCTATCGATCATCAGCTAATGACTTCCCATTCTCTCTAAATAGAGATCATTGACCAATTGGGTGCTTAGTCATAGACCAATGTAGCCAGTAAGATCGAGGAGAAGTTGGACATTTAAATCATTTTATACCTATATCTTACCGTGATTGTTGGATTACATAAGTACAAATGAATACTAAACAAACACATTTTACCTATAGATACAATAGACCAAGTTGATGTTAACTAACTCCTGTATCCCTAAATATCATAGCATCCCCTCTTAAAAACAACTTGGGTTAGGATTGAAGGATTTTCAAAGGTAGCGTAATAGGAGAAGTAAGGAGGCATTAGATCCTATTCCCATTTAATGACAAATTCATTAGCTCCTAAAATAGATAAAATTTTGGAAAAAAATTTTATATAAGAGAATTTGTGAAGATATATGCAACTTGATCATCTATAGAGGAAAACACACTTTGAGAATGTGATCCTGAATAAGATTTCAGATGAATTGCATTTATAAGTTGATGTGTTTTCTATGATAATGTTGAAATGGATATTTGACAAGATCGATGGCACTTTGATTCTCACAGTAGAGGGTTTTTGGATGCTACTATTGGAATCCAAACTCTAAAAGGATCTATTGAAGCCACATGGATTCCTGACTTGCATGAATTATGTTCAATACTTTGCTTTTATTGAATAAACAACAAGAGATTGTTGTTTCTTATAAGCTCAAGTGAGAGGTCCAAAACCAACATTGAAAGCATAGTTCTTGAAATAGACATATGATTGTCAAGGTCACTAGCCAAATCAAAATTAGTGAAACCAATAGACAAAGAACCCCCCATTGAACTATAATGAATCTCATACTAAACTATAGCATGGATATACATAGGTATCCTTTTTGCTTCTTTCCAATGAAATTCATGGGGCATTTCATATATCGGGAATCAAGACGAACATCAAAGGAAATATTAGGTTGGGAATAAGTCAAGTATAGAAGGCTACCGACTATTTGACAGTACAAGGTGGAATTTGCTTTGGGTGTAGTGTACATGGATACAAGTTTGTCTCCGGACTAGATTGGGGAAGGGGATGGTTTACAATATTCCATGTAAAAGTAGTGAAGAATATCACAAGTATAATTAATTAGACTAATAAAGAAAAAAAATTATTTGGTTTGCAAGACTTGGAGGCCAAGAAAATAATGTAAATGTCCTAAGTCAATAATTTCAAATTTCTTCTTAAGGATGGATTTGACATGGGTTAAAATTTTATGGTCACAACTAGTGAGAATAAGGTCATCAACATAAAGAACAAGTATTATTAGATGGTTTCCTAGTTTCTTGGTATAGATATTTGGGCTAGAATTACGTCTACAAAAATCAAGGTCAAGAAGAAAGCTATCCATTTTGGCATACCAAGTTTGAGGATCTTTCTTAAGACCATAGAGATATTTCTCAAGTCGAAAAATAATGCTAGAGTCATTTTGAACATATCCAAGAGGTTGTTCCATGTAAAACTATTATTGCAAATCCCCATGCAAGAAGGTGGATTTGACATCCATTTGATGGACCTCCCATTTATGTGAAGTAGAAAGGGATAGAACATGGTAGATGGGATTTATGTTGGTAAGAGGGAAAAATGTTTTATTGTATTCAATCCATTCAACTTGAAAAAATCATTTAGAAATTATTGATCCTTATACTTTGGCACTTCGATATAATGCATACTCATCTCTATACACCCATTTTTATCTGACAAGTTTTTTTTCCTTTCAAAAGAGGTACAAGATCCCAAGTATCATTCACCATTAAGGAATGATACTATTAATTAATTTTTGTGTCCCAATATAGATTACCATAATATTTTGCAATTTTTTTGGGATCATGATTCCCTCAACTTGAGCCAAAAGAGAAGAGGCTCACTGTAATTGTGAATGAGCTTGATGCTAATTTATAGGATCATCAAAAAGATCACCAATGGATTCTTGTGTTGTATGGAACCATCTAGGAAGCGATGGTATTGGTCTAGGTTCATGTTCAGTGGATTGAACTCAAGGAAGGTGAGTAGGTGAAGGTGGATTTCCATCCTCACTATCATCATCTAAAAAAATCCAAAATAGGACCACTAGCAAAAAGAATAGCAATTGATGATGACGCAATTGTTGAATATGGATCATAGACTAAAGATGGCACACACATTGAATTCGACTTATAGGCCAAGATATTTTCAGCAAATTTAACATCTCTCCTAGTATTTATTTTATTGGTCTGAGGATGAGGAGTCTATAACCTATTACATATTTAGAATACCCGACAAAACTGTGCTTCTCACTCTTGGGTTGTAATGATTTCCATTTTTCATTAAGAATGTGATCCCATGATTCACTGCCAAACACCCAAAAATGGCTTACATATGGTTTAATATTATCCCATGCTTCTTCTGGTGTTATCTCTTTTAAATTCTTTGTGTCAGTGTCATTAAGTATGTAATTGGGACAATTAATGGCTTCAACCCAAAAATGAGGGCTTAATCCCTTAGATTGGATCATAAAATTTTCCAATTTTTTTAATGTGCAATTATTTCTATTAAAAACACCATTTTTTTGTGGTGTGTATGGAACAATATGTTGCATTTGAATGCCCTATGAATTGCAATAATTTGTTAAAGTTTTGTTTATATCTTCTCTTCCATTATCTATTCTTAAATTTTGTATGGGTGATTCCATGAAGATGGGTAACTCTTTTTGGCCAAATATGATGGTGAAAAACGGAAATTTTATCCATGTATTAAATTGAAGCCCTCCAAACTCATATTTGCCAAATGAATTTTGACATGCGGTTGAAAAACGAAATGTAGAGAATTATGTTGGCTTTCCAATGATATTTTTTCCGAAATATACCAATGTCATTTATCATGTCAAATTTTCATTTAATGAAACATGTGTACTTAAAAATTTGAAGAGAAATTAACAAGTAGTTTGTGTCCGTGCACGATAATTTAATGTTAAAGTAATAATTAAAAAAAATTAAACATGTGAACATGATCTAGATAGAATGAACTAGGGCTTACATATTTTTCTTTTAATTTTTCTGTAAAAAATATATTTATTATTATTTTTCGAAAATGACCAATGAATATTTCAGTCACATTTTGCACACATGTGTTCGTGCACCAAATCTTTTGATTTTTTACATAATTTGCAAAACTAAAAATACCCTTTTAAAGAGGACACGTTTATTTAGGGCTTGTGTATTTTTTCAAATTTTTTGAATGTGTATTTTGAATGTCGTGGATTTATCTTTGAGCTCAATCGAAGTTGTCGGCAAGGTTTTTTAGGGAAAAATTTAGTAGAAATTAAAAAAAAAGGACATATGAAGATAAAAACTCGTAAATTTTATGTATCTACATAGAGGATTCGTTGACGAATCCAATGATATCAAGTCTGCTCATTAATGAGAATTTAATGACATGGTTTATCCATGTGGAAGGAAAACAAAACTTTCATTCTGTAGTGAAAAGGGCTCTCAGCCTATTTTTTAAGCCCTCGATCGAGCTATTTGCTAGATCGAGGGTTTTAAAATACCTCGATCGAGGGTTTAACAACACCTCGATCGAGGGCCTAAAATGGGTATTTTTATGTTTTTGAAAAGCTAGATCGAGGTCTTCTTTCATCCCTCGATCGAGGTTTTTTAAAACCCTCGATCGAGGAAATTAAAACCCTCGATCGAGCTTTTAAAACCCTCGATTGAGCATTTAAAACATCGATCGAGGGATCTAAAATACCTTGATCGAGGGTCCGAAAAACAAATTTTCTCCATGCAATCCGCCAAAAATGGTGAACAATATTTGTGGATTCACCCATTTGATGTCAAGATTGCTTTTCTATAAGGACCTCTTAGGAAAAAAACATCTCAAGACTTCACTCCTAAATTTTAATAAGTAAACCCAAGTTCATTGAGAGAAGTCATCAATGAAAGTTAAAAAGTACTTGAACCTAGAGAAAGAAGAAGAATGAAGTGGACCACACAAATCATTGTGAAAACAATTCAAGGGGGGCAAGGCATACCAAGAGGCACGTTTGTCAAAAATTTCTTGATGATGTTTCTTGAGAACATAGTCGGAACTAACACCATATCTACAGGAAATTAGTGGAAGACCAGCCACCAATTTTTTATTATATAGCTTTTGCAATGAACAATAGTTTAGATGACCAAACCTCTCATGCCAATGTTTGCTCAAGTCACTAATATGACAAATAAAAACTAATGGAAATATGATGACCCAACGTTGTGATATCTTTACAACTTGGTAATGTCATAAATAGTTCTAATTGTTAGGACATGCTTATGATATTTTAAATCCTTGATTATAACTTGGTGAGGTGAAAATTCTATATTATTTCTTTCATTAGAATGAGTGATTTGATAGGACCACATTCTCTTTCATTCCATTAAATCAATTATGTGCATGGTTTGTGCTATTAAGTTTCAAGTGATGAGATTGCTGGGTGTGTTTGGGATTAAACCAACCCAATGCCACTCCAACTTTGATATTGTTCTCAATTCTTTTGAAATTTATGGAAGTCTCTTCAGGTCCCAAGGATTCAACCTATGTTTGAAAATAGTAGGTATTGTAATGAGGATCATGCATTCTCTTGAAAAGGCCCTCAAGTTTGTAGGGAGAATCCTCTGTAAACTCCCACAAATGTCTCCTTTGGTTCAGGATTGTGTTCTCCTCAATAGCACTTTGAGATTTTTAGATTATTCTAATTTGCTTTAAGGTAATCTATGCTCTTGTTGTGTCATTCTATGTATGTCCCTCTTTCAAGTTCTCAAGAAAGTGTGAATTAATGACTCGTACTATTTCAAGACCAAGCCATCCCTAAAAGAATTCATGTGAAGTTCTTAGGTGAATCCTTTATGGCCTCAAAACCAACAATGTGGTCATCAAGAATGTGCTCAAGCAAAAACATGCACATGCTTTTAAAAATTCATGTGCATTCCTAATTTTCTAGGATAAAAAAATATTGAACCACCAACAACGATGCCAAGTCATCCTTTAAGAGTGCTCACACATTTCTAAATCGTGGGTGAGTTCCTAGAGAACATGCAAACTTTACAATTTATTTATTTTCAAATAGGTCACAAGAAGTCTATTTTCCCCATAAACCGTGCCACTCATTTTGGAGGATGTTGAACCAACTATTTGTAAGAAACCATAATTTCTGGTTCTTAATACTAATGAAGATAATCCTTCTTCGAAATAATGAATAAAATATATATGAATAATAGTTGAATTATAATATGATGAGAATACAAGAATGTGGTCCAAATTTATCTTCTTCTGGGCACCTTTACATGAAGAGTCATGCCCTCTAATAATTATTTGTATATTTATTATTTTATTTGATTATTATATATAATATATTTAACATTACCATGGTATTTTCCCATTGTTTTCTTATAATTCCCATGTTATAAATATAATATATGTATATATTATATTTATAACATTGTTGTCCTCTTAAAAAGGAGATTTTTCCTCAAATATATGTCGGATTATATCATCTTGTTTTTGGAATTGTTTTGAGAGACAAGTTGAGACATGTGATCATGATTAAAAAAATTGATTCCTTTATCTTGATATGTACATGGGCCTATTTTTCTATGGAATTCATTCTGATTTTCCTCACACTCTCACTCAATCAACTTGATGATTGAATTATTCACATCAATATGTATGACATGATACAATCTCACACATAGCACGTGATGCATCATGTATGTACTTGGTCAAGTTTCGTTTATGCTCTTGTAGCTTGCATGTTTTTTTTTTCGAACAATTTTTTACTTTAGATGAACATGACATTGTTGGATAGAAAACTTGATAGAAATAGTTATTTCCATGATGTCATCCACAAAATATTCTATCTTAGTTCCATTGAAAGGGGTCTTTGTACTTACGATGCTCACAAAACCACCAATATTTTCTTATGTCTGATTAATCTTATAGTTATTCTAGTTGATGTGCTTAATAGAAGTCCTTGTGATGACCTCTGCCCCTTTCTCAAAAAGTGGAATCCATTTCACAATTCTAAATACATTGATCCTCTACTTTACATCTTTGCCACCTATATTGATCCTTTCCTTCACAATAAATGTTCGACCTTGAAAAACATGCGGAATTCACTCATATGTCGCAACCATGAATGGATGGAACTCTTTAATGATACCAAGACAAAGATTGTATTCCCTAGTTAAGCAACCAACATAGGATTTGTTGATATTAACAAACTCATTCTTGAGAAAATGGATAAGGTTATGTTTCGACATCTCTACATTAAGGATCCTGATAAGTAATATATCTACAACAAAAGGATGGTAGTTTGTTTTAATAGGTACTAGAGGCATGAGTCACATCTGTCCTTTATGGAAATCTTATTATGACATTCTTATTGATTGTTTCTAAAATATATTAGAATAAAAATTGAGCATATGGTTTTATTAGTGCCATTTGGATCATATAATATATTATCCTTGAACAATAGTTTTTCCAATTGCCTTCAATTTTAACTTGAATTTCTACTCCATTCCATTTATCATTGATGTCTCTCATTTCATGTACAAGAATATGAGGAATATTTTTGTAATATCAATATCAAGACTACAAAATGAAAGATAATTTTAGCCCTTGATTGCTGAAAAAATGACTATTGGAAGTCCATTACTCATCCTGGACCATATCAATGCCATCTTTGCACTTAGTTGAAACTTTCCACGATTTGTTTTAAGCCTATACTTTGTTCTAGAAAGCACTTGTCAAAGCATAATTGGGATGTCATCACTTGGCATTCCCATTCCATTATCCATACAAGTCACGTTGAAAAATGAGGTCTCACAAGCCTTCTTGTACATGAAATAATCATACAATGTTGCATCGAGGTTTTATTCTAGGGTGAGAGGATAGTCAAGGTAGAAGATGAATCTAAAATATATGATTTCTCAAACTCAACTACCTTTGCACACTATGGGATCCATCCCTTGTCGTTACATTGATCATTGTTATTGTTATTTTCATTAGTATCTATCGTAGGTTCCCTTATTTTATCTTCCTTATTGTTTGTCCGTATGGCTTCATTTGGATACTTATTAGCAATATCATCTTGACTCTCATTGAGGTCATCTCTACCCATTCCAATTCCACATAAGACATTGGATTTAAATATCTTATCCTCATAACTTCCATTGTCATCATCAAGAGTGGGTGTATTTTGAGGTGCTTTAGATGGAGATGATGTGACAATGGATGGAACTTGTGATGCAGTTGTGGACAATGATACTTTAGAGTTTGTAACTAACATTGCTCCTTTTTTTGCTTGATCTCGAGCTATTTTCAGTTCATCTGGAATATTCCACTTGGAATTTTTTGTTACTTTGTTGTAGTAGTACTTCTTCCCCTTCGAAGTTGTGACTTTCTTTCCAAATAGTGGATGCAACTTCCCTCTCAATTGGTATCATCAATTCTAAAGGCTTCTCCCAACTTGACTACCTTGTCTTTCTTGTTGAAATAATATCATCTTCCATCTATGGAAGTATGTTCTTTCCAATCTGAATTGGATTCATATACATGCTTTTGAGAAGACATCTTCTGATCACTAGTGTTCCTGAGAGACTTTTTTTACTCCTCCCTTTCTTCTTTTCCAAAGCTTACATCCTCGGTTATACTAGCATGGTGTCTCTTATGTTTTCTATCATTTTCCTTCCCTCTATATGTATCCTTTAATTGCTTAGAATTTTTACGGATCTAGTAATTTTTTTTACCAACTTGGTAAAAAAATTACCAATCCAGTAATTTTTTTTACCAAACCGGTAAAAAAAATAATTTTTTTTACCGATTTGGTAAAAAAAATTACTGGATTGGTAATTTTTTTACCAAGTTGGTAAAAAAAAATTACTAGATCAGCAAAAATATTTGACCAATCAATAAAAAAATTTACTGAGTTGGTAAATATTTTTTAGCGGTTTGTAAATTTTTTTACCGAATTGGTAAAAAAAATTTTATCGGTTTGGTAAAAAAAATTACTGGATTGGTAATTTTTTTACGAAGTTGGTAAAAAAATTTACTAGATTAGTAAAAATATTTGACCAATCAATAAAAAAATTTACTGAGTTGGTAAATGTTTTTTAGCGGTTTGCAAATTTTTTTACCGAATTGGTAAAAACAATTTACCGATTTGTAAAAAAAAAAAAGCTCTCTAATACCATTGTAAGAAACCATTCGATTCTTAATACTAATGAAGATAATACTTCTTTGAAATAACGAATAGTATATATATGAATAATAATTGAATAATAAGATGACGAAAATACAAGAATATAGTCCAAATTTATATTCTTTTGGGCACCTTTATGTGAAGAGTCATGCCCTCTTATAGTTATTTGTTTATTTATTATTTTATTATTATTTTGTTTAATTATTATATATAATATATGCAACAATACCATGGTATTTTCCATGGTTTTCTTATATTTCCCGTGTTATATATATATATATATATAATCCAAAAACAATTCCAGAAACAAGATGATATAATCCAGCATAGCTTTGAGGACATAGATCCTTTCTAAGATGGTGACAATGTTATAAATATAATATATGTATATATTATATTTATAACATTGTTACCATCTTAAAAAGGAGCCGTGTCCTCAAATATCATCTTGTTTTTGGAATAGTTTTGGAGCGACAATTTGAGACATATGATCATGATTATGACAATTGATTCCTTTACCTTGATATGTACATGGGCCTCTTTTCTTATGGAATTCCTTCTGTTTTTCATGGCACTCTCGCTTAATTAGATCTATGGAAACATTCTTCACATCAATCCATATGCCATCATTAACAACCTTATATATAGTGCATGATGCAATAGGTATGTACTTGGTCAAGTTTCTTTTACGCTCTTGATGCTCATGTACTTGTTGTTTTCTAACTATTTTTTAATTCAGATGAACACAACATTGTTGGATATCAAAGTTGATAGAAGTAGGCATTTATGTGATGTTATTCCTAATATATTCTATGTTGGTTCCTTTGGAAGGGATATTTATACTTACAATGCTCACAAAAAAACAATATTATCTTTTGTTTGATTAATCTTATAGTTGTTCCACTTGATTTGCTCCTTAGCAGTCCTTGTGATGACATCTTCCCCTTTCTCAAGAATTGGAATGCGGTTCATAATTCTAACTATGTTGATGCCCTGCTTGATATATTTTCCACCTAGAATGATCCCTACCTCCACAATAAATGGATGACCTTCAAAAACGTGTAGACTTCCCTCATATGTCACAGCCATGACTGGATGCAGCTCTTTAATGATCCCAAGATGAAGATTGTATTCCCAAATTAAGCGACCAACATAGTATTTACTAATATTAAAAAACACATGTTGGAGAAACTGGATAAGGTTATGTTTTGGGGTCTCTCCATTAAGGTTCCTGATAAGTAATAGATCTACAAAAGAAGGAACCTCGTAGTTTGTTTCAATAGGTATTAGAGGCATGACATTTTTCCTTTGTGGAAATCTTATTGTGAAATTCTTGTCGACTGTTCCTAAAATGTATTGGAATAGAAATCAAGCATATGGTGTTAGAAAAATAGGATCACAAAGCAATAACAATAAACAAGATGCAAATATAAATCACATGAAACAAATTACAAGAGAGACACCAATATAGCGTGGTTCACCCAAGATGGGATACATCCACACAGAAATTGCCAGTCCTTATTATTATACCATCCAACAAAGGAAGGAATACAACCTGCAACATATCCACTATGGATTCATCTTCACTCTCTCACAGTCTCTCTTAGAAAATTGTAGAGATATTTACAATGATACAATACACAGTTGTATTACAATTCCTTCCTTTCAAAGAGTGATTAACATGGGAAATACTATGGAATAGCCAATACCATGGGCCCATAAATCACCCATTATTGACCAATTCATGACTATGAAATTACAACATGTTACAAGGCATTTTTTCTGAAATTTTCAGTACGGGGGAACTGCACCTAAACCCCTGCCAGGGGGGAGCTCACAAACTAGTCGTTGTCCGCCCTGGACCCCCCATGATGACTATTTTGGGGGGGGGGATCCCCCCCAAACCACTCCATCATGGGATGGAATATAGAACCAACTGAAACATGACCTATGAATAAGGAATATCAGGCTCCACAACCAACATATGGTTTTATTAGAGCCACTTGGCGCATATACTATATTATCCTTGAACGATAGTTTGTCCAATTTCCTTCAATTGTAACTTGAATTTATGCTCCATTATATTTGTCATTGTTGTCCCGCTTTTCATGTACATGTATATGAGGAATATATTTGTGAATATCAATATCAAGCCTACAAAATGAAAGATAATTATAGTGCCTCGGGAGTGAATCAACCATTCAAGGGACCACTACCTTCATCTTCATTGAATTCGAAGTATGTATTTTCCCTTTTATTTTATTTTTTAATTCCTTTTTGTTTAAAATTAAATGAACAAATACATATCAAATTGTTAACTAAACCTAATTTTTTTGATCAAATTACAAAACTAATTACAATGGATCCTAGAGATAACCCAAACCAATCACCACCAAACAGAGATGCACCAAACCCAAGTCCCAAGCCACCAAATGTTAACATGGAAATTGATTCGAATTTGAGATCTCATTGAATCCTTTGTAATGAGTTGTGAAATAATAGAGAGCCCACCTGATTATATTCCATTACATTTTCCCAAGGAACTTTAACCAATAATCTTATTACAGGGATAGAATGTTTGAATACTCTAGGAATGGTCTAAATAAAGATCAATTTAGAGACTTCAATATCACCGAACAACAATTGATGACACTATTTATTGACCTAGGAATTGAATTACATCCACTAGTGAAAAAGAGACGCATTTGTATGGATTGTTGCACCTTCCAACCATTCACATACCATTGGATGGAAAGGTGTTTTATTGTATTTTTCAAACCTCCTTGCAATAATAGGGAAGGCCTACCCCCGCATCAAACATCCACCAATAGGGGAGAGCATTACCCAAACTTGGACATCCCTATCTATTGTGACTAATAGATTGGTGCAGCATAGCAATTTCATATCATTATCCTATGTGGCACGAGCTTCAGGTGATGTTGGGGGAGGATTTGGGCCTTCATACCCTACAATAGGTTCTAGCAAGGAGAGGCAACATGGAGCCTCATAGATGTTCGAGTTGTGGGCATAGTTGTTATGGGGAAATGGAGGCCAGCATACCTGAGACTTTTATGCATGAGGTTAGTATATTTCCTAGCTCTTTTTTACTTATTGATTATGAATATTATTATAATTTTTATTTATATATATAATTACATGGTTTTTGTAGTTTCTACACCCAGATAGTACACCTGCCACGCTAGGTGATGCATCAGTGTTAGTTTCTACACTGATGCAACTATTGCAATGGATCTCGTCTTTGGTGTGCCAAACACCCAAGTATGGTGGAGTGAGTGTTCATTAGTTAAAATGATACCTCCTTGAAAAATTTTGTTATATGTTTTCAGTCCATATTCTATATGATTTTATCTTGAATGTGCTTTTATTCTATGTATAATGGTATCCTTTAGTTACTATGTATATAGGTTGTGGTACCATACAACGATGAACCTGGTACACTTGGGGTGGATGCATCACCACCTTCCCAAGTATCATGTGTGAAGTTAAATATTGTTTCAATGAGAATTTTGTTATCTTGTTTTGGTTAACTAATTAAAATAATTTAAATGTGTATGCAGGTGGGATTGTTCCCTTCCAGGTTGACAATATCAACAGGTTGACAATAGCACCCTCTCAATTTTCACCATTGTCAACTTTCCACCCATTTTTGTCCCAAGATACATGGCTAGTCGAGCCTAGGTCCAATTTTCTCTATATCTTGGGATAATAGTTCCATCCCCTAGGGTAATTCCATATATAGTGAATCCCATGGGGGTGTATCACTACCCATACCCACCTCCTTTGCCATCACATGCACATGTGCATCAACCACTAGTATCCCGTATGATAGCCACAATTGTCACATCTATTTCGATATCACCACCTCACTCCCATGCACATCCCCCACCATCATCCCATGATGATAACATAGTGGATGTGATAGGAGATGATCCATTGGAGCAACTTGTACAACCAAGTGCTCCACCTGTTAGTGAATCTACACCATTGCATGATATATTCATGGTGAGATCATGCATTGATGATTTTTTTATGTATCTTGAATGAAATTTATTTTAGACATGTTTTTCTTAAATTTCATGTTTTAATTATTTTAACTATTTTAGTGTGACATAGTTGAGAGACTAGGGTCATGGAGAAGGAGGACACCAACTCGACTCACAATACCATTTGTGGTGAATTTTTTTGGCTTGAATTGTAATTTTTCAATTTGTAAGTGTGTTAATTCATCGTGGTGGAAGTATTATTATTAAGTTGTTTCCATGTACAGTATGGAGAGAGAAGAAGCACACCAAGATAGATAAAGGCACAAGCTCCTAGTTCTAGTAAAAGGATAAATATTGAGTTCAGGGATGTAGGTCAAAGTGGCAAGGATGGTAGTGATCAATGAGTGACCAATGAGTGCCAATTTGTACATAGGGAAACATATGTTAGTCTTCCATGTCTGGGCATGATATGTCATTTTCTATATTAGGAACATGGTGCCATTTTGTAAAAAATGTACATCTGAGACAATTATGTGTATGTGTGTGTAGACACACAAACAAACACACACACCCACCCACCCACACGCACACACACATGTATATATTCCATAGTATGCCCTCTATGAATTGAAGTGTTTGTTTATTTGTTGTTGATGAATGATTATGATGATGATTTAAGGCACAAGCTCCTAGTTCTAGTAAAAGGAGAGCAATTGAATTCAAAGATGTAGGCCAGAGTGGCAAGGATGGTAGTGGTCAATGAGTGGCTAGTGAGTGCCATTTTGTATATAAGGAACCATATGCCAGTCTTCCATGTCTGGGCATGAGATGTTGTTTTTTGTATTAGGCAAGTGCTTCCATTTTGTAAAAAATGTACATTTGAGACATACATACATACATATGTATGCATGTATGCATGTATGTATGTATGTATGTACACACACACACACATATTCCATAGCATGTCCTGCATGAATTGAAGTGTTTTTTAATTTGTTTTTTATGAAATTATGATTATTATGATGATTTACCTCTATATATTTGAAAACTATTTTTATGATGATGATAATAATGATTCCCCCACTATTCAAACATGGCCCATGGTATCAAATGATGGTATTGGTATCATTATTTTCTCTATACATAATTAGAACCCTTGAAAATATAATAGTTAATATTTAGGTTGAAAATTGTTGTTAATTCTTTGGCCAATATTCCATTTAGTGAACAAATTACTTGGTTGATAGTTCATGGAGTGAAAAAAACAGTAGGTAATTACTAACAAATATTAGTGAGTTTTTCATTGTATACAAAGGATGCATTAAAAAAGTTTCTTGGAAGATCTTGTTCTAATTTATGAATATTTTCACTCCCTTTCATGTAGTGTATGGATTTTGTACTATATTTCTCACATACACTTGACGTACTCATAGTATATAAATGTGACCTATTTCTATGCAATTGATAACTCTTCTTTATAGTGTGTGTGTGTCAACTATGTATTCTTAGAAAATACTAAACCAATCCCTTGAATCCCACTAGAAGAGGGAAATCAACCCCACTACAATGTGTATCATGACTCTTAGAGAGAGATACCATGTAACTACACTACCATGAGGGGAGAGTGGAGATGAAATTCAATTTTGGGGAAAATCCTAGAAACCCTAAGAGAGGGAAACAAATGAATAAAGGGGAAGGGGTTAAGTATACTAGGTTAATATGGGTTTTGCATTATTTGTACATGATCCAATGTAGAAAACTAAATAGCGTAAAATTACTCGTCTCATTTGGTGAGCTAATTAATAAAATTGTTGAAGTTAAAAAAGAGGTGAAAAGGAAGGATCTTGCATACAAAATCAACCTTGGATACAACATCAATCTTGTATCAATCAATTTCTATACATTTACAATGGTTTTCTTTGATATAGTTTCCAAAATCCAACCACGTTTCATTACACAAGGACATGATAAGACAACTCTACTGCTATGCTCTAATTCTACATGTCCATCTTGGGGTGTCACTCAAACTCTATGTCCTAACCTCTTTCACCAACCCAAGCATCAAAACCTTCATGGAACATTAAAGATACAATAACCTATTCTTCTTCCAACCAAGGAACCACACCAAGCTCAATACTCATCAATCTCATTTCTCCGTGATCATACCCTAGTCTTATGTCCCATAAGATCTAGGCTCCAATTTCATACAATGTGTTAGATCCAATCTACATGTTATATACTAGGGTAGAAAAGCCCTATCCATACACCAACGACCATCATAATTATTATTTTCTTTAATGTCGGATTCTTCTCTATGGTTTTCATAAGTATCATAAATGCTAGCTACACAAGAGAAAATATGTGCATCCCATAAGAGTATCCATGCATCACATAAGAGTATTTTTTCCATGAGCATCCAAGTTCTCTCTATCTCTCATATTATCTCAGGGTTTCCTCATAATCCACAATGTCTCAAATACATTTACAAATACATATCGTGATAATATTTACGATTACAAAAGATCTCTCTTCCCATATTCCCATATATATACAAATAGGAAAGGTAATAAAGACATGTTTCCTTTTAAGCAACCAACAAGGAAAGCTCACATGGTGCACTCTAAAATACAGTGATGGACAAGCATGATAGAAGGGTTCATCCAACACCCAAAATGAAATACCCTCTAAGCATGATCCTCCTCGGGCAAAATGCTCGTCCTCTAATAGGGTGCACTCCTCGAGAATATGTCGTCCAATGGTCCAACTTCCATAGTGGTTCACCAGCCAGATGTTCCATACAAGCCACTCCTCCATGTGCCCAATTCCAGTCTTATGAACCCTAACACCTCCAAGGATAGTACAAACATAGAGCACAATAATGATTACAAGTTCTCTCTCCTCCCATATATATTATATCAAACAGGTGAGGGATTATATAATAAATCAAGGACATGTGTCCATATAAGTAACCGACAAGGAAACATCATGTGCTCAAACTCACTAACCCATAGGAACATGTGTTTCAAAAGATAAACTATGTGTTAACTTGTGTGTGTAGGTTACACCCATGGGTTAGGTGCATCGATTACCTTTTTGGGTATGCCAATGCATTAGTTAGGTGTATGTATTATCCATTTTAGTTACATTTGTGGGAAAAATGGTTGACTTAAATGCAATCCCTCGGGTTTATATACTTTTCCTCCATGGCCATAATTTATCATTTCCATTTGACAATCACATTTACCCACTAATGCCTAATTATAATGTTTATTAAAGCATGACCTACATGTAAGGCTATGGTATGCTTATTCAAGCATGACTTACACATAAGGATATGCTAGTTTAGAGGTTTTATTTTGGGTGAAAACCTTAAAATAGATGCCATAGCATATGTTTAGTGTGCCACTTATGTGAATGAGTGCATAGGTACTATGTGTCAATTATTTCACATGAGTGAAGTGCATTGGTTAGATTTGTGGGTGATATGTGTGCATTATGTGCATCATTTATCTAATACACATATTACATATGTGGGTTAGTTGTTGCATTTGGTAGATACAAGTTTCAAAGTTGATGGAGTCATTGTTTATAATAATGTTAATTTTTTATTTCCATTTGGAAATTGCATTATCCTAATAACCCCTATTTAACTTATACATATGCCCCTAGTACACTAAATAATCGTCAAACACTTATCAAATTGACTCAATAAAAATGTTTAACCCTAAATCATGTTGTAACTAAAACATTGACCACTAAAACACTAAACCCCGAACCCACTAAAACCTCACTGGGATACAATGCAACTTTTACATCGAGGGGTCCAATTGGATAAACTTGATCATGAGAGCCTCTGTATGGAAACAATCACCTTTGTTAGGCCCATAAACATGTTCTCAACTCACGTAACTCTATTATGTTTCTATGTTATGATTTTAGGTCCCACGACCAATTTGCCATGTGTCCTTAAATTGCTTTGGAAAGCAAGTTGCAAATCCCCATAAAACACAAACCCCGAGTCTAATCGCAAAATCGTCAGTTCCATTGGATTTCAAGCATTTGATTATAACTAGGGATTACCATGCCTTGTTAGTTCCATGGTCAAAAGCATATTCTATTTGGAAATATGAGAAACTAGGGTTTATCTTAGTGGGACATGTTGCAATTTTTGCATCAAGGGGTCAAATTGAATAAATTCGATAGTGAGATCCTCTATATAGAATGATAACCTTTTCTAGGACCAAAAACATGTGCTCAAACTAACAGAACTCTATTATGTTGCTTGGTTACAATTTTAGGCCCTAAGACCAATTTGATCTCTAGCCCTACATGGATTTGGAAAGCGAGTTACAACTCCCATTAAAAAATAAACCGCAATTCCAATTGGAAAACCACCAGTTCCATTGTATTCCACGCATTAGATTACAACCAGGGATTTCCCCTTTTTATTAGTTCCATGGAAAACAATTTATTCTATTTGGAAAGACAAGAAACTAGGGTTTCCACAAAGCAATTTTTGCGTCGAGGGGTCAAATTATATATATTTGATCACGATAGCCTCTGCATGGAATGATAAATTTTTTACGAACATATATGGTCAAACTGACAGAATTCTATTATGTTAGTTACAATTTTCCCCAGGACCAATTTGTCATGTGTCCCAAAATGGCTTTTGAAAGCGAGTTACAACTCCCCATAAAACAAAAATCATGATTCGATCACCAAACCATTAGTTCCATCGTATTTTGAGCATCAGAATACAATTAGGGATGCCCCTTGCTTTTTAGTTCCATGGAAGAAAGCATCTTCTATTTGGAAAGAGGAGAAAGTAGGGTTTTTCTTAGTGGGTTGCAATGCACTTTTTGCATCAAGGGGTCAAATTCGATAAACTCGATCATGTGAGCCTCTGTATGGAATAGTAACCTTTGTTATTCCTAGACAAACGTTCTCAAACTCATGGAACTCTATTGTGTTTCTCAGTGACGATTTACAGCCATAGTACCAATTCGTCATGGGTCCCTAAATGACTTTGGTAACCTAGTTGAAACTCCCCATAAAACACAAACCATGAGTCTAATCACCAAACCTTCAGATGTGTCAGCTTTTGAGCATCATATTATAGCTAGGGATGCCCATTATTTGTGAGTTCCATGGCTGAAATCGTCTTCCATTTGGAAAGATGAAAAACTAGGGTTTTGTTCAATGGGACACAATGCACTTTTTGCATCAAGAGGTCAAAATTCTATAACCTTGATCATGAGATCCTTGGCATGCTATGATCACCTTTTTTATTCCCATAGACACATTCTCAAAATCACAGAACTCTATTATATTGCTTGGTTACGATTTTAGGACCTAAGATGAATTTTCCATGGGTCCATAAATGGATTGGGAAAGCGAGTTGCAACTCCCCATAAAACAAAAATCATGTGTTCGATCGCCAAACCATCTATTTTCTTGGATTTTGAGAATCAGATTACAACTAGGGATTCCCCTTTATTATCAATTCCATGGCCTAAAGCATCTTATTTTTTGCAAGGCTTGAAACTAGAGTTTTTCTTATGGAGCCATAGTGCACTTTTTGCCTTGAGGCGTCAAATTGGATAAAATCGATCATGAGATCCTCTACATGGCATGATAAAATTTAATAGGTCCATACACAAATTATCAAACTCTTAGAACTCTATTATGTTTCGTGGTTACAATTTTAGGCCCTAGGACCAATTTTCTCTATGGCCTTAAATGGCTTTGGAAAGTGAGTTGCAACTCCCCATAAAACACAAACCATGATTCCAATCACTAAACCATCAGTTATATTGGATTCGAGGCATCGGATTATAGCTAGGGGTGCCCCTTTCTTATTAGTTCCATGGTAAAAAAAAAAATCTATTTGGAAGGACAAGAAACCAAGGTTTTGTTGAATGGGACACAATGCAATTTTTGCATCAAGGGGTCAAATTGGATAGAATCAATCACGAGAGCCTCTACATGGAATGGTTACCTTTTTTAGGCCAAGGAACACATGCCCAAACTCACAGAACTCTATTATGTTTCTCAGTTATGATTTTACACCTTAGGACCAATTTTCCACATGTTCCTAAATGACTTGGAAAGCGCCTGATTCTGATCACCAAACCATCAATTTCATTGGATTCCAAGAATTGGATTACAACTAAGGATTCTCCTTACTTTCCAATTCCATGGACAAAAACATATTTTATTTGGAAAGGTGAGAAACTAGGGTTTTGTTGAATGGGACGCAATGCACTTTTTGCATCAAGGGGTTGAATTGGATAAAATCCATCACGAGAGCCTCTGTATGGAACGATAACCTTTTCTATGCCCAACCACACATACTAAAAAATGGAAATCTACAAGGTTACTCAATTACGATTTTAGTTCCTATGACCAATTTTTCATGGGTCCCTAAATGGCTTTGGAAAGCAAGTTCAACTCCCCATAAAAAAAAGTTTTTAGTCCAATCTCCAAACCATTAGTTTCGATGGATTCTGAGCATCTAATTAGAACTAGGGATTCCCATTCTTTGTGAGATCCAAGTCCGGAAGAATATTCTATTTGGCAAGACAAAAAGCAAGGGTTTTTTTGAGTGGGCCATAATGAAATTTTTGCATTGAGGTGTCAAATTGGAAAAACATAATCATGAGATCCTATGCATGGCATGATAACCCTTTTTATTCCTAGACACACTTGCTCAAACTCACAGAACTATATTATGTTTCATGGTTATGATTTTGGTAAATATTGAATAGTAGGTTTTTTTTTTTAAATAATGGGAAGAGGGAGTGCATTGTGTTCAATTTTGATGTTACTTTGAATGTGTTTGTACTATGCTAATGGGTGCTCCATGTGATGTGTGGTGCATGCCGTTGACGAACATTGGTTGTACTATGATGAACATACACAATGGAGGTATCTTACTCATGGATTTCTATAGCTTGAATTGATTCTTATGTGGCATACCTACTAAGGAATTCGGAGACAAAAATTTAATGATGACATTATTCATAATGCACATATGGAGATATTGGTCGATTTCATTAGAGGAGAACCCGCTTGGAGGAGGATATTTGGGAATCTTGGATGGAATTGATCCCTAGATACCACATAGACACTTGGTTGCATGTGTGTATAGTTGTACTTCACTTGAAAACAATTCAGTTGAGAAGTGATCATGTACGTGTGATGGACCTAGATGTGGACATGGATTAGGAGGGAGCATTGGAGCATTGGAATCCATTGGTGGAAGAGTGTTGGATAACCCTTATGGAGTACTCAACCTTGAACCCTTTATTGTTGGACATACTATCTTGGTGCTTGATATGTGTCACATAGACTCCTATCACTTAACATGTAGGCCTATATATTTTTTGGTTAGTTTTCTTATTCTGTAAAAGGTTCACATAGTTATTATTGGCCTCCCTAGCATTTCATATAAATAAAAGGAGGAGAGAGTATTTCCATCATATTCATTTTTATTCACTCAGAGTGAATTAGTACTTTTGTACTCTTCTCTATTTATATTCTCTCCCTTTGTAATGATATCAAAGGTTCCCCAATAAATTTGAAGGAAGAGTAGGGTTATTGTTGTTCCCTGACAACGATCCTTAAGAAAATCTAGATGAGAAAGTGAGCAATTTATCTTGTATTTCTTGTGAGAGAAGAAGACTAAGGTTTTGTCAATATTAGAAACCCAAGTACTACGCAGAGTTCTTGATTTGGAGAATATAGATAGATATTGTAAGGACCTAGACTTGAGAGGATTTGGGAATATTCCTTACATGATCACCTTGGTGGTCACTTGTTGGCACATATAGAAATGACATAAGGTTAGTCCCTAAGTGATTCATTTTAGGTTCCTTGGATGAATTTGTAAGGAACACCATGGACACGCTAGGAATCCTTTCCTAAAGGTAAGGTGCATTGTAGACATTGACATATCACATAGGTTGGACAAACCAAGAGAAGAATGGATACAACTTGGTGAGGTAGCAAAGGTTTCGAAGGTAAAACTTGGCCATGAATTACAAGAGGTAGGCCCACAATAACTTTAGGGTATGGTTTGCACATTCATGTTGGGCATGGGTAGAAGGCCATTTTTCCTTAGATTCATTTTAATTCTATAAAAGCTTTGAAGGAAAGTGGTTTCACTCCCTTGTTTTATATTGTCAACATTCTTCTTATAAATAAGATTTAAGGAATCCACTTTGTATTTTTCCTATATATGTGCATGGTTATTCTAGCTTGTTTGAGATGAGTGTTTCTCTATTTCCTGCTATGCTTTGTGAATATTGAAATGCAATGAAAATACCTAAACATTTAAAAATTCACTAGGTTAATGAATCCAATCCTAACCTTGATCTACAAGCTAGGTTGGCAAGTTGTATTGGTTTTGTATATAATTTCTTATCAATGGGAGATATTGCCTATGACTTGTTCTTCCATAACATAAAGGGTTGGACAAAGATGCATTCTTGATGGATGGACTCGAAAATACAAACAATATTTAACTTCCACCTTTGAAAATGAGACAATCATTGGATGTTTTAAGCAAAAAAACATTTTCAAAGGCTTCCTTGGTTGATAGATCCTTATTCAAATCCTTCATGGGTTTGTCATTTGTCTTGAGCTAATGGAAATAGGCTCTTAGCTAGCTCCCTTTTCCTATTAAACTAAATATTTATAACGGTAATTGTTATGTAATTGGTGTACATTTATCGTAATAAAACAAATGGTAATAAATGGATAATGAGGTGTTGAGAACATGTTTAAGTGTTCTATAGAAAAAATGACGTTGCATGTGTAGAGAGAGAAGGCTAGCTCCATTTTCCTAACTCTAGGTTCACTCTTATCCTCTTAGAATTCCTTCATCAAGAATAACCATGTATTATCATATTTAACTTCGTCTTTATTAGAATTGGTTAAATACTGTATTTATTGCTTCATCAATTTGAATAGGGTTATTCTTGCTTCCATGAAAATTTTCAATAAAATTTCAATAGGGTTTATATATATATATATATACCAAGAATTGTAAGAGAGAGAAAGAGGAAACTCTACATACACCTCATATTATAGGAGGAAACTCCTGTACCAATCAAAATATCCATAATCACATAAATATTTCATTTTGGATTCCAATTTGTTGAATTCAAAAAGAAAGTATGAATAAGACATGATCCTCCATTTTGGGGCACTAATAATCAAATGGTCATCATAACCTAAATTAAAAGGAAATGATGACTACCTACCTATGGTCATTCAAGTATACCATCATAATCATTTCTAATACTAATGGTCTCCATGAACTTCTCATGCTTGGAGTAAGGAAAGAATAATCATACATTTGATGAGTTCTTCCTTTGCATTGTTTGTAGTCGGAGGTTTGTACCATGTTGTAGGTACAACAGATCCCATGTTCGAATGGAACACGGGAGCCCCAAGATTTTTCATTGCAAAGGAAATGGTTTAAATTCCTCTGTCATTATGGGGTTTTATCATCTTTATTATGATTTCATGCCTTTGCATTGTTTTGATTTAAATTAGAGTTTTTCCTTTGAAAATTCTTAGTTTTTTTACTGTTTTCTGAAGTTCCGGGAAGCCTTGAATTCTTTCGAAAGGTCATTTTTCAGCCTGCAAGCCCTCAATCCCGCAATTGCAAATTGTGGGGGCTTTGTTTTTCTTTTTTGAAATTGTTGTCATCCCGCAACCCGCAACCTGCAAATTGCGGATTGCGGGAAGACCATGCAAATATGTTTGTTGAACTTTTCATTCCGCAACCCACAATTGCGGATTACGGAAAGAAGTCTGAATAATAAAATACGCTGTGTGTTTTTGCAACCTGCAACTTGCAATTGCGGATTGCTGATTGTGGAAAGTTTATTTCATATCAAAGTTTGTTTGCGTGCTCGCATACCGCAACCTGCAATTGCGGATTACAGGAAGTTGTTGAATAAATTTTTGAACTTTGCAATTCCGCAACCCACAATTTGCAGATTGCAGATTGTGGAAATATCTTTTGATTCAATAAACGCAGTTTCAATCCTGCAACCCACAATTGCAGATTGCGGGAAGGATCTGCATACCTACAAATTTGTCTCCCACAATTTATCTCCCGCAAATCTCAATAACCGATCTCAGCCATTGATTGGTTTAGATCCAATGTCTCGGATTTTACACATTCTATTTATTAAATAGGTCATTTTTCTTATTTTTTGCTATCATTTTCAAAATTGGAAAATTACCTTGCTGCTCGACTTTTACTGTGAATTTTTACCAGGGGTCCCTTCCTCGCCATTTTCAGCTAAAGTAGGTTGGTTTTCTTCATTCCTTGGTTCAGTTATTTACAGTTTTAATTGCTTTGGATTCTTTTTTATTGTTTTTGTTCATTCGTCAGATTTCTCCAGTCTGCAAACATGTCATGCAACACACAATCTAAGACTACCCTCAAAGACCAATTGAACAAGGACCCAAATTTTGGCATATTCTCAGACACCAGTGGGAAAATTATTGAAACCTACCAAGTGGATTGGTCTAAAATCTACTCAATATTCGATAATGATGACCTATCCGACATTGAGAACAACCGCCAAGCCTATGAGAAAATTAGGAACTCTCAACTTCATGCAATTACTTCTAGACCTGCCATCTTGCCTTATACCGATGTAGTTAAGTGGATAGTAGAGCATTCCAACCCCAAAGACCACTCATTCAATGACAACGCGGGTTCACAATTAACCACTTTCTGAACTGAGTTATTTACCAAGGCATTTTACCTTAGACTACCTGTGTAGATCCTCAATGCCGCATTCCTAGATTTTGCAAACACCGGGTTCAATTTCAGTGAAATGATTAAATCCTGGATGCACAAACCAACCAGCTTTATGCACAGGCTTGATAACTCATACCCAGTGTCATGGTTTAAAGAACCCTACTCTTTATTGGAAACTATGCTTTCTCGGTTGTATAGCCTTCCTAATTCCTCAGTTTTTAAAGGTGAATGGGATTTTGTGGCTGCTCATCATGTCTTAACTACAGGTGAATCTTTTCCTTGGGATTCTATTTTGCCTTTCGATCTTAAAACCGCAATTGAAAAGTATCAGAATTCCCCTGCTACATAGAAACTTTCTTTCCTTCTTTCATCCCATGTGGTGGATGTGTTCTGTGTTGAATTTCAATATCCCAATATGGGATGGAATTGGACCCCTTTTGCTCCTCCTGTTCACATATATCATTCTACACTATGGGAGGATAATTATATACCTCTTTTATATGACATTTGTGATCATCTCCTTGGTGCCATTTATCTCAAGATATTTAAGGAAGATGCACCATATTTCTCAGCTGATGCTAAGCTTTTCATTGCCACAATTGGGGATTGGTATGTAGGGAATCTTTCTCCTATGTCAGAATTTGGGGAAGTAGTGTTGTTCACCTGCTGCCAAGAATTGTTCCAGATAGGTTGTTGATTGAAGAATTATCATATCAAACTATTATAGAAGGGGTTTATCTCAAACTTACAGGTTCCAAGAGGAGGGGATGGCCAAATTCCCCTTGAACCTTGGACCTTTTTCTATCCCTACTTCCACCTGGGCTCAAGTATTGGGTAATAAGATTGCTTCTTTGAAACTCTGATATGCTCCTAAAAGAAGACATGATCCTAAAAAATTCCTAGATGCTCACTTCAAGCATGATCATATGAATATGAGCTATGAGCATGAAGATCTCCTAGATGACTCTATCTACTTGGCATTTAATAATTTTTTTCTGAATTCCTAGCAAAAGCTAAAAGCAAGGATGAACATAACTAGATTTTTCTACACCAGAAAGAGCTCAAATATAAGGTTTTCAGCTACAAGAAGATGGAATTCGATTTGATTGAGCAGGTAAGAAGGGAAAGAGAAGAGGAGGACACTCAGAAAGCTAAAAACCCTCTGATGCTAACTTATCCTGATGGTGATAAATGGAAAGGACCTATGGAGGAGCCTCCACAGCTAAAGATTTCTAAACAATACAAAGAATTAATCCAAACTACCCAGCAAGCCAAGAAATAACTAGTACAAATTAACTCAGTGTTGCATACCAAATAAGTCAATCCATCTAGCTCAGCTAGTGATGTACAGGTGATTGTGGTTAGCAGTCCATCAAAAGGACAAAAGATTATAACTTCTACCTCTCAGATTCCCACTTTCGATATTGATAGTGATAGGGAATATGAAGTGAGTTCTCCTGTACCTGTATTGGAAGAAATTACTGAAGGTTAACAGGAAGTCTCATATTTGTTGGATACCATTGCTATGGATGAATGCACTTCAGATGAGAATGTGTCTCAGGTTTCTGTTGTTTTTGATGCAATAACTGCAGCCACATCACTTCCCTTAGCAGAAGTTTCTCTTGTTACAACTTCTGAGGTAACACCACCGATAACCATGTCTCAATTGTTTGATGCATTGTTCACTTCCACACCTTCACCTTCGACAATTCCACTCCCTATTTCCCCATCAACTATTGTAGAGGTCCAGTGGTTGACTGTCCCCCTGCAATCACCTCTATCTCCTTCATTACCCTCAGTTACTGATGTCCTAAATCCCTCTTCCCTTTCTTCACTTTCAGTTACTGACACTCAAGATTCATCACATCAAGATTTTACTTCCATTCCATCACCAACCAATGTACCATCAACTAGTGAAGTTCTCCCCACTTCCCAAGTCTCTTCCCAGATTTCCATTTCCATTCCTAGCCCTACTATCACCCAAACAACCCCTTTGGTTACAACAACAAATGTGAGCACATCATTTACTTGTATGGTGTCTACTTTTGAAGATGATATAGTTGTTCCCTTGGAAGACTATTTTTACAGTAAGGAAACCAAGGCAGTCATGAGAAAAGGGAAAAAGAGAAGCATAGATCATGGAGAATTGGAGGCACCCATTCCTTATCAAATAATTTGGGCTAACCAGTCTGATGACATCCACATAGAAGCAATGGATGCAACTCAATCCGTGGGTGCATTTGCAGGTGCAAATTTGGATTCAGTTAAGACCCTGAAGAGGGAGATTGACTTAAAAAAGGAAGAACTGAAAAAGCTTCAAGAGAAAATGGCAGCAACCAAGGAAGAGCATGAGGTTTATGTTCAGGATCTATGGAAGATATTTGAAGACCAATTAGAAGATCTGTAGTTGCAGAATACTTATATCCAAGTTAAACTATGAGATGCAAAAGCAGAAAATGTTGTCAGTAACGAGAGAATTGCTATACTCAAAAAGAAACTTGAGGATGCAACTACAAGTGCACCCTCATCTATGTTTTCTATGTTTTCACAGCAAGAATTCAAGGACCTAACTAATCAAGTCAACTTGGAGCATCATCAGCTTCTAGCAAAGTTATTTACTACCTTGGGTGAAATTCATGAGACCTACATCACCTTTGATAAAATGTCTGGCACTTTGGGCCAGCAAGTAGAGAAAACAAAACAGGCTTCTAAAGTTGTAGAAGACATAATATATTGGCAGAAGTATATTGAAGATAAGCCAGATAGTATCCCTGAGTTGGACAACCTCAAATTCAGAAGGATCAGAACTGTTGTGCAAGCTTGGGAGAATTTTATTGAGATGGTAGAAGATACTATCAACCAGGCTCACACCCTTTGCAGAAGAAGATGGTACGCCTCAGACAATCTCATGGAGATACTTGCATTCCCTGGAATGGGGCTCATCGAGTAGGCAGATCCGCCAAAATTGATGATTGAGCAGGTTGAAACCCGTTGTGATCAAGTCAAAGAGAAAACCCTGTGGATTGAGCACATCGAAATTGAAGAAATGGATAGGTTGATTAAGCATCCTGTTTCCATGGAGGCCAATATCTATATGTTTATCCACACATGGCATAAAATAGCCAAAAATGAGATTGAGGGATTCATGTGTGATGGCCAGCTAGGGCTCGAATCTCCTCATTATCCAGATATAGATGAAATGATGGAAGTTTGGGACAAGTGGGAAGATTTCCTCACTAAATAGAATATTCTAATTTTATAATCCACGTTTAAGGGGAATTTATCCTTTGTATTTTTTTGTGATTTACTATTTAAGGGATAGATCTCTCTTAGGAAAGGATGATCATTTTGAGGTAGAAATCGACAGAAGAAGACTGGAGATACTATGTTTTATGCCGAGCTTGTAATTTCTTACAGACATTCATTAATACAGTAATGTTATTCTCTTGCATCATCTTTTGCAAGTTTATTTGAAAAATATTGATTTTTACTTCAGATTGTTGTCTATGTTGTTTAATATTTTGTAATTATTATATTATACAAGGATCTATGATCTAGATTTCTCCTTACATCTGATCTGTGTATGCATTATGTTTTAATTGAATTTCTTTAATTAAAATATTTATCTTTTTATGCAAATGATTCGCAGTAAATTATAAGCTATGTTAATTTTTCAATTGACATATCAGTTACAGGTTAATCTTGAATGAGCTTAAACACTTAATATTGCACTCAGTTAATTTTAATTGATTGGTTGTAACTTAAGCAAATAAGGAATTTATCTTCTTCACGTTTCTGTCAAGTGGATGAACACGCTTATTTATATTTCACACCAAGTTAACCTGCAATTCAAACAAGACACCTTTTAGAATAGGTCTAACTTAGCTTATACATCCCTTTCTAGGTAGATTTGTTTCAAACTGAACACACTTTGTTTTCCTTCTTTGGAAGACATATCCTTTTAGGATCAAAACCAAAAGTGAAAGTGGAGGCCTTTGTATCCGTGGGAGATCACCATCCCAAGCAGCTCGAGGATAGGGTAATACTTGCATAGGATTATCTAAATCCTTTGGTTGGGTTTTCTTCCTCTGTTGAGAGCTTTGGAACCCATTCCATCACCTTACACACATGAGGCGTCAACAAATGGCACTAGAAGGAGGGCCAGTAGTAAAATATGCATAAACAAAATGCTCATAAACCTCCTCCAACAATAACATCGTCGGTTGTCACTCATAGCCAATCACATGCATATACATATGAACAACAAAATGTAATTCCTGGTACACCTATAGCTGAGTAGGAAGATAGAAGGGATATCCTTTTCATATCACCTACTAGAGAACCCCTTTCAATTGAACAAATACTGAAAATTTCTAATGATAGTGTTGCTAGAATACAACAAATAATCACTGAACAACGAAATAGAAGAATAGAAACAATTCAACAGAATACCATTCCACAAACTGGTAACCAAGAAGGTCAACAGACAGGTAACCAAAACACTGAGAATCAAGAAACACCTGATCATCCAAGATCCCCTGAGTACAACCTTAATAATTTGTTCTTTTAAGGAGTATTTCAAGATCAACCTAACGTTGCAACTGGTGGACCACCACCCTCTCCGCCCTCTTCATCATCCTCCTCGTCCGAAAGTGAACACTCCTCTAGCTCTTCACCTGAAGAAGAGGAAGGATGACCAATGGCTGAAGAAGGCCAGAACAAACCTTGGCTTGACCAAGATGCTATATTTATACTTGAGGATCAACATAGATTTTCCTAAAAACCCTGCGAAATGGATTCCTAAGTTCAATCCAGATAATAAATCACATCCATTGGATCACATCAAAACCTTTATGCAATCCATTAGACTTAGGAGTGTTGTCCATGAAGACGTGGTTTGCAAACTATTCCCTTATACATTTGAAGGAAAGGAATCCACATGGTACTTTGCCTTAGAGGCCAGATCCATTAATTCTTTAGATGAGTTTGAAAAACTATTTATCCAAAAGTTTGGGGATGATAAAACTCCACAAGATCTATTTTTAGAATTTTATTCTATGAAGATGAGATGTAAAGAAAGGGTCAAAGACTATAATCAAAGATTCTCTTATCTGAAAAATAGGATCCCTTCCACTCTTCTTCCTGCAGAAGAATTGTTGGTTGCTTATTATGAAAAGGGCTTGTCTGTTCCTATTGCGATGTGGGTCAAAAGAGAACATAAAGACAACTTGTTTGAAGCATATGCTAAAGCAATTCAGGTCGAAAAGGATATGTTCTACCTAAAGGATAATCTTGATGTTTCCGAAGAACAACCTTCCACATCCAAAATGAAAACTGATAATGCTCCTAAACCCACCATGCAAAACAAAGATGCTTTTGAAATGACTGATATCAAGAAGTTAATCTAGAAAATGTCTAATGAGATGGTTGATCTAGAAAATAACAACAATGAAAATCAAAATAATAACAGAGGTATTGAAAGGCCACCTTTCAGGAGGCCTTATCAACCTACCCAAAATGAACAACCTCCTAATCCTAATGAAGGACTAACATTTGAAGAAATTTATTCTATCTTCAAAGCTCTAGCCACTGAATCACAAAATGTCCCTGAACCTTATGATGATCAAACAAATCAAGATCCACATTTTCTGGAAGAAGGATATGAAGACGAAGATCCACATATCAATACTGTAAGCTATTTTTTTGAACTCCCAAAGAATGAAGAGCAAGAAGAACCCAAGACAGTATTTAATGTTCAACACCCTTACAATACTAGATCAAGAGGACAACCCTCTCAGGAACCTTCATCTTCAATAGTAGTTCCCAACAAAAGTAAAACTATTCCTCAAAAGGATGCAGTAATCCCTAAAATGGAATACAGTTTGGCTGAAGATTTGAAAAGAGTCAAAGCAAATATTTCTTTGTTTGAAATTCTGAAAATCCCTTCTATGAGGGATTCTCTACCTAAGAGCATGATAATCAAACCACCAAGGGAAACCCAAAACAATAACTTAGACTCTTTTACTAAAGCATATGATGAGAAATATGGAAGCAAGAGGACACCTCCTTTCTTGCTTACCTTCGAAATCTTCAACAAAAATGTACACAATTGTATGATAGATTCAGGTGCCTCTTCTAATGTGATGCCCCTGTTTGTTTGCATAAAACTAAATGCAACTTGGGAACCCTGTCCTACTTAGATTGCACATCTTGAAATATCTAAAGTTAGAGTAGTGGGGAGATTAAGAAATGTGTTGTTGACATTATCTACTAATCCTCGGATCCACCATACCATAGATATTGTTGTAAATGACATCCCTAAAGCCTATGGAATGTGGCTGAGAAGACATTGGTCAGAGAAGCTCAAAGGCTACTTTGCTGCTGATTGGTCTCACCTGTGGCTTCCCTATAATGGAAAACCAAATAAGATTAAGATCAATAGGGAACCATTTATGAAGCAAACCGTCACTGACCTTAATGACTCAAGTGAACTTGCTTATTATTTCAATTCACATATTGAGCATTTCACATTTGATACTTTCTTTGGGGATTTTCCAGTTGACTCTTCACCAGATGAGAATGTACAAAATGAATCATAGATTACCAATGTTACTTCTGTACCATTCTCTAGAACTATTGTGCATAATGTTTATAATGTTAATACAAATTTTAGGATAGATCCTATTGCATGGACTTTATTCTTTGATGGATCCAGATCTAAGGATGGAGCTGGTGCAGGTTGTATCCTTATTGATCCAAAAGGGACTAAAACCATGATTGCTTGCAGACTTGAGTTCAAATGTACCAATAATGTAGCTAGATATGAGGCCCTAGTGCAAGGACTCAAGAAGGCTATTGACATGGGTGCACAACTAATAGAATGTTTTGGAGATTTTGAAATCATAATTAAACAGATAAGAAATAAGATACATTGTTTGTCTCCACATTTAACTAATTATCAAAAAATGGTAAGGGATCTCACTAACTCTTTCTTTGCATTCAACATCAAGTCGGTCCCTAGGTCACGGAAATTTGATGTTGATCTCTTGGAAAATACATCATCTAGGTTGATTCCACCTGAAGGCTTGTCACTTGAAACCTTTTCAATAGAACTTATGTACAGGAATTCCATCCCTAATAACGTAACAAACTGGAAAGTGTTTGATGATGACAAGCAAATACTAGAATTTCTCACAACCCAAGATACCTTTCAAGATATGGCAATAGATGAGGCTGAACATGAGAAATCTATGTCTGATCCTTCCAACATTATCCCAAAATCACTGATCAACCTAGAGAAGTTTTATGACTTGCAAAATAAGTTTAAACACAAGATCAACTATAAGACCCAGAGTTCATCTTTGAATTATGAGCTAATCAACCTTGGTACAGACCATAATCCCCGATTCATCAGCCTTAGGGTTGAATGCTTTGTTGAAGAAAGAAGAGATTTTATTAAATTGTGTAAAGAGTAGATAGATGTTTTTTGCATGGCCCTATGATGAACTAAATAATTTTGACACTAGCATCATGCATCAATATAACATATCGATTAAACCATAAGTGAAACCCTACCAATAGAAACTGAGGAAGATGCATCCCAGTTTGGAACCCTTTGTAAAGAAAGAACTTGAGAAGTTACTGACAACTCGAATTATATTTCCTATTAGACATACAAAATGGATATCCAACCTAGTGCATGTTCGGAAGAAGAATGGGGAAATCAAAATTCGTGTCGATTTCAAAAATTTGAACAGAGCTTCCGGAAAGGATAACTACCCTGTTCCTCCTATGGAGAATATTTTACAAAAGATAGCAGTGTCAGAGATGTTCTCTATTTTGGATGGTTTCTCAGGTTACAACCAAGTCATGGTTTCCCCTGATGACCAACTGAAAACCACTTTCAGAACCCCTTGGGGTACCTTCTCCTACAGGCAAATGCCTTTTGGGATGATAAATGCAGGAGCCACATTCCAGAGAGCTATGGACATAGCTTTCAGAGGTTTGATGCACAATTTTGTCATAGTATACTTAGATGACATTACTATTTATTCAAAAAAAGTGACATGAACATTTTTCTTCTTTGAAACAGGTTTTTGAACACTGCATGAAGTACGAAATTTCCCTGAACCCCAAGAAGTCCATATTTGTAGTAATAGAAGGTAAGCTCCTGGGTTTCATTGTTTCTAAGGAAGGTATGATTATTGATCCTAAATGCACTGAAGCTATTTCAAAGATCATTTTTCCTGGTTCACACAAAGCCATGCAATCATTCCTCGGTAAGATTAATTTTGTACGTAGGTTTGTTCCAAATTTTGCACAAATTGTTAAGCCACTGCAGCAGTTAGTTAAAAAGGATGCACAGTTTAGCTGGTCTGAAGAACAAAAGGATGCATTTGTTGAAATTCGGAGAGCCATTGCAGAAGCCCCTGCTCTGATGTCTCCATATTTCAACGAGGATTTTATTCTATATACTTTTGCTACTGATTTTTCTTATGTAGTTGTTTTGACACAGAAGCATGATAATGATGCTGAGATTCCAATTTCGTTCATGAGCTCAACCTTTAAGGGAGAAGAACTTAACTACTCTCAAATTGACAAGCAGGATTATGCAGTCTACAAATTTGTAAAACATTACGGACCGTACCTATTGAAATATCGAACGAAGGTTATCGTGCCTTATACAGCCATCGGAAATGTGCAGGTCCAAAAAGAACTATGAGAGAAAAGAGCCCATTAGATGACAGCCTTGAAACAGTATGACCTAGATATTAGACCAGTAAGATTGTAAAAGGAAAAGGTTTGTGCCTACTCACCGCTCATTCAAACAATCATGTACAGAAGCAGACTGAATGGGAGCAGGAGGAAAATGTTCCTACAGGTTCTGTTAATTCCAAAGATACTCCGACATCTGAATGGTACAATCATATTAACTTTTTTCTAAACCATGGGTTTGCTCCTAAAACCCTTGACTTAAAAAAACACAGAGATTTAAGATTAAAGGCTGCTTCATATCAATTTATTAATGGAGTTTTGTTTAGAAAAAATTACGATGGAGTTTTCATTAGGTATTTGGAGAAAAATGAGACTGATGACATTCTCTTACAATTTCATGGAGGACCTGCTGGAGGGCATTTTTCAGGTGAAACCACAGCCTGCAAGATTCTTAGAGTAGGATATTACTAGCCTACTCTATTTAAGGATGCCTATGCTCATGTCAGAAGGTGTGATACATGTCAAAAATGTGCAGGGAAATTCAAAAAACCTACCTTTCCTTTACAGCTAGGAACAGTTCAATTCCCATTTCAGCAATGGGGACTGGATTTTGTTTGACCAATTAATCTTGTTTCCTCCGTGCAACATAGGTATATATTGACAGCAACGGACTACTTTACCATATGGGTAGAGGTAGTCCCTCTTAGGCAATGTACCACAAACCAATTGATATCTTTCCTGAACAATCAAATAGTCACAAGGTTTGGGGCCCCTGAATATCTTGTCTTTGACAATGCATCCTACTTTTCCTCCATTGATCTCACATAGTATGCCCTTGAAAAAGGGATCAAACTGAAATTTTCTGCCAATTATTATCCATAGGGTAATGGGCTTGCTGAATCTTCTAACATGAATTTGATAAACATTTTGAAGAATACAGTAGCCTCCCATCGCAAATATTGGCACACACAACTTTCCAATGCTCTTTGGAAAGACCGCGTTACCCCAAAGGAAGTTGATGGAAAATCTCCCTATTGTCTAGTTTATGGCAAGGAAGCCATCCTAACATCTGACCTTACCATTCCCTCACTACAACTATCCCAATCCGTTCAAGAAGATGATTCATTTCCCTTGCAGCAGAGAATTGATACCTTGCTTAAGTTGGAGGAAGACAGGGAAAAGGCTAAAAACAAATTGTACCAACATCAACATATGGTTAAAAGATGGTTTGATGAGAAATCCTCCTCTGACATAGAGTTTTCAGTAGGAGATTTGGTATTGATATGGGATAAGCAACATAAGGACAAAAACGAATACACAAAATTTCAATGCCTTTGGCTAGGACCTTTCATTGTTACAAAAAATATTGGTCCTAGTTCTGTTCGGTTGCAGACACTAGAGGGAGTCATTGACACTTATCCAGTGAATATTTCTCTACGCAAGAAGTATTTTGTCTGAACAATTTGATGCATTTTGTACAAAAGTTTTGAGTGCTTGCTTTTCTTTGATTTGATTGCTTTTCCCTTTTATATTATTTCGTGTTTGATAATTCTCACACACATCTGGAAATGGTTGATCGATCAATTTGTCTCAAGATTGAAACAATCTGAAAGTTTTAGAATGCATGATCAGTTTTAGCTTTCCTCAGCCTATGACAAAACTTGTTTTGTATAGGAGTTACAATCAATAATTGTAGAGCCTTGATTGATACTTTCCCACTTTGATTCATCTTTACATGAGTTTTATTTGTTTAATTGAGGTATGGGGAATGACTAGTGTTTCTTATCTTATGTCTAATTGGTGAAGCAGCATATCTTAATAACCTGGTCCGCTTTATCTGCTCTAGATCCTATTACAATCACTTTGATAATAATTTTCTTAATAATTGTAGATTACCAGATGGGGGGTCTTATCATAAGCCAATCCATTAGGTTCATAGGTGCTTAGTGGAATGACATCTTCACATCAAGCCACCAAACTTGGAAGATGAATTTCAGTTTTAGCTAAAAGGTGGAAGATCCTATCATAGGTCGGTCTATTCATGATCTGCAAAGCACTGGTGAGTAACACTACTGTTATATGGTCACCAAGCCATGGTAGTGTCTTGTAATTTACACTCTTATGAATCTTTGTTTTATTTTAAGACACTTGTTGTATATAAGGACGGGGGCCTTATCACAAGCCATCCCTGCCATGATCATGGGTTTGATTTTGGACTGGAATTATCATTATGTGGTCACCAAGCCATGATAGTTGCTTTCAGTATCACAGCTAGAAGACAAGGAGTCTCCTTACTGAGCTAGCTTGTTCAGTTTCCAGATCAGGTCTGTGAATGGCATTGCTAACATCTGATTACCAAGTTAGGGAAGTGGTCTTATATCAACAAGGTCTTATGTATAGTCTTCCATTTTGTCTCAAAAAAAAAAAAAAAAAAAAGAGTGAACAAAAAAAAAGTATATCATTAGAGGAAATTTGGGTAAAAAATGGGCCTCCTAAGGAAAATAATAAGAAAATAAGAAAATAATAGTAGAGAGAGTAAAAAAACTACTTTTTTGGATCATATTTTCAACTTATCTCCTTATAGGTTTACTCAAATTTCAAGCGGGAGGACTCATTGGATGCATAATTAAATTATGCATCCAAGAGGTACCAATGTTGCATACTTTTAACAACATCCACACCATGAAAAAATGAAAATACATTAAAAAACTTGTTTCTAGTGAGAGAAAACACGTTTTTTAATGTATTTTCAATTTTTCATGGTGTGGATGTTGTTAAAGGCATACAACATGGGTATTTATTGGATGCATAGTTTAATTATGCATCCAACAAGTCCTCCCACTTGAAATTTGAGTAAACCTACAAGGAGATAAGTTGAAAATACATTCCAAAAAAGTAGTTTTTATTTTTTCCCTCCAATATTTTTAGGTGCTCCCTTTTTGAATTTTAAAGCATTTTGATTGGATAATACATAATGACATGGAATTTGTATTATTTTTGGAACGCCCATTTTAAATTGAAATTTCCTCTAATGATTGCCAAAAACTACTTCTATATAAATAAAGCAATTAATAAATTAAGGTGGTTTATAATTTGGATATCCAGAGCAGTTTTAAGTTTTCCCCTAGGTTCAACTCAAGCTGGCTTCCCATGATTGCATAATGGTAATGAGTTCTTGTTATTTCTTACACCTCCTTATCATATTTGCATCATTTTTAATGATTAAGGGATGGCATTATATCAGTGATATGTTTAACTCTGCTTGTTGCTTGTATTTCTTTATGAACATCTTCTAAATTTCAGGTTGGAATATTTGTAGAATCACATTTTTTCTTTCACTAAGGTTTATTCACAGAGATAACTGGTTCGTCCCAGCTAGTTGCCATTTGTTATAGGTACAACAGATCCCATGTTCCAATGGAACACGAGAGCCCCAAGACTACAAAGGTAATGGTTTAAATTCCTCTGTCATTATGGGGTTTTATAATCATTATTATGATTTCATGCCTTTGCATTGTTTTGATTTAAATTAGAGTTTTCCCTTTGAAAATTCTTTTTTTTTATTGTTTTTTAAAGTTGCAAGAAGCCTCAAATTCTTTCAAAAGGTCATTTTTAAGCCCGCAAGCCCACAATCCCGTCGTTGCGGATTGTAGGGGCTTCGTTTTTCATTTTCAAAATTTTTGTCATCTCGTAACCCGCAAATTGTGGATTGCGAGAAGACCATGTAAATATGTTTGTTGAACTTTTCATTTTGCAACCCGCAACCCGCAATTGCGGATTGTGGAAATAAGTTTGAATAATAAAATGCATTGTGTGTTTCCGCAACCTGCAACCCACAATTACGGATTGCAGATTGTTGAAATGTTATTTCATATAAAAGGTTGTTTGTGTGCCCACATCCCACAACTTGCAATTGTAGATTGCAGGAATTTGTCAAATAAATTTTTGAACTTTGCAATTCCGTAGCATGCAACCCGCAATTTGCAGATTGCGGATTACAAAATTATCTTTTGATTCAATAAACACAATTTCGATCCCGCAACCCACAACCCACAACTGTGGATTGCGGATTGCGGGAAGGATCTACATACCTCTGAATTTGTCTCCTGCAATTTATCTCCCACAAATCTCAATAACTGATCTCAGTTGTTGATTGGTTTAGATCCAACAGTTCAGATTTTACCTGTTCGATTTATTAAATATGTCATTTTTCTTATTTTTCTCTATCATTTTCGAAATTGGAAAATTACCTTGCTGCTCGATTTTTACTGTGAATTTTTACCAGGGGTCCCTTGCCCGCCATTTTCAGTTGAAGCAGGTTGGTTTTCTTCGCTCCTTGGTTTAGTTATTTACAGTTTTAATTGTTTTGGATTTTTTTTTATTGTTGTTGTTCATTCGTCATATTTCTCCAGTCTGCAAACATGTCACACAACACACACTCTAAGACTACCCTCAAAGACCAGTTGAACAAGGACCCAAATATTTGCATATTCTCAGACACCAGTGGGAAAATTACTGAATCCCACCAGGTGGACTGGTCTAAAATATACTCAATACTCGATAATGATGACCTATCCGACATTGAGAACGACTGCCAAGCCTAAGAGAAAATTATGAACTCTCATCTTCATGCAATTGCTGCCAGACTTGCCATCTTTCCTTATACTGACGCAGTTAAGTGGATAGTAGAGCATGCCAACCCCAAATAACGCTCATTCAATGACAACATGGGTTCACAATTAACAACTTTCTGTGTTGAGGTATTTACCAGGGCATTTTCCCTTATACCACATGTGCAAATCCTCAATGCCGCATTCCTAGATTCTGCAAACACCAGGTTCAATTTCAATGAAATGATTAAATCTTGGATGCACAAACTAGCCAGCTTTATGCACAGGCCTGATAACTTGTACCCAGTGTCATGGTTTAAAAAACCCTACTCTTTATTGGCAACTATGCTTTCTTGGCTTTATGGCCTTCCTAATTCCTCAGTTTTTAAAGTTGAATGGGCTCCTGTGGCTCATCATGTCTTAACTACAGGTGAATCTTTTCCTTGGGCTTATATTTTTTCTTTCGAGCTTAAAACCACAATTGAAAAGCATCAGAAGTCCCCTGCTACACATAAACCTTCTTTCTATCTTTTAGCCTATGTGATGGATGTGTTCTGTGCTGAATTTCAATATCCCAATATGGGATGGAATTGGACCCCTTCTGCTCCTCCTGTTCACATATATCATTCTGCACTATGGGAGGATAATTATATACCTCTTTTATATGACATTTGTGATCATCTCCTTGGTGCAATTTATCTCAATATATTTAAGGAAGATGTACCATATTTCTCAGCTGATGCCAAGCTTTTCATTGCCACAATTGGAGATTTGTATGTAGGGGAATCTTTCTCCTATGTCAGAATTTGGGGAAGCAGTGTTGTTCACTTCCTGCCAAGAATTGTTCCAGATAGGTTGTTGATTGAAGAAGTATCATATCAGACTGTTTCATAAGGGGTTTATCTCAAACTTATAGGTCCCAAGAGGAGAGGATGGCTCAAATTCCCATTGAACCTTGGACCTTTTTCTATCCCTACTTCCACCTGGGCTCAAGTATTGGGTAACAAGATTGCTTCTCTGAAAATGGGATATGACCCTAAAAGAAGACATGATCCTAAAAAATTGCTAGATGCTCACTTCAAGCACAATCATATGAAGATGAGCTACGAGCATGAAGATCTCCTGGATGACACTATCTACTTGGGATTTAATACTTTTTCTGAAGTCCTGGTAAAGGCTAAAAGTAGGGATGAACAGAACCAAATTTTTCTATACCAAAAAGAGCTCAAAGATAAGGTTTTAAGCTACAAGAAGATGGAATTCGATTTGATTGAGCAGTTAAGAAGGGCAAGAGAAGAGAAGGATGCTTAGAAAGATAAAAACCCTCTCATGCTAACTTATCCTGATGGTTATAAATGCACAGGACCTATGGAGGAGCCTCCACAGCTGAATATTTATGAACAATACACAGAATTAATCCAAACTTCCCAGCAAGCTAAGAAAGAACTAGTACAAATGACCTCTGTGCTGCATACCAAAGAAGTCAATCCATCCAGCTCAGTTAGTGATGTACAGGTGATTGTGGTTAGAAATCCAACAAAAGACAAAAGCTTATAACTGATACCTCTCAGATTCCCACTTTTGATATTGATAGTGATAGGGAAGATGAAATGAGTTCTCCTATACCTGTATTGGAAGAAATTACTGAAGGTTCATAGGCAGTCTCAGATTTGTTGGATACCATTTATATGGATGAACCCACTTCAGATGAGAATGTGTCTCAGGATTTTGCTTTTCTTGATGCAATAAGAGCAGCCACATCTCTTCCCTCAGCATAAGTTTCTCTTGTTACAACTTCTAAGGTAACACCACCGACAACCATGTCTGAGTTGTTTGATGTATTGTTAACTTCCACACCTCCACCTTCGACAATTCCACTCCTTATTTTGCCATCGACTATTGCAGAGGTTCAGTCTTCGACTGTCCCCCTGCAATCACGTCTATCTCCTTCATTACCCTCAGTTAATGATGTCCTAAATCCCTCTTCCCTTTCTTCACTTTCAGTTGCTGACACTCAAGATTCATCACATCAAGATTTTACTTCCATTCCCTCACCAACCAATGTACCATCAGCTAGTAAAGTTCTCCCCACTTCCTAGGTCTCATACTAGATTTCCATTTCCATTCCTAGCCCTACTATCACCCATACACCCCCTTTGGTTACAAGAATAGATTTGAACACATCATTTACTGATATGGTGGCTGCTTTTGAAGATGATATTGTTGTTCCCTTGGGAGATTATTTTTACAGTAAGGAAACCGAGGTAGTCACGAGAAAAGGGAAAAAGAGAAGCAGAGATCATGGAGGATTGGAGGCACCCATTCCTGATCAAATAATCTGGGATAACTACTCTGATGACATCTAGGTAGAAATAGTTGATGCAACTCAAGCCTTTGGTGCATTTGCAGGAGCAAATTTGGATTCAGTCAAGACCCTGAACAGGGAGATTGACTTAAAAAAGGAAGAACTGAAAAAGATTCAAGAGCAAACGGAAGCAACCAAGGAAGAGCATGAGGTTTATGTTCAGGATCCAAGGAAAATATTTGAAGACCAGTTGGAAGATATGCAGTTGCAGAATACTTCTGTCCAAGTTAAACTACGAGATGTAAAAGCAAAAAATGTTGTCAGCAAGGAGAGAATTGTTGTACTCAGAAAGCAACTTGAGGATGCAACTCCAAGTGCATCCTCCTCTGCATTTTCTAGGTTTTCACAGCAAGAATTCAAGGACCTAGCTAATCAAGTCAACCTGGAGCATCATCAGCTTCTGGCTAAGCTATTTACTACCTTGGGTGAAATTCATGACACCTAGATCGCCTTTGATAAAATGTCTGCCACTTTGGGCCATCAAGTAGAGAAAACAAAACAGGATTCTAAAGCTGTAGAAGACATCATAGATTGGTAGAAGTATATTGAAGATAAGCCAGATAGTATCGCTGAGTTGGACAACCTCAAATTCAAAAGGATCAGAACTGTTATGTGAGCTTGGGAGAATGTTATTGAGATGGTATAAGATACTATCAACTAGGATCTAACCCTTTGTAGAAGAATATGGTACGCCTCAGACAGTCTCATGGAGATACTGGCATTTGTTGCAATGGGGCTCATTGAGCAGGAAGATCCGCCGAAATTGATGTTTGAGCAGGTCGAAACCTGTTGTGATCAAGTCAAAGAGAAATCCCGCGGATTGAGCACATCCAAATTGAAGACGTGGATTGGTTGATTAAGCAACTTGTTTCCATGGAGACCAAGATCTATATGTTTATCCACACATGGCATAAAATAGCCAAAAATGAGATTGAAGGATTCATGTGTGATGCCCAACTAGGGCTCGAATCTCCTCATTATCCAGATATAGATGAATTGATGGAAGTTTCGGACAAGTGGGAAGATTTCCTCACTAAATAGAATATTTTGATTTTATAATCCTTGTTTAAGGGGAATTTATCCTTTGTATTTTTTTGTGATTTACTATTTAAGGGATAGATCTCTCTTAGGCAAGGATGACCATTTTGAGGTAGAAATCGACAAAAGGAGACTAGAGATACTTTGTTTTATGTTGAGCTTGTAATTTCTTACAGACTTTCATTAATACAATAATCTTATTCTCTTGCATCATCTTTTTTTCATTGATCAAGTTTATTTGATAAATATTGAGTTTTATTTCAGATCGTTATCTATGATGTTTAATCTTTTTCAATTATTATCTTATATAGGGATCTGTGATCTGGATTTCTCCTTACACTTGATCTGTGTATGCATTATGTTTTAATTGAATTTATTTAATTAAAATATTTATCTATTTCTGCAAATGATTCACAATAAATTATAATCTATGTTAATTTTTCAATTGACATATCAGTTACAGGTTAATCTTGAATGAGCTTAAACACTTAATATTGCACTCAGTTAATTTTAATTGATTGGTGGTAACTTAAGCAAATAAGGAATTTATCTTCTTCATGTTTATGTCAAGTGGATGAACATGCTTATTTATCTTTCACACCAAGTTAACCAACAATTCAAACAAGACACCTTTCAGAATAGGTCTAACTTAGCTTAGATTTCCCTTTCTAGGTATATTTGTTTCAAACTGAACACACTTGTTTTCCTTCCTTGGAAGACAGATCCTTTTAGGATCAAAACCAAAAGTGCCAGTGGGGGCCATTATATCCGTGGGAGATCACCATCCTAAACAACTTGAGGATAGGGTAATACTTGCGCAGGATTATCTGAAGACTTTGGCTGGGTTTTCTTCCTCTGTTGAGAGCTTTGGAACCCATTCTAGCACCTTACAGACCCGATGCCTCAACATACCAACAACTAAGTTTGTATAGTGGTTTACAAAATTACCTAGTGTTGACACTATGAGGTTTCCAATTCGTCAACACAATGGAAATAGTCTGATCCAAATGTGTAAGTAAACCTTATGCAAAAGTCACCCTAGTCCTTAGTCATTTGGTGTGACTGTTTCCAATAGATATAAGGCCTCCATTGGCTACAAAATGGGTTTTATACTCCTTCTATAGGAGAATACATCTTGTTGAATCCTAGTGTTAATATGTTAGTCTAATTTAGCAATGAAATATAAGAAAAACTTCATGCAAATTAAATGAGATAACCTAGTTAAGGTACATATCCTCTTACTTGACCTTTGATTTAAATAGAATGCATTGAAATAATTAAGAAAAACATTCCTTAATTAAACAAAACAAACTTACTAATGAAAATAGGATAAAAAAATCATCATGTTGGCATTAGTTTATAGATCTTAGATTTGGGAATAAGTTGATCAAATTAATCTAGGGAAATCTATTCAATCCTACAATAATGTACTTATTACAAAACATTAATTACTCAAAGGACTTTTCTGTAAACATAAGAATTAAACATATTCAATACATCCTATTCACAACAATTTAAATTAGGTAATGAATAAAACCATTAAATTCAAACACAACCTTTACAATTACAATCATTCAAGTTGTTAACTAATTTATTAAAAGGATAGAAAGCTCAAACTCAATGAAACACATAAAGGTTAAGGAAAATCAAACTTCAACCATGTTGAGTTCCACATGTAGAACCATATCCATATTCCTTTAATAGGATTGTAAATAATTACATCAGTTGCTCAAAAGATATAGAGAGTTCAACAATATCTAGTACAAGAAAATTCCATCAGAGGTTCGGCTAGGGTGTCTCCCATCTCCCCTATGGATGATTGAAAATAAATAAACAAAAAGGATAAGGAAAATCCACAAAATCAACAAGGATCTCCTAGAATATCAATGTAACTATCGATCAACATCCATTTCCTAGAACAAACCTTCTTCCCTTTATCAATCATACATGAACACTCATCACATACAATATCCCAAGACTTAATAGATACCTGAGTTCTCATACTCTTAAGAAGGTTTAAACAAGGAACATATTTAGGAGAGTTCTTGAGATGTGTTTTCCATTCACAAAGATGCTCAATGGATGAATGTGCCTTGTTCATTTTATCAACTTGATCCCCTAAAAGACTAGGTCAATGCTCAGAGGAATTAAAATCATCTTGTACCTCATTCAACCCCTGAGAAAACAAAATTGTGTTTTCCTAAGATTTTCATTGGCAGCCAAAGCTTCATTCTTAAATTCATGAATTGTAAGTTTGAAGGAGGATGGAACATATTGATTCTTAAACTACACCAATTGTTGCTTAATGCTTATAAGATCATTGGCCAACTCAACGAATTTACTATCTACACTGTTTTTCTACTCTGTAAGTTGTTGAAGTTGATTCCATAGGATTTGTATTTCTTCTTGGTGTTGAATTTTTAGCTACTCATTTTTTTTGATAAATCATGTTGAAAAGCATCCTTTTCTACCTTCAATGCATCAAACTTAGCCTTCTCTTCATCAATTATTTTTCCTAAAGTGGAGACATAGTCATAATTTTCTCCAGCAAAAGACCCCATGGAAGCAGTTGTCTCATTGGATTCCCTTCTTGGGTCAGTAGTATCTTGCTTCCATATGACTTGATTTTCTACAAGTACAACTATCATTTCACCTTCCCTTCTTATTTTAGTTCCTTTTCTATGAAAAAACTTTTTTTTCTTATTGAAACAATAATCACCCAAATCAACCATATCATCCCCTCCAAATCCATCCAAGTCTCCAGATGAAGAAACCAACAATCCAACAAAACTAGCAATAGGTATTGGTTGACTCAAAGTGGTGGATGGTAGTTGGACAAGAGTTTGGGAAACTTCCAATAGAACTTGAACATTTGTATTCACAGGTAAGCTTCCTTGTTAGGACTGAAAAAGTTGAGTAAAAGAGGAACCAACTTCATATTGTAAAGGTGTGCTAGGAGCACTGTTTTGATATATTTGGATACGATGCTTGGAATATGAGACTTGTTGAGAATGAGGAGGATCGACTGAAGTATTCAATAAATTCTCGGTCATTGATGGAGTAGCTGAGATAGTAATTTGTGCATCAAGTATAATATCTAGAAGGTCAATGTGGGGTGGTTTGGAGGACGATTAATTATGGGTGGAATGGGTAGCATGGTTATCAATAGGAGGAATTTATAATATATTCTCCTTTGGGGAAGAATGAATATTTAAACTACATAAAGCACCATTGACAGAAGGTGTAACATCCGAGGCAGATGAGTGGATAGGTTCTTGAATCACCTGAGTTGAGTGGAACACTTCTGGGTGTTGTTGTTTCTCAAAATCAATAATACTAATAGTATAATACAAATGGGTAGGTTTAGGGATCGTTCTTGGTTGATTATCAATTTTAATTGAAATAGTGGGAACTAAACTAGAGAAATAAGTAGTATAGATAGTAGACTCAGTACAACGAGAATATTTACTGTGATAGGATTCAGTTTGTTGGATTAAGGCGTTCAAATTATGAATAGGAGTTTGACGTTGATTAGCTAGTACATGGTGTTTTCCTTGTTGTTTATCCAACTGCTTCATTGTTGTAGACTTTAGTAGAGTCAAGATAACTACTAAATCTTTGTTAGTTTAATCCATTGCTTCTTTTTTATCCTTCTCCTATTGTTGAAATATCTTGTTTCTTTCTTCCACTACCATTATCCTCTGTTGTTTTTAGCTTCATTAATGAGAACCCTCTAATTAGTATCAGTTAGTCTGATCAATACTTCCCCAAAACTAAATGCATTTTGATAAAGAGAATCATCTAGATCCTTTTCATGGGCATATGAAATTTTCAACTAAGCCTGATTAAAATGATCAGCTATGAAACCCTTTGGATCATGCATCCTTTTAACTACAAACCCTAACATGAAAGCATTAATTCTCATTGATAAAAGGTAAGCATGAGTAGAATTTTGGATTATTAAATGCCCAACATATAAAGGGAACTTCATCCATGCTCTCCTTTTCTGAGAATGAAATTAACTATAAACTCCATCCAAAGCTATTTGATAGGCCACTTTAGAAAGAACCAACCTTTCTGGGACAAACCTTGGTAGTAGATGAACTGACTTGTTTCCCCATATTATGAGGTAAGTGAAGAAGTTCCTGAAATACCAATCAACCATCTATGCCACTAAAAAAATGGCATCCTCATAAATTATGGGAGCATCCTTCTTAAAGATGATAAAATAAACATTAGTGAGAAAATACTCAGACATGTCATAAACATAAGGTTTATAATTATCCTCCCATAGGACTGAACAATAGATGTGAATGGGTGGATTTTACATAGTCCAATGCCAATTCATAGAATGATAAGTGAAAGAAGCACACATAATATCTACCAAATATGCTGATGGAAAAAATTTAGGCTTCTTTGTGGATGGAGATTTCAATGCTTGAGCAATTGCATCCTTGAGAGTGATGGATAAAATTTGTGTCCAATTGAACACTTGTCTTGTAGTAGCTACATCGTGAGACAAAGGAGTCCATTCTAGTTAAAAATACGCACAATTTTCCATGCCATATAACTTTTAGAGCATTGCAGCAAGCATCTTGTACGGTTCCCTAAGCAAGTAGATAGGGTATTTCCTATTGGGTTTGAGTATAAATATTTCTAGTTCAACTATATGGGTACTGAAAAGCTCGTTTGCTTCATACTTTTTCTTGAAGGCCCTTATGAAATCCTATGTCAGTAGCTGCTAAGGAGTTTTTAGGGCATATATTTTAACAAACGTGTCTAGATTAAAAGTAGCATACATGGTCTAATTTGAATCCTTGAAGGTGCTTTTATGAATGCCTGCATAATAAATCATCCATTTCGTCAAATCTGTAAATGGCATGACAATTAGGTGAGGAACAATGGCATGCAAATTAGACTCATTGATATTCTGGTAAATTGGGGCTTCTTCCTTGAATGCTGAGAAGTCATCATTATAAAAAATGCTGTAAATTTTTGCCTAGTACAGACACGTAGTATCAAAAATTTTCACATCAGTATCTGAATAAATACCAAAGTTAGGGTCTTTTGACTTTATCTCTTCCAATGTAGCTTTCGACTTGGTCTTTCAGGTCATGGCGTATAGAGTTGTTTCTCTAGACATAGCACAAATAACATAAGCTAGCTTAAATATCAAAATAAAAACAAAAGGAGAAAGGAAAATAAGTGTTAGGAACCCATGTCAACCCTTCTCTTTACTATGTTAGTATATTGTTGTTGGACGCATATGCTTTGTAAGTCGTCCCATAGTATTTGTTGATCCATAGTTTATATTAGCCCATAGTATTGACCCATAGTATTGGACGCATATGCTTTGTAAGTCGTCCCATATAATTATATGTCCCATGGTTTTGACTCATTGTATTGGGCATAGACTTAGTATATAAGTGTGTGTTGAGGTCATTGAAGGCACTATGAAGTTAATTGTATTGAGTTTGCTCAAAGGAGGTTGCCCCCTCGAAGTGGCCCGTGATCAATATAAAAGTGATTCTAAGTTCTATTATTTCTGATATCTCGTGTATTTGCATTAATTAATTATTGCAGGTTCTTCACATCTGGTATCAGAGCACGTTCTTGGGCTTGTTGGGTGAAATTTCTGCCAAATTTTTTTTTTCACATCTGTTGCAGGTTCGGATTTGGGAATAATCCCTATCTGCTTAACTATGGAGAGTACTTGGGCATAAGCCCTAAAACTCATTGTGAGGAGTACCATAGGAACCCCGAAGTACCTGGCCCATTGAGAGGACCTTCCAGTGAAAAGGGCAATGACCCCTACCTGATTGACTAGTTCCCACCCGTGAGGTAAACCAAGAGCTGTCGTTTGTGGCAAAGCGGTTATCAATTTTACCTGAGCCGTGGAGTGAGGGGTACTGCCACAATACGCAAGTCGTCAGACAGCATTGGTGGCCGAGTGAAACCCCTGAACTGTTAGGAAGCCGCACATACCTGGGGTCCATATCTATTTTTAGCAGAACTATTGCCGATCACTGCTGCGTCGTTTCAGATCCAACCATTTTCAATCCATTCGACGTCATTTTAGATCCCTCTATTTTCACTCACTTCTAGGTCATTGTAGATTTATCTGTTCCAGATCCCTTCCGAGCCGTAGCCGCTCCAGTCTGAACAAAAAAAAAGAAAAAATCCAGTTTTTTCTCCATATCTTCCTTGTTTTCACTCTGTTTCCCTTGAAATTTTCGGGGAACCCCTGTCATCCCATTCTGCATATTTCATTCTTGAGGACCCTATCCCCAATTCCCCTCCCAAAGCCTGAAATCCCATATTTGTCTATTTTTAGGGTTTGCCATAACTTCCTTAGATTTCACCCAATCACCTTCAAATTTTACCACAGAGTTACTTTCTGAATTTTGCTTCTTTGTCCCCCGCTGCCAAATTTTCCCATTCTTTCACCTCGTTTCTGAAATCCTCATTTTTGCTTCCCTATCTATTTGACAGTGTCCAAAACCTAGTCAAACCCCAATTACCCTTCAGATTTTTTCCCAAGTCCAGCTTTTCCTTTACTGAAGCAGTTTTTGTTTTTGTTTTCCTACCCAGTCAACCAAAAAAAAAAAAAAAAAACTCCTGGTTATGGTTGTCACCCGTGCAAGAGCAAAAACCATGGAAGACACACTTGCAGCCATCCAAGCCAAACTCTAGGATCTGAATGAAAAATTTCTCGGCCTCCATCTTGAAATTTCAGCTATGAACAGCAAACGATAGTCCGAGTCTTCATCAGACAATGGGTTCTCTTCTTCTAGCAATTTTCGTGGCCCGAAGCTTGATTTTCCTCGCTTCAATGGTACTGATCCGACTGGATGGATATACTGAGTAGAACAATATTTCAGTCTGCATAATACTTTTGATGTCCAGAAAGTTCCACTTGCATCCTTTCATTTGGAACAAGAAGCCCTTCAATGGTACCGTTGGTACATCAAAGCTCATCCAGAGCCAAACTGGACAGATTTTTGCCAACTCCTTTTGCCACGATTTGGTCCTAGTGCTTTTGATGACTTCATAGAAGCACTCACTAAACTTCACCAAATTGGCACAGTGAGAGAGTATCGGACAGAATTTGAGAAACTGGCCAATCACACAAAAGTATTGTCTGATGAATTCTACAGGTGTTGTTTTATCAGTGGTCTCAAGGTTGAAATCCGCTCAGAGGTCAAAATGTTTTGTCCCAACAAAATGATGGAAGTCCTAGGGTTGGCTAAGTTGGAAGAGGACAAGATCACAGCTCAACAACGCTCCAAACCCACCTTTGTTCCCTTCAGAAATATGGGTTCCCAATGACCTCCCATCACGCCTTCCCCACAACCAACTCCTATCAAGCATTTGTCTGAAACAGAGATGCAGGCACACCGAGAAAAAGGGATTTGTTATAATTGTGATGAGAAATTCACTTGGGGACATAGATGTGTTCAACAAAAGCTCTATATCTTGGATGTGGATTCTCTGCCTGCCTCAAAACTTGATGAAGAAGCTCCAGATACAGTAGATGATCAGGTCAACATTCAACACTCGACTGTTGACACCCCATCTCAGGATGACCCACCCGAGCTCTCCCTCCATGCTGTAACCGACGTCACCACCCCACAAACAATGCGAGTCAGGGGATACTTCAAGAAGCTCCCTCTTACCATACTCATTGATTCTGGTAGCACTCATAACTTCATTGACCCTCGGATTGCCAAACATGATGATTGTTTTGTCCATCCTTGCTCCAAATTTGAAGTCATGGTTGCCAATGGGGGCACCTTACCTTCCAAGGGGAAATGTCACAATGTGCGTATCTCTATGGAAGATTATAACCTGCGCTCTGACATGTTTGCCTTGTCCTTAGGCGGATGTGATGTGGTTTTGGGCATTCAATGGTTACGCACACTTGGCCCCATCTTATGGGATTTTTTGGAACTTTGGATGCAGTTTTCAGTAAATGGGGCACAACACAAATTAATGGGCTTACAACCAGGGTCTCTCTACATCATCAGTTCACATTGCCTGGAAAAAATCCTTAAGAAGAATTCACATGGTATCATCGCTCAACTCCATTCCCTTCAAATGCACCCATCAACGGTCTCCACTACTTCCTTGGATAGATATGCAGGTGTCTTTGCTGAACCAATGAGCTTTCCACCTTTAAGAGACCTTTCCGGTAAGAATTTAGTCGCATCTACCTTTCAGCAAGAACTGATGGCTATTTTGCATGCAGTACAGAAGTGGCAGCCATACCTATTAGGAAATTATTTCTGCATCAAGACTGATCTCCAGAGTTTGGAAAATTTTCTGGAACAATGGGTCTCCTCCCCACCACACCTGAAATGGGTTATCCCTATGCGATCACTTACAAGAAGGGTAAGGACAATATGGTGGGAGATGCTCCTTCTCGCACAATTAATGACCCAGTTTCTCTTACAATTCTTTCTCTACTTGTTCCAAATTGGTTGCAATATGTTCGACAAGGCTATCTCTTCTATGAACTCCATGCTTCTTCATCAGCAGGGCACTCTGGGTTCTTCAAAATGTATGACCGGGAACAATGTAACTTCTTTTGGTAGGGACTGAAAATGACAATTCAATAGATGGTGCTGACTGTGATACTTTCCAGGTCAACAAGGGTGAAACGACACTCCTTTCGGGATTGCTCAAACCCTTTCCCATCCGTACACAGCTTTGGCCAACTATTTCTATGGATCTCCTAGCAGCGCTCTGATGGTACAATATCGCATCTCAAAGGACACCATATGAAGCAGGCTATGGATAGACACCACCAGTTCTTCTTCCATACACCCTTAGTATCTCCCAAGTTCAGGAAATTGACTCGGTTCTTCGAAACCACGATCAAATTCTTCTCATTCTACAGGACAATCTTCACATGGCCAGAATTCACCTGAAACAACAAGCCGACCAACACCGTTCTGAGCAAAATTTCTAAGTAGATGATGGGGTTCTTCTTTGTCTATAGCCTTCCAAGCAATCCTCCCTGACACTCCAAAGGCGTCAATGGCCCAAAATGCAACCCGAGGATGCTACTGGGGAACCACTTCTTCAGATTCTGCAGCAATTTCTCCAACCAAAGCTTTGAGGACAAAGCTTTTTCTAAGGGAGAGGGGATGTTAGGAACCCGTGTCAACCCTTCTCTGTACTATGTTAGTATATTGTTGTTGGAAGCATATGCTTTGTAAGTCGTCCCGTAGTATTTGTTGATCCATAGTTTCTATTAGCCCATAGTATTGACCCATAGTATTGGACGCATATGCTTTGTAAGCCGTCCCGTAGTATTATATGTCCCATGGTTTTGACTCATTGTATTGGGCATAGACTTAGTATATAAGTGTGTGTTGAGGTCATTGAAGGCACCATGAAGTTAATTGTATTGATCTTGCTCAAAGGAGGTTGCCCCCTCGAAGTGGCCCGTGATCAATATAAAAGTGCCTGTGATCAATATAAAAGTGATTCTAAGTTCTATTATTTCTGATATCTTGTGTATTTGCATTAATTAATTATTGCAGGTTCTTCACAATAAGAAATACCTGGAGTAAGTTCAAGCTAATGTTGCAGAAGAAAAATAAAGCTCTTTTTTTGGAAGCAGAACTTCCTATTACTCTGTAATTTGAATTTCTAGCATGAAAATGGAAAGGGGTTTTTGAAATTTTGTAGTGTGAATTATATTAAGACATGATCCACTTACAATTAATCACGAATGAATCATTCAAATATTGGTGTTTATGAAATAATTAATCATTAATTAAGTCTAATTTGACTAGTTCTCTGAGCTAATTTTGGCATGTGCATCAGGTATGGCAGCTTCTGATGTCAGAATGGAGGTGGTAAGGTGGGACCACCAAGAATTTGAAAATTTTGGATGTTGGGTTTGAGGGTTTATAATGAGTTACAAATTATATTACCGAAATAGGCCAATGAAAATTTAAGGAGATTAGATAAATCCAAATAAATAGAAAAATTGGGTTTACAATACACCAGGAATGAAAATTGTTATACTAATAGTAAGACACCTGAGATCCGATATAGGAGTTAGAGATTAAGGGAAACATGCCAACAAGGAAATTTACTAATGAATCGAAGATTTTATGACTCCCGAGGTCTGATGTCCATATTAAAATAATAAACATCGGCATAGGCATGTCGGGGAGCCAACTATAATTTTAAATGACCTACCGAATTTGGAGGTCCGAGAAAATGGAAAACATTGGCATCAACACATTAGGGAATAATTTAGAAAGAGAAAACCACTTTCCAACATCGAAGTTCTGAGATTTATAAAAAATAGGGATGTTAGCATATTTAATACACAAACGTTGACATCCCGATTTCCAAATTCCGATTTTTTAAGTGATTATGGAAATTGATATGTGTAACAATTATAAAATAATATATTAATTATAATTTACTAATTACTAAGTGAAAGGGTGTAACCCTTCACTATGCACACTCAATCCTATAAAGGTGAGCTTCATTGCAGAATTTAATCATCTATTAATATATTATTATTTTTATCATCAATCATGGACAACGAATTCGCTTCATAACTTCACAACCAGACTCGGTTGTTCCATTTGGTATCAGAGCCGGATCGAATCATCTACACCAATGTTTTCCTCCTCAACTTGATTGACCACTCCACGCACTCCATCTCGCATCCTACCATCTCCATACTCCAACCTTCCACCTACCATTGCTCCAGTTCTCCCCTACGCATTCCATCACACCACAATTTCCCTTTAGTATCCTCTGCTCTCTCATGCTCCTCGCTCCAATACACTTTCTCCCTCCCATTCCCTTACACCTCTGCATCCCCTCTCAACCTTTGATTCTTGCATCACTCCCTGCTGCACCACCTTCCCTCCCTCTCCTCTTGCCCTCCCTCCACATCCTTGGTGCCCTTCCTCTGTGCCCTCCATTCCCCACACTACCCAATGCTCCATTCCCATCCACACTAACCTTCGCTCCATTCCCATCCACCCACGCTCATGCTCGTGCCTCCCCATCATTGTTGCGCGCCTTCCATTTCTCTCCCCCTCTAACAAGCCCTTCCCTTGCCCGCAACCTTCCACTCCATCGTCCACCCTCTCACCCTCCTTCCTACCATTAGCTCGGACCTCCTCCCTCCGCATACCTCCAATGCCTCTGACATCTACCCTACAACTCTCCACTTCCAACACCCATGTGACTCCCCTCTGCACAAGCCCTAACCTGCAACAAAACAAAACCAAAAATAAATAAATAAATATTATAATAAGAAATTTTATAACTATTTTTTATTATTTTTTTTCCAAACTTTATAATAAAAATATTTAAATATAATATTATTATATTTATTATTATTTTTATTAAAAACACTATTAATTATAGTAATTAGCATTACTATAGTGATTATCACTTCTTCCTAAGACATTAATTGTCTTTCCCTTACCTCATAAACCAAAATAACGCCCCCATATTCACCCCCACATGCCAGATTGAGAACCATGGCAGAAATGAAGGACTGACTGGAAAAATTAGAAAAATCCCAAATCCGAGATTTAAAAATCTTTGAAAATTTAAACTCCAAAATCGACAAACTTGACATGGAGTTTCGAGAATAAAAAGAACATTTCTCGCGCAAAGTACAATACGAGGTTGTTGGAACAATCTCATGGGAAATGAGGAAGGTACGAGAGGAAATGAAAGAATACTTCGATGCAGGACTAGAAAATATCAAGTAGTTTTTCAAGGATATAGATGATGCTAAAAATGACGACTCACCAAAGGGATACCATTCATGTTGTGATACACCCGATACCAATAATCATCAATCAAATTCCCCCAAAGTGGAGATCCCCGAAGATCATAAAGACTGCAATCATCATGAACCATATTGGGCCACAATGCAATAGATGGGGGGATACTCAATGAAACCTAAATTGGAGTTACCCAAGTTTGATGGAGAAACAAAACATAGTGTGGCATGGGTCAACAAAGCAGAAGAATTCTTCTACATTCACAAAATCTTATCAGATGACAAGAAAATTAAATACGCCTCCATGCAGCTTGAAGGTCGGGCATACAATTGGTACATGTGGTGGAAGAAAACAACAAAGGTATGTGCTTATAGTTGGGACACTTTCAAAAATGATTTTTTAAAAGATTCGAAGATGTGACAGAGAAAGAAGTTTTCTCCAAAATTACTAGACTACAACAAGAAAGCGACGTGTAAGAATACACCTACGCATGGGAAGCATTAGCGACGTGTGTACCACAATTAACGGAGAGTCAACAACTCCATACATATATATTTGGTCTTAAATCATACATAAGAGACGAATTATAATTACATAAAGTGTCCAATTTGGGTAAGGCTAGGTGCAAAGCAAAACCTATCGAGGAAAAATTCAAACAATCAAGACAAGGGAACCTTAACAAGGGATATTTGTGACAGCAAGAGACACAGTGTGGGTATTACAAATATACATGGTCACCCAATCATCAGTGGAACAAATATCAGTCGTATGGCTATGAAGTTGAAAAAAACTGAAAAACATCGAGCAATCGCACCAACAGTGATAGAAAAAACAAGAAGAATACTTGTCGTCAATGTGGAGAAGATTGGTTCCCGGGCCATAAATGAAAAACCAATCACATGGTACATTGCAAAATCTTTAATGGGAAGCAAGTATATGTATCAAGAGAGGAAGATACAGTTTATTCAAATACAAACACAATCTCATCTGAAGCATCAGTTGTGATGATTACGTCTACTCAACAAGTTTGTAAGAAAGAAGGGGTAGAGACACCTGAGAAATATTACAACGAACAGAAGGAATGCCAAGCAGTCATAGGAAAATATATTCCACCTCAATTGACAAATCGTGACATCCTTAAAACAAAACAACTCATATTTCGAGTAACAGAACCAATGAATTCAGGATAAATAGACTACAACTTAATGGGAAAATTAAAGATAGGGATATCACAATTTTGGTCGATTCTGGAAGTACCCATAATTTGATCGACATCAATAAGGCGAAGGAACTTAATCTTTTTGTGTTTCCCAAAAAAGGGATTAAAGCCTCAACCATCACTAATCAACACATAGGAGAAGTAGGAAAATGCCATAAGGTGTCATTACACATACAAAACTTACACCTACAACTCAATTGTATTGCTTTACCACTCAAGGAAGTAGACATGTTATTAGGCACCGACTGGTTAGCATCACTAGGGATGTACTCTACCAATCTACAAAAACAGTACATGAGTTTTAAATTGAATGGAATTAAGTATCGATTGTATGGTCTAAGGAATTAGCCACCCAAGCAGAAAGAGTCACAGCATAAGAAGGACCCGGGACATCGTCAAGATAGAGAGACTAGTACAGATCACTTAGCTCAAATCAAGCATCAACACAAATCAAGAATAAAAGATGATGTCCGCATATACAGCTTTGACAACAAAGCTCCCTTTAAAGGGGGTGGAAATGTAACAATTATAAAATAATATATTAATTATAATTTACTAATTACTAAGTGAAAGGGCGTAACCCTTCACTATGCACGCTCAAGCCTATAAAGGAAAGATTCATTGTAGAATATTAATCATCTATCAATATATTATTATTATTATCATCAATCATGGATAGCGGATTCACTTCATAACTTCACAACTGAACTTGGTTGCTCTAATGTGTCGCAAACATAGGGAAAGCCTTAATCTGCAGAATAATTTGTTTTAGATTAAATCCAAGCCATTTGTAATGAATGGTTGTTGAAATTTCACTCCAAAAAAAAATCTTATAGTTCTTTAAAAATAATGAAACAAGGAAATTGAATTTTAAAAGGGGCTCCCATCTTTTTTCATAAAGATGGGATATATTGTGGCTACAACACCTAGTTTATAATCTTCAAATATATTCCCTTTTTTCTTCCATGTTCTTTCAACTTGTGCTAGACATTGTCCTTTAATAAACATTGATGCAATAAAAAAAAATGCCTTCAGAGTCTATTAATGAGGCATTGAGGGTCTTCTTTCCCTCTAAGGAATGTGCAAACTAATAGTCAATTCCCCATTAATTAGCTTTAGGGAAATCACTATGTATATGTGCCCTACAAACAAATGTGTGCCAACATGTGAGTCTCCTAAATAAACAAAGCATATATTATGTTTATGCTAATTAATCAAAATTAATAAAATATTCGCCAAACTTGGTTGTGCGATATTGGAGATGTGATCATAATATGGTGAAATACTTGATTGGTCCTCCTCCAATTGGGATAATTATGTAGTAATACATGATCACATCTATCAACCCAATTCATCGATTGATCACAATTTTCCTATTCACCACTACTACATGGAGCATAGAAGAAAGAGAGTTTTCATGTCCACATTTCAAATATAACATTGTTTGACATTCTAACTAAATGAAATTCATGATTTCCCTCGATGTTTTTGCATTCATATAACTATGATTGATTTACTATACTTGTTCTTTACTAGTTGATTGGTCTTCCTTCCTTCATGATCCCTCCCCCATAACTAAAGAACACCTACATTCAACATTGGACGTTTAATCTCGAATGAGGGAAACAATTGAAAGCTTCACTTCTTGCCTATGTAACACAATTTTGATGCATCCACCTACTCCATCCTATTCACCTTTTTTGTTTCCAGTCTCAAAATATTTCCAAATATGTGGTACCTTGTGGTCTTTATGGAGCATACAAAACCATTGAAATAAATGTGAATTTTTTAATTTCTCACGCAACCATCAAACCAAATTCAATGTTGATCCATCTATATACTATTTTTCTTTAATTCATGATTATAGAACAACTGAAAGCAATGTTGTACAAAAGCAAAATCGTGGCACCTATCGTCATTTATGTAGAAGCGATATTCCTTCAATGTAATCTTATTGTCTTTGCTACTATCTTCCCCTTTCTCGTATGTGATATGGACCATTATTTTGATTTGCTCTAAGTTATCATATTGGATTTGAATCTCATTTTTCGGTTAATGAAGGGCATATTTCTCAGCAAAATCAACCACTAATAAGATAGTTCCAATGAGAAACGTATCTTTGCATATTCTAAAATGCTCATCCTACCATCAAGCCACATGGACATGCTCAAAACATTGTTGGCCTTTTCAAGCAATTCCTTCATGAAGTCACAGACTTGTACCTAGTAGAATAGAAATAAATATATATATTAATAGATTGTTACATCTCAAAGTGCTATCAGATTGTTTAATCACTCAATACTAACACGGGAAGTGACTAACTATATCTTTTTTATTTCGTTACCCCCATCAATATCATACAAAACATATTTGAAGCTTTGTAATCTAACCTCGTGCCTCCCAAGTTCATAATCATCACTCACATGGACGAATTTTCTCAATAATTTTATTCCACTCCAATTGGGGAATGCCCTATCTAAGCAATGTTTTTCATAAAATGTGCAACCTTATGGCATTGCAGACAAAAGTTTGTTATAAAGTCTCTAGATGATGCCGATGCCAACGTAGCTGAGTATTATAGCACAAGGTTGTTATGCAATACATGATGTGTGTGTGTTTCATAATAATAATAGCCATATTCAATGTAGTATCAAAAAAACATGTGATTATGCATTCTGTTTATTCTAACATACCATGGCTTGAATTTGTCGAAATATATTTGGACCAAGTTCGGCTCACTATATTCATTCTTGAATTTCTCATGCAATTTTGTCTATGTCATGTTAAGAAAGTCTTTAATGTGGGGTTCATAGTCCCTTGAACCCCTTCTCAAATTGAGTACATATTTTTGCTTGGAAGAAGGTCTAGTGTTGTCATGTAGAATATATTGCACTAGTCCCTTAACTACTAAGCTTAATTTTATCTCAGAGTGGGGTAGCTTACTAATCTTGGGCCACAAATATGTTTTAGCACCTGTGTTGAGGCTATCTCGTATAGTAAAATACTTTATACGGGTTTTCAAATTCCATTTAATGAGATGGGATGTTTCTCTTATTAGATGTCATTTTCTTGTTACTTGCTAACAATTAAGTGTGACAAGACATGTCGGGTTGCATTGTGGTTTTGAGAAAGAGTTTTCTGGCCAATATTTTGAAAAGCATCAACAAGACTTCTAAAAATATGATTACCTAGTTCTGAACTTCTAACCATTTTAATCCCTAAAATTAACCTAACAACATTCAAACTCCTAGATTTTGACAAACACAAAACATGTGGCATTTAGTTACATCATATTTTGGTTCAACATGTTCTCTAATAATTTTAAACGATAGATACCAAATAGTTCATACAAATAACTTACCTTCAAGTTATGCTATATCACTTTCATCCACATGAAGGAATTTAGGATTTTTTTGGCACACACTATTTAATTTAGGTAGGGGGGCAAGAGAAATGTTCTAGCACTCTTGATCTATCTATTGTGGATTTATAATACTAGAAGTATTTTGGACCCATTCCTGGGTATTTTAATTTGAAATGCCATATTGTCGAGCAATAGGCCACACCATGGTAAATTCTTCATCTTGAGATAGTGCATTGATTGTCTCCCCAGTTTCATCCAGGGTATAATCATTTGCAAGTAAATCCATCATCGTCTGGTCATCAACAAAATTTTTTCCTATGGGTAGCAACCATGGGGGGTCATCCTTGATCTTGATGGAAATGAATAATTGTACATTGAATGGGGACTTGGAACGAAAAACAAATAACTAGGAGGAAGTGACAGCTATATACCAAGGTCTTCTACAAGTCCACTTGCTTAGATTGAACTGACTCATGGTGATAGGGGACTTTGAGATAATGATCAAGATGGTGAGAATAATCTCTCCTCTGAAGGGCATTCTTCTGTCTAGATGGATAACAAGGATAAAAAACAAGACAAATCATTTCACCAAAATTAATTTATTCCATGTTCTTTTCCAACATAACCAAAGGGAAGATACAAAGGCAAATAATTTTTCTAGGATAAAGGAAGGTATTATAAAATAAATGGGGTAAAAACCATGATCCACATCCCCTAAGGTTACCGATACATGTAATGTATAGGTGTCACACCATTTACAGAGATAACAATCCCCATTTCACATAAGCATGAGCTCAAGGGGAATTTACCACACCTCGATCCTTAAAATGAATCCTCATAACTTATGATGGAAATGTGGGATCCGACCCTTATTTCAAAGAGAAATATCCGTATCCAAGAATTTAGCCATGCCTTCATGGTTTGAGGAAATCCAAGCTAAAATCAATTTCTTCTCAAATTCTTATCCCATTGCAAATTTGCAATATTCTCTGGCTTATATGAGGTTTCATCATAATTAGTGGGTGGAAAATTTTGGGTCATGTAGTCTTAATTATTTTCATGGAGCAAATTTGATGGTAAGCAGTTTCCCTCATGCCTCTAGCTTCTCTAGTTCCTCTGGGTTCACTAGTTCCTCACAAATCAATGATATTTATTTCTTGTGTCTTCTTGGGCCTCCTTTCCCTCTCTCTGTCTAGGTTTGGAGTTATATTGGAAGAATCTCATTATCGGCCATTTCGGTAAGGAAATCCACCAATGTTGGTTTGGTATACATCATGCTATCACTGCTTTCTTAAGTTCATAGGAAATTGAAAGGGAAGACAACTTGATGGGGAATTTGACTAACAGTTGTTGGGTTTTCTTTAATTTGGTGAAAATGGAGTTTCCAACCTGCAAAAACAATATGCACAAGGAGATTATGAATTTGAAAAAGGATCTAAGAATACATGAAGAACATATTAAGGGGAAAAGTTCAGCAATCCTCTCCATCTATACACAGTTGCAAAACATTGGAATTCAAAACTCCATGCAAAGTGATCCCCCTGTCAAAAATTTGGATTATCATTAGCAACACTTGATAGATCTAGAAGAAGAGTTCATCCTTCTCCGAAAATCCATCAACTTCTGGAGCCAAAATTCCACTTCATTAGCCTTGAATTAAGATACTGTGATGGAGACAAAACCGTGCCAGCAATAGGAGGATGAAATAGTGCAATAGTCCTAAGAAAATATGGAAACTTATAAGTCTCTTATCCATCCAGATCACCCAACCAAGACTAAAATTAACAATCGTTAGTCTATGTTTTGCAAATGCATTTTGGTTTCAGGTCTCTTTTTTCAGCTATACACCAATAGAACTTATAAATTTTGCACAACAAAGGATGTCTGTAATAATTTTGGATCTCTTTTAAGATTCTCCTTGGATTGAAATTTATTCATTGAATGTAAAAGATCAAAGAATCTACCTTGCAATAGATTTTATTAATACAAACATAGGTATTTCTGTGAAAAAAAAAACAACTTTCCTCGATTTAATATTCATTAAAGGTTAATTTGTTGTGCTAGAATTTGGATTCTCCTTTGCTAAAAGCCTTTGTTTTTCAATACATATCTTTTCCTTTTCCCTTTCTTCAATTGCCTTTTCTATGGGATGCCTTTTCCTTGACCACTTTCTTTTACGATTATGATGGTTCCCATGTTTACATATATTGCAATTACAAAGAAACTTGACAATTCTCTTCCAATTACAAAAAATGCAGAAATTTTTCTTCCCATCATAGAAGAAGAAAAATATTGGATTCCAATTAAAAAATATTTGTCTTTCAGTTTCTTAAATTGTCTTGTAAATACATGGGAATATAATAGTTTTCTTTCAGTTTCACAAAATGTCTTCCAATTACACAAAATTTATCTTCTAACTATAGAAGAAGTCAAAGTCTTACTTCCCAATAGTATAAAAATACAAACATATGATTTCCAATTGCACTAAAATGCATACCATAGTGTTTGTTGTCGATCTTATTGCACATTTGAAAATATTCAGTCATTGTTTGGATGTTGTGTGAGTGGAAAGAATAGGTTTTTGGTAGGAAAATCAAAAGAGTGGATGTGTTATTAAAAATGTGCATGCATTGTTTTTCGAAAATGTTATTCTCAATAAATTTCGACAATGAATGTGCACCTGAAACTTGCATTCACACCCCCCTTAAAAGCACGTGCATGCTCTTAAAATCATGCACACACCTTTAAAATTGTTCATGCACTCTTAAAATAATTCATTCACTCTTAAAAGTGCACATATGCTCCCTTTATTCTCACTCACACCTCCCTCTTATATCTATCTATTTCTATCTCCCCCCTCCCCTCTCTCTCTCCATCCCATTATTCTACCCCTCTCTCTTCCCCCCACTACCCACTCCACCCCTCTCTCTTTCTTAGTCTCTCTCACTCAAGACCTTGCACATGGTCTATAGAACAAAGTTAGGCCTTGGGCCCTGAAGGCATCATCTAGGCATCTAGGTCCCATAACAACACATTAAACAACAACAACTAGCATTTTCATGGTATCTTTGGCTTCTACTAGGTAATTATTCGCATTAGGACATTTTTAGGAGTAAGTATGTGTCTCAAGTCCCTAGATATGGTCAAGGTAAATGACCCAATCCTTAGGCCCTAAAGGAAGCTTCTATGCATATGGGGCAATTAAGCATGAATGACTTGGTATGGGTATCCATGACACTATGGATCTTGGTTATGTGGCCTTAGGGCCTTAAACATGGTCAAAGGAGAAAACTTGAATCTTCATCTCTAATTATATCTGTTAGCCATCTAGATATAAGTAGGTCTCCTCCACCAAGCACACATGGCCTTCCAAGGGTATCATTCACTTACGATTGAGTATGTCAGTTCCATTAGGTGGCTTTGAGTAAAATGTGGGTGTCTCGAGGACATGAGAATGAGGTTTTGATGAAGAAGACCATGTCTCTTGACCTAAATAAACCATTGGGTAATCTAATTCCATTAATAATGCATCAAAGCACGAAGCATGACTCTACATGGGTACCCATGGTGATTTGTACCCAAGTCTTTTGGACTTGGGGCCTTGGACACGTTTATGGGAGGAGAGCTAAACCTCAAGCCCTAAAGTAATTTTCTAGTGAACCAAGGCTAATAAGGTTGACCCTTCCCACCACACATGGCCTCTTGAGGGTATATTAGGATTATGATTAAGGGTGTTGGTTCCATTAGGCAGTTTTGAGTAGAATGTATGTTTCTTATGGCATTGGAAATGATGTTCCAAGGAAGAAGGCCATGCCTTTCTACCCAAATAAATCATTGAAGCATATAGAGCCATGAACAATGCCATTAATCTCCATGCATGACTTGGTATGGGTATCCAAAACACCATGGATATAGGTTTTGTGGTCTTCTGGCCTTAGACATGGTCAGTGGACGAGATTTAAAGATCGGTCCATAAATCTTCTATCCATCTAGGTCTACAAATATTTTCTCCACTAACCATACATAGTCTCTTGAGAGTATCACTGGACTATGATTGAGGATATCCATTCCATTAGGTGGTTTTGAGTAGTAGATAGGTGTCCTAGGGCCTTGGGAATGATGTCTAAGGAAGGATACCATTGAGGCATCTAAAGCCATTAACAACGCCTTAAGGCACCAAAAATTATTTAAAAGGATTATTGATGGTGCTATGTATCCAGGTCTTTGGGACTTGGGGACTTGGACATGGTTAGTGGAGGATACTTGAACCTCGGGCCCTAAAGAAATCTTCTATCCATCCAGGGCTAAGAGGTTTTCCTCCACCAATCACGCATGGCCTCTTGAGGGTATCATGGGAATATCATTGATGATGCATGTTCCATTAGATAGTTTTGAACAATATGTACATGTCTTGGTCCTTGGAAATGAGTTTATAGGGAAGAAGACTATGCCTTTGGCCCTAAATAAACCATTGAGGTATCTAGATCCATTAACAGTTCCTTAAAGAAACACACATGATTTTAAAGGGGTATCGATGGTGCTATGTATCCAAGTGTTGGGAGCATGGGTCCTTGGACATGGTTAGAGGAGGAAACTTGAACCTTAGGCCATAAATAAATCTTATAACCATCCGAGGCTAATAATGTTTCCTCCACCAACCACACATAACACACTTAGAGTATCATGGGTATATGATTGATGATGTATGTTCCATTAGGTGGTTTTGAGAAATATGTGTTAACACCCAAAAAGTGCTCACTAGCTCATTTCCTTATTCACATGACACATTTGTCCATTTTTTCACCATTTGAGCCTCTAAAAGCACCAAAAGGTCACCAAAAGACCTTAATACACCCCATTTTCCACTCAAAATGAGTATTTTTCCTAAAAAAGCATAAAAAACCCTCAAAAAGGGTCCAGAATTCCCAAAAATATTAAAAAGGGAATAAAAATATTCAAAATATTCAAAAAAAGAAAAAGGAGGGAAAAGGTACCTAAACCATGTTGGTCAATACCATTGGTTTCCTCAAAACCATAATCGTATTCCCCACCACCAAAAACTATAAAAAGGTGGTAGGGGCTCCTCTCTTGACATCCATCCATCTTCCTATCCTCATGCTGCCAAAATCTCCCATGAGCTTTTGGCCATTGTAGCTACCTTGGAGAAGGAACCTTTAGAGTTTGGAGCTGCTCACCCTTGGAGCTACTCAACAATCTTCATCACTTGGAGGTATTATCATTGCAAGCACTTGCTTGCCCTTCTTTTTAATACAAAGTTATTCTTTATTCTATTTCTTGTTCTTGTTTTCAATTCAAAAGTTTATTATGATATGCACATGTTAGTTTAGTTTAGTTTTAGTTTTAGATTTACAATTGTTTTTGCTTTAATATTTGAAACTGCTGCTACTAGTTAGCAGGTGCCCATAGCACTAAGCTTGGTTGAAAAACCAAGCCAACAATTTTTGGTGACTCCGCTGGCTTAGAACTCTTAGATCTCAAATTTTTCTTTAGATCTTAGTTTTTGTTAGTATTAGTCAGTTTAATTCATAGATCTGCCACCCTAGACAGCAGATCCATTGCTGTTCTAGATCTTGGCCCATTCTATTGCCATTAACAGCCCGAAATTTTCAATTTTTGGGTTCATTTTTCGGCGTCCGTGTACGGCTTTCACCTCGTGGATTTTTGCCCAATAGTCGCACGGCTCATCGCGACTGCGCGGCTCTTTTCCGCGCAGCTCATCGCAATTTCATGGCCAATTTGTGCACTGCACATCGTGGCTTCGCGGTCATTTTTCGCGCTACACATTGCGACTGTGTGACGAAATCCCGCGCTGCACATCGCGGCTTCGCGGCTGAAACCCGCGCTGCCCATGGCGACTGTGTGATAGAAAACCGCGCGGTCCATCGCGGCTATTCTGCCAAAACCCGCGATGCAAGTTTTTTTTTTTTTTTTCAATTCGGCCAATCCGTTAAAAAATTAATTTTTTACTGTATTTTTTGGCAACATAGCACATTTTACAGTATTAAAATTCCTACATTTTTTACAACCATGGAAAAATTTTACTATTTAGAATGCTCCTTTAAAAAAGTCTTTTTAAAAAGTTTCAGAAATTGAAAGAAGGATTTATTTGCATTTTATCTAGATAAAAATTTTACTGTTTACTTCCTTGATATTTTTCCCATAGCAAATTTTAAAAGAAATCCATTTATTTCTTGAAGAAGTCATATTATTTGCTTTCCTATTTCAAAAGATCCTTTGTTTTTTGAATATTTTCTGCAAAGCATTTACATTTTCAATTTCAGTTTAAAATACCACACGTGCACCCACTCAAACACGTATTTTAAACTGATCCTTAAAATTTACCCTAACTTCAACCAACTTTTAACCCCACTTGGGGAGCACTTAAAAGAACTTTGTAGCTAGGTAGAATTGAGGGGATAGGTGTTCCAATAACACCCCTCAGTTATTACATTTGAGACATAGCTGTTGTCCATTAGGGAACCAAAATCTCCTAGTATTTTTTGGCACGGTCACAACCAGTTTATCGGAAGGCCTCTCCCCTAGGAGGGTTGAAGTCGTGAGGATGGTTCCGGAAGCCTGAGTGGAATACCAAAATCCATTTAGTAACCGAAGGCTACCATTCGTAGTTCTCAGGATATCTCTGTATGGGGGTATTGTGGTAAAAGGACCAAATGGCAGATTTACCTTTTCTGAACGTGTCATGAACGGAGTATCCTAGTTGCCATTCTTTAGGATTGATTACCCGGTGTCCCTCCCGGTAGGGGGATATCTAGCCGTTGATTCAACACTCAATATTGTCTGACTTGGATTTCATCACCTTGCAGAGAATATCGTTTGTTGATTCACAATACTTTTAGTTAGGTGTTTGCATGATACAATCCACCTTTGGTCTAGTAGCATCTCTTTTTTCTAGAAGCTATTTGACTGTTGGTATTCTGACCATTTTTGTTGCATCCCTCCACTTATTATAGCACAGCTGCTATAATAAGTGCTTTTTGAGGTTGATTTTTTGGCCTGAGAGGCTTTATTTTCACTCCCCTTTTTGCACCCTTGGTTGCATTAGGGTTTCAAGTTTTTTATACATTACCACCTTACACTAAAAAATTGTTTTTACACAAAAAACATATTTCTCACCATTGAGAATTTTAGATGATCTCATCATCTTCAGGGTGAAACCCCAGAGTTCAGTCTACTTGGCTCTCCACGTCACTGACGTCGAACCTTATCCCTTGACTCGACACATCATCGATCAAACATATAGTCATCCGATTCTGACATGCCTCACTTCACATCTGATTCTGAGGCTGAATCCAAAAACCCTACCGAGTTATTACCAACCAACCTCATGGCTGGAACAAAATTCGACCCACTTTTTACCAGTACCATAGGAGATACATCCACAAACCCTTCTACTGCGGTGCCATCCATGGCAACCACCACCCCCCTAGGTATGCCTAATATGGGGGACACCCCACATTTAGGAATGCCCAACACAGGACTACCTCCTATTATGGGTATTCCAAACACAGGGGTCACACCCCCTCTCATTACCACAACCTCGATTCCAGGAATCCCTACTACTATTCCTAACCTTGGTGTAACCCATGTTGCACTTGGAAACGCTATACCATACCAAACCACAGCAATTGGAGGACACATACCTTCAATACCTAGCATACCCTTAGGGGCTACTGGAACACTACATCATGCCACCATGAATAGTCATGTCCCATTCATTACGCCACATCCATCTGCTAGTTTACCTTACATGGCGAGTCTGAACTTACCAGACTTAGCCAGGCTAACCAACGATCCTATCAAACACGACACTACGTGGCCTCACATGCCCACCAAACTCCCCTCCGACATCCCTAAGTTTGAGGGAAAGGCAGGTGAGGACCCCTAGAACCATATTATGTCCTTCCATCTATGGTGTTCCTCCAACTCCATAGTGGACGACTCTGTCTGCCTCCGTCTGTTACAGTGTAACTTCACTGGCTCTGTAGCTAAGTGGTATATTGAGCAGCCCCATGGGACCCATGCCACCTTTACCTCCCTTGCCTTGACCTTCCTGCAGTTCTTTCAGTTACCTGTCCGCTATGATGTGGGATTTGAGATCCTACTATCTTGCAGACAGAACACGGCCACCCACATCACTGACCACATTCATGAGTGGCGTCGATGCCGAAGCCTCTGCAAAATCAAGTTAGACGACCGTATCTTCGTAGATTGGTTTCTAAAATTCCTCCTCCCTCTTATTGCCAAGGATGTGGCATCTGAACAACCCCAGTCTGAAGAAGAGGCCATCCTCAAAGCCCAACAATTTGACCTCATTTACGCCCAGTCGGGTTATCTATATACCATTATACCGAACGCCCCTCGGGGCGATTCATCCCAACACGATGCACCGAGGGCATCCCATGCTGCAGATGGCATCATTGGCCGTATTGCCTCGCATCCCCAACCCTTTTCCATTGCACATCCTAGCCATGACCCCGACCTTTTGCGGGCTACATGTCAATTTGGAGCAACCAATTCATATGCTCCCATGGCACATCACCACCATACCCACGGACCGTCATGTCCACCTCAGTGCTTTGGTAATACACCACCCGCATACGCCCCCCCAGCCACATCTCAACCAATGTATTACCCACAGCAAGCTGCAACAGCTAACCCAACACCTCCAATATCTCAGGGTTACCAACAACCCCAGCAGGTAACTGGACCACCTCCAGCCCCACCAGCTTATTATCCACCGCAACCTGTTCCCACACCTGCGGTAAACCAAAATCCTCCCGCTTCTCAAGGGAAAGTCTACACCCAACAAAATCAGCCACAACATCAAAACAACCAGTGCAATCAGGGTGGACAACAAAACCATGGAAGAGGACGTAACCGCGGCAACAACCAACAACAGAATCGAGGTCCACCACCCAATCCCCCAAATAACAACAATGTTGCTCCTCCCAACCAGAATCCGGATCGTCATCCCAGGCAGCCCAAAAACAATAACCTCAAAACAAACCATCCTTGTTCTATCTGCGGGGTCTATGGCCATTACACACATGCTTGCCCACATTTGGAGCGAGCTCGGCAACTCTAGACTGACGATGCCCATCGTCAAGGGCAAGCGGCTCCTCAGGTGCCACCCAACCCTCCACCACCTCAACATCAACCTTTGGTGCTACAAAACCCCTTTCCAACCCAAGGCATAGTGAACACTCAGCCATTCGATCCCCCTTAGGGAAACCCACCACCACAACAAATCACTTATGCCGCTCCTGATCAACCCATGATCAATTCAGATACCCACCACTTGTTGATGATGTCATCCACAGATGCCAACCTCCAAACCCGCTGGAACCAATATGGCTCCACCCCTGAAGCCCCTCCTGCTGACAAGAACACTAACGTTCATCCCACAGATTAGACGTTACGTATACCTCCGGTTCCACTCGATGGCGCTTCTAAAGCACCTCACTTCCCACTTCGTCGCATCAACAATAATCCCAATGCTCGTGCTGCGTCGAATTACAACATTGTAGATGACTTAGCCCAGTCTCTTGCAGCCATGTCTGCTTTAGAAATCTTTAAAAACTATCCTTCATAGCGCAAGACTTTGCTCTCTGCCATTGGTGCTATTGACCTCAATGATTCACAACTGATGGCATTTGATTCAAACTAGTCCGAACCACGCTTGCCTTCCACTTTAGCATTCCAAGTTTCCATTTCCGTTCAGAATCTTGTCATCCATCGGTGCATTATCGATGAAGGGGCCTCTACATGCATTATGTCCACATTCATTTGGCAGAAGTTGGGATCTCCTACTCTCCAGCAGTCCACCACTGCGTTGCAAGCCTACGACGACCGTTCGGCTCAACCCCAAGGTCTCTTACCTAATGTCCCCGTCCAGCTAGCTGGTAAAACCGTGCTCATTGACATAGAGGTCATGAATGCCCAACTTGACTATAACCTCTTACTTGGCCACAGCTACATGTATGCCATGCGGGCTGTTGCCTCATCCATTTTTCATACCATGATGTTCCCTCGTGATGGATGCGTGGTCAAGGTCGACCAACTCACCTATTACGATCCCAAGGCCCCCACTGCACTTGAAAATGTTCTCCCTATGGTTGAACAACCTGTTTGCGGTGCAACTACCTTATTTATTTCCTCCGTGGGACCCGGACTATACTCCGATGCACCGATGACTTCTACATTCCAATCTATTCCACCACCGTCACCGGAGACCCACGTCGCTGACCTCTATACTCTTTCACACAATACACAAACACCCGACAATCAACCATCCTTGTTACCTAAACCACCATTGGTCCCTAGTCACATTGGTGTTACACCCATCCACACAATCCCCTTTCTATTTCCTCCCTCAGGTGTAGTAAGCGCTCCGGTTATGGCTACCCTTAGTCTCCCCGAGTTAACATTGGGATTACCCGTGTGGTATATTTCGCCTCCCGTTCCCCCGCCGACACCAAATGTCATCCTACAACTGGTGCAACCCATTGTCACTTCTACTCAAACACCTCCCAGTATCACTACTCCTTCGTCATCTATGAATCCCCCTCCTCTCATCAGGCCCACTGGGGGCAGAGGCCCACAACCATAAACTGCGGTACCCCCACCCAAAGCAGTTAAACATCCCCCTGTGTTCCGTGCTCCTCCTAAATGCTCCTTGTGTGACGAGTTAGGCCATCCAACTCATCAATGCCCACAGTTACCTGCATTACAGGAACACATGCAAATGCTTGACGACGACCCCAACATCCCGGTTGTCAAAATCGACTCAAACCCCAAGCCTCGTGACAAATCACTGCGTACCAACCACCCTTGTGCGATATGCGGTATTTACGGCCACTACTCACATCACTGTCCTGATATCCCAGATTACAGAGCAGCATTGTACAAGTTGAATAACGTCGACTTAGAAATATCTCCTCCCCTCATCGAGGAAATCTACCCTCTCGTATCATCCTCATCCGGAGAGATTAACACCGTTTATATGATCTCTTCGACTACTACTACCTCGTCAACCGATTTGACCACTCAAAGTTTCCCCAATGATGAGGAGATTCTAGAGGCTCTTACTGCCCCTAATTTCCCCTGGGAAGATATGCACCATCATTCATACTTCCTCCCAGAAGAGACCTCATCCACCACCGCTACCCAATTCGCGGTTGAGTCCAAAGATTTCCCTCCTACTAAAGTCGACTGGTTTAAGGATCCTATTCCTACTCCTGATGCCTTTGAGGAAGGTAACATGGCCAATATCTCACCCATCATCCACATTGATATCTCTGACCCACCTGGTGCCCTTGAAATCATTACATTAGGAGCCTAATGCAGTGAGCATGAGAGTGGAGAATACAAAAAACATTTTCCAAGAATTTCGTGATGTCTTTGCTTGGTCCTATACCGAGATGCCTGGTCTTGACCCCGCCTTTATAGAGCACCACATTGACACACGGCCTGATGTACCCGCCGTTCGTCAAAAACAGCGACCCATTCATCCCCCACCATCTTCCTCCTTGGAAGAAATTAATACCGTTTACACGATTTCCACTGGATACCCCCCTGTCCGGTCGACCCCTTCCATTGATCCCTTTCACACAAATGTTCCACTCTGCTACGTCGATTTCGCTAATGGTGCAAGCCATTGGTCCCCCAATCTGGCCTCCACAGCTTGGGTAATATATTCCCCTTCAGATGAGTTGATCCACATCGACGGAGTGTGTTTAGGTGATGCCACCAACAACCAAGCTGAATATGATGCCGTGACCGGTCTCCTGGCCGCAGCTCTCCAAATGAGCATATATCATCTTAACGTTTTCTTGGACTCACAACTCCTTGTGTCCCAGCTCAACAATGATTACCAGGTACGCGATCCCTATCTTTTCAAAAAAAAATTGTGCACTAAACAAATGATTCGTCAGTTTGAATCCATTTCATTCACACATGTCCCAAGAAACCTCAATAGTGTAGCAGACCATATGGCCAACAACGTACTTGACTAGCACACCAATCAAATCATTTCATAAAGAAAATGCATCCACGTGCATAACATGTGCCTCCACGGGCATATACCAAAACAAAATATGCATCCACGTGCATAACATGTGCCTCCACGGGCATATACAAAAGATCAAAATGTTGCATCCACGTGCATAACATGTGCCACCACGGGCATACAGAAAATCAAACATGCCTCCACGGGCAAACAAAAGACAACAAATGCATCCATGTGCATACACGACTATATATCAACATCATATATATATATATATATATATATATATATATATATCAAAACATGTCATAGGTGCCCTCAGCACCTAATATACAAAAATACATCAGCCGTACAAAAAATAGCTTCCCCATATGCTCATCAACATTTGGGGGCAAATACATATCATCTAGTCATCACGGTCTCTAGGCTCCTCTGCCGCCTCCTCCGCCGGTCTCGTCGGATCATTCCAAGTGCGGACTCACCTCTCCGTCAGCCCCGCTGGATCATCCTGTAAACGAATCCTACCCTCCAGTGGCCCTGCTTGATCCCGTCGATCCCCATCCCTCCACTCAGCCACCATCAATGCCTCTCTCAGCAAGATCGAGCGCCACTCATGAGGAGCCTCGAAACATCGCTCGACAATGTCCCGATCCAGATCCCTCCATCCATCCTTTAGGAAACCTGAGAGAATCATATCCAATGTCTCTCAGACACCAGCGACAACATCATCTCGAGGGCCAGCCCCTCGACCACGAGCCCCAAATCCTTGACCATGTGGAGGCGGTATAGCTGCCGGAGGTGGAGCAACCACCATCGCCCGTCCCCTGTGCGCCACATAGTCAGCCAGTGGAACAAGACCAACATCTGCACAATGCAAATAAACCATCATATACATATCTAACTATAATAATACCAATAAATCTAGAACACATGATATAGTAGAGAACAAAACATACCATCTAAACCCCAGGCCTGTCCCTGGGCTCGAGGCATCTCCGGATCTCCTCGGTTATCCATACTAGCATATGGATAGTCCTCAATCAGTAGAGGGATCTACTCCCACTACTCATACATCTCCTGCGAGAAGAACCCGTGGATACCACCACCACCGTGAGGCATCATCTGCCCCCACCGCACCATCTGCGGCTCGCTCACCAAACCATCACGAATGGGCACCTGTGGTCGCAAAGTTGGTACCCGCTCAAAGAAAAAAGAACACAGAAAGGAGGCATAGAAGAACTCTCCCCCATACCCACGATGAACATCACGACTTTCAAACTGACAGTCGTGATGAACATCGCGACTGTCAGCCTCAAACCCTCGATGTCCATTGCGGTAAAGGAGCCGAAACCCATGATATTCCATGTTGGAAGGCCAACATGGAATTTTGCGGCCTTTGGGGGCCCGCCGCTAACCAAAAAGGACATAATTGAAAAGGCTAAGGCGAATAGAGTTACCTGAAACTCGTGGAATCGAAAACCAACGGTGAAATCTCCCGAAAATCAAGAAAGAACTATGACTGCTCTGCCAAACTCACACGTAACAATGACACGTCATATGGGCCCCATGCCCTCTTTATAGAGATTCCACCATTTTTCAAATAACCATTCCGGTGTCATACGACGGCCGTTTCTCAAACCATTGGTACCATCAGAATCAGAACAGCGAGAACTTCATGACAGTTCTTTCCTTTTCCTGTTTTCACCAGGTCCATTTTTTGACCATTTTTTCATGCCCTCGTTGCCTCGGTTTGTGTGCCACATCGACCGTCGTCCATTTTTGACGAATCTTATATCACCGGATTCAGTTTTCTGCGCTCGTGATGATGCTTGAGATCATTTCTCGCTCTCACGCCCAAATTTTTTGAGCATTTTTTCATGCCCCCTCGTCGCCTCGGTTTGTGTGCCACATCGACCATCGTCCGTTTCCAACATGCCTTATATCGCCAGATTCAGTTTTCCATGCTCGTGATGACGCTTGAGATCATTTCTCGCTCTCATGCCCAGATTTTTTGGGTATTTTTTCCCATGTCCCCCCGTCGCCTCGATTTACGTGCCACATCGGTTGTCATCCGTTTTCGACATGCCTTATATCGCCAGATTCAGTTTTATGCACTCGTGATGACTCTTGAGATCATTTCTCGCTCTCACGCCCATATTTTTCAAATATTTTTTCCCATGCCCCCCCCGTCGCCTCGGTTTGCATGCCACATCGGCCATCGTCCATTTTTTATGAATCTTATATCGTCGAATTCAGTTTTCCATGCTCATGATGGTGCTTGAGATCATTTCTCGCCCTCACCTCCAGATTTTTTGGGCATTTTTCCCATGACCCCTCGTCACGTCGGTTTGCGTGCCACATTGGCCGTTGCCCCTTTTTTACAATCTTTATGTCACTGGATTCAGTTTTCCACACTCATAATGATGCTTGAGACCTTTTCTCGCCCTCATCAATCCCTTTTTGTTCAGTATAATTTTACCCCTTTTTGGGCCGAGCAATCCCTTTTATGAAAAAGGCACTTAGGGAGTTTCTGTTAAGCTCTTTTCTGACTCCTAAAATAATGAAAACATCGTTGAGCAACCTTGCTTCCTTTCATGCTCGCTAAACGTATCTGAAAGGGCATCTACCTGGTATAAGTTTATCCCTTTTCCATACCTTGTAGACTAATTACAAAAAAGGAATACTCTAGTCACATCGGCTAGAAGAGTTCTCCATTTGCATCATTTTATGTTTTTTCGGGCCTTGGAGACTAACTTACGAAAAAGAACACCAATGGAGTCCACTTACCGCTTTCAGACTCTCTAAACATGAAAGCGACCACGAGCAATCACCATCCCAGGCTCGTAAAACCAACAGGACAGTAATCATAACCACTGCAGAGTCTTCTTATCATTTTCAGACTCCTTAAAAATGAAAGTACCAACGAGCACGAACAGTCCTGGGCTCAAAAAATCCACAGGACAGTACCATTTCAGAGCACACTTTTATCCCTTCTTGGAGCTCATTAAAACTACGAAGAAGGACCTAATGGTGCTTCTCGGTGCCACAAGAGATCACGTCTATTCATAGGGAAACTTCCCCATTTTGGTCTCCTTTGTTCAGAGTATTCTGCAGTATGTCACCCTGAGAACCCCTCGACAACACCCATCAGCTTGACCCCCCCCAAGAGTCAATACATACCTTTCAGTCCTTAACAGCTATGATCCCCACAACTACAAGTCAGTTCCCTACACTGCTAAGTCAACCATGTCATCATGCTCTGAACAAAGGAAGTTTGATTCTACCCACTATATGACCCCAGTTACTTCCCATCCCCACAAGTATGTCAGTCCTACCATCAGTACTACCACACTTCAGTTCTACACCTCGCACTCCTATCAAGGAAACATCATTGCCTTGTTAGTTGTTGGTCTCCCTCTGTCGACGACAACCAAACTTATTACAGAGGATAGACCTAGAGGTCCCTGTGTCTTGGACTCATCACCATTTATGATGAGTGCCTACGAATCATTTCGAGAGGAGTCCTCAGTGCCTCTCCAAATGGTTGTTTCTCACATGCTCGACTTCAAACACCTTGATCGCATCGTTGAGACTTGCATAGGGTATTGTTCCTTTCCGTTATTAGTTGAAGACCCCGGATACCTCCTGACTCTTCCACATTTGAGAGTCTACTTATGAAAACAACCAGTTACATTTTTTCTATAGATATCCGGGTTGCGCATGGCGACAGTATTCACATGTACCCCAGTTTTTATACTCCCTCGAGTATACAGTTACATGTACATGTACTTCTCAGAGATGGCTCACAGTCATCGAGTCCCTACAGATCTTGGACACCTTCAGTTTCAGCAGTTCATCAACCCTTCTGAGACCTTATTCAGAACGGTTGTTGCTTTATTCTAGTGTATCAGTCATTCAGATCAGTCATGTTATGATCATGAGTACATCCCAAAATGATGTCCCCTCTAGACCATTATGATGTACCAGCATATTTTTTATGTATTTTTCAGGTCCCCCTTCTTGGGACTAATTGTTATGTATATGTCTTGATACGAGCATGGGTATTCCTGCCTCATCCATTATCAGAGATTATTTCTCATTCATAATGGGGCCATGTAATATTGTTTATTTTTTGCAGCTTCCAAGGGCCGTGGATCGAGTCTCCAATCGGTCTCTTCTCCTCCCCAAACCCCAGAAAAAGACAAAAGAACTATGATGTCTATCGGCCATACGATGAGCTCCTGCCCTCACACATCAGGGGGCAATCTGTTAACACCCAAAAAGTGCTCACTAGCTCATTTCCTTATTCACATGACCCATTTGTCCACTTTTTCACCATTTGAGCCTCTAAAACCACCAAAAGGTCACCAAAAGACCTTAATACACCCCTTTTTCCACTCAAAATTAGTATTTTTCCTTAAAAAGCATAAAAAACACTCAAAAAGGGTCCAAAATTCCCAAAAATATTAAAAAGGGAATAAAAATATTCAAAATATTCAAAAAAGGAAAAAGGAGGGAAAAGATACCTAAACCATGTTGGTCAATACCATTGGTTTCCTCAAAACCATAATGGTATTCCCCACCACCAAAAACTATAAAAAGGTGGTAGGGGCTCCTCACTTGACATCCATCCATCATCCTATCCTCATGCTGCCAAAATCTCCCATGAGCTTTTGGCCATTGTAGCTACCTTGGAGAAGGGACCCTTGGAGTTTGGAGCTGCTCACCCTTGGAGCTACTCAACAATCTTCACCATTTGGAGGTATCACCTTTGCAAGCACTTGCTTGCCCGTATTTTCAATACAAAGTTATTTTTTCTATTTCTTGTTCTGGTTTTCAATTCAAAATTTTATTATGATATGCACATGCTAGTTTAGTTTTAGTTTTAGATTTACAATTGTTTTTGCTTTAGTATTTGAAACTGCAGCTACTAGTTAGCAGGTGCCCATAGCACTAAGCTTGGTTGCAAAACCAAGAGAACAATATGTACATGTGCTAGGGCCTTGGAAATTACTTTATAGGAAATAAGACTATGCCTTTCTCCCTGAATAAATAATTGAGGCATCTAGATCCATTAACAATGCCGCACGACATAACACATGATTTGAAATGGGTATCGATGGTGCTATGTATCCACGTCTTAGGATTTGGGGCCTTGGACATGGTTAAAGGAGGAGATTTGAACCTTAGGCCCTAAAGGATTCTTCTAGCCATCAATGGATAATAAGTTTTCCTTCACCAACCACACATGGCCTTCTGAGGGTATCATGGGAAAATGATTGATGATGTATGTGCCATTAGGTGTTTTTTAGTATTAACTACATGTCTTAGGGACTTGGGAATGAGGTTCTAGGAAAGAATACGAAGTGTTTGACCCTAGAGAAATCGTAGCGGCATCCAAAGCCATGAAAAATGCCTCAAATAACCACACGTGAATTCATATGGGTATTAATGATCCACTATGTAATTAGGGTTTGTGGGCTTGGGGCCTTAGACAAGATTAGTTGAAGAGACCTAATTCTTTTGCCCTAATGGAATATTCTATCCATCCATGGATAAGAAGGTTACCTCCACTGACCACAGATGGCCTCCAAAGGGTATCATTAGCCTATGATTGAGGATTTTGGTGCCATTATGTGATTTCAAGTGGTTTGTAGGTGTCTTAGGACCTTGGGAATGATGTTCCTAGGAAGAATGCCATGCCTTTGGCATTGAATAAACTATTGAGGCATATAAATCCATGAAAAATGACTCGAGGCAGGATGCATGACTTCATAAGAGTATCCATGGTACTATGTATCAAAGTTGGAGACTCATGGCCTTAGACATGGTTAGATGAGAAGACTTGAATCTACAACCCTAAATGAATCTTCTAGCCATCTAGGTATAAGTAGGTTTCCTCCACTAATCACACATGGCCTCATGAGGGTATATGCATTAGCTTATGATTAAGGATGTCAGTTCAATTAGGTGGTTATGTAGGTATCTCAAGGACATATGAATGAATTTATGATGAAGAATACCATGCCTCTTGACGTAAATAAACCATTGAGGCATCCAAAGACATTAATAATGCCGCACAGTATCACTTATGCTTTGTAGGGGTACCCATGGTTCTATGTAACCAATTATTTGGGATTTGGGGCCTTGGACATGTTTAAAGGAGGAGACCAAAATCTAGGGACCTAAAGTAATTTTCTAGTGATCGAGGGTTAAGAAGGTTGACTCTTCCAACCACACATGGCATCATGAGGGTATATTAGAATTTTGATTAAGGATGTTAGTGTCATTAGGTGGTTTTGAGTAGCATGTATGTGTATTAAGGCCTTGGGAATGATGTTGCGAGGAAGAAGGCCATGCCTTTAGCACTAAAGAAATCATTGAGGCATCTAGAAACATGAAAAATGCCTTGAATCACCATGCATGACTTGGTATGGGAATCTATGACACTATGGATCTAGGTTTTTTGGCCTTCAGGCCTTAGACATGGTCAGTGGAGTATACCTAATGATTGAGCACTAAATGAATCTTCTATCCATCTAGGTTTATGAAGGTTTCCTCCACCAACCACACATGGTATGATGAGGTTATCGCTAGCCTATGATTAAATATGTCCATGCCATTAGGTGATTTTGAGTAGTTTGTAGGTGTCTCAAGGCATTGTGAATTGCATTCAAAGGAAGGATACCATGCCTTTATGCATAAATAAACCATTGAGGTATATATAACCATGAACAATTCCTTGAAGAATGATGCATGACTTCACAAGGGTACCCAAAACACTATGTATCCAAGATGGGGCCTTGGGGCCTTGGACATGGTCAATGGAGAAGACTTGAACCTCGGGCCCTAAAAGAAACTTCTAGCCATCTAGGGATAAGAAGTTTTCCTCCACCAACCACACATGGCCTCCTGAGGGTATCATGGGCATAGGATTGACGATGTATGTTCCATTAGGTGGTTTGATTAATATGTACATTTCCCAAGGCCTTGGAAATGACTTTACAGGGACGAAGACTATGCCTTTGTCCCTAGAAAGAAACCATTGAGGCATTAAAATCCATTAATAATGCCTTGAAGCACTAGGCATGAATTTGTAGGCATGTCCATGCCACCATGTATCCATGTCTTGGGGACTAGGGGTATTGGACATGGTTAGTAGAGGAGAGCTAATCCTTGGCCCCTAAAGGGATATTCTATCTATCTAGAGCTAACTAGGTTACTTCCACCAACCACACATGGCCTCCTAAGGGTATCATTGTCCTATGAATGAGTATGTTAGTAGCATTAGGTGGTTTTTAGTAGTATGCAGATGTCTCTCGGACATGGAAATGATGTTTTAGGGAAGGATACCATGGCTTTGGCCCTATATAAATCATTGAGACATCCAAACCCATGAAAATTTTCTTGAAACACCATGCATGACTTCATAGGGGTATCCATGGCACTATGTATCTAGGTCTTATGGCCTTGGGGTGTTGGACATGCTCAATGGAGGAGACCTTAACGTCTGCCCCTAAATAAATATTCTAGCCATATAGGGATAAGAAGGTTGCTCCCACCAACCACACATGGACTCCTGAGGGTATCATTGGCCTATGATTGAGGATGTTGGTTCCATTAGGGGGTTTTATGTAGTATGTAGATGTCCCACGGCCTAGGAAGAAGACCATTTCTTTGGCCCTAAAGGAACCATTAAGGAATCCAAGTCCATGAACAATACCTCGAAGCATCACACATGACTTAGCAAGGGTATCCATGGTGCTATGTATCTAGGTCTTGTGGTCTAAAAAGTGCTCATATTACTAGTGGAGGATGAATATCCCTATTAGAGAGATTATATGATGGCTTGAGATATCGATCATTGTTAAAAAATTTAGTTTATATTCTTTTAAAAGTAAGAAGGTATATGTATAGAAACATAAAATTATAATAGCATAATGGTGTAGAGCTCTTCAATACCTTTCCAATGAGCTAAAACACTAAAAAAAACTGATGTGTGTTAAAAAATTATGCAACATGGTAAAGCTCATAGAGCGTGCGTTATTTTAAATTCTATTTCCAATCAACAACGTATTTGCTAACATGGTGGCTTTGAATTCATTCTATTTCCAATCAACAACGTATTTGCTAACATGGTGGCTTTGAATTCAGGTTTCGTATGAGGATCTTATGGTTCAAAATGTTCAAAATAATAATAATATTATTTATTATTTTAAATATATTTTGTGTTCACATGTATCAAAATCTTAAAATATATATTCTTTTTATTTCTACTCTAACTTTTTTGCTTTAATCATTTAAGAAAAAATTATGACTAGTAAATTTAATATATCAAAATCTTAAAATATATATATTTTTTATTTCTACTATAACTTTTTTTGCTTTAATCATTTAAGAAAAAATTATGACTAGTAAATTTAATGTTAAGAGCATTGTAATTTGAAGGATATAATAACTTATAGATATATATATATAAATTTAAGATTATAAATTTGGAAAAAATAGCCTTGCAGAAGAACAATGTGTTTTTTAAAATTCTACATATTTTTGTAGTTAAATAAAAAATTATATATTCTGAAAGCTAATTAATTTTCTTATATTTGATCTATTTACACTATATTTAAATTTATTATGAATGTATATTGAATTATCTCTTCAAGTTAACTGGTTGTTGTTTTTTCCAAGTTTATATTGCCACTAATATTATTAGAGACCATCATTAACTTGCACTCACAGGTTTATGTTTCAATTTTGAAACACTTGCTCTATATAACTAGACTACTTTAATTTCCTCATTAACCCAAACTTCGAGAAAAATGTTTGATAGCCATTGGCATATGAGGAAGTGGTCACTTTGAAAAGAGTTGGTTCTGAAAAAAGCATATTACTGCCAATCATTCTTGGTAGGATGGCTTTGGCCCATAGTCACTCTAAAACAACAGTGATGATTGCAAAGACAACATTTTTATGGTTATGAAGAAAAGAAAATATTGAAAATTAAACAATGAAAAGACAACAAAATAATAAAATCTTTTTATTTATGAAAATGTTTCTGAAGACATTGCTGCCAATCATTTTTAATAGGATGACTTTGGCCCATTGTCACTCTAAAACAAAAGTGTGATGATTTCAAAGACAGCATTTTTATAGTTATGAAGAAATGAAACTTATGAAGAAAGGATGGAAAATTAAACAATGAAAAGAGCATTAAAAACAATAAATAATAAAACCTTTTTATTTATGAAAATGTTTTTAAAGACCATCAATATATACATCCAGCGATAGAGTTATAAATGTGGCTAGACAGTGTATAGTTGAATTAAAAGTATTTTACAGCTAAGAGTTTCTGTAAACTTTGCAACTGCATCTATTACTTTGCCTGGGAATACATAGAACTCGTTGCCCAAAATTCCTCTTATCATTTCACTCCAATGGAATTCAAATTACTTGGGTGACTGTGAATCCATGCATGGCAGACGTTTACATATTTTATTTATACAAGTAACCAGTTGAATCCTTGACTTGAGCTTTCTTCTATAATTGCAATGTCAGCTTTTGATGAATTTAACTGTAAAAATTACTCAAACCTAACTCTAGTCTCTATAAAGATGAATCCCTGAAATGGAAAAGTGATAGGTTGTAAGACCAAAAAGACTTTTCACTTTCTACGTACACAAAGCTTTTTGGTACTTCAACTTAAAGCTGATCTCTTGTTTTCCCAGGCAACTTGCCTCTGCGCTCTGCACAATGCACAGAGCTAATTCTGCAACAGTGGGCCTCACCTCCTCCTAACAACTACATTATATATATATATATATATATTTTCAACCTGAATTTTTTTTTGGTTTTACTAATTGCATGCAGGGTGGCTGTGAACTGAGAGATAAGTATAATATTTAATTTGAAGTCAAATGGGACTGTATATCACAAAAATTAAACTAAGTTTCCAAGAATTTAATAGTACCTCCCTCTTGTAACTTTCAAACGGTGATATTAAAAAATCAATTTCCATTAGAGCTTTGCATGCGAAGTTACGTATTATAGCAGAATTCTAAAAATATGTATTTTAATATTGTCGATTAATTCGTACATTACCGTGAGATAACTAGGTCCGTCATGAGACTCCATCATTGCTCAAAAAGTATTAATATAATAAAAACATTTTCTTTAAATGTGTAGAAGTTTAATAGTAAGTCTTTTGTGTTAATGGCTTATGTCATATATATATATAGAAACTTTTTATATATTTGTAGGTTCGTCATGCATGAATATATATATATATATATGTTTGTAGGTTCGTCATCCATGAATATGTATACTATATTGTATGGGTTTTCAATAAAATATTTTCAATAAAATATGTGATTGATGGGTGAGGTAAATGTTCGAAATTTTAACTCTTTTCTAAGTTAAGTCAAGTCTCATATTGGAAACGAGTGTGCATTCTATTCGTACATAACATGTGCATGATATTGTTTATAATAAAAAAAATGATATTGAAGAAAAATGTGTATGTATTATAGTTTGTATTAAATTCAGGGTTGACAGGTGTAGGGGGAGTAATTCCAAGGAGAATAAGCATAGAGTGTTTGTTTGGGTCATTGCGAGAAAGATCAACAACGGTGCGGAATGAATCGGTCTCATCAATGGTATGGAGATTGCTATAAACCTTGGAATTAAGAATTTGATGGTCGTTGGGGATTCCTTAATTGTCATCAGAGAGGCTTGAAACATTGTCTCCAACAAGAAAAATCCCTCCTCTAAGATGCATCATCTATTACTCAGCATCAACAAGGAAATTAAAGAAGTCACCTTTATTCATATACTGAGAGGTATAAATGGGAAAACTGATGGCTTTGCTAACAAAGGGGTCGGGCTCTCTTATGGCCACCTAAACTGTGACAATGTCATTTATGAAAATACATAGATTCCCTAGTCTATGGCTCCTCCATAGATCTTGGGCTCTTGAAATCCCTTCTTGGAGCCTTCATAGCTTATTTGCCATAAACTATAGAACTACTAAAAAATTGTTATTGGGAAACTCAAGTCGGTCTTTCGACGGCCACCCAGATCTTTGTGGGATCCTCAATCAATTCCGCATTAATGCCTATCAGCCAGTTTGCTAGTTGGCTAGCATGCGAAGCATTGGTTTGTGTATAAGACAGGACGAGAGAATGATCAACATTCATCCCAGTGTTGGTTTTTGTTGTTCGAAGTGTTATCAGTTTGGAGTGCCGGTCTTTGTGCTGGAAGGTAGAGTGTAGCATCATATTCTGCAAGGTGAAACAGTGTTTGGAGTGTCGGTCTTTGTGCTGGAAGGCAGTGTGTAGCAATATTGAACATGCAACATCATTTCGCTGGGCATCCTCAGAAATAAAGAAAGGTCTTCCTGAAATGTGTAAGGTGCAGCAAGCCCGTTCGTAGCTCTAATGGTGGTTGCATTTGGGAAAATCCGTCGGTGGCCGAATGCATGGAAGATTTAGGGGGTAAGGCTCATAGAAAAATCCATGGATGTGGCCCCTATTGCAGGCATACTTGGGTTGGTAATTTGCATGGGCATGAAGTAATTCACGCGGTTTCAAAGCAGGTTGAGTATTTGTTGAACCGTCTGCAGGATATGGAAACGCAGGTTTGCATGGTCCATAGTGAAAATTGGAGTTTAAACGGGTCCCGACTCGACTCTACTCTCTAGCTCTATCAACACACTCTGAGGTGAAGGCTCAGAACAGTGATGTAGCTGATAATATTGACCACCTGGAAGAGACTTTGGGTCTTTGCCACCCTCGTAAAACTCATAAATCTAATGCTTCGAGCAACGAGATGACTGACTTGAACCGAAAAATGGACAAGCTAAAACAATTCATGGTACATGCTGGCAATTTCGTGGACCTTAGTGCTGAAAATATTGGGGTAGCTGATTTTGAAGGTGTTGTTATGGACAACAGACTCCGGTAGCAAACTGTTGGTTGGCCTCTTTTTGGTTCTGTTATGTCTCTTTTTCTGCTCTTAAGTTTTTTTCTTAATACTTATGAAATTCACATAATGGGAGCTATCCATAGTTCTGTCAAACTCTTAAAGTGCTCCAAACTTCAATTTTTGTGTAAGGCAGTATAGTAATTATGTTTTATTTATGTATCATCCTTCTTGGACAGTTTTTCAAGTGCTATAGTTTTCATAGAACAAGAAGATATCATGTAAGCTATATGCTTGAAAAGGATGAACTTGGCGTGATGGATGCCTTCCAGTTATGGGATCAATCTATCCACCTCGTTATGTAATCTCTGTTTTTTTATAATCAAAGCTCTTTAATCGTTTGTGTAAAAAAAAATTATAGTTTGTATTAAATTACCAAATTATTGTTACAAATCTGGGTCAAGCTTTCTCTTTACTTTGTTTGTATATTGTTGTTGGGACGCATATGCTTTGTAAGTCGTCCCGTAGTATTATATGTTCCATGGTAATGATCCATAGTATTGGATGCATATGCTTTGTAAGTCGTCCCGTAGTATTATATGTTCCATGGTATTGATCCATAGTATTGACGCATAGACTTAGTATATAAGTACGCGTTGAGGCCAATGAAGGCACCGAGAAGTTATTTGTATTGAGCTTTCTCAAAGGAGGTTTCCCCCTCGAAGTGGTCCGAAATCAATAAATCTATTCCGAGTTCTGTTATTTTTGATATATTGTGCATTTTCATTAATTAATTGTTGGAGGTTCCTCACATTTGGTATCAGAGCACTTTCTTGGGCTTGTTGGGTGGAATTTTTGCCAAAAACGTTTTTCGCATCTGTATTTGTTCCTATCAACTGCCGGTTCGAATCCGGGAATCATCCCTATCTCCTTAACTATGGGAAGTACTTGAGCAAAAGCCCTAAAACTCATTGTGAGGAGTACCACAAGAAACCCGAAGTAGCTGGCCCATTGATAGGACCTACCAGTGAAAAGGTCAACAACCCCTACTTGATTGACTAGTTCCTACCCCTGAGGTAAATAAAGAGCTATCTTTTGTGGCAAAGTGCTTATCAGCTTTACTTGATCCTTGGAGTGAGGGGTGCTTCCCTAATACGCATGTTGTTAGACAAAATTGGTGGCCGAATGAATCCCTCGAACCTTTAGAAAGCCACACATACCAGGGGTCCATATCTATTTCGAGCTGATAAATCATATATTACATCTATCCAGAAATGTTGTCGATTAGTTCTGCGTCGTTGCATATCCATTCTGTTGTCCATCCCTTCCGCGTTGTTGCAGATCCATTCTGAGAAAAAAAAGTATAAAATTCTATTTTTTCGCCAGATCTTTTTTGTTTTAACTAATCTGTTTCCCTTGAAACTTCACGTACACCCCTGCAATGCCATTCTTCATATTTCATTCCTGAGGACCCTATCCCAAATTCCACTTCTCGAAGCCATAAATCTCACATTTGTCTATTTTTAGGGTTTGCCATAACTTCTTCGATTTTCACTCACTCGCCTTCAAATTTTTCCACAATGTTCATTTCCTGATCCTGCTTCTTTGTCCCTCTTTGACAAATTTTCTCATTCTTTCACCCTGCTTCTGAAATCCCCATTTTTTACTTCCCTCTCCATTAGAAAGTGTCCAAAACCTAGTCAAACCCCAATTATCCATCAGAGTTTTTCCCAAATCCAAATTTCCCTTTACTAAAGAAGCTTATGTTTTTGTTTTTCTACACATAAAAAAAAAATTACTTGTTATGGTTGTCACCCACGTAGGAGCACAAATCATGGAGGAAGAACTTGCGGCCCTCAAAACCAAACTCCAAGATCTGGATGAAAATTTTCTTAGCCTCCATTTTCAACATCCATCCATGAACACTAGAGGACAGCCAGAATCTTCTGCAGACACTGGGTTCTCTTATTCTAGCAATTTTTGTGGGCTGAAGCTTGATTTTCCTTGCTTCAATGGTAATGATCTGACTGGATGGATATACTGTGTAGAACAATATTCCAGTTTGCATAATACTTTCGATGTCCACAAAGTTCCACTTGCATCCTTTCATTTGGAACTGGAAGCCCTTTAATGGTACTAGTGGTACATCAAGGCTCATGACAAGCCAAAATGGATAGATTTTTGCCAACTCCTTTTGCAACGATTTAGTCCTAGTGCTTTTGATGACTTCACATGCACACTCACTAAACTTCACCAAATTGGCATTGTGAGAGAGTATCAGACAAAATTTGATAAACTGGCCAATCACACAGAAGGCTTGTCTGATGAATTCTACAAGAGTTCTTTTATCAGTGGTCTCAAGGATTAAATCTGCTCAGAGGTTAAAATGTTCTATCCCAACACAATTATGGAAGTCCTAGGATTGGATAAGTTGGCGGAGGACAAGATCAGAACCCAACAATGCTCCAAATCCACTTTTGTTCCATTCAAAAATATGGTTTCCCAATGACCTCCCATCACGCGAGCTCCTCGACCAACTCCTATCAATAATTTTTCTAAAGCAAAGATGCGGGCACATAGAGGAAAAGGGATTTGTTATAATTGTGACGAGAAATTCACTCTGGGACATAGATGTGTTGAGCAAAAACTCTATTTCTTGGAAATGGATTCTCCACTTGCCTCTGAACTTGGTGAAGACGCTTCAGATATAATAGATGATCAGGTCGACATTCCGTAGCCTCATGTTGAACCTCAGCCTCCGGACAACCACCCAAAGATATCTCTCCATGATTTAGCCAGAGTCACCACCCCACAAAGATGCGATTCAGGGGTTACTTCAAGAAGCTCCCTCTGTTAGAAAAACAGGATCACAGAGCAATAACAATAAACAAGATGAAAATACAAATTACACAAACACATTACAAGAGAGACACAAATATATCGTGGTTCACCCAAGATGGGCTACGTCCACACTGAAAATTTTCAATCCTTATTATTATACCATCCAGCAAAGTGAAGGGATACAATCTACAGCACAACCGCTGCACTTCCTCTTCACTGTCTCATAGTCTCTCTTCATGACCTTAGAGATCTTACAATGCATAATACCTAATACATTTCTTTCCCTAGCCGTATTACAATGTCTTTCTTTTATAGGGGAAATACAATGGAAAAATACCACGGGATACCCAAAACCATGGGCTCGAAATCTGTTGGCGAAACAACCCAAAAACTTCCTTCGGGGGCCGCTGTGCCCCCTAGCCGGGGGAGTGCAACCACTCCCCTAGACCCCCTAGGGGTCGTGTTGGGGTCATAACCAAACCTGGTGTACAAGCACAGTTGAATAATAATATCTCTGAATCTGGAGATCAGGCTCCACAACCAACAACCTCTTACAATACTCATTGATTTTAGTAGCACTCATAACTTCATTGACCCTCAGATTGCCAAATAGACTGATTGTTTTGTCCATCCTTGCTCCAACTTTGAAGTCATGATTGCCAATGGGGGAACCTTACCTTGCAAGGGGGAGTGTGGCAATGGGAGTGTCTCTATGGAAGATTATAACCTGCACTCTGACATGTTTTCCTTGTCCTTAGGAGGATGTGATGTGGTTTTTGGCCCTCAATGGTTACGCAAAACTGGCCCCATCTTATGGGATTTTGCTGAACTTTGGATGCAGTTTTCCGTCATTGGGAAAAAACACACATTTACAGGCTTACAACTAGGGTCTCTCTGCATCATCAGTTCACATCCCTTGGAAAATATCCTTAAGAATAATTCACATGGTGTCATCGCTCAGCTCCATCCCATTCAGATGTATCCATCAATGGTCTCCACTACTCCCTTGGATATACAACATATTTTGGATAGATATGCAGGTGTCTTTGCTGAACCCGTGGGATTTTCACCTTCAAGGTACCTTTCTGGTAAGAATTTATCCCCCTCTACATCTGAGAGGGAAATGATGGCTATTTCGCATGCAGTACAGAAGCGACAACCATACCTGTTAGGCAAATATTTTTGCATCAAGACTGATCACCAAAGTCTGAAACTTTTCCTTGAACAATGGGTCTCCTCCCCAGCACAACTAAAATGGGTTAGAAAACTCATGGGTTATGCCTATGAGATCACTTTTAAGAAGGGTAAGGACAATCTGGTGGTGGATGCTCTTTCTCGCACATTCGATGACCAAGTTTTTCTTTCAGCTATTTCTATGCCTCTTCCAAATTAGTTGCAATCTGTTCAATAGTGCTATGTCTTTTATGAACTCCATGCTTCTCCATTGGCAGGGAACTTTGGATTCCTAAAAATGTATGAGCAGGCACAGTGTAACTTCTTTTAGCAGGGAATGAAAAGGCCAATTCAACATATGGTGGATGAATGTGATACTAGCCAGGTAAACAAGGGTGAAACGACACTCCTTTTGGGATTGCTCGAACCCTTTCCCATCCCTACATAGATTTGGACATATATTTCTATGGATTTCCTTGAAGGGATATGGTGGTACCATACTACATCTAAAATGACTCCATATGAAGCAATCTATGGTCACGCACCACCATTTCTTCTTCCATACACCCTCAACAGTTCACCAGTTCAGGAAATTGACTCGGTTCTTCGAAACCGTGATTAGATTCTTCTCATTTTGTAGGACAATCTTCACATGGAAAGAATTCAAATGCAACAAAAAACTGATCGACACCATTCTAAGCACACTTTTCAAGTAGGTGATTGGTTTTTCTTCGTCTACAACCTTCCAAGCAATCCTCCCTAAAACTCAAAGGGAGTCATAAGCTTGCTCCATAGTTCTATGGGCCCTATAAGGTTCTTCATAATATTGGGTCCATTGCTTATAAATCAGAACTTTCTCCTTCTTCCTACATTCATCTAGTATTTCATGTCTCTTGTCTGACAAAAGTTCTTGGTACCAACATCAGAGGACCAACTATTTTACCAGAACTGGATATTGAAGGATCCATCCTTTTGGATCCAGAGGCCATCCCCAATAGGTGCACTTTCTAGCTTCGCTCTCAACCTATCATAGGGGTATTGATTAAGTGGAACATAATGAAACCAGAGGATGCTACATGGGAACCACTCCTTCAGATTCAACATCGATTTCCACATATAAAGCTTTGAGGACAAAGTTTTTTCTAAGGGGGGGGGGATGTTAGGAACTTGTGTCAACCCTTCTCTTTACTTTGTTAGTATATTACTATTGGACACATATGCTTTGTAAGTCGTCCCATACTATTATATGTTCCATGGTATTGATCCATAGTATTGGACGCATATGCTTTGTAAGTCGTCCTGTAGTATTATATGTTGCATGGTATTGATCCATAGTATTGCCACATAGACATAGTATATAAGTACGTGTTGAGGCCAATGAAGGAATTGAGAAGTTATTTTTATTGAGCTTGCTCAAAGGAGGTTTCCCCCTCGAAGTGGCCCGTAATCAATAAATCTATTTTGAGTTATGTTATTTTTCATGCATTTTCATTAATTAATTGTTGGAGGTTCCTCACAATTATATTGAAGAGAATATGTGTACGTTCTTAGTCATGGTTGATTATTTTTTCTCGTACATCCAATTCATAATTTAAAATCATTACATATATTGAAGATAATACATGTACTTTTTTAGTGATACTTGATTAATATTGCTCCTACATTTAATTCATAATCTAAATTTGTTACATATAAGTAGTTTATTGATCTTGGTACAATTAATATAAGTAATTCAGTGTATGATTCAAATTTGTAATGCATAGGCAAGTAGTTGAACAGTTGAGTTCTTGACGAGTAAAGGGCCCTATGATTACATAACTCAATTCCATATCCAAACATAATAGGCATATGTTTAAAACCTCCATGTTCTTAAAAATTGGAGCCCTCAACAATTTTGAGAGAGGAAACAAGGACCTTGGCTTTAAATGAAGCTTCTAGGTACCCATCCTAACATGAATGATGCCTCAAACTACCACAAATGACCTACTAATGAGTCTATCTTTGGCATATCCAAGTGGGGATATGGGTGTGATTTGGATGCTTTAAGTAATATGTAGGTAAGATAAAATAATCAATGTACAATAGAAAACAATATAATGAAGGGAAATATCATTGGAAGGGTAGGGAATCTAGAATTCATTTTATGAATGAATGAATTAAATAAATGGAGTTGAGTTTAGGGTACATTTTCATAAAGGGAAAACTCCTTGGGAACCTCTTAGTATTTGCATAGTAATCATAGATTTTGTGTTTCTTTCACACCCACTAGATTTTAGCCTCCACCCTTCATTGGATTTCAGAGCTTCATCTATAGTGGAATTATAAGAGGAAGTGTCACCATTGAATATGCTAAAGGATGGAAGAAAGGGGAATTTAGTATAGTTAGTAATAATGAGACCACCTTTGGTTTCCAATAATATGCATTCCAAAGGTTGCAATAGATCCTCATTGCTTTGCTCCTGGGATAATGATAATTGTCATCCACTCTACCGATTTTTTTCTCCTCATTCTCAAACACTAAAACTTAAGTGCCACCTACATAAAATTTTTAATAAGTTCCATCTACATAACAAACAAATCTATGTTGCTTTGAGAGATTATATTCTATTATTTTTAAATAGTGCTTTTACAGAGTACTTAGAATACATTCATAATTTCTTTTGGTATCCATAACAAAAAATAATTTTAGAAATCTAGGGTTGCATTGAACCACAAGTAGAATTATTGCTCATGATTGTGAAGGCCTTGAGTGAAGACATTAGTGTGCATAATGTAGAGATATTCACATGTCTTCATTATTCAAACTCGAGGCCCTCAACATGGTAAGTTCCATAGGATCTAAATGAGGCTTCTAGCCACTGAGGGACAAGAATTACACTTCAAAATACCACACACAATGTATTGAGTCCATCCATGGCCTCCAACTGGATATGAGTGTGAATTGGATGGTTTGAGTCACATTTCGGTAGAATAAAATAATCAATGCAATAAGATATAATATAGAGAAGGAAGTATTGTTGGAAGCGTAGGGAATCTAGAATTCAATCATTTTAATTAATATAGTTGAATAAAGGGCCCATTTTCATTAGAGGGGCTGCCCTTGGGGGGACCTCTTGGTATTTTCAAATAAATCATACATCATGTTCTTCTTTTGCACCCATTGGAGCCTCCACTCTTGGTTGGATTCCAAATATTCCTTTGTAGTTAACTTAGAAGAAGAAGTAGCACCATTGAAGATGATAACAAAGGCAGATCTAATCTAGTTGGCCTCAATGAGCCCACCATTGGCTGCTGAATCATCTACATTCCAATTGATGTAATGGGTTCTCCTTGATTGGATCATGAGATAATGATAATTTACATCCACTCTACCCAAGCATTTCTCCTCATTCTTAAAAAATCGAACATAAGTCCCATGTACATAAAATTTGAATAACCAAGATATATATATTTATATATATTATAGATGTTAGTTTGAGAGATTGTTGTGTTATTTTGAATTAATGATTGTAGAGAGAAATTATAATACATACATAATTTGGTTTGTAAATATAAGTGGGGAAATATACCGTTGGTTTGAACCAGAAGTAGAATTACTACTAATTATTGCAAAATATTGAAGCAAAAAAATTAGTGTGCATAATATAGGGAACTTCAAATTTCATTGTTCTTCAAACTTGAGGCCCTTGGAATGGTTAGGGGAGTAAAATGGGGTCTTAGGCACTGAATTAGGCTTCTATCCATCTAGGGACAAGAATGATTCCTATAACTACAAGAAAAGATCTCATGAGTACACTCTTAGCCTCAAAGTGGGTATATGGGTGTTGGCTAGATGGTGTTAGTAGTAGATAGGTAGAATAAAATAATCAATGTAAAATAATAGAATACAAGGAAAGAAATTATTGTTGGAAGGGTAGGGCATCTATAATTCATTTTATGATTGAACACATTCAATTAATGGATTTGATTTGAACCCTGAAGTAAATATAATAAAATCACAATCGATCATCAACTAATGAACCTCCATGACCTATAAATAAAGATCATGGACCAATTGGGTGCTAAGCTATGTATCAATGTAGTTGTTAGGATTGGGTAGAAGTTGAAAATTTGGATAATTTTATGTCTAGATCATATTGTGACTGTCAACATAAGTACACATGCGTATTAAAGAAACACACTTTACCTAAAAAAAATATAGCAAGGTTATATTAACTAACTCCTAAGTGTGTATATATCCTAACACCCCCCCTTAAGAACAACTTCAGATAGGATTGGAGGATTTACAAAGGTGGCAAAATAGGAGAAGGAAGGACGAATTAAATCCTATCCCTATTTAATGGAAAATTATTGAGATGCTAACATAGAACAAAATTTAGAGAACTTCTCTTCTGTAAGAGACTTTGTGAAGATGTCTACAACTTGATCATTTATAGGGAAAAATAACACTTTGAGAATGCAATCTTGAATAAGATATTTTTTGAAGTGAATCTATAGATCGATGTTTTTGATGAGCTAATGTTGAATTGGATCTTTAGAAAGCTTTATTTCACTTTGATTGTCACACCAAAAAGTAGTTGGATGTTGTTGCTAGAGTCCAAACTCTGAAAGGATTTTTTGAAGCCAAAAGGATTGTTGGCTTGCATTAATTGTGACTTGATACTTTGCTTTAGTTGAAGAAAGAGAAAGAGCCTATTGTTTCTTACAAGATTAAGTGATAGGTTCGGAACCAAGACTGAAAACATAACTTGCAATACAAATTGTATCATCATGGTTGCTAGCTCAAATGGAATTAATGAAACCATCAAACAAAGGATACCCCTTTTGAACTATAATGAATGGCACACTAAATTATACCATGGATATATTGAAGTATCATTTTTTCTTCTTTCCAATGACATTTAAGGGGTATTTTCATATATCAAAAAACAACACAAACAGCAAAATACATATTAGGATGTATATGAGTCATGTACAAAAGGATACACACTAATTCATATTACAAGGTAGCATATACTTTGGGTGTAGTGTAGGTGGAAACAAGTTTTACTCCATACTATAAGGGAGAAGGGGAAGGTTTACAATCTTCCATGTGAAATAAATGAAGAATATCACAAGAATACTTAGATTGAGAAAGAAAATTCCTTCTTTGGTTTGCAATATTTGAAGGCTGGGAAAATAATGCATATGCCCTAAGTCAATCATTTCAAATTTCTTTTAAATGTTGGATTTCACATGGTTAAAATTTTAGGGCCACTACGAATGAGAATAAGGTCATAAACATAAAGAAAATGTATCATGATATGGTTTCCTACTTTTTTGGTATAGACATTCGGATTATAATTACATTGAGAAAAAATATTGTTAAGAAGAACTCATCCATTTTGGCATACCAAGATTGAGGATCTTGCTCAATGTCATAAATAAATTTTTTAAGGAGACAAATAAGGATCGATTCATTCTAAACATAGCCATGAGGTTCTTCCATGTAAATTTATTCTTGCAAATCCCCATGCAAGAAGGTGTATTTGACATCCATTTGATGGACCTCCCATTTATGTGCATAGACAAGGGATAAAACAAGGCATATGAGATTCATTTTGGCAATAGGATAAAATGTTTCATTGTAGTCAATCCATTCAAATTGATGAAAATCATTTAGCAACTAACTGAGCCTTATGTCTTTCAACATTTCCATTTGATGCATAATTATTTCTATACACCCATTTACATTTGACAATTTTTTTTCCTTTCAAAAGAGCCACAATATTCAAAGTATTATTCACCATTAAGGAATGATATTCTTCATTCATTGCTACATCCCAATCTAGGTGGCCATAATATTTTGCAAATGTTTTTGGATCATGATTCTCTAATACATGAGCCAAAAGAGAAGAGGTACATTGGAGCTATGATTGCATTTGACACTCATATGTAGGATCATCAACAAGATCACTATCGTTTTTTGGTGTTGAATGGACCCGTCTAGGAAGCAATGGTACTCCTGTAGGTTCATTTTCAATGGACCCAACTGGAGGAAGATGAGCAAGAGAAGTTGTATTTTCATACTCACTATAATCATTTAAAGAAGGAACTAGAATAAGAATACTAGTAGAAAAATTGGGTATTGAATATGGCACAATCACCAAAGATGGTTAAAAGGCTCAAGATGGCAAAATCACCAAATTAGGCTCACATGATGAGCTATTTTCTTTAACTTAACATCTCTCCTAATAATTCAATGGAATGAGGTTAAGCAAGTTTATAACCATGTACATATTCATAATATAAACAAAATATGTGCTTCTCACTCTTGGGATGTATTTATTTCCATTTTTCATTGGGAATGTGAGTTTATTCTTCACTATAAAACACACAAAAGTGGTTTACATTTGTTTTAATTTTAATCCATGCTTCTTCCAGTGTTATATATTTTAAATCCTTTGTGGGAGTGAGATTAACTATGTAATTGGCACAATTATTTCTTCCCCCCCAAAAATGAGGACTTAATCCCTTAGATTGGATCATACAATTTTCAATTTTGTTTAATGTGTGATTCTTTCTCTTGAAACAACTCCATTTCATTGTGGTGTGTATGGAACAATATATTGCATCTGAATTCTCTATGTCGTGCAGTAATTTCTGGTTTTTTGTTTACATATTCACCTCCATTATCTGTTCTTAATATTTGTATTTGATATCCAGATTGTTTTTCTATTAGGGCCTTGTAGGCCAAAAACGTGTCAAAAAATCAGTTTTAAGTTTAAGAAGTAAACCCAAGTGCATCTAGAGAATCCATAAATAGAATTTAAGAAGTACTTGAACCTAGATAAAGCAATGGAAGGAAGTAGGGGAACACAAGTCATTGTGAATAATATTTAGGGGGGCAAGGCATGCCAAGAGGCATTATTTTCAAACTATCATGATGATGTTTGTTGATAAAACACTTGGAACAAGCACCATCTCTACAAGAAATGAGAGGAATACTACTCACCATTTTTTAAACAAAGTTGTTGCAATGAACAATAGTTTATATAACTAAATATCTCATGTCAAAGTTTTCACAAGTCACTTCTATGACACATAAATACTAATGGAAAATATGACGACACAAATTTATCAATTATATACATTGGCCTCGTAATATCAACAAAAAATCTAGTTTCTAGGACATGCTAAGGATATTTTAAATCCTTGATTATAACTTGGTGAAGTGAAAATTCTATATTATTACGTTCATACGAATGAGTGATTTGATAGATAGGAAAAATATTGTAGGAAATACTTGGAACACATAGTACATCTTTGAAATGACCATCATATAGCTAAACTGTTCCAAACCCTACAACACTAAGATCTACCATCACCAACAACTATTTATTTGGTGTTACATTTATTAAAAGTAGAAAAATGACTTTATCCATAGAAGTGATACGATGCTCTAGAAATAACGAGCTACTCATTATAAGAAAAAGTAGATGATTCATTAAAGGAAAAAACAAAAGCCAAAAGTGCATGTGTTATAGCGAAATTTGGCACTTATCCGTTCGTGAGGACACTTGCATGTTGTGCTCTCATTACGACACTTCCGTGATGACAATTCATGAAGTTGTTGTGGGTTACACAAAAGGAAACTATGGATGGAAGAAACATATTTTGGAGCTCAATAATATGGCCTTAACTTGTTCATGGCCCATTCAATAGTTTGGGATCTATGTTCACATTTGGAGACCAAAACACGTCCTGAAAATCACTAAATTTGGCAGTTTTAACCCATTTGTTCACTTGCGCGCAGGTTGCACATGGCTCACCTACATGTTTTGCACACATTTCTCCTTATCCCACTAGCACGTGCCTAAAAAAATACCCAAAAATATAAAAAATCTTGAAAACTGGGTAGTTTGATTGGTTTTGGAATGTCCTCCCCAGTTACAACTGCTCCCTCCTCGACCCTATATTCTCTTTTTACTATGAAATTGACGGATATTAGCCATTAATATGAATCTTAGCCCATGTAATGTTATGATGGATAAATTTTGACTCCCATCCTCGTCATTTATACCCTAGCTGATCCTAAACCCTAATACATTTGATCTGAGGTTGGGATTCTTGCAGGAGAGAAGTAGTAGATCCATAATTGAAGGTTTCATGAGGTGCTTGAATTGAAGGAAGGAAACGTTTTGTACTTGCTTCATTCATTAATGAAAGAATAGGGATTATTCCATTTACAAGCAAACGAATATGTTCATTTTTATCTCAGATTTGGTTGCATATTGATGTTTATTAGATCAATGTTTTATGTTCTTTTGAATGTCAAATATTTATTTGTAGTTAAATTTGTTTGAAGAAGGTCTTTGTATTTGTTTTGTAGGTTATTGGATTGAAGATCAAGAGGAAATATCATGGAGAAGGCTAGGATCAACATTCAATAGTAAGGTACATGTTTTATTAAATAAAAACTTTTGTTTATTCTTGATTGCTACAAAACCTTAGACATTTGTTCTTTCAAACCCCAGTATGTTCATGGCCTCACCCCAGCCATAGGAAATTTTTCGTAATGAGAGAATTGGTGACTCCGCTAGGGAGAATACTATATAATTTGGGGCCTCCAAGGGTATTTTTTCCAGTTTGATTGAATTTATGAGTCTAATTGCTAGTTAGTAACAGTCTCTGGGCTTTAATAGACCCTTCCATTGCCATTTTTTTAGTAGGGTTTTCTTTTTCGCAAACTTCCAGTACCTATGCGTAGGTGACAATGAGTACATGTGCATGTATTCTTAATACACACTAGTGATGGTACTCTCACTAGCATGTTACACCCTACTATCATAGTACTTCACTAGCTTGTCCCTCCTATAGGTGACTTTTTCACTTTCAGGCTTGTTTGGGAGGTTTTGGTTGAATTTTTTAGAGTCTGTGTTGATCCTAGGCCCATATAAGACCCCTTGGAAGTGTGATTCTTACCTTTTGATTGATATTGACTTGATTTTAGGGATATTTTGGATCTAAATTGGGTTTGTTTGGAAAATTTTGGATCCTCTAGACCCAAGTTGGAGCTCTTTGAACCGATTTGGTGTTTCTTGAACCAATTTGGATCTAAATGAACCTATTTGGTCCCCTTTGATTGGATTTGGAACCTATTGAGGATATTTGACTCATTTTGTACCATTTTGAGTGAAAAATCCTCTTTTGGTAGGGTTCTTATACGTTTGAATGCTTTGGATTTGTCCTTTGAAGTGAAAGCTCAAGGTTTCTTTCTGTTGTTTAGAAACTCAATTGCATTTTTGTATGCATACCTGTCTTTACCAAACCATATTTCTTAGTAGGTCTCTTTATTTGGTTAGGTATAAAGTATTTATTGTATGTTTCTCCCAATTTTGGCATGCTTACATGAATGAGAAGTCTAGTTTTTATGACTACTTTTACTATTTGATAAGGATAACTGAAAGATTTTGCATTTGATTTGTTGTGTGTTTATTTGAGTTTGATTTTTGTTTCTCATATTAAATAAGAATAAAAAATTGGTTCAGTGTTGAGTTGGCATTATTTGTGTACTTTGCAATCATCTTAAATTATTTGGAATTGCTTGATATTATTTTTTTTTTATTTTTTTGCATAGATAGTTGTTTGGTACTTGCATGCTTATATTATAGGCTTGATTTTGCATTTAGGTTATGAATTTTAGTTTTCTTTTGCATTGAAAAGAGAAAAAATTGCATTAGATTTGAAAAACTTGCATATGAATTTTGAATCATATCTTTAAGACTTGCATTGGAAAGAAAATGAGAGTGGAAAGTGCATGCTTATGGAAATTAAGTGGTTCATATTTCTATTAAAGAACATTTTTGTCTTTAGTTGCACTCATTTTTATTCTTTCAAAAAGTTTTTGAAAGTAAATTTTAAGCAAGAAATCAATAACTTGAGATAGGATCTTAGGTTTTCTTCTAATTTAGAAACACACCTAATAGCTAATCTAGGATTGTGGGGGTAGGGAGTTGTGATTTAACTCCTCCATGATCACTCAAACTTGCCAAAACATAAGTGTCTTTCATAAGGGAGGAAATCCAACACCGTAAGGGTGTGGCTAGGAAGCTCCTCTACCATAGGAGTTAAGCACAAGGTCATGTGAGGTTGAGTTGTGGAGAGATCCCTCCAATACTCAATCAAGCATCAACTAGGAATTTTGTGTGTATGGGGACTTTTGACAGAATAGAGTGTTGTTGCAGATTTTTGGGCTCAGTTACCCTACCCATACGCACAATCCATACATGTGAGTGTTCCCCCGGAGGATGTCTGCAGATTGGTAACCATAGAATCATTTATTTAGGATCATACATAGGTGCTAGTAGAGGATTTTATGCGACTATCTTGAGTGGACTTTGTGAGTGGAGAATTAGTACTCTTGGAGCATGTTTTACAGATTTATCTAGGAAAACACTTGCACCAAGAAGGGAAACACACCCAAACTTGGTAACTTCTCTCAGATCTTCACTGATTAGAATCGGGCCGTCATCATCCCAGGATGATATTTGGGATATCGTATCTCTGTCTTAATTAGATTATGCTTATAACCAAGTATTCTTTAAGTGTGAGAGTTGTTTGCTTGTTTGACATCTTTCAGGAACTTTTTAGTGTGTTTTGTTTGATTTTTATTTTTGTAGACTTTCTTCTTAGTGTCTTTTGCGAGCCACTGTGTCCGATCAACCTCTGCATATATCCTGAAGAATTCAAGGAAACTCTCTTGAATAGAGAGGATTCCCTGCATTGAGGTGAAGACTGGATTATTCTGATCCACCCCTTCAAGGGGTAGAAGAGGAAAACCAAGAACATCAAATAAAACAACTAGTGGAAGAAAATAGTTCTAGGTGAGCTAAGTCTGAGATTTATTCTGAAAAGGGACACTTTAGAGATACTAAGGAACAATTACATATCTCTCTGAGAGTCCATTCATATTACCCTGAAGATAATTTATGTCCCATTGAAATTGAGTACCTCTTAGATCCATCTAGGAATTACAATCCACCACAAAGTCCTAGTTTCTCCCAAATTGCTGGTATCAACATTCCTAATCCATTGGTTAGGCAGTTTAATATGGAAAACACAAAGTAAGTGCTTACTGCAGGGGACATATCTACTCTAGTTAGTACTTTCCCTATAGGAGGAATTACTTTTGATATGACATCCACAATAGGATCAGGATGGTTTCCCCATCCTCGTTGATACTTAATGGTACTATTTCACTAACTCAAGTGAGTTTGAACCCTTTCTCTTTCGGATTCCCTTTTTCAGGCTGTCAACCTATGAATTCCATCATTACTTCTAGTTCAATATTGACCATTGATATAGGTAGTGGCTCATATGTTCCTTCCTATAATATCCCACCCTTCAGTGAACAAATGTTTATGTCTAGCCCTCCCTTCACTGGAGTTGTTTATAATTCCAACCTACCCAAGTTAAGCTTACCTTTCCAATATGTTGGAGGTATGAAATCAGGTAACCATTTTGGTCCAAATATATCACAAGGTATTCCATTTATACAAGGGGGCACCAATACTGGATTTCAATGGGGGCAAAATGCCACTCATGGAAATATCTCTTTTTCCGGGATTGGAGGCTCTAATATGGCTAAACTTGCTATGACAAGTGTATTACAAGGTAGCCAACCTTTAGGAGCGATTGGAAGGATGGTTGGAAAAACTTGTCCTGCTTTTCAACATGATCAGAACTTTGGACAACCTAATCCACTTTTCACTAATCTTGGAAATCCATATATTCCAAGACAACCATATGCCAACACGAACCAATGGGTAGCTAATTCTCCTAGAACCTAGAACACAATGGATTAGACAAAGTTTCCAGTTATGGCTACTTTGAATCTTATTGACCTCTTGAAGTTGACTAATGATCCAATGTTAGATCACCCAAGTTGGCCACCCCTACCCACTAAAATTCCTTTAGACATTCCTAAGTTTGAGGTAAACCCAAGGAAGACCCAGCTAACCATGTGATGAATTTTCATCTATGGTTCTCATCCAACTCTTTGATGGATGATTCTATTTGATTTCATATTTTCCAAACGAATTTAACTGGTGTACCGACAAAATGGTACATTGAGTTACCACGAGCATCTTTTCAAACTTTTAATGCAGTTGCGGTGGTATTTCTTAACCACTTTCAGCTTCCATTCCATTATGAAACTAGAACCGATTTGTTAACATCTTTTCATTAGGATAAATCTACTCGTATCTATGACAACATTCATAAGTGGTGAAGGGGGCGTAGCTTAATCAATGCTTAGATCCTTGAGGAATTCCTTACTGATTGGTTCATAAAGTCATTGCAACCTGTTATTGTGAAAGATGTGGTGCTTTCTGGGGTTCAGACCGAAGAGAAGGCTATTATTAAAGGTCAACAATTGGATTTGGTTTATTCCCAATCTAGGATGTTGTATGAAATTATTCCCACTGCTTCTTGAGTAGAAGCTGACCCAACAAAACCCATCTCTACACCTCATGATAATGGTGTGATCAGTGTAGTTGATAACAATCCAGTTATCCCGAGTAACAACTTTTCAAGTCAAAAATTGCTAGCAACTGGTCAAAATAATGCACAAAACCTTTAAACCCAACCCTCCTTATGATGTGTTGTTAGTACAGAACTCCCAGGAAAACCACTAGCATGGAGGGAAGAAAAACAATAATAAGGAGAATGGGAGTAAGGGGACAAACAATGCAAAAAATAACTACAACACTAATGCTAGTTGGACAATTACTGAAAAAGCTAAGACAAAATTCCCTTGCTTGTTATGCAAGGAAGCTCATCTAACTTATAAATGCCCTAAGATGGAAATGGCACAAAATTTTTGGCTCAATAGGAAGGGTCCTCCCAACCCACTATATTAGCCCATGCATTTCCTCAACATCAGTAACAGATGATTGTTGGTGCTCACGAAAACCCTGTATCCTCCCAAGGGGGGAACCAGGGAACCTCCTCTCAAAGGGGCAGTTCAAGACCAGTTGAAGTTTACATGTGTGAATGGGATTTGTATCTCTAGACTAGGATTAAGAATTATGAATCTAATTCGTTTGGATCAAAAGGTAAAGAACCTCTTAATATTGATAGAGAGAATTATTTACACATAGAAAAGCCTCCCAATGATACTATGCCTCAAATACCAAAGGATGTTCCTAAGAAAGAAACATTTAATCCTAATGTGTGTGCTGCACAAAATTATAGCATAGTTTAATATTTGGCTCAGGATCCATGTTCAATGTCTATGCTTGAGGTACTAAAGAGTTTTCCAAATCAAAAGAAGACCTTACTTTCAGCTTTAGGGGCTCTCGATCCTGTAGATAGTCAAGTGATTTCTTTCGATTTTGAGAATTGGAAGCCTCTTTTACCCTACCATGCTTCTTTTTAGATCCAAGTGGTATATGAAAACACTAATATTCATAGGAAATTTGTAGACAAGGGTGCCTCTACATGTGTCATGTCTTTATCATGTTAGAATTCTTTAGGATTAGCTGACATGGTTTCTCTCGTCACCATGTTGAAATATTTCAACGTCCATATTTTCCAACCTCATGGAATTATACCATCTTTTCCTATAGAGATAGGGGGGAAAGTAGTCAAAGCGGATGTGGAAGTGATTGATTCCCCACTTGATTATAATTTATTACTAGGGAGAAATTGGACTCAAGCCATGATGGCAGTAGTCTCTTCGATTTCTTTTGCGGCATTAAGTTTCCACATGAAGGAAAGATTGTAAAAATTGACCAACTAGCATTAAATAGTAATAAGTTCAATCAATATGATGGATCCAATATTCCTTTAGTATCCCATTTCGTGAGGAATTGTAAAAATATTAGTCTGGGGATGTATCCTTCATTAATAGGAACTTTTAATATTCCTCCACCTGATCTTCATATTGATGCATCACCGGTACATGCAATTTCAACAGGTTCCACACCTTCCACAAATAAGGAACCTCAATTTAAGTCTTCATACTTTAACAACCACTGGAAGTGTTCATCCTCAGAAGTTGAGTGTAGCAAGATCAACCAACCTTTATATTCGTTCGATACAATAGCTATTGATAATAAACCTCTGAGTTCATGTTTACCTTCTCGGGACTCAGTCTTGACAATTGACTAGGTGATACATCCAATAGGGTCATTAGAGGTTTATCTCCACCCTATTGATCCAATTCAAAGCTTGGACATGTGTTCTATCTGGGATTATATACTTCCTTTTGACGAAGTTTTCCTTCAGTCTATAATAAAGTCCGCCATTCATTTGGATTTTAATCCAATTGCAATTCAGTCCATCCCTTTTTTTCCTTTGGAGTATGATATTAATGATTATGAATCCTTAAACACTATTATTGTTGATTCTTTGGACTCTTCCTGAAAGAGGCAAGTCAGTGTTCCTAGTGAGTTTAATTATGCTTCTAGAATTTTCAACACCCGTGATGATGATTTTTTCCTGCAGGTTACATCACTTCCTTCAACTTTGATCTTCATCCTGAGTTTGATCTTGTTGGTTGTAAATCCTCATGATTTGGTACTATAGAGTCTTCATTGATTAGCTTGGCATTCATTATTCCTATTGGTGAAGAAAGTGAAGTTGAATGTATTTCTACCATAGTGACTTGTATCAGATATTTTCTTACACATTTTTTTTATATCATCTTGGTACTGTTGTTTCTTGGAAACAAGATTCTTAGTTGGACTTATGAATGGTTTCTTACTTATCTTTTTCGACCTATTGTTCGATCATGTCATGTATATTCGAAACTTTGCATATAGATTTAGGTCTTCCCATAATTACAATGCATTTGAACATTTTTTCATCTGAATTCATCATAGGGTCAAACTTGTTGGATATTGGTGTGTTACCATCTCTATATGCATTGTGCACCAGTCCAGTAATAGAGCCTACCTAACACGGGCCACCCTAGTCAACACTCGTATGCCATTTTGGTTCCCATGTGGATTTTTTCTCATAGGTTGGGGAGCCTTTATAGTTTCACCATGACTTTGATAAGAAGCCTCATGCCTTTCATGCTCATACATTTTTGGCCATTCCTTATAAGGCTCCCATTTTGATGTTTAAGTTGTGTATGAATTTGTTTCCATCATGCTTGCGCTTACGAGCCCGATGTTGGCTTCCATGATTTAAGATCATTATATGAGCCTCCATCTTTCATCTCATTACCATTAAGCCATGGGTTATTTTTCCTTTACAACTTGAGACCCTTTACCCAGAGGAGACACACCTTGAGTGTCCTTATCTTTCTCATATTCCTTGCACTATGCATAGGTCCGTTCCATGTGCTTGGAAATAGTTTTTCATTCCCCTGACACTCATTTCCTCATGTTACAAGCATTCTTCCATCCTTCTTTCGAGCTCATTAAAAACAAAAGGAGGCCACAATTTTACTTTCTGGGCTCATTAAAATTTTACGGAAAAGATTTTTATGGAGTCTTCTTTAAGCTCTTCTCAGATTCCTTAAATTGGAAAAGGTTTTCGAGTCAGTTTTTCTCTTTCATACTCGTGAAAGTACTTGAAAGGTTCTCTACATGGTCTAAGTTTAACTATGTATGAAAAAGGAATACTCTAGCCATTCATGGCTAGAAGAGTGATCTCTCGCATTGTTTTATCCTTTTTCAGGAGACGAGACTAACCTTACGAAAAAGTTCACCTTGGAGTCTTCTTTAGGATTTTCAAACTCTCTAAATATGAAAACACCTGTGGGCATATACCAACTTGGGTTCAATATAAAATCCACGAGATGGTGTATAGATTTCTTGTTTAAGTTTTTCAGACTCTTTAAATATGAAAACATTGGAGAGCATGAACAGATCCAAGATCGATATTAAAATCCACAGGTCAGTACATTATCGAGCAATATTCTATATTGTATTCAAGCTCATTAAACCAAGAAGAAAGTGTTGAGTTTCCCTTCCATGGACTCATAAAATTACACCTGGCAAGACCCTTATCGAGCATTCTTTATTTCTTTTTCAATCTCGTTACAAAATGAGAAGGTACTTAAAAATAGGAAAGGGAAGGGAAGGATCTCAAATGCCTTTAAATATAATGGTATCAATTCAAACATGTTCTTGAACATAGAACCTATTTTTGAGTCTATCAAACAAGATGGATTCTAGTTTTGGCCTCAGGATAAACCTGATCTCAGATTTATTACTCCTATGGTTGGTTACTCTTCTGATCATATTGAGAATATGTCAATGTCTTCTACATTGTGGGTTTGTATCATTGGTTCCTTTGTGTTCAAAGATTCCTAAGTCAATGCTATGTTATGTTCACTTTTCAAGGATAAAACTGGTGTCATCCATTTCACTGTTGCCTTAACCTCATATGTTGTCCATTCCCTAGTGTCATTATGTTTCATCATGTACTTAGTCCTTCTCCAAATATAATCAATCCTTGATTGTTCCTCGTGTTGGATGATGGATGATTCCTTAAGGCCTCCCTTCCAATGGAATTATTCCCATTGAATTTAACTCATCTTACTCTGGGAATGAAGTTTAGATTCTAGGTAGTACTTTGCGAATTGTAGTCATCGGTGGTAATTTCCCTCGCTATTCCGTAGTGGGAATACATCACCGTCTCCTACCTGATGGATTCTTCAGGTGTTTGAATTCAAGTTCATATATTCACATATGTTAGAATGTTCTAGGTACCTTAGGACCAAGTTTCATTATTCTTGGGTTCCCCACATAACTCCAATTTCATTAAATTTGGACATATAAGGCAAATTTTGGACTAAGAAAGTGTGAATTTAGACTTTGAAAGTGTCAATATCAGCCTTTCTAAAGTGCAAAAATAGGTTCTGAAAGTGGCAATATTGTCTTTGAAAAGTTTGTTTTTATATTCAAAAAGTGTGTTTTTTGACTACTTACAAACCTTAAAATTGCAGTTTTTTGTTATAAAACTATGAATTTCAATTCAAAAAGTGTGAATTTCAAATAAAAAATCCAAGTTTTGATTTGAAAAGTGTGAATTTAAAATAAAAAAATGGAAATTTTGATTTGAAAAGTGTGAATTTCAAATAAAAAAATGCAAATTTTGATTTGAAAAGTGTGAATTTCAAATAAAAAATTGCAAATTTTCATTTGAAAAGTCTAAATTTCAAATCAAAAAATGCAATTTTGGATTTTAAAAGTGTGAATTTCAAATCCAAAATATTCAGTCATTGTTTGAATAGCCAGTCAATCGACTAAGTCATAACATATAAAAATGGTTTGTCCCGACTTCTGATTTTTGACAAGAAGGATCGACCGCCCCTTTTTTTCGTAATTAATTGTGAAAACCTTTATTGAGCAATTCATCTATATCCATAATGGAGAACACAAGAAGGATCAGACTATTATGAAAATAATATTGGGAATAAGAAGGGTTGACCGACCCTTCTTGCAAAGACGAACTATTATGAAAATAATATTGGGAATACAAAGGGTATTCCGACCCTTCAATTACAAGGGAATTGTAAAACTAGAACACCTTGGAGGTTATAACATATAAAACGGGTTTGTCCCGACTTCCGTTTTTCGACAAGAAGGATCGGTTGCCCCTTCTTTTCATAGTTAATTGTGAAAACCTTTATCGAACAATTAAGCTATATCCATAATGGAGAACATAAGAAGGATCAGTCGAATTTTCTTGCAGTGTCAAACTATTATGAAAATAATATTGGGAGTAAGAAGGGTTGACCGACCCTTCTTGCAGTGTCAAACTATTATGAAAATAACATTGGGAATACAAAGGCTCAACTGACCCTTCAATTACGAGGGAACTGTAAAAATAGAACACCTTGGAAGTTATAAAATATAAAACTAGTTTGTCCCGACTTCTGTTTTCCGATAAGAAGGATTGACCGCCCCTTCTTTTCGTAGTTAATTGTGAAAACCTTTATCCAACAATTCAGCTATATCCATAATGGAGAACAAAAGAAGGATCGACCAACCCTTCTTGCAGTGTCGAACTATTATGAAAAGAATATTGGGAATATGAAGGGTCGGACGACCCTTCATTTACGAGGGAATTGTAACAATAGAACACCTTGGAGAAAGAGCGACCGCTCTTTCTTTGAGAATATTTCCACTTGCCAGCAAAGTCTTTGAAGCAAAAATTCTATAAATTTTGTTGTTAAAATGTTGCTATCTAGTATCCTAGGGTGACACGTGGAACGATCATATTGTGACACATGGCATATTTGATATCTAGTATCAGGGTGACACATGGAACGATCATATTGTGACACGTGGCACATTGATTATAACGAGGTTACTAATTTTTTATTACGGATTTAAAACTTATAAATATTTATTTTTCCAAAATTAGCAATGAAGACAGATAGGATGGATGGAGAATGGTAATTATCATAGTATGGTGGGATATCATCTCTGTAGATTTTGCTCAAGTAAGATATAATCTTTGTAGATTTTGCTGGAGTGATTGTACAATTATCCAGTAGTTCGTGAGAATTTAGTATCTAGGTAGTTACTCTGAGTATAATTACTTGATTTTAAGTGCAACGGATAAACCATAAGATTTTAATTTCTATTTTTCCAAAAATATTTGTGTTTCTATTTTTCCAAAAATATTTGTGACACAACACCAATAATTAATAATAATTTAATATAAATTCATTAACAAATACAACATCTGATCTAAGGGCCAGAAAGGCTTCTTAGCATCATCTAACATCATCAAAAATTGATTCCAATCCATATCAAAGATGATAACAACTTCTAAAGGCTAATTATTCTTAAGCACAATTAAATAGTAATTAAGGTGTTAATTACAACACTTAACGACAGTTAGTGCACAAATGATGACACTTATCACAAATCCAATTTTGTAACAAATAACCATCAATTATCAATCCCAATGGCTATTAAGAGGGTTGGTTATAAGTATATCTTTCCTTTTATAAAACTTTAATGAAAATGAAAAAATACAACTTTTTGTTGACCAAGTGGAAATTTAGAAACACAACAATTTTGTTGCTTAAACAGAATTATTGCAAGTAAATGTACAATTTAATATATGGTATACTTGATTCACTTAACCTTTAATACATTTTTTTGACTAATTGGAAATGTAGAAGCACAACAATTTTTTTTCTTAAAAAGAATTATGGGAAGTAAATGGACAATTTAATATATGGTATACTTTTTTTTTATAAGTCTGCACAGTATATTAATTAAGAGTAAAAGATAAAATTACATACCGAGGAGACCGTGGAGGCTTCCTGGGATAATGGATCCATCCCAGCATAATAGAAAAAACTTGAACTAGCAAGAGTATTACAGAACAACTTGTGGGTTATACAAAAAAACCTGCCTCCAACAGTGAGGCCAAGACTAAAAAAAATTCTAAGAGAGATCATACAAAAAATGCATTAGATAGCTATTACAAAAAACCAGGACGGAGTAGAGGGACCTGGTGTTCTAGTCGAACTTCCAAATAGACATGGAATTATTCAGGCTAAAATTCCTCTAGAATGGGGTAGCTCCCCGGAAAGTCCTCCTCCGACAGCTTCACAGGGAGTGGATCCATTTTTCGAGTAGTGATAAAGTCAGGTTCTACATGGCTGCAGATCCTTTTGCAAGGAGGAGAGCCAAGCATGGAAGGGACTGGGAATTTCATCTCAGGACTGTTGGGGATGTAGGAGAAGGAACGACTAGAAAAGGGTCCGGAGTAGCAGCAGCTGCAGGCCCCTATGAGGGAAAAACACTGACATTTGGGATGCCGAAGACACCACCACCATCATGCTTGCCATCTGAATTATCCATGCCCAGGATCCGAGAGAAAGTGGCATCAAGGTTAGCTAGGAAATCGTCTAGCTCGATGAGTTTGGCCCTGGTGGCCAACATCTATTTTCTGGCAGAGCCCCAGTTACTCAACATGTCATCTAGAAGCTTGTGTAGGAACCCCCATATCGGGTTCCCCAAAAATACTTCCATGGAATTTGAAAATATAAGTATAATTAATTTTAGAAATTCCAGTATGATTTTTTTTTAGAAGAAGGTATAGAGGCCACAGATCTAGTTCTATCTATTGCAGTACATGAATGTCAATAAATAAAACTATATACCCAGATTTATTCATTCCACCACAAGAGTTAGCAAAATAAATAACCAAATACTTCAAACCTGTTTTCGATGGTTGGTCCAGCGAATCGATGGAGTCCTTGAAGTGGTTTCCGCACGATCCAATCCAATCTCCTAATGAAGTACCGAGTGACCCCTTGGTTGACCTCCCTACCGTATCGGGGTTATTCTTCTTCACCCCGAACCCCCGAGCAAGTGGGGTTGTAAGAACACACATGCTAGCCTCCCGAAAGGATCTCCCAATCCCCATTCCGGCTAATCCCAACTCCAAGGATCATAACATAATCCGAGATTATGATGACCATCCAACATGAAGGAGCAAGAGATGTCTTTCTCTCCTTCTCCTCCCTCATTATATAGCAAACTCCCGTGTGCCATGTGTCTGTCCATGCACATATTTAATTTAATTTAATATTTTAATTTCCATTATTCTCAAATACATGTGTCTCAATGTCTTCAATGTGCACCTAATTCCCTAAATCAGTCGGAGTTAAGTGTAGGAGAGTTCTACTCCTCTTTTGTTTCTCAAATAGTTTACTAAATACCTTTTTAGTAAAATAATAATAAAAGATTTGTTATTTTTATTTAACTGATAATGTATTTATAAAAGACAAATGTTTCTTTTATTAAATAACATCTAATATATATATTCTCTTTAGTTCTTTTTGTCTTTTACTAGAATATTCTCACTTGAAGTTAACTCCTATTACTATTCAAATCTAAGAGAACTTTCATAGGAATTTCTAGTTTAGTTCTTATTCTATTCCTTCAATAGAGTAGATAAATAAAATAGTTTAGACTAAACTAAAAGTTTTATTTTTAAACAAAAGAATAATGAATAAAGTTTTCTGGTATTTGTCTTCTTAATTTAAAGTCACCTGAATTTATTTTTGATGAGTTTTCGATTTCTTTATTTTAAATAACAATTATCTTTCTCTTGTCCAGGTGGCTCTTCGGCGGGCCCTTCTGAAAGTTTCATTTCTTCCTTCTTATGGGGAGTACTGCATAGCGACCGAGAACCGTTACCGCGAACTCTCACCTACGCTCCTTGGAGACTAAGGGATGTTGAGGGATAAGGCTCTCCTTATTGCGTGCCCCTCAACTCATTGTACATGACCAAATCATTATGGTCTTTCCCGTACGGTATACGCTTCCTCGGGTGAGCTAAAACGACTTCACCCATGCGTGGATTGCTAATTTAGGGTCGACAGTTAGTCGTCGTACCCTTAAGTGTTCTTTCTGTTCTTACGACCCTGATATTTCCATTATGGTTCAATCGGTAAATCGTCTTACCTGCCACTGCACACACACTCAAACACATATTAGTAGCGCTGCACTATGAAATATTTCATCATCCATCATAATATCTTAGTCAGTCGAGCATATATTTCATTCATCCTTTTCTCTCAATCAGTAAATCATATATATCATTCATCATTCTATCTCAATCATCAGTTGATCATATGTAACATTCAGTCATCCTATCTAAATCAGTCGAGCATATCTAACGTTTAGTCATTATATCTCAATCAGTCGAGCATATCTAACATTCAGTGGTTCTATCTCAATCAGTCGAGCGTATGTAACATTTAGTCATCCTATCTCAATCAGTCGAGCATATATAACATTCAGTCATTCTATCTCAATCAGTCGAGCATATCTAGCATTCAGTCATTCTATCTCAATGAGTCAAGCATATCTAACATTAAGTCATTCTATCTCAATTAGTCGAGCATGTCTAACATTTAGTCATTCTATCTTAATCAGTCGAGCATATCTAACATTCAATCATTCTATCTCAATTAGTCGAGCATTCATTTATTAAGTAAAGTAATAGTTTCTATAACTGTCGTTCAAGCATTTTCAATATTCAAAGCACCAAATACTAAAGCTTATTTGGTCGGGTCACTTGGAAAGTGTCCTCAAGTCTATGGTCAGCCAATGTATCGAGGCGGGCATTACATACACCCCCTCTTATTAGAACATCGTCCTGAAGTTAACTTTGTCCTTATAATTTCGATGCTAGGCTTTTCTTTAGTTTCCCATTTTCATCATCTTGTCATTCCCCTTTTATTTTTATCAAACGATTGTAGCCATCAGCACTAGCGGTTCTTATCATTAGTTTTCTAAATCATGTAGTATGGTTCCAATACATCACCAGGAACTTAATCGTAATTTTGTGTAATTTAACTCCAATAATTCCTTCAATAATTGTCAGTACCAACTTAGATTTTCTATTCTTTTGAGTCATCTACGAAGGTCTACGATGTCTAAATTATCTACAAGCTGGATCACATTCAATTCATTGTGTTGATCATCTTCATACTTCGTCTTATGAGAATCATCATTATTTGGCCCTCTCAGTGGATTTCTCTAATCGAGAATTCTTTCTTTACCTTTGGTGAGGGTCACATCAAGTTTGTACTTTTTCATTCTCTTTAGTAACATTGTCATGCTAGAAAATTAGTGGTATTGGGATCGGCTTCTCATGCTCGTAACACTTATATATCGCTCTTCAAAAATTTAAGTTCGTTTCACCCTTGTGACCATCTGTCAAAGTATCGTCAGTATGAGCATCATGGTGTCTTGCCAATTTAATTTTTATCAATTTCACATCATTTAACAAGTTTTCCAAATATATCCTTCCACTCGTCTTCTTAGCATGGCTATGTAGGAAAAGTTTTAAGAATATCCCCAGTCTTTATTCCTTTCTCCGTGTACATTTTTCTTGAAATTCAAATTTATGTTATTGATACAATCTCTACTCAATAATTCCCTCTCTTAGTTGGAATATTCTAGGCTCTATATAACTGTTACTATTTTTCCCTTGTTGCATGAGATATCAAGAACAATGACCAAGATCAAAATAATTATATGCATAATGATAATGATAATCCATTTCTCTGCAATTACAACTTGTGTGTCTACATAAAGGTTCTTCATTTAAACATCTAAACTAAATGCAATATTTCTGGTAGAGCATGTTCATGTCTTCCGTATCAAAAAGGGCTTGCATAGTTTTTATTTTTATTTTTTATTATCTAATATGTATATGGGATGTATATTCTTCAAGCAATTAGAATTCTATACGTATGTACTCCATATTCCTAGAAGCGTAAAGTATATTCTTCAATATCATCCAAGTCATAATTCATAGCATTTCCAATAATATATATATATATATATATATATATACCCCAATTCTTTTCAACATAAGTAGGTAAGAAACTATAATTTTAGAACCCAATTTACTACTCCTCTCAACAAGGAACTCAACCATTTCATCATGATATCAATGAGTAAGGAAGTTTTTAAAATTCCAGATACGTATATTTAACTCCTTTCTAAATAAAATAAAATAGGTAATGTTCCATACTCTTAAAGATCCATTCTTCTAAATTCATAAAGTTCACTATCCCAAGATTAAATTCTAACATTTCCATAATATTTCTCACCCCTTATTTGATATAAGGTGTAAAGAATCTTAACAACTAATTTGTAGATCTGAACCCTTCTAATTATACTAGAGTAGATAATACCTATTCCTTTCGAAGGGTAATGCATTATTTATTTATTTATTTATTTGTTTTATTCATAGGAGTTGCCACTTAATTCCATGACCCTTTTTTTTTTCTAATGCAAAGTTACATTTCATAACCACAATTTTTATTTTATTTTTTTTCAAAAGATATACAATGACTTTAAAAATGACAATTTTGATTATATTTCAATCTCCATAATTGATAATAACATTATTATATATATATACTTTCCAATATATATATATATAATTCAATATCTCTCTTTTTTTTTTCAATAATTCTCATATCTATGTATCATTACATAACCTCATATTATATCTACATAAAATCAATGTATCACTATATAACCTCATATTATATATATGTAACTTATAAGAATGTAAACCTATTTTGTTTTACCTCTTAACTGTAATACTCCTTTCAGTGTAAAACTTCTAATCCATCAAACTATAAACACCCTTCCTTAATAAAATTCATTTCTATAATATTTTAAATATAACTGAAATTTCCTTTTAGCCTCAATTATTTTCCATACATCATCCTTATTTTAATATTAACTACATCCCTTTCTTTTCATGAACTCTACGTATCAAATATATATATATAATCTCATTAGGGTTTTTTACGTTTCGATATATATATATATATATATACCAGTCTATGTCATTTCCATGATATGCATGCATACCTAACAAATGCACATGTAATAACAAGAGCATCCACGTGCCATCCATGTTGGCTTAAACTGACCCAGAGGTTTCCAATTAGACCCATGTTCTTTGCGGTTCTTCCTTTGACCAACAAAACCCCTTTGCACTGGCCCTTTCGGCAACAACCTGCGAGCAGGTTGAGGTCTCACCCGAGGTGTATCTTTATGGGGTACTGCGGAATCAGGTTTCCATAGTAAATGATGAGTTGCTTATCTGAACAAGCTGCGCAGTGCAGGACAGAAGGAAGGCGCTGCAGGCAGAGTGATGCAGTACGTAGCAGGATCTATGCTGTGAGCAGTACCGCATGGTGTAGGAAACACTGCGGGCCACACCAAGGGTTTCTTACTACTGCGAATATTCTACTGGAACTGCAAATCACCCACAATTATCCTCTACTTGAAAAATCTCGGAAACATTAAGGAACTGAAATGAATATCACTCATCCATTCATTCAGGAACTTACTGGCTATCTTTCTAGCATTCGTCAAGAACTTGGATTATTACAACATGAACTGAAATGATAAACATGATTAACTATGCTACGTTCCTTCACTATGTTTAAGAAAGTAATTATACTTAAATGACTGATTCACGGACTTAACATAGAATTGAAGTGTTCACCATTCATCTGCTTCCGCAGAACCTAACATATCATTCCCAAACTTCTCCTATTGGTAAATGCATATCAAAGTTCACATATTATAGCATACAAGGAAACATCCAAGCATTCATTCTACAGAAAATACAAACAGTCATTCATTCATAAACATTATCACATAACACAAGATTTAACGTGGTTCACTTCCCCGGATGGAAAGCTACGTCCACATGAATGGTTGGTAATATATTTCTTTCAAAATGGATGGGGAAACCGTTCTTAGTTTGCACACTCAGCTGCAGACTCTTCTTTCTCTCGGCTAGGTCTCTGCACACACAGCTACAGAGCCTTTACAATATTCTCAGTTCAGAGAGATTTTACAATACAAAAGGTTATCTCCTTAAGTTCTCAACAACAACAAAAGAATAACAATAATACATCAAGAGAACAACCCACAAAGCTAGAACCCCCATCCCATACAAAATGTCTTCTTAAATAGATCGTGCCCGAAGGTCATGTTTGTACAATGCCGAAGACCTAAAACCCAAAACCCTAAGGGTTTCCAAAACTATGCCGGTTTTCCAAACTGGCTTGCTGGCTCCTGATAGCGTCTGCTCGATCATGGCGGATCTCCACATCCTCATTCTGTCACTATCGGCCTTCCTATCGCACACATGCCTACAGGATGCTTTTGCCGAACCGTTTCTCTCTAACGGTTTTACCTTCTAAGCGTGCCAAACATCGCTTTCCTCAACAACCCACGCATGGCCACCTTCCTATTTTGCCTACGTCCGCCGCTCGGCAATCCTGAAATATCTTTCCAAAAATGGCTGCTACCGGTCGAGCCGGTAGCTACAGTTGATACTTGTCCAGCACACTGCTTTTATAGCTCCACGTGGCCTCCTAACTCCATAGCACTGCTTCAGCGCAGTACTGGTTTTTGCATCACGGCCAAAACTTTGACGCTGCGCGCAACTCCGCAGTCTCATCAAAAGTTGGATACTGCGTGCAACTTCGCAGCATCCTCAATACTTAGCCAAAATTGTGTTTCTGAGCTGCGCTCAGCTCAACTTTCTCAGCTTGCCTCAAAAGGGTGCTTCCAAAACTTCATCTCAACCTAGGCCCAACATGCCCCTAACACTTACATGTGGCTTGTCCCTGGGCCACTGATTGTTTCAGCTGTCTAACTCTGCGCCGCAACTGATGGAACGAAATTGGCTGCGAACTCGTCATATGTACTGCACAATTGCACCACTGCTTCTCTTGTATCCTCCTCAACCTGTTTAATTGTGTCAAGCAGTGTTGGAGTTATTTCTTGTCCAATTTGATCTTGTACCTGCTCCTGGTTATCGCGCAGTTCTACTAACTTATCTTCAATCTGCTGTGATACCGCCATGGCATTCTCTAGGAGTTGCTGCGATTGATTATCCATCTCAGTCTCTTTTTGTCGTAATTCCTATACTTCTTTCTTTAACCTGGATATCTCCTTGTATCTCGGCAGCCTTTCTCTGGGTGGCAGAGCTTTAACCTCTCCATTCAACTTGTCCAGTGCGGTTTGTTTTTCTTGTACCTCGGTCTTGACCTGCAGCAACCCTTGATCCTCTTCAAGGGTCACGATTGCTTGTGAAACCTTATCCAGGAGAGACTGGCACTTAGCCATCTCACTTGTGATGATTTTCGAGGTGGTGCTCATTGGTTGCTCTCTAACTTGCTGTTCAGTTAATTGTGCCTGCTTATTCAGCTTATGCTTCAATGTGGCAATGTCGACCTCATAATAAATCTCTTTATCCTGCATCTCCGACTGCAAGGATCTCACCTTATCTCCAATCCTCAGAACTATGTCTGCAGGATCATCTTGGATTTCTATGTCTTTAATATCCTTCACCACATTGGATATTGTGGTCTCCAAATTCTGTTGGTGGTCCTGCTCGTTGCGTAGCTATACTTTTGCCTTCTGCTGAATTTGTCTGTTTGCTGGGGTGAGTTCTGCCTGTAACTTCATTGCTTCAACCATCTGTTCATGCATCTCCTCCATGATCTGCATGTGGATGAAGTGCAATCCTGGTAACGGTATTTTGGCTAAGTCGAGCTCTACCCTCTCGACTCCCGTTGTGTCCAAGGCCACTTGCTCTACTATTGGCAACACAATAGCCAATGGGTCCACATGGACAATCCTAGTCTTTGACGATAGTGTTATTGCTAGATATTGGCTTCCTTGCTGTGAGGTTCCTACCGACCTCCTTTTATCCCCTACTTCCTTCCGCACAATAAGGCTTTTCTGGACATCATCCATTTTCTTCATTAGGCCTTGCAATGCGAGCCTCGTCTAGTGCAGGTCATCGTGGATGACCTTGTCCTTCTTTTCTTTAGTTGCCATAAGTTCCTTCATCTGCTCTGAGACTATTTTGGCTAGCATCTCATAGTCATCATCATTGAGGACTGCCTCCGATTGGATCTTTGTAGCCTTCACCTTTTTCCTCGACTTTGGCTTCTCTGAAGTCTCAACTTCTTTTCTCTTCCCTGTTTCTTCAATAATTGGGCATGAGAGAGGGATCGACTCATCTTCTGCCGAATCTGTCTCCACATCCATGACCTCTACGTGCAATTCAGCTGGCCAATCTTTCATGAGGTCCTCAATATTCTGCTCGTACATGATGTACTTTCCTGGCAACCACTCTGGTTTCCTCGTTTGTGCTTTCGGCAATATGAATATACATTTCATATCCGCCTCAAAGTCGATGATGCGGATATACTTCGCCGTGACCTGCTTTGTGATGCGGGGTGTCTTCGTGATTGCGTCGTGCAACTGAATATAGTACTGGTAAAAGACTTCTGCTGTCGCATGCTGGCGCTCTACATTTGTGTTTGCCTAGAGGTTGACGAACTTAAACCCTCTAGGATCCTTGGTATCCATAATGACGCTCGCATAATCTTGCAACTCCTTCCATCCGCACAAACCAATGAGGACGATGAGGTAGGTGAAATGGAATTGGCCGCCATTCACCTGGGTGTCGTTGAGTTCTTCAAGGAACTCATTCAACAGAAACTGACACCAATTGAAGCTGTGGCCTTCAGCTGCTACGGCACCAAGGAGTATTGCACCCGCAGGCACCTCTGAAGGCCTAGCTATTTTGAGCATCTTGCCTGCGAGCAACTGCGTTACGAATCTTGTTGCTCAGTCCTCTATATCCTCTATCAGGAATCCTCTTTTGGCCTTAGATAATGTTACATGATGTGCCTAACGTTAAAACTGGTAAAAATTGCTCAATATTGATTCACCCCCCTCTTACTGTTGGTGAATATTACAAATTTAGTACTTAGATTTTTAACTTCTAGTTTTATGGGAAGAACTGCATTCTTACCATATACAAGCTCAAAAGGAGTGAAACCTTGGTGTTTCTCTAGGTGATGCGATAATCCCAAAGAGATTTAGAAATTCTACTGACCCAGTCTCTATGAGGAAGTTACACGATTTTGGTTAGTATGACTTCTAGAACTTTTTTTGAAACCTCCACCTATCCATTGACAACAAGTTATACAACTTGACGATAACTTTATACTCAAAACAAGAACTCTAGCCATAAAATGCATATTTTTGCATAAAAAACAACAAAATACCACCCCAAATAAAGAAGTGGTACTACCGGTAGCACCACCCTTTTTTTGTGGTTAAAAATATAGACATGGACCAAAATAATCCTTATTTCCCATTACAAAAACCTTAAAACCAAGCCCTAAATTAAAAACTATTGCCACCAGTAGCACACTTTTTCAAAAAATGGCATTATTATATCATTGTATCATAATTTAAAATTGTATTTATTAATTCTCTTAGTAACACTATATAAAACTAGCACCTAGTTAAATACAAATTATTTTACCTCTCTTTCTATATAAAATAAACAAAGTTATGATATTATTCATAATAAAACCATACATTATTTACCATCAAACGTAGAAATTATGATATTTGGGCGCACCAGGGAGGGAACACAATATATTATAAAACAAAAAATAGAAATCTACCCATAAAAATTCATATTTTTGCATCTAAAACACTAAAAGATAACCCCAAAGACCTCTTAGAATTAATTCAAAAATTCAAAAAAGGTGAAAATTAAAAAATGCAAAAAATATTAAAAAAATTCAAAAATGAAATTAAAAATTGTTTACAACCTTAAAAATATTATAAACAAAAATAAAAATATAATAAATCCAAAAAAATTAAAAATTAAAATTAAATCAAATAAAAATTTCAGAATTCCAAAAAAAATAGAAACATTTAAAAAAATAAAAACAATATATATATATATATATATATATATATATATATATGAATTTAGAAAAATAAATAAAAATATCTCAAACTAAACAAAAATATTTAAAAACATTTAATGAAAATTTAATAAAAAATTAACCAAAAACCATAAATACAAAATTTAAAGCTTAAAAAACAAACACACACATATATTTCAATTTAAAAAAAAAGGAAAAATATATAAAAAAATTCAATTTAAAAAAAAATAAAAACATTTTAAAAATATATAAAAAGTTTTATTGGAAAACAAAAAAAAAAATAACTAAATCTCTCTGCCACCCCCTTCCTCCCCTCCTGTTTGTTCCCCCTTCCTCTCTCCCCCACCTGATCTCCCCTAACCACCCCTCCCCTACGCTACTCCCCTTCCCCTCCCCTCCTCCCTCCCCTCCCCTCCCCTCCCTTGCCCCACTCTGCCCCCTGCCTTGTTTTGGTCGGTCGTGATTTTGAGAATCAGTAGGGGAGGGAGGAAGCGGGGTGTAGAGGGGAGGGGAGGTGGGGGTGGGAGGAAGGGTGTGGCGTAGGGAGAAAGGAGGGAGCAGAGTTAGTTAATTTTATTTCTTTTAAATGAATTGTTTTATATATTTTTGTTTGATTTTTTTAATTTTTTTTTTAAATGAAACTTTTTATATTTTTAATATTTTGGAATTTAAGTTTTTAATTTTGTATTCTTTGTTTTTTTTTAATTCAAAATTTTAATTTTAAAATTTAATTTGTTATAAAAAAATTATATTTTTAATTTTGTTATAATTTTTTTAAAATTTGGTTTTAACATCTTGTTCTAATTTTTTATTTTTCATTTATTTTTAATTTTTATTATAATTTTGTTATTTTTTGTAGAGGGGTGTTTTTTAAAAAATATATAATTTAATCTTTTAAAGCTTAAGTTATATAATTAAAATAGGTGAAAATGCATTAAAAATGGTTAAAAATGTCTTGATTTTCTTTTTCTTTTAGAAATTTGCCCCCAAATGACTTCTTTAAGATTAAAGTTTAATAAAAAAATTTAAAATGCATATATTTTTCGTTCTAACTAGCTTCTAAATATTTAAAAAATTAAAAAATGTGTGTATTTTTTCAATATAACTAGCTACTAAATGTATATTTTTTTGTAAACTTTGAAAAAATGCCTTGTAAATAAAAGTTATAGTTTTCTTATGAGTAAGAAGTTTCAAAATCACAAAAAATGGCTCAAAATGAAAAATGGTGCTACCCGTATACACACTTTTTGAGATGGAGGTAAAAATAGCTTCTAAAATTGACCCCCCCAATAAAGAGAACAATGTCAGGTTCTCGTCAAATTGTATAACTTGTTTGACCTATGAATGGCAACAAGTCAATGTTCTATGATTTATATGGTACTATTGAGTGATGGACTAGATGATCTTGGAATTAAACTAGACTCCTTGATCGGTGTCAATGTTAGGCATGGCCCAAGTTGGCATACATTTGAAGAAGGACGGTTTTGGAGTTGCTAAGTTACAGCACAGCTCAGGTGAAGGCAGTTTTGGGAAGACAGTTTTGGAGAGCTGTGACATTGAGCATAGCACAGTACTGGCAGGGTAGGAACTGCGCAGCCGAGCGCCAGTTCTGTGAAATGGTAGCACCGCGCAGTGCCAACAGGGCACCTATTTTGGGTAAATAATGTAAGGAAAGGTCGAAGGAAAGCGAACTGCTTTGGGTATGGATCAGCGTGAAGATAGGTGAAAGCGACATGTCAAGAGAGTGGCAGAAAAACCGTTGGAAGCTAAGCCACTAAGTTGACGATGACAGGCAGGCTAAAGGGGCGGAAAGCGATAGGCCACAATGTGGTTGTAACCATTTTGGTGATGACTGTAGTTGTCAGAAGAATGTGTGAGACACGAGTGGCCCAGCAAGGCATTCTAAAGCAAGCAGAGCAAGCTGTCGATGGTGACAGGCAGGGTGGCGGTTAACCGCACCAGTTTTGGGTAGCCTTAGGGTTTTTGGCCCACTTGCTTGTAAAGACCTGACCTATGGGCATGATCTATAAAATGGCACATTTTTTAAGGGAAAGGGTAATCATTAATCTTTGTGAATAATCTTCATCGTAAAATATTCCAAGTGTTGAGAAGTGAATGCTATTGTAAAAGGCTCTACAAGATGCATGTGCAGATACCTATTGAAGAGAGAAGAGAGTCTACAACTGAGTGCGTAGAGTGGAACTGTTGTACCCTTCTCAAAGATAATATTATAACAGTTCATGTGGACAGAGCTCACATCCTAGGGGTGAGCCACGTTAAATTCTGTGTTATTTGATTGATTGTATGCATTTAGATCTGTGTATTTGCTTATGTGAATGGTTAAGACTATGTTTATGAGTTCATGTGTTTTTCTTTTATATGTATTCACCATAAGGATAAAGATGGGAGTAATATGTTAAGTAATCACATGTATGAATAAATTTCGAATGCACAAGTATTTCGCAGTTAGATGAATGCATGAACTACTCGGATAACACTTAGCACAGCACCGGAAATCTGCAGTGATATTATTATTGTTGTTGTTGGAGTGTATAAGGTTGCAAGATTCAGTCTATCATGCCTGTTGAATGCGTATTATTGCACTAAGTAATATCCATTAAAGTGGTTAAGTACCAAAGAGGAAGCGCAGTCTCTGTGGTGCTGTCCTGTTGAAGAACCGTCCTGCATCGCACAGTCCTTGGATGTGTGATAGCCTAAGTGTTCATCACGAGGAAGTGGGACCTTGCACAGTCCGAAGTTCACAGTGCAAGTCCCATAGCATGCTTCCCGCCAATTTGTTTAAACACTCATCACCCAGCTGTGGAAACTTGATTCCGTAGTCCCCCTGATTACTTCACCTCAGGTGAGACCTCAGTCTGTTTGCAGATTGTTTCTGAAAGGGCCAGTGAAAAATGGTTCTGTTGGTTCCTCGAACCCTGTAGAACTTGGGTCTTTATAGAAAACCTCAAGAATAGTTAGACAACCAACAAATGGTTTTGTTGCTGCGCTTGAACTAGTGATGAGTACCGGCACTGAAAAATTGGCATCCAGACATGAAAGAGATTTAGAGCTGGTGCGACAAGATAGAAAGAGATTTTTCCAGAAAGGAGAGTAGACATCCACATCTCTCTGACGAAGATTGGTTAAATAAATACCTGTGGAAGGATATTCATGAAATTTTCTGGGAAACCTTTGGAAACGCATTGCATGCGTGGTTATCAAGACTCGCAAAGCGAAAGAACTGTTTTCAACTAGAAGGAGTACCGACCGAGTGGACTCCAGAGCTCATTCAGAGCCTTAAATAAATAGATAGTCCACTCTTGTGGGAAGTCCACTTTTGTGTTGACAGCATACTAGAAGGATTCATGACAGAGTTCGTTGTTGACACCCTGAAGTTCTACAGCACGGTCGAGGTGTATTTTTTCAAAGGTTTCAAAGTTAAGTACCTTAACAAACTGAGTTTATACATTAAAATTCTTTTAGCTAAGAAAGGCGTTTTAAGAATGTAGTAAAACTCCTAGAAGTTTTGAATCTATAGCGGTCAATAGCATATAGAGTGACTCTGACGAAGATACAAATAATTTGAGAAGTGGGAAAAGATATAACTTTAATACTGAGAAGTGTGGACTCCACGTAGATACTGAGCTAGAAGTTGAGCCTGATAGCCGGACCACACCTCCATCAGCCACCTATCAGCCTATTACTCCACAGAACCTACCAGTTGTGAATATCACACCTCCCATTGCAGAGAGTCCACCAGTTCAGAACCCTCTAGCTATTAATATTCCCAATCCGTAGAGCGTCAATACTAGTAGCACTAGAGGAGTGAGTACTCAGACCATCTCGACTAAGAACATTCCAACTCAGAATATTCTGATTCAGAACATTTCAAGCAGTAACATCCCTAACACCACTCAAACCACTGTGCAAAACATTGTACCACCTAGAAGGAGAATGACTGACGATATTAAGCTGCCGATATTTAAAGGAATGGGTCTAGAAGACCTTGAACAACATTAGTTTCTATGTGAAACCATATGGAGTGTCAAGCAAGTTCAGGATGATGCTATGAAGCAAGCACAACTCGTCACTACATTTAGAGATAGAGTCTTGAACTAGTTCATGAAGTATTCTCAGGGACATAATAGAACTCTAGTGGCGATTAAGGCTACACTATTGAGTGAATTCAAGAAATCAAAGACAGAATCCCAATGTATAACAGAATTGAAGGAAATTAAGCAAAAACCTAATGAGACAGTCTGGGAATTTGACCAGAAGTTTAAGACATTGTTAGACCAGGTTCGTTTTGTCATAGTACCAGAACAGCACTAGGAATGGTTCATAGTCATGTTGTTGCCCCATATCAGACTATCATTTATGCAGCAGAAAGTGGCTTCACAGGCAGAAGCCTTAGAGATCGCGATGAAGGTAGAAGCTTCACCTATAGCGGATACTAGCATTGGAATCTCTCAGATCTAGACCCAGCTAGCTACCTTGACATTACAGTTGCAGGACATGAAGAAGGGGAAAGAACAAGACAAGGAATTTGGTGTACCGGATGCAAGGGAGAGGACACACCAGGGAGAACTATCCTTTCTTTCAAGATCTTCATACCTTATCAGTGGAGCACCAAATCCATTGAACCAAAATGAAGATCCATGGTGTGAGATCTGTAGAACTAGAGGACACCGACCAGAATGTTGCTACTTAATTAAGAAGTATGTGCGACCACCTAGGAATTTATATTGCACATTCTGTAAATCAGATGGACATGATGATTCCAACTGTAGATCATATCAGCTCATGATGGAAAGAAAACAAGATTTAGAGAATATGCATGGTGGTGGAGTATACAGAGTCCAAGAAGAAACACCGCAGAACAAGAATAGCATGCAGTATGATCAAGGCGCATACAGAGGCCATGGAGGATTCCGCGGAAGAGGAAGAGGCCAGATGATCTGTTATAACTATGGCCAACCAGGTCACTTATCTAGAGATTGCACCAATGCGTGTACCACTTGTAATTATTGTAAAAATTTTGATCACGTTATTGAGGCATGCCCAATGTTAGCAACAGAAATGCAGAAAAGAAAGCAAGATGTACCTAACTCGAATATTCAGCTGATCGCAATAGAGAAAAGGACTACAAATCCAAGTATTAATGTTGTGACGCGAAGTGGTGTTGTAATAGGAAGAGATAGGCAAGAAGAATCTTTGACTTTTGGATATTTTGAAACTAAGAAGACCCCTGCTGAAGCAGTCTGGATCAGAAAAGCTACTGGGAAAACACATGTTTTCAATATGGATAAGAACAAAGAAGTCTTTGAAGAAGCATGGAACATCTTCAAAGAGCCAGCACCTACATCACCAAGAATCCCATTGCAAAGTGAAACAGCGCATATGGAAGATATGCCAGCCGCGTATGACAAAACATGCACTGCAACAGAGACAGGAACCTTTGTTGTGCAGTTCCTATAGAGATGCATGAAATTATTGAAGAGTGCAGACACTGTAGTGGAATTAGAAAAATTATTAAACCAATATGAACAACGTAGTGAGATGGATACTACCTAGAGCGTAGTTCATCACATTATGATCCATAAAAGAACAGGTAGAGAAATGAGGCTCAGTGCGCAAATAGGAGATTATGATATGGATGAGATCTTCCTTGACTTAGGATTAGAGGTAAATGTCTTGACTAAATAGACATGGAAGCAGATGGGGAGACTAAAGATGTCATGTCCATCCATACAGTTGAGATTTTCCAACCAACAAAAAGTCATACCTTTTGGGAGATTAGCCAATATTATTATTGACATCGATTGAGTGCGAAGTCATGCAGACTTCAAGGTTATTGAAATTGTGGATGATAGTCAACCTTATCCAACACTATTAGGTATAGAATGGGCGATGTATAACCTCTCCATCATAAAATTGAAGACCAAGAAGATGATCTTCGAAGGGTAGGATATTAGGGTCATAGCACCATTGGACCCTTCATAAGGAGAAATATACAGTGAGTCGATTCAGGAAGAATCCAGAGCACAGGATCTTGATCGCATTTACAAGATGACTGTGAATCCGAATGACTACATTAATCCTACGACGGATGGACCACTTAGTTGGCGATGTGAGAGTTCTTGCATCTCAGACTCCGATGCAGGACTAGAGAATTGGCAAAGCCGTATGCATGAAGTATCTAGAAGAAGATGCGCACAGATCACAAGTCACTGCGCTGGATTGGAACCGAGGTAAGTCCAATCCCCACTTATGATGGTTAGACTAATGTTTATTCATTTATTCAAGAATATACTATATCAGTTGCAGCTGAACATCGCATACCACCATTAGATATAGCACTGCGTGCAACACCTTGCAGATGGTAGGCTGTGCATAAGCAGAATTTGACCACATGGGATCAGTGCAGACATATGATGCAAATCAGATTCATAGAGAAAGTTGCACTAACATTTGGAAAGTATAATGGACAGACGGATCCAAGGGATCACATTGAAACTTGTTCACAAGCATGGGAAAAGAGACCACAGACTGAATCGGTTTATCTATTTGTGCACACACTAGAGCAAGTTCTAGAAGATTGGTATATAGACACGGATCTTCGAAGAGGAACTACAGATTGGTCTATCTTAACTGCGAACTTCCAGAGAACTTTTAACTTTGAAGATGAAAGTCCAAGCATAAACAAAGCCCTGTAAGTTATCAAAGAAAGAATATTCAAAGAGGAATTCCCAAGTATAAACGAGGCATTAGAGGAAATCAAAGAAAAGATATTTGAAGATGTAAAGGTACCTGTGAACCTACAACTAGAATGGGGAAGAACGATAGAACATGCCTTTGAATGCTATAACCTCGTTGAAAATGAAGAAGAACAAGAAGAAAGTGATGAGGAGGATCCGTGCAACATCGATATACTAGAGTCAGAGGGAGCACTTGATCTAGAGGGATCTCCACTTGAAATTCCATATATGAGCGGCCCTGTAAAGAAGAGAAAAATGAACATTGGCACAAGTGAAGAACCGAAGTTCGCATCCATTGGAGACTACTGGGATGATGCAACAGTCGCGTCGATTGCTGACCTTCTCCATGAATATCAAGATTTATTCCCAATGAAGTTTTCCGAAATGAAAGTCATTTTGGGAAACTTGGGGGTTATGAAAATACTACTCAAGCCAAGTGTGAAGCCCATAAAGCAGAGGCCTTATAGATTGAACACCAGATACATAGAAAGAGTTAAGGTAGAGATTGATAAGATGCTTGATGGAAGGATCATTGAGCTAGTTGAAGAGTCAGAGTGGATAAGCCGGATGGTTATCCAAGATAAAAAGACTAAAGGTGAAATCAAGATCTATGTAGATCTAAGGAAGCTAAATGATGTTTCACTGCATGACCCATTTCCTACTCCATTTACAGATGAAGTATTAGACACCGTGGGAGGAAATGAGGCCTACTCATTCACTGATGGATTCTCTAGATATCATCAGATCAGGATTGATCTAGCAGACATGCACAAGATAACATTTGCCACTGAATGGGGATCATACCAGTATACAGTCATGCCCTTTGGCTTGAAGAATGCACCTGCCATATTTTCCAGAGTTGTTGTGGTTGCATTCAAGGACTTTATCCATAAGTTCTTAGACATTTATTTTGATGATTGGACTGTCTTTGGTTTGCTGAAGAACCATCTTGAAAACCTGAGAATGATGTTAGCTAAGTGAAAACAACATCAAATTTCATTGAATTTAAGGAAATGTATTTTCTATGTGCCTTATGGTATTCTTCTAGGACACATTGCGTGCAGACAAGGTTTGATGGTTGATCCTGCAAATATTGTAGTGATTGTGAATTTACCTGCACCAAATTCAATGAAACAGCTTTGCACGACACTGGGGCATATAGGTTATTATAAAAAATTCATCAAGGGTTATGCGCAGAAAACTGTGTCGATGGAGAAACTACTAAGGAAAGAAGCACACTTCATATGGAACAAAGAATGTGAGCAAGGATTGGACATGCTAAAGGAGAAAATGGTAACTGCACCGATCCTAGTTTTTCCATATTGGGATAAGCCGTTCCATGTACATGTTGATGCTTTATCTATAGCATTAGGCATTGTGGTTGCTGAACGAGGTGAAGGGGGCATTGATCACCCAATTTCATTTTTTATCAGGAAGCTATCTTCAGCTAAAAAGAACTATACGACCATTGAAAGAGAGGGTCTAGCTATGGTGTATGCACTCCAGAAATTCAGGCACTATTTTCTGGGTGCGCACTTATCCATGTAAATTGACCATTCCACTTTGAAATATCTGGTCAATAAGCCAGTGTTAGGGGGGATAATCTGCAGATGTTTATTACTCTTCCAGGAGTATGACTTCGAAATTGTGGTTAAACTAGGCATACTAAACCTAGGACCTAACCATCTCTCAAGGATTGAGTCAGGAAAAGAACCCACCAATATTGAAGAAAATATGCCTGACGCGCAGCTATTCGCTATACAGATCGCAGATGACTACTACAAAGACATTCTAGACTTTTTTACTACGGGATTGGTGCCAACAGAGTTCACTATGCAAAAGAAGAAGAAGCTGGTAGTCATAGCAACAGACTTCACTATAATTGGAGGTCAATTATATAAGTTGGGACCGGATGAAGTGCTGTGCAGATGCGTGTTCGAGCACGAGAAGCTATTCATATTGGATGATGCACACTCAAGTGTATCGGGAGGTCACTACGAAGGAAGAGCCACTGCACAGAATATATTGAGGGCAGGGATATGGTGGTCTACAATTCATAAAGATTTAAAGGAACATTGCCAGAGCTGCGATGTGTGTCAGAGGACAGGAAGGCTGTCGCGAAGAGACGAAATGCCATTCAATCCGCAGTTGACACTTCAGACATTTGACAAATGGGCCATTGATTTCATGGGACCTATTAACCCACCAGGAAAGAGGACTAGTGTGAGATATATTATCATCGCAACTGATTATCTCACCAGATGGGTAGAGGATAAACCAGTAAAGAACTGTAGCGCAGTTACTACTGTGTAGTTCATCTTTGAGAACATCCTTACTAAATTTGGATGCCTGAAGATTTTGATGAGTGATCAAGGGACCCATTTTTTTAACCGAACTATTGAAGCCCTTACTGAAGAGTTCCACATTATTCATCAGAGGAGTACACCGTACCATCCTCAAGCAAATGGAACTGTTGAATCTTTCAACAAGGTACTAGAGAATGTGCTAAAAAAGGTGTGCAATATCAACAGGGATGATTGGGATCTGCGCATTCCAGTTGTGTTATGGGTGTACAGGACTACTTGTAAGAAGTTGACAGGCCATACACCTTTTAGATTGGCCTATGGACAAGAAGATGTGATGTCGATAGAGTACATCATACCAAGCTTAAGGATTGTTGCATTCACAGGAATGGAGGATGAACAAACAATAGAGGAAAGGCTTCTACACTTGGTTGGATTGGAGGAAGATCGCTTCATTGCAGGCTTTCACCAACAAGTGTAGAAAGACAGATAAAAAGCATGGCATGATTGCCATATCAGGAACAAGTCCTTTTAGTTAGCCATGTTATCTGGTGATACCTTACCATGTTTGGTGAATGGAAGTAGACTAAAACCCTACTGAGATAGTTCTACATCGTAGAACCCTTAGTGATAAGAAGAGAAGAAAATTTCTAAGTGTCAAGTACAGTTGAAATTGGGCAGAGTTTGTACACAGTTTGGTTTGACACGCGAAGATGGATGGAAAGGATATATGTACCATGCAACACTGGTCAAGAAGAGAAGCTGCATGGATCCAAAAAAAAAAACAAAGAGAGAAAGAAAATAGAGAAAACAAAGAAAGAAACCTTGCAGTTGTGATGTTCAAAAGGCTGTCGTGTAGATCAAAAGAACGTGGACATATGCAAAGACTAGTATGAAGAAAAGTACCACCATGCAATTGAAAAGCTCAAAAGGTCACCATGCAGATCGAATGGAAATGGACAACTGCAAAGAACGAGAAGCTTCGATGAGAGGCATGAGATGAAACCGCAGTTGTGCAGTTAAAGGAAAAGAAGCACACGTATGCAAGAAAATATTCTGTCAGAACCGCTAGTGCATCACGACGAAAAAAAGTAACCGTGACAACTATCAACTGGTTAATAAGCCATTATTCAAAATGGCAGCATCGATAAAAATATCAGATTAATAGGAAATATGGCTATTCGAGTAGAATTAATAATGAAATGACCAAGATCATACCGTAATCTGGCCAACACATGTAGCAGTTAATGCATGATTTAACTGTCACACAGTTTGGCAGCAATGACAGCTTTTGGCATTTAAAGAAATAGTACTAGATCAATGATCATCATTGGTGGACGTGACCGAGATCTCAGGGGAGATCTGGATGAAGGACACAACATTAAAGGGACCACTAATGGTTAATTGACACGTTCCAGGCTAAGAAGCAACTATAAATAGCCATCAACTTGGCACTTATGGGATGTTACCAGTTCCTTGCTATCCTTCGTCTCTGCAACTTCTGATATTGACAGTGAGAACACCGAGCGTTCTATAAGCGCATGATTGAGCCATTCACAAAATACAAAGTGGTGAGAATATTTCAGCACTTAGGAATTCAGGGAGTAATGTCGACACCAAGGAAGACCCTTGTAGCAGAGAAGGGAGGGTCATCCAAAAGATTTCCAAGAAATAAAACTGCAATGCAAAAAGATAAGCAAAAGGCTGAAGAATCAGAGAAGCCAAAGCCAATAGGTGTGCAGATGCCACCACCGTCAGAGTTACCTCGAGCTCATCCCATTCATCTGGTGCCTGAGTACATGACACTGAAAAAAGATGATGAATCACCCATCAATCTCGAAAGAAATTCTCAATATGAGATCTCGGTACCACCTATCTCCCACCATGTCAAGGTTGTGGGGAACCTTTTGGGGAGAGTGGAGATCTGCAAATTTGAAGATTATGACTTGCTATAAACAAAGGAGCCAAAGGACAGGAAATACCACCACTTCCAACATGACCAATACATGATTCGCCATGTTGATGAGAAAGGCAATGAAACATTATAGGTAAAAGACGAGCTTCGGGGGCTAGAAAAATTGGGGTTGCTTAATCTGTTAACAATTCCCCATTTTGACAGAAGTCAAGAATTGAATGTAGTAGTGTGCACACTGCTTTTGTGCACACAATCAGGATATATTTGGTTAGACAGGAAAATCGATATCAATATCGATTTGATACACAGAATCACAGGGATGCGTAAGAAGGGCATGGATCCCAAGCTCGAGTTCGCTAACAAGACACAAGACAAGGAGCTCGCAGCAAGGATGCAAGAAGAATTCGACGCGATAAGGGGGAAGCACGCCTTCCTTATATCCACCATCCAGGATGAAGCTACGGGCTTCACACTTCAGTTATTAGTTGGAAAGATATTACGCAAGTGCCGACCAGTAGAAGATTCGACCACACCCATCCTCCTCGTAGTGCAAGCGAAGAATGGAACTATGTACAATTGGGTGAAGTATTTACTGAACTAGTTCTTGGACTATGTTTGACAAACTCAGGATAAAGGGTCATCATTCCATTATAGTTGGCTCATAGTACTGATCACATTCGTCAGCTGGAAAGATCCACTTTTCTATCAGGGGTACACACTTTACAGAGAAGAATGCAAAGGAACACGCTATGCCAATCTTTGGGAAAATGCGAAGGCCGACAAACAATGCAAAAACAATGAGATAGTTTATATCTACTATCAAAGTCTATGCGATGCATTTCATCAGACACTACGCATATCTCAGGAGGTTACCACCACATATAGAGGAAGGCTAAGGTTCAGGTGTGACCTCCATTTCACATACATTCAACCAAGGGCTGACTTGGATAGAGATTCATGGTATCTAGTCTTCCATCAGTTGGATGCAGAAGCCCTAGAGCAGATGATGCAGGATTGGCAAGCAGAGTGGAAGGTGGACTTCCTCGAGGATGTCGACTTTGACTATGGGGAAGACAATGATAAAGAAAAGGAAGAAATCAAAGGCACACCTATTGAACATGAAGGAGAATCCATGGAGGACAAGAAGGAAGGCCAACCGAGAGATAAGAGAAAAGCGACTACGAGCCCTTCATCAAAAAAATCCCAACATAAGAAGCGGAAGGCTGTTAAGCCCAAATTGGTGTCAATGTTGCACGTAGACGATTGTAAGACCATCATGACAAAAGTGTAGGAAATATGGGAAGAAACCCACGTAGAGAAATATGCAAAACAAGAGAAGATGCAATTGATCCCCCTTCAAGCAGTTGAAACAATGAAAACGATTGTCACGGACATTCGAGAAGCCCATCCGGATTTGGCCTGAGGATCACACTTAGAGGGAAAATTAGGATGGCCAAGCACGCGGAAGAGGGAATCTCATGCAGTAAGCACGCACCCTAGAGTGGTGAATATTGAACCGACGCACTTTATTTTTCCAAATGCTAAGGTGTCTAAAGTAGCAAAGAACTTGGAGCATTTTGACCTCAACATTGGGTCATTACCAATTGAATATTTGAACAATTTGCATATGTAGATTGTAGAGGAGATTCATGAAAGAGGCATTGCCTCATATGACCAGAGTATCCATCTTTGAGAAAAACTCGACGAGTTGAGAGAGGAATCAGCGCGGAACACCAAGGAGTTGTCTGAGGTTCAAGAAATAAACCGCAAACTCAAAGAAAAAGTATCAGCGGTATGCACAAAGATTGACAAATGTGAAGAAGAAGCAAGTGTAGAAGATACAATAATCAAGATTGAGGCCAAAGTGGAGTCCCTTACTGCATAAATGATGGAAATGGAAATTTCCTATAAAGGGAAAATTGCGGACTTGGAGGCCTAGCATCCCAGTACCCCACCATATAACCACGCAGCTCCAACAGAAGAGGTAAAGGCCACTTTAGACAACATTTCGACTGAGATGGGGAATTGTCAGAATTTGCTAGAAGAAGTGAATACAGTGTTGGCTAGACTGAATGAGGATCTGGACCTTATGCAGTTGAAAGGGTACATACAAAAAAGACATCAGGCAATTGATGCCGCAAACACAAAGATTAAGACATTTTCGACAAGGAAAAAGATGCACAAATTTAATGAAGTAAAGGAGATGCAAAAAGAGTTCACAATGCTAAGGGAAAGAGAGGCTTCCATTTCAGCAAGGTTGCATCCCAAAGAGGAAGAAGGGATGGAACTAATGCAACGGATTGATGAGAAGTTCCTTGAACTTCAGACAACAGAGGTCACATTGAAAGAACAAGCCCAGGAGCAGGTCTCGCAGGATATGCTAGAAATAATTAAGGAATTTTAGAAAAAGGAAAATTTAATGGTTGAGGAGCTCACCATTACTTGGCGTAGCTTCACAGACAAGCTAAGTCCCGCTAAAGAAGTGCAAACGAAGTTGGCTGGTGAAAGCGGCTCAGGGACGATCCACAAGGAAGTGTTAGGGGCCTATTGGGAATGGCCCAAGTTGGCATATGTTTGAAGAAGGACAGTTTTGGAGCTGTTAAGTTACAATGCAACTCAGATGAAGGCAGTTTTGGGAAGAAATTTTTAGGGGGCTGTGAAGTTGAGCGTAGTGCAGTATCGGCATGGTAGGAACCGTACAGCTGAGCTCCAGTTCCGCAAAATGGTAGCATCGCGCAGTGCTAGTAGGGACCCTATTTTGGGTAAAGAATGTAAGAAAAGGTCGAAGGAAAGCGACCTATTTTGGGTATGGAGTAGTGTGAAGTTAGGTGAAAGCGACCTATCAAGAGAGTGGAGGAAAAACCGTTGGAAGCTAAGCCACTAAGTCGATGGCGAAAGACAGGCTAAAGGGGCGGAAAGCGACAGGACATGATGCGATTGTAACTATTTTGGTGATGATTGCCATTGCCAGAAGAACGTGTGAGCCATGACTGTCCCAACAAGTCATCCTGAAGCAAGTGGAGCAAGCTGTCGACGGCGACAGGAAGGGTGGCGGGTAACTGCACCATTTTTAGGTAACCTTAGGGTTTTTGTCCCACTTGATTGTAAAGACATAACCTACGGGAACGATCTATAGAAGGGAAAATTTGCTAATGGAAAGTGTAATCGTTAATCTTCGTGAATAATCTTCATTGTAAAATATTCCAAGTGCTATGAAGTGAATGCTATTGTAAAATGCTCTGCAAGCTGTGTGCGCAGAGACCTATTGAAGAGAGAAGAGATTCAGCAGCTGAGTGCACACACTGGAACTGTTGTACCCTTCTCAAAGAAAATATAACAACATTTCTTGTGGACGTAGCTCCCATCCTGGGGGTGAACCACATTAAATTCCGTGTTATGTGATTGATTGTATGCATTTAGATCTGTGTATTTGCTTACGTGAATGGTTAAGAGTCTGTTTATGAGTTCATGTGTTTTTATTTTATATGTATTCACCATAAGGTTAATGATGGGAATAATATGTTAAGAAATCACATGTATGAATGAATGTTGAATGCACCAGTATTTCGCAATTAGTTGAATGCATGAACTAGTCAGATAACACTTAGTGCAACATCGAAAGTGCGCAGTGATATTATTATTGTTGTTATTGGAGTGTATAAGGTTGTAAGGTTCAGTCTATCATGCATGTTGAACGCGTCTTATTGCACTAATTAAGATCCATTAAAGTGGTTAAGTACTAAAAAGGAAGCGTAGTCTCTATGGCGCTGTCCAATTGGTGAAGAACCATACCGCATTGCGCAGTCCTTGGATGCACGATAGCCTAAGCATTCATCGTGAAGAAGTGGGACCTCGCGTTGTCCGAAGTTCGCAGCACGAGTCCCATAGCACGCTTCCTGCCAATTTATTTAAACACTCATCACCTGGCTCTGGAAACCTGATTCCACACCCCGCCCCCCATTACTTCGCCTCGAGTGAGACCTGAGTCTATTCGCAGATTGTTGCTGAAAGGGCCGGTGAAAAGGGGTTTTGTTGGTTCCTCGAATTGCGCAGAAGCTGGTTCTTTATAGAAAACCTCAAGAACAGTTATACAACCAACAGTCAATTTCTAATTGTACAACAAAACACATATAAATATCCTCGTACAAGAAATTGGATACTTCTTTCTCTATGGATTTTGAAATATCATTGGATTCAACCCACTTGGTCATGTAAGTAGTGCATGCAAATATATATATACTTTTTTTCTATGAAAGATTGATTGGCCCCAAAAAATCAGTGGTATATTTTTCAAAAGACTTCTCTAAAACCCATGGATATAATTGTTCTCATACATTTGAACTAGTTGGCATAACTTATGACACATTTCTTAGCATTATGAAAGTCGATAGGCCAATAGTATCCCAAATGTATCACTTTGTTGCTGGTCCTTTTATCGACAAAGTGTCCTCCACATGGTTCCTCATGGAAACATTTGAGGATTCTATAGACCTCATCTTCATGAACACAATATCAAATGACAAGAACTGGCGATGTGTGCAAGAGGTTCCCTTGGACCCATGAGTCTTGGCACTTTTCCTAATAACCTTATAGCATTATTTTGGTGAAACAAGTTGTGGAAGTTTTCCTGCAAATAAATAGCTAGCAATATATGCAAACCATAGTGAGTTAATATATAATTCAAATATATTTTCATTAGGAAATAAATCTTGCATAGGAAAATAATCCTCTTCATTTGTAAGCCTAGAAATAAAATCAACAACTTTTTCATTTCTAGTTTTATGAAAAATAGTGATGTAAAATTGTTGTAGAAAAAAGAAACCATCTAGTCAATCTACTATTAGCAATAGGTTTATTCATAAGATAATGAATGGTAGAATGATCCATATGCATGAATATAGGATAGCCAATGAGATAGTGATGGAATTTGTTAATAGTTGGATGATAACAAGAAACTCTTTCTCAAATACCATATAGTTTAATTTTGTTGGAGAAAGGTTCTTGCTAATGAAATAAATAGAATGTTGATTTTTCTCTTCTTTTTCTCCAAGCATGGATCCAATTACTATATTCTAAGCATCGATGGAGACATGGAAAAAAATACCAATCTAGTCCTCTCAATATTGTATGGTTGACATCTTCTCTTCCAACAATTCAAAAACAATTTGACATTGATTAGTACGACAAAACTATGTATCTTTTGAAAGCAATGAAAATAGGGGTGATGCAACTTTAGTAAAATTTTCAATGAATATACAATAATAGCCTACAGGTCGTAGAAAATTATGCACATCTTTTTGGGTTGTTGGAATAGGAATGTTTGAGATTATATGTATTTTCATTGGGTCAACCTTGATACCCATAATATCATAAATGTGATGGCCAGGAACATTTCCTTCTATTAATAGCATATGAATTTTTTCATGACTGAAAGAAATATTTGTTTCTTGTCATATAATAAGAACTTTCTCTAGGTTATTCATGGCCTCTTCAAAGGTATTTACATATACAATAAAATCATCCATGTATACCTTGACACAATGATGAATAAAAAATGTTTCTTAGAACATCCCTTTGGAAGGTAGCAGGGGCATTACACAACCCAAAAGGTAGCACTCAGTAGGCATAAGTCCCCGATGGGCAGGTGAAAATGACATTGTCTTCATTTTCAAGGGAAATCTAAATCTAGTTGTATCCCTTAAACCCATAAAAAAAAATACATATTTATTGCTTGCTAAGGTATCTAAGAATTGATGCATGAAACTAAGAGGGAAATGGTACTTCAAAGTATATTTATTCAAATATTTATAATCAACACATACTTAATACTTACCATTTTTCTTCATTACAATCATCGATGGCGAGACTCACTTACTGTCTAAGGTGGGATAAATAAAGTTCATGTTTAATAGATTTTGTAGTTATTCCTTCACTATCTCTCTTAAAACATGATTTATGGAGAATCCATAAACATGGGTAACACTTTTTGGCCAAATATGATGATGAAAATTTGATATTTTACTCATTTATTAAATTGAATCATTTGAAACTCATGTATGCCTTGTGAATTTTGACATGCAATTAAAGAAAGCAAATTTGTAGGGAATTATGTTGTCTTTCCAATGATATTTAAAAAAAATTACTATCATTTGATGTGTCAAAATTCCATTTAAGGAAATCTTTTCCATTGAGAATTTGAAAAAAAATTAAGTAGCTTGTGTGCATGTAAAATAATTTAAGGTATGAACATGATATACATAGAGCTCATGGGGCATACACATATTTTAAATTTATTTTGGAAAATTATATTTTTTTATTATTTTTCGAAACTTACCACTGATTATTTGAATCACATTTTGTACACATTAATGTGCACGTAAACATTTTTTACCGATTACATAAATTAGAAATCCAAAAATACCCTTTTGAAGAGGACATGTAGATGTCAGGTGTGTGTGTGTGTGTGTGTGTGTCTATATATAGATAGATAGATAGATAGATAGATAGATAGATATAGATATAGATATAGATATAGATATAGATATAGATATAGATATAGATATATATATTAGTAGTGTAATTTTGATGTTGTTGATTTTTCTTTAATCTCCTTCAAAGTTGTCGGAAGGGTTTCCAATTCTAAGTTTTAAAAGAAAATTTAAAAACGAATACCATACAAGCTCAAAAAATTGGTAAATCATATGCCAGTGGATAAAGGATTCGTTGATGAGTCCACTAGCATCAAGTCCCCCACATAAGGTGCAATTAGTAATAGTGTTTATTCCTTTCAAAGAGATAGATGAAATTAAATGTGCAGAAAAAGGGGCTAGGAGATTGTTTTTAAAGCCCTCAATCGAGCTAATAGCTCAATTAAGTTCTTACAATACCTTGATCGAGGGTTTTGGAAATTTTTTCAATACATCGATTGAGGGTTAACTAAACCCTCAATCAAGGGATTTCTCAAGTTAGGAAAATACCTCGATCGAGCTATTGCTATTATAATTTCAAATGTCATCCAATTGTTCTTTGTTATAAAATATAATAATGGGTTATGAAAATAGATAGATCAAGCTAATATAATTTAAAACTTTATCCAATAATAGTATTGTGTTTAATAAAGTTTTTGTCATTATTCTGTTACAAGTTTTTATTTTCATTGACTTTTCATTATTTTAAATATTTATATTAAGTTGATTTATTTATAAAAGTAGATTGATTTTGCTATTTTAGGTTATATAATTATAATTAATAATTTAATAAGGTTTAAAATTAATTATAAAAATAATTAATTTCAAACCGTATTACAAAATATTTTAAAGTATAATTAAGTAATTAGCTTAACCCATATTTATTGTTAGTGATTTATGGCCCATGGTTTTGGTAACCCATGGTAAATTTTCCCATGGTGTTTGATATGATGAATTATATTTAAAGGATTGCAGAACATTAGTGATGTATGGCCCATGGTTTTGGTAACCCATGGCAAATTTTCCCTTGGTGTTTGATATGATGAATTATAATTAAAGGATTGCAGAACACCATTGTAAAATGCCTTAAGAAGCCTCCTCTTTGGTTGTTGGTAATTATTTTAATGCATGTTTGTTGTTAGTGATTTATTTCCCATGGATTTGGTATCCCATGGTAAATTTTCCCATGGTGTTTTATGTGATGATTTATATTGATTATTTTGTTTCTACCTCCCAAAATTTAAATTTTAATATCCCCAACCAATACATGCTTACATTTCAAATATACTTAGGAAAAAAAACTATTAACTAGAGGTAAAAAAATTATTTGTGCTATAACTTATATGTTTGTATGTTGGTAAATACCTTCGATCAATATAATGGCTCAATTGAGGAATTAACTAACCTGAGTATTTTCCAATAGCTTTATCGAAGGTTATTTAAATGCTTGATTGAGCTATTGGAAAAAAGCTTGATCAAGGGCTTAAATAAAACTCAATAAAGTTCACATTTTGGGCAATTTGTGTCCTCGCCTTGCCAAAACGTGCTTCCCATATTCATGGGAACACCATTCATCCTCCTATGCAGTTGACGAATAGGTTGAGAATCCTTCTTAAGATAGATGCAATGGGTACAAAGATTATGGTGGATTTTTTTTATGTCAATGTATTGCCAAGAAAATCCACTATTATGCTTTTGAAAGAGTTTGATCAAGTGGTCCCACTGAGAGATTTCTAGTTTAATATTGATGTTCAACATTTTTCATGGGAAATTCCCAACTAGTGTACTATGGATTTATGATATGACACTCAAGGAGGAAGTAACAAAATCAAATTGTTGTGCCAAACTAGTTAGTGAGCAAGCTTCCTAAGGAAATTTATCTAATATGTGTCCAAAGGATGGATAAATAGGATGCTGACATGAATAAGGACATGTGATAAAATTACATATAAAGTCATATTCATGGATATCATCCTTAAAAGTAAATTCTTGTTTGAGTGCCAATATGGGATGAATGATCTTATCACCACTATCTTCTATCCAGTACGGGGTTTCCAAATATATAGAAGGTTGGGTAGGAGGATAGAGGGTTCGCTTCTTGGCAGGAGTTCCATGGGATATAGTCATATCCCCATATCTACAACTAATATATGCATCTATGGTAGCCAACCAAGGTCTACCTAGAATCGATATATATCCTCCCAAATTAGATTTTGGTCATAGAACCATGAAATTTGTGGGATATTTCGATGAGTCCACATAAACTACTATATCTTACAAAAATATATTTGGTTTGATAGTATATCAATTAGCCAACTAAAGGGTTATATGAGTTGGACATAAGCCAAGTAGTTGGAGTTCCTCCATAGTTTCTTTATTCATGACATTGATGGTAACCCCTAAGTCGTCTAAAGTATTGTTAATGGGTGTATTATTGAAATGAACGTCTACAACTAGGCACTTATGGTCTATGTGATTAGACAAAAATATTTTACCTAGAATTAGGTTAGTTAACCTTCCAAGTACTTAGACAATTTAGGGTCCTTTATTTTCCTTCCTTATTTTTCTCAAACATAGCTCTCAGATAGATTTGGAATAAATTGAAGCCTCCTTGATTGTCTAAACCAAAGGAATTTTGACACATGCATTCCTTAATTCTACTAGAAATTCAAACTCATGTTCTGTAAGGGGTTTGTTTATACTCAGTCTCTTTGGATATGGGGGAGTTAGAACCTAGCATAATAAGTGTGGCTACCTTTAACTTACTTAGGTATTATTATATACTGTGGGGGAAGGTTTATCATCTTGATCATTCATATCAATAGACTCCTCCTCATCTTCCTAATCCATGATGATGGGATAATTCTTGTCAATAATCACATTCCTTGATATTAAGTGAACGCCATGAAGATCCATAGGGTAAATTAAAAATGTTGGATATATGGGTAACTCAACATTGTAAGTTGGATAAGATACTTTATTATTCAGGTTAGGCACGGGTTGGATTGTGATTTAAGGTTGTCTCTAAGGAGGTTTGTTTGATGAAAATTGTAATTGTTGCTTTGGTTGTTGTTGGAATAGTGGATGTGGGTGAGATGCATACTGTTGTTGTGCCATGTTTCCAAGGAGAGTCCTAACTAAACCTATTTCCAAGGTTGGTTTTCAGCTTTCTCAAGAGGCCATTATTTCAATGGCATAGGTGGATACCAATTCTATGGTGGATATTAAGCATTAAAATATAAAGCTTAATATTGAGATGGATCTTGTGTCATACCTAGTGGGTGAGGTTTCCATGGTCATTTATAGGTTACAAAGACATTTTTTTGTGTCCCTTCAATGGCTCCTTGATATAAAACTTTTAGTTCAAGTAATGAAGGACATATGGTAGTTGCATGGATCTAGTTGTATATATCATAAGTATCTATATTTTTTAGAGGGATATCTCATAGAGGATGCTTCTTCTGACATTTGGAATAGAAAATGGCCAATTACAATTCTACTTCAAAATGATTTTTATTTGCTTGAAAGGTATCCAAATAATAATTGAGTGAGTTGAGAATGCCAGTCTTGAAATTATATAATATGTTCTAAATCTCAACTTCGATAACTCTTCCTCCAGCTGATTTAGAGTTTAGCCATGGTGTCTCTGGTACTTTTTCCATGCCTGGAATTTCCTCTTGAATATATTCCACATAAATAAAAAATATCATCATAAGATACATAGGAAACATCTCCAAATCCCATGAGATTTAGTACATCTATACATTCTTCTCATATTCACCTCAACAGGATAATACAAAGGGTTAATTTATCTTGTTGATGTTGTTTCAATATTTTTAGAATGTATTGGAATGTTTACACATTCTTATAATATATTTCCCTCTTTATGTGTCATATTAAAAATATCTTCCCCCAAGTCTCTGGTTCCACAATAATCTTGATATTTCCTCCCAATACCATGAACTAGGGAATTGTTGCTTCATTGAGAGTGGCTAGAAACAAATAACGTTTTTGGGAATTCATGTGAAATATAACTCACAGTAGGATCTACTAGCTAAATATTACCTCACAATCAAGAAATTTGGCTAAGTATGAAGAAAAATAGTGCAAAAAAATTCTGGACACACAAATGATCAAAAACCAATCACAAATGATAAAAAAAACCAGACACAAATGATCAAATAGCATGTTTATTATAAATTTCCAACCCATAAATGAGTTGTGAATACAATTATATATCATTTGGAAGAATTTGTTTTCCTTTCAAGGAAACTACAAGTGGCTAGCTTACATTGGACCTCAATCTTCCCTAGGTTGACCAATGGGCTCCCAAATAGCCTCAAACAGCTATGAGTTGTCAATATGAACATTGGGTAGGCACAGGAAGGCATTAATGATGGTCAAACATGTGGTGGTGAGTATTTGGTGGAGTGTAGGTGGCCAAGGATAGGCCAAAACAACCACAAGGGGTCCAAAATGTCTGCATACAATACATAGGCACCTCAATTCAAAGAAATATACTTAAAACAGGGATAAGGGAACCTTTTCTCTAGTAGTGGGAATAAATGATGGACGTGGCAATAAATGACAATGCCTAACTACCCGTTTGACTACATTTTGGCCCAGAACTAGTGGATTGTGCCATAAATGTCAGAACTAACTTCTAACAACCTTGGATTACCGTCATTAACCTTATTTTGAACAATTTAATCATAAAATTAATGTATGACTAAGGTACTAAGGTGTAATAATGCTCTAACACCCCCCCTTAAGCTAGAATTATGTATCCAATAATAAAAAATGAGGCCTTGGCAACTAAGGCTCAAGTCACCTCTTACAACAACAATTTTTATTAGTCTAGGTAACTAAGGTAAGTAGGAAAACCACATGGGAAATAAAATCTTCCCTCCAAAATGGACATGAAACAAATCTGGAAGATGTACCATACTTCACCATGCATCACTCACCCTAAGGAGTGATATAAGGTAAGTGAAGGTCTTCTCAGTGAAACTCTTGGTGAAGATATCAACATTTTGCTCAGCAGATGGAAAATATTGCAGGGCAATAATCTGTTCATGCACCAAGCCTTGAATGTAGTGCATGTGGATCCCTATGTGCTTGGTCCTATGCCTCTATACAAGATCAGTGGAGATCTTTATTTCACTTTGATTATCGCACCGAATGACTGTGGGTGAATCAAATGCAAATCCAAACTCTCCAAGAATGCCTTGCAACCACACACGTTGTATAGTTGCATTCACTACTCCTCTGTATTCGGCCTCAACTAAAGATAAGGAAATGGTGTGTTGATTTTTTCTAGACCAGAAAATGGGACCATGTGAAAGCAAAAACACATAACTATAAGTGTACTTCCGATTAGTGCAATCTCTAGCCCAATCTGAATCAGTAAAACCAACTAGTTCAAGTGATGAACCAACTGCATAGTGTATCCCAAACTGCTTGGTTCTTTGCAAATAATGTAATATCCTTTTGGAAGCCTTCCAATGGATCACATGAGGCTCTTTCATGTGTCTTGCGATAAATCCTACAGTATAATCAAAATCTGGTTGAGAGTTTGTGAGATACAACAAGCTCCCAACTAGTTGTCTATATAGTGAAATGTCAACCAATGGTGAGGAACCCCAATCATTTAGCTTTACTCCTGAAAGGAATGGGAAATTAGAATCCTTACATTCATCCATTTTGAAATTTTTTAGAATATATAAAGCATATTTTGACTATGAAACTGTGATCCCTTCATTAGATTGAACAATCTCCAAGCCAAGAAATTGTATCAACAATCCTTGATCTGACATGGAGAATGCACAGTGTAATGCGACTTTAACTAAGCCTAGTTCTTTGATGCAAAAACCAGTGATCAAAATATCATCAACATAAAACACAATAATAAAAATGGAGTCACTAACATTGTGCATGTAAACATTTGGATAATATTTGCATCTCTCAAAACCTTTTGATAGTAGAAAATTGTCCATCTTGGCATACCAAGCTCTAGGAGCTTGCTTGAGACCATAGAGGGACTTCTTAAACCTACACACAAGTGAAGGATCATGAATGAATCCTTTAGGATTCTGAATATATATCTCCTCAGGAATATCCCCAAGAATAAATGCACTCTTCGCATCCATGTGATGAACCTCCCATTGCTTGGAAGTTGCAATGCCCAAAACTAGCCTCATTGAGTCCATATTTTAAACATGTGTGAATGTCCCTTTGTATTCCACTCCATGGAATTGAGAGAAGCCTTTATCCACCAGTATGTCCTTATACTTCATATAGGAACCATCATCAGCCATATTGGTCTTATACACCCACTTGCATTGCACCAGTTTTCTCTCTGAAGGAAGAGGGACCAAATCCCAAGTTTCATTGTCATGGAGGAAGTTCATCTCTTCTTGCATGGTTGTTTTCCATATTGGATATTTTTATGCTTCTTCAAATGACTATGGATCAGATCCAATTATATGAAAACACCTCCCATGAATATCTGGATCACAAGAAGACAATTCATTATGAAACTGCGATCTAGTCTTCCTAGGTTCTTGTGGATCACCTGCAAATTCACCAGCTGCTTGTATTATTTTCTCAGCCCACTTGGGCCTTGTAGGAGGGTCATGATATGCATGAATGTAATCATATTAATCCTCAATATCAGAATCATAAATATCAAAGAATGAATCATTACTTACATCCTCTTCATTTAGGGGGTTCGAGCATTCCCCTTCTTCTTGTTATGTTGCATGCATGGGATCTTCTTCGAACTAAACACTCTTCTCAATGAAATTTTTATGAGATGAGGGGTCAAATAGATTGTATCCATTTTCATATTCTACATATCCAACCATGATGGACTCCTTTATTTGGGGTTGCAATGCCTTTCTCTTTTCTATAGGTATTCTAGCCCATGCTCTTGAGCCAAACAACCTGAAATGAGACACATGAGGCTTGTGTCCCATCCAAGCCTCAAATGGAGTCAGTCCTTCCAAGGATTTGTGTGGTGATCTATTATGAACATATGTAGAAACATTAATGGATTTATATCATAGTTTAGGAGTCAAGGACTTAGCCTCCATCATACAGGTATCCATCTCCTTCAATGCTCTATTCTTGCGCTCTGCTACACCATTCCGTTGGGGTGTGTAAGGCACATAATGTTGCATTTGAATGCCATATTCTTCACATAGATGATGCAGGTACTTATTAGCATATTATTTTCCATTATATTTCCTTAAGACCTTCATCTTCATCCCACTGAAGCTTTTAAATCTTTGAATGATTGGAAAACTTCATATTTTTGCTTGAGAAAGAACACCCAATAATATCTTGAAAAATCATCAATGGATGTTAGGACATACTTTGAGTTTCCATAGAAGGGTGTAGGAAGAGGTCCCATCACATCTAAACGGAACAAACCAAGAGGATGAGCAGCTCTCCTTTTCTTCCCCTTCTCATACTTGCACTCTTCATGCTTCCCAACAATGCACCCTTTGCAAGCGCCTTTGGAAAATCTGATGGTTGGAAGGCCTTCAACCATTACTTCTTTGCTCAATGCTTGAATATATATATTGTTGAGGTGTCCAAAACTCTCATTCCAAATTTTACTGACTTCTTTAGCATGTGACAGAAGTGCATTAGGATAGGATTACTCAAGAAAGTGAGAGAACTTGTACATTCTTGACTCATGATCTGGAACACCAACTCCTACCACTTTTCCTGTAGAAATTTCAGAAATTTCCACATCTTCTTGAGTGAAAATAACTTTCTTGGCCGAACGAGTGTGGGTAATTTGGTAAACAGAGAAGATATTTGCTGCAATATCTGGCACATACAGTACATTACTGAAGTACACATTTTCTAGACTAATCATCCCAATGCCTCTAGATGGGATTTTTGAATCATCACCGATGAGAATGGAAGCACCACTATAAGGTGAAAGAGTAGAGAAAGAAACTCTTGCATAAGCCATGAGCCTTGAGGCACCTGAATCTATGATGAAAGAGGAATATTCTGAGGTACTAGCCATTAATGCATGGCATCTCTCCTTGTCTTCATAAACACCCTCCTTCTTCTTTGAACTTTTTGGAAGAGGAATGTTATTCTTCTGGAGGAGATGGGTCATCATATCAATGGCCTTCTTCATGCATGCACTTTCAGGGTGCCAACCCTTTTGACAATAAGTGCATTTGGTATTTTCTTTATTATTTCCTTTCTCCTTGATAGGATTCGAACCCCAATCATAAAATCTTGGCTTCTCCTTGTCTTTCTTATTCTCTAGCTACTTTGAACCCTTGTGCTTTTTCTTTCCTCTTGCTTGCTTCGAATCCCTGACTGCAATAACTTGGTCATTTTTCTTAATGGAACCCATTAGAACCAGTTTATCTTGTTCTTGTGTAAGCATCTCCATGAAATCTTCCAAAGATGGCATCTTCTAATTTCGAACAATGATCTTGGTGGAGTGAAATGTAGAAACAAACATAGAGTATGGACATGTGGCATACAATACAAGTTCGCTATTCTAGAATGGCCAAAAATAAGGAGTGTTGGGAGATTCAAAATAAATTCTTATTTGTAAATAAAAATTAGGCCAGACCCGTGGAATTGGAAATAAGATGCATCGGGATAAAATAGAATTAATTTTAAGACCCAGAGGAGTAGAAATTTCTAATTTACATCAGTTTCAAGTCGGCCTTAGAACAATCTTCCAATCACGATTTGAAAAGGTGCACCATTTTTAATTTTGATTAACTTTGAGTAGAAGGATCTAATTTTGGTGACACCTAAGGTGTGATATATATTTATATTTCTCAAAAGGAAGTCTAAAGAATCACACTCCATACAAACCACTAGAGGATCCATCCTTGACGTATGATTAAAGGGAACACCTCTCTTTTTGAGTGTCCTAGTTGGAAGATATGATTAAAGGGTTTGTGAAAAAAGTTGATTTGAATAATTTAGAGGAAAATTTGAATAAAATGGAGGAAAATATGAAAGGTTCAGTGAGAACAATAGATATACTCAATCTAGAGGAGAATTTGATGGGGAATATGAAAAATATTGCTAAGCTCATACAAAATTCAAGGGATATTCTTCCTACAGGTGATGATGTGTTCCAGGATACTCAAGAGGATAAATATAATTCTCATGTTGAGAGAACTTCAATGAATAAGAATATTCCAAGGGGAAATGATTATATTAATGGAAGTCATCAGGGATGGTCACCAAGGGGTACCCAACTTCCCAATATTGACATGAGTAAGTTTGATGGCAATGACCCAATAACATGGATATTCCAAATGGAGAAATTCTTTCATCTACACCAGGTTTCAACTTTGCAAAAGGTAACTATTACATCATTGTCTTTAGATCTTGATCAATTTGTATAGTACCAATGGCTTTGTGAACGTAAAAAGGACTCTATTATATATTGGTATATATTCACTGAATAATTGATTGCACATTATGGGGATATTAATAGAAATATCTTCTTTATCTAGTTAATAAATCTCAAGCAAAAGGGTCCAGTTGCAGAGCACATCAAATAGTTTAAGAAGCTAAGTCTTAGAGTGAAGAACATTTCAAAAGATAATATGTTGGATCTATTTATTGGCACCTTGAAGGATAACATTCAACATGAGGTGCGTCTCTTTGAACCACCATCCTTGGAGAAGGCATTCATGATGGAAAGGAAGGTTGAAAGTAAAAAAATGACAATGGATACTAGAAAGATCACCTTCAACACATACCGAGAGAATACTATTACTTATTATAACCCACCTCAAAGGTTGACACCTCAACAACTAGAGGAAATAAGAGAAAAAGGGCTATGGATTAATTGTGATAGAAAGTATAGTAAGGGACATACGTGTGGTGAGAAGAAATTATTTTACATAGATTGTGAAGAGGAAGAACCAAAAGAAAAAGAACCATCTCCAGATGGACCATGATGTATGTGTCTAGATTGTAGAGAGCTCAACACGATCAACATTAAAGATAAGTTTCCCATTCCCATCATTCATGAATTGCTAGATGAAGTACATGGAGCAATTTTCTTCACAAAGTTGGATCTTTGTTTTGGGTATCATCAAATTAGAATGAAGGATGGAGACATCCCAAAAAAAACATTCAGAAATCATGAAGGTCATTATGAATTTCTAGTCATGCCATTTGTTCTCACAAATGCGCCTTCCACATTTCAAGGTTTAATGAATTCCATTTTCAAGCCTTTTCTTAGAAAATTTGTGCTATTATTCTTTGATGATATACTAATCGATATCAAGTCTTGCGAAGAACATGTTCAACATGTTAACAAGGTACTAAAACTACTACATGAGCAACAACTATATGAAAAACCTTCAAAATGTTTCTTTGGGGTGAAGGAGGTAGAGTATTTAGGTCATATTGGATCTTAAGAAGGTGTCAAGGTGTCCATTTTTCCATGTTTCTTGCTTAAAGAAGGTAATAGGAGACAAGATCCCAATTCAAACAATCTTATCGGAACTTGATGAAGAAGGAAACCTCATATTGGAACCTAAACAAATCATCGAAACAAGGACTAAACAACTACAAAATCGGGCTATTACTAAGTACCTCATAAAGTTGAAGAACTTATCAATTGAAGATTCGACATGGGAATATGATTCCTTCATACAGATGCATCCAAAAATAATCAATCATTGAGGACAATACTTGTATGAAGGGAAGGGGCATGCTAAGCCCTAAATATGGGAACATTTCCCCCTATATTCTGGTTCATTACATTAGTTTTGATGTCGGATTTGGTCCATTAGTGGTAATTGTCATTAGTATGGTTATATTAGTTATGCCAGCTTGGTCAATTAGTTGGGATTGTACCCCTTAGTCTCTTATTTATAGGAAGGATTCCTTTCACTTGGAGTATCTTTTCTTGTCTTGTCTTGTGTACTTAGTACATTGTATAAGGAGGTTTCCCCCTCGAAGAGGCTTGTTATTTACCTATTTTATTCAATAAAGTCATGGATTACTATGTATTATCTATTTATGCTCTTTTCATGCTCTTTTTGGAAATTTTTTGCATAACATAAAACAATATAAAATATCAAACAATGATCTTTTGACCAAGTTTGTATAAAGTATGTGCTAAAATTTAGATGCCTCCCCTAGATCTTGGGTGATTTATCAATAAGGCTATTTGACCATATCAAGGGGTCTTCTTGTGCCAACTTCCCATTTCTTTTCATGCTAGGATCTCCCTCAAAACTTCCCTCAAGACTTCAAACTGTGGTTTGATCATGAATTCATGCAATTAGCATTCAAAGCTTTCTTAAGATGAGAAACCCTCTTCTTTGGGGAATGCACTCTTCTATCATTCCAATAAAAATTTAGGTTTGCATGCATGTGGCTCCAAAATATTGCTTTCTACTCATATTTTTCTTTAGTGAAAACAGAACATTCTATATTGAATAAATGTTAGAATGTTCAAGGATCTCTGATGCATTTGCTAAGATCTAGTAGCTTTAGTGATTGTATTTGCAACCCCACTACTATGGAAAGTTTCTCACTCAAAATATTCTTCCCTAGCAGCATATTTTTTATAATAGAATAGTCATTAAATCACCTCAGTTTTAGTTGATCAACTATTGAAGATGCTCTTTAGGCCGCTACAGGAGTGTGCCTTGAATTTGTCTCTCAAACCTACTGAAGATGCACTTTTAAAGTATGGGATAATGCACTAACAAGTGCCATTTATTCCAAGGGATGTCACATTGAAGGTTTGGGAGTTTCCACACCATTAACGACATCAAAAGAAAGATTAATTAATATGAAATAGAGCATTGATATTTTGGATGCTTCTCTGAAGAAGGTTAGGAGTATGCTCAACCATCCCCATTTTGACCATTTTTTAAAGGAATAAACCAGTGAAGGATGCAAAAAAAAATTTATAGCATTTTATTTATTGATCCTCCATCATAAACTGAGAAAGTGCACCATAAATCATAACTTTTTCTCCTGGATTATAGTAGCAACAAATAGCCTATGTATCTTGTTTAATCCTTTCAACAATTTAAAACCATACTTCAGTATATATATATTGTTTCAAAATCAGGTTTTGTCACATTTTATAGCAAATAATGAACCATGACATCTCATCTTAGGCTATCGCTCCTCCTAATTGTCACACTCAGTTGCTTTTTATTCTCCAAGATCATTGTTCTGGAGCTGTCATGTCATCCTCATTTTTGTCCATATCAAAAGCATTGATCCTCCTATCCCTTCTAGTATCCATAAAATACCAAGACTGTACTGCATTAGAATTTGGCTCACTCTGGGAAAATTTTGAGGCATGCTTCCTATCTTTGCTCCTAGGCTTCCTCTCATTAAAGTGTAGTGTCCTATGTATTCAACAACATAATCATATATTGGCCTTGATCAAGTTGTATATTTTCATTGTACAACAAAGCTTACAAAATAATATTCTTTGGTATGCCATGAAACAGTCCCAAAAATTCCCAAATGAGATGTTTCCCATAATTCCTCATGGTTTGTGTATGTTAGATAGGGTTTGTGCATTTTGTCCTTAATGCTAATAAAATGAACTTATGGTATTTTTTGTTGTGGTGATAGGACAATCCAGTCATTACTTTCAGCCACAATAGCTATCATTGATAAACAATTGTGCCAAGTTCTTAGTGTGGTATTATTTTCGCTCTTGTGCATTATGCTTATTTCATACAACTTCAGAAACACAAAGGAATATAAAAATTGTATTTTGATCCAAGGCCATATAATTTCTTTTAAACTTTGAGAATGCATTTCTATGCCACCTTTATTCATTTAACACATGTTTCCTTGTTGAGCATACATCGGAACATATTGTCTTCAGTGAATTGCTATCTATAACCAAGAGGGATGCCATGAGAAAGGATATCACAAGGTTAAGAGGTTGTTGGCCTATACAACATTCTTTTTATGTAAGCCTAGACTCTCAAAACATGACCATGTTTAATCTTCACTGGTAGTCTATAATTGGAAAAGGAAATATGTTTTACTGTCATGATATTGACTCTCTTGAAAATAATGTTTAAAATTATTAGTAGCTAAGATAGACCATTTCAGTGATTTTTATAAGAAAGAATGATAGTTTAATAACTTAGTGTTTAAAATGAATATTGGCTATAGACATGCATTGTCATGTGGGATTAATGCCATGCATGGAATCCCTTGTTCAATAATATTCAATTTTCATGCATTTTTAAAAAGACACATCAGATAAAATAGGAATTATGATAATCAAGTCCCATGAAATTATAGAACCAATAGTTTGTCGCCTTATGCATGTGCATCTAGTCAATCTGCATATCATAAACAATGTCTTATGTAATATGCGTTAAGTAGTTATCATAGATGTAGTATGATTTTACTCTAGTGATTCCAAATATATATGCATGAAATGATTTAAAGCCTCCACTTTAATATGAAATCAAAATGCCATAAATTTATAAACAAGGACTTGTTATTAACTTTCCAGTCCCACATTGGATCAGTGTTAAATAAATCACATGGTCAAATCTCTACAAGGTCTGAAATCGTTGGCTTGGTAAAACAACGTAGAAAAATATCATAAAACTCAAAAAAATAGTCGAGAAAAAAATTGAGTTTGGAATATGAGTCACAAAATATTCCCTGTAAGTGAATATTCTATTACATCTACTAATTTATTCAGAAAACGAAAAAATCATCGAAATCCTTATTTTTTTCCAGAACATCTCAATTTCTTTGTAGAATGCAAAAAGTTCTACAATTTTTTTGTCTTGACTACTTGTTTCTAGTAGATCTCACTGGTTTTCTGCAGTTCTAAGAGGGTTCATATCTTCCAAGTACACATGCTTTTACAATGGTGGAAGGACATCAAGGAAGAACAAGTTGTGGATGTTCCTCAATGGGAAGTCATTCAACTAAATGTGGAGAAGATTTCACCATGTTCAAGACTTCCAAAAATGATTGTAGCTCTTCAAGGAACCAACACTGTATTGTGGATATTTAAGGTGAAATTTTTGTTAGCATAGCCATTGCTACTAGGTACATGTTGCATTATTTGTTGAATTCATATGTACCATTTGTGTTGATTCTAGATTAATATAGCTAACTATAACTTTGGATAGCCATTTCATACTTTAAAATTGTGAATTGCATAATTAAAATTACATGTAATCATTGAGCATAATATTAGGGTAAGAAAAATGATATTAATATGCCAAAATCCTAAAAGCCACAAAATTATCCCAAGTTGTGTTTGGATTCATCATACATGATGGTTGGTGTGGGTTGGTGTTTTTATTGTAGTGCAATAGGTAACTAAGTACTCTTGGCATTTTTTGCATGTAGGAAGATTTGTGTCCCCATAACCAAATGAGATAATTCACAACATCTTCCTTACTTTCAATGGTGCCTACAACCACTTCAAAATTCATATGGTCATGTAGAAAGTGATCAAGATGACTCTCCATTGTGAATGTATCATATAGGAATTTCTTGTAGTATTCTTTGCAAGGTGCATGGCACAAAATCACACATTTTCCAGAATGACCAAGCAGAGGTCTATTAGCATGGCCCATCATCTGTAGAAGATCAATAACAGGATAGTCAGTATGAGAATTTTCACACCCACAAGACAAAGACAACCCCCAACACATTGAGCAACTTGCAACACAAACCAGAATTGCACTTGCAATAAGCAACTAAGTGAGCAATTCCTTTTCAATTAAACTATGACTTCTATGTAGATACCCAACGCCATGATTCACCACATCACTCAAAGTAGATTATTTAAATTTTGCAGAGAAAGGTTCTAGATCCCGTTTGGTACATTGAAGAAACTAGGATCTCTCTTTACCATTTGCAGATGATTATGTGACCAGATCAAGATCAGTAAGTCGTGCATGTTTCTATGTTGACACAAACACTAGAGCTGGTTTTCCTTCCTTTGTATGTTGAACTATTGATGTGTATGTTGGCTTCTTCATTTCTCAAATTTGAGCCTCAAAGTTAGAAATATCAATCCCATGGATTGGAATCTCAATTGGTATAGGATGCATAGAAGGTGGAAAATTGATGAGCCCATGTGCAGTAGCACCAACCCACCTCCAAGATATTTAGCATTTGCAAGTGAAGTGGAAATGGAAATAATGTGGATCACACCCAAGATAAGAATCAAACATGAAATATAATATGTTTCTTTTCTCCAAGTTTTTGAAGTGATACACACGTGATACCCTATTAATGGAAAACAAATAATTTCTACTTTTATCCCCAATCACTAGCCACAAAGCTTCTTTCAATATTGGGATACCTAGGGGCCTCAATTGGACGTAATTCCTGCCCTCCTTCTAGATCTCTTTCAAGAGTAACTTGCAATGTAAAAGTGTCCCCAAGAATCACATCATCACTCTCTAATACATTATATTTCATATCAATGTTTGGACAGTGGTTATAGAAAATAGCAATGTCTAAAACCTGTGCATCTATCATTTGTAATAATACATGTCTTTTTCCATCCTCCATCTCAGCTAAATAAAAAATAGTGTCAATACTTTTACCTAGATTTTCTTGGTACATTTCGGGAAGTTCTTTTGTAAAATGTGAAAGTTGCAATAGGATACAATCATGCTCCCAAATACCTTGGGTAACCATTTCGATCAATTCCATTGCTGCAAGATTGGGTACATTCAAGAGTTGGCCACATCTCTTTTCGTACATTGAAGAAATTGGGATCTCTCTCCACCATCGACAGTTGAGTATGTGACCATATAAAATATAATAATTCGTGCATGTTTCCATGTTGCGGCACAAACACTAGTGTTTCTTTTGCTTCCTTTGCATGTTGTACTATAGATGTTTACATTGGATTCGTTATTGCCTGCATTTGAGCCTCAAAGTTGGCGATATAAATCCCCTAGATGATAATCTCAATTGGTACAGGATGCACACTAGGTGGGATATTGAAGATCCCATGTGTAGTAGAACCAATCCACTCTCCAAGATATTTAGCATTTGCAAGTGAAGTGGAAAGGTAAATAATGCATATTTGATTTTCAATTTGGCTTGAAATATATCTCATTCTAGATACAATTACCTATAGGATTGGACTACACTCTCTACCAATTAAATAAATTTCGTCCATCATGAAAATGCTGACTTGTTGAACTAGTTTGCATTGTGTCCATCTTTGAGATAAGGGATCCCATTTCTCTGGTGTGCTTATTATTAGATGGCCCTTTTCAAGAAGCTTCAAATTAGTATCAAATTCGTCTATTAGCTTGACAACTACTTTGAGTTCCAATCCTTTTCCAAATGTCTCCTCCATAGGGGGTTCACTTAGTGAACTTGTTACATAACAGGATCGTTCACATAATATTAAAGAATATCCCTAATTTCACTAAATATTGGAAATGCCTCCTAAAATTGTATTGTTGAACCCCCCATCCTAACATGCCTTTCCAATTAAGAAAACCCCTAGTTTCACCAGATATTGTAGGTATCCATTTTTATCAACCCATTTTAATACTCCCTTTATATCATATTATCAAGTTGGAACAAACAAGAACCCTAACACATCTTAGTATAAGCAAATAAGATGCTAAATAAAATAATAGTATAATACTAATAATGATCCCACCAGGATTGCAGGGGCGATTGATAAATTTGTAGCATTGGATAGTGGAAGACCCGATGGAATAGTACTAGGGAAGGAAAAATGTGTAAAAGGAAACCTAGTCAAGAGATCAACATAACAAAGAATATAAAAGACTAATAGTCCACTAGTTAGTGCAATGCTTAGAGAAGATCAGAATTGCAAATGTTTCACACCACAGCATGCCAATCTACCAATTTCATATCATGTAAATACAAGTATAGCCATAGAGAGCTCATGTTTTCTATAAGTTTAATAAATTAAACTCCATAAAAATGCAAAATTGAAACCCTTTAGTGGATGGAATCCCATACCTTCCTATCAAAACAAACATCTTGGTTCTAGTGAGTGTTATAGGTCAAACTTGCACCTCTCCGTCCGTGATCACCCTGAGCTGCTGATCACACAAAAGGACAACTTGGATGGAGGAGCATGTTGACCTTGGATGATATGTCAACTCACTCTATTACCTGACATTACTGGAAAACCCCCAAAAATATCATTTTGAGATATGAGCGCTACTCTACTCAAAGAGACTAGCGCCCATACGCTACTCCACTGTATAATAGTAGTGCCCATATCCAAGTATACGCTACTCCTTCTCATCATAGTAGCGCTCACAATGTAAAATCGAATGAGCGCTAGTTTTTAAGCACTAGGGTAGCGCCTTATACGCTACTCCACTGAACAAGAGTCGCGTACATCTTAAAAGATGATTAAAAAATAAATTAATTCATCGAGGAGGATTAGTTGATGGTAGTTTCCTAACTCCCCCAACTTCCTCCATAACTACATATCGACCTGAACTACTTCTTTAATCCCTTAAATACCAAGAAGGTTAAAGGAGAAGGGTTAGAAATTAGAGATAGTGAGATTGATTAATGGAAAAACTTTGAGGAAGCTTGTATTGGAGGAGTTGATACTGAAGACATCTAAGCCAGAGAAGAGCCAGAGCCCAGAATCTAGTTGCAGGAGCCTGTTTCATGATCAGGTATACTTGTACATCATTCTACTTTTGACTAATAAAGGTTGAAGTGTCTTTCTTGTTCCAATTAAAATGTGTTATGAAATGGCATCTTAATGTGGATCTATTTTGGTCAATGTTGAAAGTTAAACATTGTTTTTGTTTCTTTCAAGCTTTATATATTGCCCAAAATGTTTTGAGAAAGGTATTGTTATTGCAGGTTTGCTGAAGGAAAGGTGGATTTGGAAGCTGAACACGAGATCAAGTCAAGGCTAGGATCAAACTTAGATTGAAAGGTGTGTTCCCAAGATCTACAACTTCTTTCTTTTTTGTAAATGTCTCTGTAATAGCATCAATACACTTACCTGTCACCCCAACCAAGTTGATAGCATTAGTTTCCTTGCTATAGGGTAGATTTGCCCGCCAACAGACTGGCGACTCCACTGGGGAAATAGAGTTTTTGGCTCTAGGAAACCTTGTTTTTGTTTGTCTTCTTAGATTGTTTTGACTTCTTTGATGTGGTGAGAAACTTTATAGGTATCCCTTGCCTATTTCTTGCATGCTTTCATTAGTTTTTGATACCTTCCAAAGTCAGTTTTCAGGCCTTTGAGATATGAGTGCTACTCTGCTTTATATACAATAGCGCCCATACGCTACTGTGCTATATATACAGTAGCACCCATTTCAGTAGGGGCGCGAGTTGCTCTACTACACAATAGAGTACACTTTCTGTAGCATTCTATTTTGGTTTGCTTGTGTTTTAAACCTTTTTGGTGATTTGCTGACTCTGCTGTAGGATCCCTTTGATGGTTGCATGAGGTTTCTAACTTGTGGTCAAGTCATAGAACCTTTTCTTAAAGTTTTTCCATCTTTTGAACCGCTTGTTGACCGTTGGAATTTTTGAACCATTTATTGACTTTTTGAAGACTAGGGAGTGTTTGGTGTTGAGCACTTCCACTTTTTTAGACCCTGACTACCTGTTGCTAGCTTACAAAACTGCATACTCTTGTATCTGCTGTTTGTGGTGACGTTTGTCTGCTCTCTACTACTCCCATCCTTTTTTTTAGGGTTTGGTCCTTGGTAGAGCCTTTAGGGTGTCTTCTTTTTGGTCAAGTTTCATTCTTACTGGACTTCTTGTCTTTTTGCTGGTTGCAAGTGCTTTTAAACAGCTGTAGGCTAGTTCATTTTCTCAGTTTCTTTGTGTTAGTAAGGCAGCTTGCTTGTCTACTTGTGCTTGGCATAGTGGTCTTTCTAGGGCTAGATACTTTAGGCTAGTCCTTTTGTGTCTTTCTCTTTTGTTTTCTTCCACTTTGCTCTCAAGTTTAGAGGCTTTTTCTTTGTAAAAAACCTGTAGATCAAGTCTTTTTCGAGCTAGGGTTTCGACAGCTATAGGCCTAAGAACTTTTAGCCATACTTACACACATTGCATATAAAGTTTTATTTGGCTTTCCATTTTTATATAGTTTTTTTTCATTTATTGAAAAAGCAAACAAAAAAAAATTTGGTATTTTAAGCTTAAACAGAAGTTGTTTTTGTTATTACAAGATAACTTAGTATATTTTGTATAATTTCAAAAAAGAAAACAAAAATTTTAAGTAGGTTTGCTTAGATTTTCAGTTTTGGAAAGAAGTAAATGAAAAAATGAAAAGAGCTTTGTTGTAGAAAGTTTTGATATTATTGCACTTTTGTTTTCTTGTCATAACCACGCCACACAAAAGCACTACCCTTTTTGAGTAATAAAAGCCCTAAAATTTGTTAATAAAATGAAATAGAAACATTTTTTCTTTTTAGGGTACACTACACCAACTAGTTTTGGTTAGGGTCTTGGGTTTAAATCACCTTAAACCACCCAAGATCACACATTGCGCAAAAATCGTAGTGAGACTATCATAGGTAAACCCACCTCACTCAAAATTTTCCTGGGATCTATGCAGTAGGTCATTGCGAGATCAGTTTGTGGGAATACTCTTCCTACTTGCTGTTCGAGCATACGCCAAGATCGGATTGCGTATTGGGGACTCTTTTGAGTTTCGGGCTCAGCTACCCTGCCCATGCTTTCTGATTCGACCGGTGACTGTTCCCCCAGGAATTTTCGGTGTTGTGGTATCCATAGTATCTGACTCTAGGTTCATACACAGGTGACAGCAGAGGGTATATCTATTGTACCTAAGACAGACGTGGGAGGAAACCCCTTGCAGGTCTTTGGGAGGGCGGTTGGGTGATTCCAGTGCTTGCACCCTTAGTCATTGTATTGTGGACCCCGGGTAACTGTCTTTCTTCCTTCGTTGATCTGTTCTGGGCCCTAATCATCCTAGACTCTTCTCCGGAAGGCACCTTTGTTTGCCTGGTTTGTATACTTATGACATTTTTTAGTTGGCATGTTGTTTGCCCCCTAGTTATAGTGGCCACTAGGTTCTAGTCTGTTATTTTGTATTTATAATCATGGAGAATCAACAACTCCGTAGATCGAGAAGGATTCAAAACCTTCCACCAGTTAGAACAGAACCTATACATCCAACTAGACGACAGCAGGTAAACCCCGGTATTTTTTCAGAAGTTACTCCTGAAACTGAATTACCTGAAGAAATACTTGTAACAAAAAACCTTGAAATTGAGGTTCCTGAGGAACCACTACCAGGTACCACAGATCAGCAACACTTTAGTACAGTTGAGGTGGAAGATCTTACTTCCGCGGAGTATAGCACTCCTTTCAATCCTCCTTTAACCAATACTAGAATACCACTTCTGTCACCTGTTGGTTTCCAGCAGCCCCTTTTCAGTGCAGATCATTCTTTTCCCAGACATCTGATGTCTAACTCAGGAGGTGAACAGGGGGTTCCCCAAACTCCCACTTTAGGTATGAACACCAACACAGTTAACCCTTCTTTTACTGCTACACCTAGTCAGGCACAAACCACATCTGTGCCTACTCCATCTTTCAGTTTCAACACTAGTACATTAGGTATGCCTAGTTCTACGACGATGTCATCTATTCGTACACCTACTGTTGGACCTAGCAGTATGGCCAACTGTGCAACACCTTCTACTTCTCAACCGTTATATCAGATTCCTAGTACTTGGGTTTCCACACCTGTAGTTGGACCAAGTGCTTCTGCAAACATGCCAGTCATGGGTACCATGACTGCACCGTCCACATCAGCTTCTGCTAGTTTCAATACCTTTGTAGGCCCTAACTTGAATCAAGGTAACATGCCTGCAGGTAACACCCCTTTTTCCTTATTCTCAGGGGGAGGGGGTAATATCTTCAACCAGCAATATGGCGGGGCTAACACCTAGCCACAGTGGCCGAACCCACAAAGCACTAATCCACTCTCGTATGGGTGGGGAAATTTTAATAACTCTTTTGCACAACAACAAGAGATGGCAGGGGGCAACCCCTACCAACAAATAGCTGGGGGAAACCCCTACCAACAGTTAACTGGGGGAAACCCCTATCAACAGTTGGTAGGTGGCAACTCCTATCAGCACATGGCCGGGGGCAACCCTTATCACCAGATGGCTGGGGACAACCCCTACCAACAATTCATGGGTCAAAATGGGTGGTTCCCCTTATCAAGTACCATCTTACCAGCCTCGTCTACCTTTTCTGGCAACCTTAAATTTGCCAAACCTTTCTAAACTGACAAATGATCCTGTGTGTCATAATGACACATGGCCATCAGTTCCCACCAAATTACCTTCGGACATTCCAAAGTTTGAAGGCAAAACAAGTGAAGACCCTGGTGACCATGTCACTACCTTCCACTTATGGTGTTCAAATTCTTTAAACGAGGATTCCATCAGATTGAGATTGTTCCAAAGGACCTTAACTGGTCCTGCAGCCAAATGGTACATTGAACTACCTGCGGCTACTTTCTCTAGTTTTGGGGATCTAGCAACCGTCTTTTTGAACCACTTCCAACTTCCTATTCGGTATGATGCTGGAACAGAACTTTTGTCTACTTTTAGACAAAATAAAGCCACTCACTTATCTGACCACATTCAGGAGTGGCGAAGACGGAAGAGGCTCATTAAGGCCAACATACCTTCGGAGTTCCTGCTTGAGTGGTACTTGAAATCACTCCTTCCTTATATTTCTAAGGAAGTAGCGACATCTGGAGTATCCAATGAAGAAGAAGCCATCTTAAGGACTCAACAGTTAGACCTTGTATATGCACAATCTGGTCTACTGTACGAGATTATACCTGATGCACCGAGATCAAACACTGATCTGAGTAGACCCAAACCTGGACCACATGCTGACGGCATAGTGGGTTCAGTTGATTCTGCAGCCTTCGAAGCACTGACTAAACAAGTTCACGCCTTATCAGTCAAACAATCAACTGTAGATATTTCTTCCGTCACAACCTCTCCTTCTACTTTTGAGCCTGTCAACCAGGTTCAGAACAATCAAAAGGGCTCTCGGAAGCCCAACAATAAAAAGAAGGGCAAGAAAGGAGAGGGGAACCAACAAAAGCCCAAAGAAGACAATGCCGAAGAGGGTAACGAAGAGGAAAAGAAGGTTAAGTTCCCTTGTAAACTTTGCAAGCAGAACCACCTTACTCACCAATGCCCTCTGCTTGAAGAAGCCCAGAAGCTCTTAAGAGAAAAGAAGCCTACCATCTTGAAAGATCCATTCCCTAAAGGGCAAGGCTCAACTTTTGGCACCTCCAAAACTGGGGGCACTTCGCACGCTTCGGTTGATCAAACATTTATAAACATGGTTAATTCAGATGCACTTTTGCAAACTAGAGCCAGGAACTATACCCCGGAAGTGCAGAAAAAGGATAAGGAGATTCCTGAATCCTCCACTCCACTCCACATACCTGTGGACCCAATGCCCAAGATTCCGAAAGGTGTCTTGAAGAGAGCATCGCACAATCCCAACACACGGGCTACTTCTAACTACAATGTAGTTGAAGATTTATCCTAGACCTTTTGTGCCATGTCTACTCTAGAAGTCTTGCAGAGTTGTCCTTTACAACGAAATGCACTTCTCGCAGCTATTGGGAGTATGGAATCCTCCAACATGTTTGCGTTATTTGATATGACTGATGTCAAATACCGGTTTCCCTATCACGTTGCCCTTCAGATTGAGGTCGTTCATGGTCCAATGACCATCAGACGAGCTGTAGTAGATGAGGGAGCATCGACTTGCGTAATGTCAATTTCCTGTTGGAAAGCTTTAGGTTCTCCCGAGTTAGCCCCTTCTAACACACTGCTTACTGCATTTGATGGTAGAACTTTCCGTCCACATGGAGTTTTTCCATCATTTGATGTCACTTTGGCTGGTAAGACAGTTGCTGTTGAAGTAGAAGTTTTGGATGCTCCGCTTGATTACAATATGTTGTTAGGCAGGAGTTGGACTTATGTCATGCGGGCTATAGCATCGACAATTTTTTGAGTGGTCATGTTCCCATTTGAAGGTAATATCGTTACTGTCGATCAACTTTCTTTCACTCAGAGAAACAACCAGACTTCTTCGGAAACCACAGTTCCTTTAATTGATCAAACCACCCCGGTTGGCGAGAGTTTAGGAGCAGGACTTTACGGGTCACTAATCGGCACTTTTGACCTACTGTCTCCTACCTTATTCGTTGGGACTGAGGGACGTTCATCGTTTGAAACTTCCATGGTTAGTTCAACAACTGATCCTGAGTTTCCCTCAACTAATACAAACCCCTCCGAGCCCACCCCTGTTGTAGAAGTTACCCACTTGGATTCTCATCAAACTACAACAGGACATATGTCGACTCCATTGGTGTCTGTCGAGTCAAACATAGATTGTGCCACTACTCAGACACCAGACCCGATCCATTCTCTCGACAGTTCAGAAATTACTTTACCTTCTGATGAGGAAATGTTAGAGGCCTTGAACGACCCGAACCATCCTCGTGAACATATTGATCGCGTGTCCTTCTTGTTTCCTTTTCTTAACTTATTAGAGAGAGGTGAATTTTGTTCACCACCCGATGAGAATACTGGTCTCACTCCTTCACAGGTTGGTATTGTTGAAGCAAATAGATTACATACCTCGCTGGTGAACATTTTCACTAGGGTCAACGGAAACATTCTCTTTGAAATGGGATGTTATCTCGATGAGATCATTCCGTATACCAATCTTTTCTTTGATTTCCATAACACCTTTGCCCGGCCTCACGAGGAGGATCCAGTCATTGACCCTACCTGAAGAAGTACTACGCCTAGGCTGAAATACTTTTTCTTGTAAAATAGCTGTATATTTTTGTAAAGATAGTTTTGTTATGCTCGTTAGGGAATCTTATGTGTGTTTCTCGTTTCGTGTACCAGATGTCAACTGCACATTTCTTAGGATTTGCTGATGGCTCCAGTCGCCACACTTGTCAGTTGGCTGCAGCAGCTTGGTTCATTTATTCACCCGCTGACCAACTTGTCTCTTCGGGGGGGGTTTGTTTGGGTCCTACCACGAATAATGTAGCTGAATACAGTGCAGTTATAGAACTTCTCCGAGATGCTCTCAGTCATGGCATTTCATACCTGGAGGTAAGGCTTGACTCACAATTGATTGTATTTCAGTTAACAGGTGTTTATCAGATTAGAGATCCAGGATTGCTACGTCAGTTTCTACAAGTTAGACTATTGGAAAGACATTTTCATTCTATCAGATATGAACACATTCCGAGAAGTTTAAACACTTTAGCTGATTCATTAGCAAACTATGTGTTAGACTGGAATTTGCATCATACATTGTCATAAAAAACATTGCACACATAAAATTAAAACGCATACACATGTAAATAACCGATACTGTATATAGCTAGTACTGTATCAAAAAATATGAGTTTTAGTCACAGGTTCATCAAGTCAAGTTATAAAAGTACAAAAGCTGGGCATAGTAGCCTCAAAAATATATACATAGAATGTTTTCTTCTCCTATGGAGAAGGAGGGACTTCCTCATCATCTACCGCATTGCGATAGCATATGACTAGTCTAGCAACCCTCCGCAGCACCCTAAGCCATGCTGGGGGCACCCCAACAACATCTTCCTGCATATCAACAGGTATCTGGTCCATGCGGCATGCAGGAATCTCATGAGTCAACCGACTCATTTTCCTCTCCAAGGTTCCCAACATAGCATCCGCTGCGGTAATATCAGCTGGCATCACATAGATGGTAGGATGGCCCTCAGGATGAACAGGCCCAACATCTGCATATGACACTTGATTAGAACTTCAAAACTCATTCATAAAGAATCAAATACTTGAAAAAATTTGAAAAAATTAAATAAATTCTCAAAATTTAAACATACCAATATCTCCCCAGGCTCCACCTGGCGGAAGCACCAGCTCTGGATCGTGACGGAAATCCAATCTAGCATAAGGAAATGCTCAAAAGCAGGCACTTGCCTCTCCCATCACCCCCAGAAGTCATCAGTATGGTAACAATAGTGACTTTCCCCACCACCCTAGCGGAGGAAAATGTCACCCCAACGGCCTAATCTGGGCTCACAAGGGTTAACCTGTGGTAGAGGCATCCCCAAACTAATAGCAGGCATCCTCTCAAAGAAGAAAGTACACAAAATACTTCCGTACCCAAAATTCTTCATTGAGCCGGATTTGCAACCTGTCAATTGAGATTTCATGTTTGCCAGCAAACTTGTACTCCAATCATAAACATGACCGTGCAAGCATTGTACACCAATATGCATCGAATGCCTGGAAGCTAAGTGTTGTGATGCACTACCGGCTACTCGGTTGATCATGATCACTATCACTTTGAAAGGGAGACCATCAATAGTTGAAATCAAGACTTGGCTTCCCGATTTTTTTGCTCCGGCAACACAGTATGTATTCACATATTCTTGCACTGATTGTGCACCCAAGCGAGAAGACCCTTTCAGGTTAATTACATCTCCTCTCCTTGAGAGACCAGTAATAAAGTATATGTCATCAACGGTGAGTTCCAATGTTTTCCCACGGATGACAAAGGTGTTGGTATCCACATCCCAATACTGAATCAGTATTCGAAACAGTTTGTTTAATGCCCGCATGTTTACAGTTCGATAAAACTTCAACAAACCGCATCTTCGGAGCGCATGGAGGGTATCCGGATCTTGCATGGCTAACCTATCCATGTCCTCATGCTCCCTCTCCCTCCATTGAAGGACCATCTTGCACAAAAAACCAAAAATTTTTGAGTCTCAGCACTTGTATATAAATTTTTAAGTATGTACGCTACTGTGTAAACTACACAGTAGCATTTAGGCGCTACTCTGTTTGAGCACAGTAGCGCCCATCGAGTTTATACGCTACTGCTCTGTTTACACAGAAGCGCCCGCACATAAAAACTTATGAGCATTGCGTTGCAAGCTATATTTGCTCAAAAATTTAAAAACAAACCATGAAATTGCAAGTCAGGGAGATTTCAACTTACTTGGTGGAGGAAGTTTGGTGGTTGGATGCTCAGTTTGATCGCAATGGAGATTTGAAATTTGCAAAATGTTGCCTAATTTTTGCCCTACAACACAAATTGAAAATTGATTTTTAAACAATGAAATTATATATAAATTGGATTTTGATTTTTACCCATATTTGTTAATTTTCTATAGTTTCAAAACTTTCAAAAAACCCTAATTAATCAATTGAAACACACAATACGGTATAACACTGATCCAAGCTCAATTTTCACTTAATTGTTGTCGGATTCGTCTCCTAAGCTCAAATTTCTTGATGATAGATGTTGTCAGTTAGCTAACCATTCCGAATTCATATATCATTTGATATTTTTGCTGCATCGACTAATATTTCGTTGAAGACCTAGTTTTGGCAGGGCATGAAGCTATGATCCTAGAAGCTGACCTTTAAGTCATTTTAAGTTCTTGTTTGGACTATTTAAACCTAAACAAGATAGCTGAGCAAGCTTGTCCTCTTCGAGCTCGTTAAAGTATTCGAAGGTTCATCCACTCAGGTATAGAATTACCCCTTTTCCGGGCCTAAGTGGATTAACTACGGAAAGGTATACTCTAGGTATACTCCTGTATGCGCTAGAAGAGTTCTCCTTTCATTGTTTTATACTTTTTCGGGGGAGGAGACTAACTGTACGAAAAAGGACCTTTTGGAGTCTCTCTTTAGGGTTTTCAGACTCTCTAAACATGAAAATACCAAGCGAGCATCCACCTACTTGGGCTCGATGTGAAATCCACGAGAGGGTAAGTAGAGGACTGTTTAAGTTTTTCAACTCTATAAACAAGAAAACACCGCCGAGCACAGACCAATCCGGGCTCGATATAAAATCCACGGATAGGTGAAAAGAGGATTGTTTAAGTTTTTCAGACTCTCTAAACAAGAAAACACCGGCGAGCATTAATCTGCTTGGGCTCGATACTAAAATCCACGAGCAGATATATGGAGTTATTGTTTAAGTTTTTCAGACTCCTTAAAATTGAAAACACCGGTGAGCAAGAACAGATCTCGGCTTGATATTAAAATCCAGAGATCAGTAAATATAGAGTAATCTTCTATCTCTTCTTTGAACTCTATAAATTATGAAGAAGGTACTGAGTCTTCCTCCCATGGGCTCGTTAAAATTTTTACATGATTGGACTTATTGAGTTTTCATTCTTTCTTGGACTCATTAAAACAACAAGAAGGGTATTCTTTTATCTAAAAAGAATAAGGAACAGGAAAGACATATCATATCTTCATTGTCAACGACAGTTTTCAGTCAAGTTCTATCCTTGAACACAGCACCTACTTGAGTCTATCTTGTCGGTTGGGTTTAGTTTTTGACCTCAGGGTGAACCTTTCCTCCCAGTTATTTACTCCCCCGGTTGGTTATTCTTCCAACCATATGGAGGGTCTGTTAATGTCTCTTACATTTCAGACTTATTTACCCCATTATGTCAGAAACTGCCTAAGTCACTTTGTGTCATGCTCAATGTTCAAGGATATATCCTGTGTCGACCATTCTGCAGTTTACCATGACCTCATGTGTCGACCTTCCTAGTGTCAGTCTTGTTACATATTATTCCATATCAGCTCATACCAGTTGAGTGTTCCTCGAGTTGGATGATGGAGGATGCCTTAAGGCCTCCCTTCCAACGGAATTCTTCCCATCGACATCAACTCATTATTATGGGATTGAAGTTTAGAGTTTCGGTTAGTACCTTGGAGATTGCAGTCACCAGTGGCAATTTTCCTCGCTATTGAATGATGAGAATACATCAATGTCTCTTCTTCGACAGGATTCCCAAGTGTTCGACTTCAAGTCCATCTATTCACATTTGGCGAATCGTATTTGGTACCTTGGACCCCATCATCATTATCAGTGGAAGTCCTTGCGTTTGTTAATGGTATACATCAATGACCGGTAATCAAACGATACCCCCCATGTTCGACTATCAGCTCATCTATTCACATGGTTAGGGTTTGTACCTAGGGTTGTTTTGGGATGAAGACCTTGGGATTTTGATGACATTACCTAATTTTGTTATCACCCAAGTTGCACAAGACTGAGCCTCACAGATATTCGGCTCTCCATGAGACATAGATCCAGCTTGTTGTTATGGCTATGATCTCTTAGTTTGACATGGATCCACGCTTGTATTTCAAGTGGCCATGCTTTATATACATCTTCGTGTTATGTATTGGAGATCATGTTGTATCACACTACACATCTATAAGATGTCAAAAATTTAATTGCTCGCTGACCTTGGTCTTTGTTGCAGGTTTCTTGTGACTTGTTTTCTGCCGTTCTATGCTGCTCCTCTGGCTTTGGATTATAATGTATTTCGGCCATCGTTTCCCTCTGACCTCACACATTAGGGGGCATCTGTTATAGGTCAAACTTGCACCTCTCCGTCCGTGATCACCCTGAGTTGCTGATCACATAAAATGACAACTTGGATGGAGGAGCATGTTGACCTTGGATGATATGTCAACTCACTCTATTACCTGACTGTTGTTGCAGCAACATCCCCCCAAAATTTTCTACATATTGAGGCCCCTCCTTTCAATTTTTCAGGAAAGGCTGCCTTAATAGGCCATTCCCAGCTTTTAAAATTCATGAAGTCTTCCTGGAAATCGCGGAATGATTTTATAAAGCCCCGCAGTTGCGGAAGTATTCGAGGTTCCCTCCCAAAACAGCGGAAGCCTTTTGTTTAAACTTCTCAAAAAAGGAACTTAGAAACTTTTCCCAAAATCGCGAAAGAATTCGTGGAAGCCGCCCGAAACTTGTGGAAGCCACTCACATAAGCTTCCCGAAAAGGGACTTAAAATTTTGCTCATAAGTTGCGGGAGCCATTGGCAAATTCTTTCCGAAACCGTGGAAGAATTCAAGAATTCCTTCCGAAACAGCAGGCACCATTCGCCAAACCTCCCGAAACTCTGAAGGGACTTAGAAACTTTATGAAATATTGTGGATCCTTTGGACTTTTCCTCCCGAAATTGTGAAAAAGTTTGCCTTATTCTCCCGAAAGCTGCCAGAGGACTCCCTTTAAAAAACTCCTAAGTCTTCCCTCAGCTTTTGCGGCACTGCTCGAGTTTTCTTTCCACAATTGCGGAAGCCGTTTGCGGAGAAAGTCAGGTTATCTTTCCGTAACTCCGCAAGAACTTAGAATTTTTTGTGAAATTTGGGGAACAAGTTGGCTTTTTCCTCCTGCAGTCGTGGAAACATTCACATTAACTTGCCGAAATGCCGAAACGCTTAAACCTTTCCGGAACGATTCTTAAAAGCTGCCCGTAACCACAGAAGCTTTCAAGTTATCCTTCTGAAACGACGGGAAACATTCACCATATCCTTCTGAAACCCCGCGAGACTTAGAAAATTTTTGAATTGCGGAAGCTATTGATGAATTTCTCCCGAAACAGCGGAAGCATCCGCGTTATCCTTCCGAAGGACTTGAACTTTCCGGAACGTCTTGGTTTTCCCTTTCGCGAAGCAAAATCCTTTTGCGGGAGCCATTCTCCATTACCTTCCAAAACAACGGAAGCTTTCACAATATCCTTCCGCAACGGCGGGTGAAATTCACAAGTTTGTCCCGCAGGAGGCGGTCGCACGCGAATCGAGACTATTTGATATGACGCCGACGTACCAATATTAAAGCCACGGCTTTAATGCGCCACCCATCGTATTAAGACCTCTCACGTGCCCCGTCCATTTAAATAAACGGTGGGGGCTCGAGCCAAACACGTTGTTATTTTTCGATTGACAAATTTGTTGGACGCCGCGAAACCGCTCCAACTCAGCTCACTCGTCCACGTTCACGGCCACCTCATTCAGCTGTCTTCACGGTGCCTAGTAGGAATTTTAACCATTAAATTTGCCTCTTCTACATGTCAGATTACTAATGGGTTGTCCTTTTGAAAAACGATTGGTCTAGGTTGGATTTTGACAGGGAAAAATGCCCGTCACGGGCTACTTTTCCCGTCAAATACAGTTTAAATTTCATTTTTTCCGTCATATAAAACAAAGAAACCCTAAAACGTTTGTAGACTATGTAAAGACTGTGAGTTTGAATGGGTGGAGTTTTCCAAGCTCCTACCCTGGCTACATACGACGTTATTCTTTGCGTTTAAAGCCTCCAAGCCCCGTGAATGTCTCGATTACACCAGCCGAAACCCGAAACTATAACCACCCGAGTTTTTCATCACCCACATTCCCGGCATCGTCAACCCCTGTCCAAGTTTCAAAACCTACCGTAGAACACCTCGCCAAGGTGCCGTTAGATAACCATAGTGGTCGAAGCTTTTGTCGGCTCATAAATATGAAAACGCCCCCTTATTTCGTCATAGAGTCATTTCAACTCGAGCTTCCCCGCCACTAACCATTTAAAAGCATCATGGCGAAGGACACCATCCCTCCCAGAGTTGGACCGAGAGCAGGTTGCTTCCACAACATGCTTATCCTCTCAGGAGCATTTCAATCCCGCCCCTTTAAAAGAATTAGGATGATTAAATCTAGATTGCTTGTTTGAAATGGTGTATTTTGCTTCCCAACATGCAGCTTCACAATTTGTGTATATGTATATTGTTAGCATGTTAAAATGGTGATCTCACAGTATGTTGCACATTTTTATAATGACTTGTATTTGGTTGCTATCAGGGATAAGTCAAAATGCCAAAAGGTGGTAGGAAGAAGGCTAAGATGACAGAGAAAAGGCCTACGCCACTTAAAACTGAGACTACACTCCAGGATACTAGGTGCACCATCGATATTCCTCCTGAAAACCGATGGGGTGACATCTATAGGATGATCTGAGACCAAGAGATCCCGGATATGTTGCTAGAAGAGGAGCAGATCTATATTAATATCAGGACTTCAGGCATAGCCAGGGCTGCTACCCGCCCTGAACTGTTCCCATGCGCTGAAGTAATCGGATGGATTCTCCAACATACCGATGCGGAGTCAAGGGTGATAAATGACAGCGGGAAAGTAGCCATTGCCTCATTCCACCTAGCATACATTGCCGTAGCCTATAAATTTCCCCGCTCCCAGCAAGCTCTGACTAATGAATGGTTGGGAAAAATGAACAACATTGACATGGCCAAAAATTTACTGGTTGCAGGCAAGCATCTAAGAAAGAAAAGTAATGATGAATACGACCTCCAGAATCTGAGACCTCCATTCAGGTTGATCGCCTTGATGCTATGCAAAATCTTCGGCATGCTTGATGGCACCGTGTATAAGATTCAGTGTGTCCCCATCATCCACTTCGTGGCATTTAAAGGAACTGTGTTTGACTGGGCCACTCTCCTGTTAGACAGTTTGGCCTCAATGATAGTTGCTGCTAGAGAAGGACTAGCCTTGAAGAAGGCAGAATTTTTCATGTCCTCATATCTGATTGATTGTGTTTTGGCCAAGGTGGATTTCCCCAAATTGGGCTGCACATGGGACAAGGCCATCACTCCGGTTTATACTACTTTTAGGATGATGTGGGCCCAGAATTACAAACCTAACTACAAACTCATCTGTGAGGGGTTCATCATGCCCCTATATGAGAAGATATTCAAGGAAGAGCCTAACTGCCTGTCGGAGAATGCTATGGAAGTCCTTGAAAACTATGGGGATTTTTATTGTTCAGAGTAGGGCACCTACCTCAGAATGTTTGGAGGAACTAAAGCTCCATATATTTTGCCAAGATATGCTACAGATTATGTGGTCCTTAAGGAGGCAGTAAGACAGATGTTCCTAGATGGAATTGGAGCCATGCTCAACAAACAACATAAGGCCTTCTTTCCCCCTCTACCTTTCTGCATAGGAGCTTACAAGTTCTCGGGGGTTGCCTCAGCCGAAGAGTTTGTTCAAGAGCTGAAAGCCTTCCACTTCGGTGAGGTAATCTTCCACAGGAATGACAGGAAGGGAAAAGTTGCTGAGCACTATAGGGAGATTTATGCTCATTTCAAGTACTCTCATTATCATGATGCCGAGGAGGAGGTATTTAGAGCCATCAGCAACATAGCTGAGCTGCGAACCTTTCACCAAGGCAGTGGAGCAAGTTCTAGCTCCACCAAGACCCAGGAGACTAGCCAGCATAAGGAGAAAGAAGCTGATGATGCCCGAGCCCAAGAAGAACAAAGGTTGAGAGAGGAAACAAGGGCACAGCAGGAAGCTGAGGAAGCAAGGTTACTGCAAGAGGCTGAAGTTTCCAGATTGCAGCAAGAAGCAAAAGAACAAAGGCTGCAGAAAGAGGCAGAGGAAGCTTAGCAGCAGAAAGAAGCGGAAGATGAAAGGCAACGGAAAGAGAATGAAGATCAGCTGCAAGCTGAACAAGCTGAGATAGGAAGGAAAGTGGAAGAAGAGCTGAAAGCACGAAAAGATGCCCAAGCAAGTGGATCAGGTGTCCAAGACATGGAAATAGATGCTCCTCAAGCAGGTGGCTCTAGTACCCAAAATGTGGGAACAGATCCAGCTGAGGGAGTTCGGAATCCACCAGCTAAAGAAGAAATAGACATTATGGACCTCCCAATTGTCCCGTACACTCCATTCGGAAAACATACGGTGTCCAGGTGGAATGAATTTGTCTATGATAAGAAAAGGAAAGCAATGGTCCTTAAATCGGAAGAGAGGATCAAAAGACTCTTCCAGGAGGATATCATTACCCACCGGGAGGTAACTATAATGCGGAATACAAATGAGGATCCCTTAGCTATGGCATCCGCAGTTGTAGAAACAGCAAAAGCATCACTGGACAATGTAGGTGTGAGAGTTAGAGAAAATGAATTGACAAAGAGGAGAGCTCGTATGCTACAACAGACTGTGGCTAATGAGCAAGCCTACAGGGATCTTGTGGTAAACAAGTATAATTGCCTGTATGTCGAGCATAAAGAGCTATCAAGCAAGTATAACCAGCTGGAGGAGGAAAAGGACCAACTAACACTCCAGATGATGATTGTGGAAGCAGAGAAGAATGAAGCAGAAGATAAAGCATCCCAGCTAGAAGCAGACAAGCGGGCATTAGCTGAGCAATTAGAGCAAGCTGAGAGCAGAACGATGGACATATCTCCCTTCCATGAGTTGTCCTGCAGCATCCTGAAGCAAATGCATGAGACTCAGGGGCTAATCACTAATGAAGTTTGCAATCTCAAGGCCATGGTGGTCAGGTTAAAAGAAATTAATGTGGATGCCCATAGGCTCAAAGATAATCATACCCATGTCAAGGCAAATATCTTGAGCCAGATAGAATGGCGAGAAGGAAAGGGGGATTTCCCCACACATCTCCCATTTAAGTCTGTGGAAGGTTTTAATGAAGACATAGCCCTTTTGGAATTCTACAGAAGCTGTGGTAGTAAGCTAATGGCCAGTGTGCAAGGGACAAGGGATAGGATCAACGGTCTGTATCAAAGAATCCATGTTAAATTTTCTGAATTTACTTCAATATGATCTAGGATCTTAACTGAGAGAACAACATGTACAGCATATCTACAGCATATCAATCATGGAGACAATAATGCAAGCACACAAGAGACACAAAGATTTACTTGGGGAAAACCATAAAGGTGAAAAACCCCAATAACTTCCTCAGAGATAGATAGAGCAATGATACAACCAACCAATAGAGATAGTCATAACCTAGCAGCAATCCTCCTCCTCCATAAGTGCGCCTCTCCTCCTTTAGAGCATGTGTGTGAAGTGAGTGAGCAAATAGAGTGCCTCCCGCACTCTATTTATACTTGACTTGACTTGCCTTTTTACCTAACTCATGTCGGCTCTAACTTAACCACATAACATAATGCTGAGTGGGCCGACCCCCAATAGGGTGGTCTAATAACCCTTTGACCCACATGGCCGACCCCCAATAGGGTGGTCTAATAACCCTTTGACCCACATGACTTATACAGGGCCGACCCCAAACAAGGTGGTCTAATAACCCATCAAGTATAAGTTACGACACTTACAATATAAATGACGACACTTCCTTATAGAGGAATAATACCATCTCTATAGGAATACAATATACATATATGTGAAATACATTCCGAAGTTACATATACATCAACACTCCCTCTTAACTAGGAAGGTATTTCTCAGCACAGTTCTTCTAGCACAAGTCCTCTTCTCTGGATCATCGTCACTGGATAATCGTCATCGAGTCATCATCATCATCGCCACTGCTGCTGCTATCTCAATCAATCTCTGAATCTACTCGTCATAGGAAGTTCTACAGAGCCAGTCCTTTTTCATACTGGATGTAGGCCCACCACCTGCAGGTCTTCGTCATTACTGGCCATACTGTGGAATCCTCAGGACTTTTACGTGCGTCACAAAACCTCGAAAGAGCATCCCAGGCTGTTACGAGCACACAGCTCTACCTATAGGATCTCCCAGGGCGCTATTACATGTGACCCCACCACAAAACCTCGCAAGAGCATCTCAGGATGTTACGGGTACACAACTCCGACCTGAAATCTCCCAGGGCGCTATTATATGTGGTCCACCACAAAACCTCGTAAGAGCATCTGCCAGATATCCCAGGGCGCTATTACATGCCATAGGCAAAACCTCGTAAGACTATCTGCAGATCTCCCAGGGCGTTATTACATGTGGTCATGGCAAAACCTCGCAAGAGCATCCCAGGACTGATTACGGGCACACAGCCCAACCTATCGGATCTCCCAGGGCGCTATTACATGCCATAGGACAAAACCTCGTAAGAGCATCTGCCAGATATGCCAGGGCGCTATTACATGCCATAGGAAAAACCTCGTAAGACTATCTGCAGATCTCCCAGGGCGCTATTACATGTCCTCCCAGAGCAAAACCTCGAAAGAGCATTTGCCAGATGTCCCAGGGCACCGATATTACATGCCATAGGCAAAACCTCGAAAGACCATCTGCAAATATCCCAGGGCGCTATTACATGCTCATCTGCACAACCTGATCCACGGCCACAGAGTATCAACCTGATACTCACCATACATCATCCTGATGTATCTATGATCATCCTGATCATCATCACTGCAACGTCCTGCTGCATGTAATCTGGAGCAACATCCTGAAGCTCGTCATCTATGATCATCCTGATCATCACTGCAACATCCTGCTGCATGTCATCTGGAGCAACATCCTGAAGCTCGTCATCTATGATCATCCTGATCATCACTGCAACATCCTGCTGCATGATCCACCTGATCATCAATGCATCTACCTGATGCATACCAAGTATCATACATGATCCTCCTGATCATCAATGTATCCACCTGATACAAATACATGATACATATCATCATACATGATCCTCCTGATCATCAATGCATCTACCTGATGCATACCAAGTATCTACTTGATACATATCATCATACATGATCCTCCTGATCATCAATGTATCCACCTGATACAAATACAAATACATGATACATATCACCATACATGATCCACCTGATCATACAATGTATCCACCTGATACATATACAGATACATGGTCCAAGCATCCAACATGATGCATATACAAAATACATACACATGATCCAACTGATCATATCCAGCATCCAACATGATGCGTACATACATACATAAAAATGATCCAACTGATCATATCCAAGCAGAAACCAGAACATCATCCTGATGCTCATCATCCAGCGCTTACATCCACAGCCATGTGAAGGATCCTCCTTCCAACATGCTTGGAATAGCTTCAGCAAATGTGTCCATCACTTCTTCCTCGAAGTGTCCTCGATCTGAAGAACGCCAAGCCTCTCTCTGAAGTACTCGAACTTCACCCTGGCTAGTGGCTTCGTCAGCACATCTGCAATCTGCTCGTCCGTCGCAACATACAGGAGCTTCACGGCTCCTCTCTGCACCATATCCCTGATATAGTGATATTTGATCTCTATGGGTTTCGACCTGTCATGAAACACTGGGTTCTCAGACAGCTTCACACAACTCTGGTTATCACAGAAGATACCAGTAGCTTCCAACGGGAGATCAAATAACTCAGACAGTAGCTTCCGTATCCATACTGCCTCACAACTAGCTGAACAGGCTGCAACATACTCTGCCTCAGCTGTACTCAGTGCTACGCAGGATTGCTTCCTGCTAAACCAAGAGATCACACCTGATCCCATACTGAAGCAACACCCAGATGTGTTCTTCCTATCTGCTGCACTGCCAACCCAATCTGAATCAACATAACCCTGCAGGTTAAACTTTTGATTCGCCTCATACCTGAGCCCATAATCCACTGTACCCTTCAGGTACCTCAGAACATGCTTTACAACAACCAGGTGAACACTCCTCGGATCCGTCAGGAACTGGCTCAATGTGTTCATAGCAAAGAAAATGTGTGGTCTCGTGTTCGTCAAGTACATCAAGGACCCAATCATCTGACGATACATAGTGATATCAACCGGCTCAGATGAAGCATCACATAGAAGCTTCAGATTCGATGCCATAGGTGTGGCCATGGCTTTGCAATCCATCATCCCAAATCTTTCATCTCGAACTTGGCAGCAAGATTCCGCTGCGTGTTGGCAATCAATCTATCTTCACCAAGTTCTGCACTCATATAAGACTGCACCATGCTGTCTTGAAATCCATCTGGTGCATCTTCTATTTCATCACTTTTATATTTCTTAATGCTGCCATCTGCAACATGCTTGATCTGATAGTTCCATTTGGAAGTCATAACAAACTTCCTTTCACATCTTGGGACCGCATCCCAAACATCTTTCTTCATGATCGACGGATCATGGCATTCTTCCCGTATCCTGGGAACTTCAATATCTTCAATAGATAATTTGTTGCTGAACAAATGTTGTAGTTCTTCTTTTGTAGGAGATGGCATACGATCTTTCCTACACAACAAGTTAAATTGCATGATTAGAAAACATCTCATAGTTTTCAGAAGAAATTCTTACACATAAAGAAATATGCCATACAGTCATGCAATTATCTTAGCCAATGCTACAATACAACATTTATCCATATCCCGTAACTTTCTAGATGCCTTCCAATCTCTACCAGAACATTGTTAAGAGTGTGCACAACTCCCAACATGTCAGCAAAGAGGTTTCATTCTAGATAAGTAGCAATGGAATGTTGTACAGTGCCATAGGCTACTTACCCATGCATATTAGTAGTGTACTGTTCATTAATGTAATTATTCTAATATGCACAATACATATCCTAACATGATCATATACATCATTGAACAATTTTATTTAAACAGACAAATATGCAAGAAATTAAAATACTTATCTTTGTTTGTTCGTTGGGTGGACTCCCTCTGAGTCTTTGCTTCCTTACAGGAGCTGCTGGAGTCCTAATCTGAAGTAGCTTCTTCTACACCTTTCTGTTGTGGAAAGATGGTCAGCTCCCTCTGAATATCTGCATCCTTGCAGAAACTACTGAAGTGTGCTCCTTTTCTTTCTTGCAGGAACAACTGGAGTGTGCTCCTTTGCTTTCTTGCAGGAGCAACTGGAGTGTGCTCCTTTGCTTTCTTGCAGAAGCAACTGGAGTGTGCTCCCTCTTGATCTTTGCTTCCTGAATTACCTGTTCTTGAACTCATATTCATCCTTGGTTCCTATGCATGCTTATTAGTATCATGATTGTGTTATCCTTGTGATTTCATATAAAAACATACATTCATTAGTATACTATTAAAACACAATAATCTTAAGCATGTATACTCATGATCATTTCAAACAGAAATAATAAGCATTAGCATTCAAGGTTTATGTAGGATTCTTATGGTTAGTCAAATCATAAGAAACATAACATGTCTAAACCTGTAATTACTCAAACCTATGACTCTTCAGGTTAGTTGAATCATCAATCAAGATAAGAGATATAAAATGCATAAAACCTGTGATTATTCAAACCTATACCATCATGATTCTTCTGGTTAGTCATATCATCAATTATGGTAAGAAACATAATATGCATACAATCATGATTATTCAAACTTATGACTTCATGAATAATCATTATCAACAACACAACAGTATAAGATCCTAAACCAAGGTAGGATTCTAGCTTGATATAGGAAAAACATACCTGGATTAGCATGCTAGCTAGTTTATGTCTAACATACACGCATAATGTCTTTTGGTTCTCTTCAGTGACTTGTGCTAGTAACCTGCATGTCTCATATGTTAACCATTATAAAACCAAGTTATACATACCTCGAGAATGGATCTCTTATGAGATCCATGGCAATGGATGAATCTTTGTCCTCATGTCATCATGATCATATGTTCTTGAACCAGAACATGATTTGTCTTCTTGGTGTACCTTTCATGTTAGTAGACAACATAAAACTCATACAACATCACAATGTGTTAGTACAAACATAAGTTTCATACTCCTAATAAATGAATGACTTCTATCATGCATTCATAATTTTATTAAGGTGATATGATAAGTCTAAAATCAAGATTGTACTAACCGTGATAACATGAAGACAAACATACCATAAACTTAATTATGAACAAATCTCAAAACATACCTCGATGAGTCATACCTGTCGAGATCACTTGTAATCTTCTTATGTAAGGCCTTAGCCTCATCTCCCTCTGAAACAGGAACTTCTTCACTTATGCAAGTGACCAATCCATATTCTTCTAGGATCAACCCAATCCACTTGATTTGCAAGAACTGGACCTGGAGCTGGATATGGGTTTGTCAGAGAGACCCCAAAAAAATTCAAACTTTGAATTTCAAACTTCCGAAAGGATAGGAATATGCGCCTTGATGAACTGATCAAACTGGTATATTCAGAATTTGAAGACTGCAAAGTTTCACTCCTTAATTTTGCCTTTGAAACTTCCAGATTCACTGGACGTGACCCTGAACTGGGGTTTGATGAAGCCCACTCTTCTACCCAATCAAAATGTTTGATCCAAAGCTCTAAGCTTCTATTTTTCTGAGGAGCTTCCAGCCGTGGTCACAGATTTCAAAAATTCCCATTTTTACAGAAGCCCTAATTTTCCATTTTTCTGATCAAAGTCCCGAACTAGGGTCTGATCAAACCCGGCCTTCTACCCAGCCAAAAATTCTGATCTTGGTCTCTAAATTTCTATTTTGATGAGTAGCATCCAGCCGTGGTCTCCGATTACAAAAATTCCAACTTTCTTCAAAGCCCTAAATTCCGGAAGCCATGAATGAAGGTACCAAAAAATAATTCTGTTTTGACAGAAATATGTACCTGATTGTTTCTGGTGTAACTCCTATATTTTTGATCCACAGGGTCTGAAAAAGTTTTCTGAGATAGCCTGACCTGTTAGCTTTCCATCCTGACAGGTCTGACCTCAATTGGATGTTCTGAGAGAGAGTTATGCCAAATGTCGCAACGTGACCTGTTTTGGGAAAATACAGGAGAGCGAACTTGTACGGCGTGCCACATGTCACTGTTTGACCTTCGGCCTCTGAAAACGTTTTCTGAGATAGCTCGGCCTGTTATATTTCCATCCTGATAGGTCTGACCTCAATTGGATTCTCTGAGAGAGAGATATGCCAAGTGTCGCAACGTGACCTGTTTATGGGATAATACAGGAGAGCGAACTTGTACGGCGTGCCACATGTCACTGTTTGACCTTCGGCCTCTGAAAAAGTTTTCTGAGATAGCTCTGCCTGTGTACTACCTGTCACTTTTCACGAACTTTCATTTGGAGTTTCCTAGCCCAAGTTATGACCTTTTTCCCAAGGTCACCTGATTTTGACTCAGATCTGGAAGAGGCAGAAACCCTATATTGTACAGATCATAAATCACAAAGTACAACGAATTAGAGGTTGTCCTTTGGACACAAGGTACCTGGAGATTTTAGCTTCGACCTGTAACAATTTAAGATCCGAAAAATTTTCCAAAACGGATTTATAGCGAAAGTTCTACGATGACTGGTTTTTGCTATATCAAGCCCTAGCATCGTAAATGCAACAAGTGTCATACATGCCATATCATGCCTTCTTTCAGGCTAGCTCTGATACCATGTTAAATTTTCTGAATTTACTTCAATATGATCTAGGATCTTAACTGAGAGAACAACATGTACAGCATATCTACAGCATATCAATCATGGAGACAATAATGCAAGCACACAAGAGACACAAAGATTTACTTGGGGAAAACCATAAAGGTGAAAAACCCCAATAACTTCCTCAGAGATAGATAGAGCAATGATACAACCAACCAATAGAGATAGTCATAACCTAGCAGCAATCCTCCTCCTCCATAAGTGCGCCTCTCCTCCTTTAGAGCATGTGTGTGAAGTGAGTGAGCAAATAGAGTGCCTCCCGCACTCTATTTATACTTGACTTGACTTGCCTTTTTACCTAACTCATGTCGGCTCTAACTTAACCACATAACATAATGCTGAGTGGGCCGACCCCCAATAGGGTGGTCTAATAACCCTTTGACCCACATGGCCGACCCCCAATAGGGTGGTCTAATAACCCTTTGACCCACATGACTTATACAGGGCCGACCCCAAACAAGGTGGTCTAATAACCCATCAAGTATAAGTTACGACACTTACAATATAAATGACGACACTTCCTTATAGAGGAATAATACCATCTCTATAGGAATACAATATACATATATGTGAAATACATTCCGAAGTTACATATACATCAACAATCCAGGGAGTGCATGACAGGTGCAAATTGAATTTCCCGCAATCCCTCGATGACTTACCAGGTGAAGAACAATGCTTGGCTAAACTAAAGGAAGAACTGGGCATCCAAACCGAATATGTGAAGAAAATCGATGTCCTAGCAATTGACGACCTCCAACATTATATTGGAATGTCATCAGTCCACAACCATTTGCTTAAAGAAGTACATCAAGCTGCAGTGACGGAAGTTCAAGGCATTGGAGCAGAGCTTAGAAAAAATGTGACTTCTCAGAAAATCCTGCTCCCTGCTTCTGCAAACATAGTCATAAGGGACACTGGCATTTGGTATAGCTACATAGCAGAAGAGGAAAAGAAGTCAGAAGTAGCAGTTGTGACAGCAAATCCAGACTCTTCTCTCGCAGCAGTAACAGAAATTCCAGCTGCCTCGATTTCTTCTTCCCCAACAGTAGCAACAGAGATAGTGGGCTTGATTCCTCCATCCCAAGCAACGGCAACAGCAGCAGCCAATTTGTGTGACCCTCTTCCAGCAGAAGCTCATGCACAGGAGTGAAATCGCTGATTTCATAATATTATTTCTGATATGTTTTATTTTTAAGCGCTCAAACGTGTAAAGCGTGAGCTATGGGACAGCTGACCATTTTCTTTTGTTAAATATTTTTGTAAAAGAATTAGTCACATTTTTGGTCTATTATAGAAGAAATTCCTGTAGGTGACAAGTGTAAAAGGCCAGGTGGCAGCCCAAAGGGCATTTTTGTAATTATAAATAGAAGTTAGGAAGTAGTGAGGAGGACTTTTTTGGCAGGGATTTAATTTTCAGACTTGTACGAGCTATTTTGTGTATGTTCTATGAAAGTAAAATCTTCTAATAAAAGCCAGGGAGAGGACGTTTTGCAGGGGAATAAAGAATGGATGTGTATTGGATTACTCTGGTGGCTTCCATACTTTAATGTGAGATCTTTCTTGTTATCTGAATTATTTCTTTGCAACCAATGATTTCACTCCTTTCTGTGCAAACGATTTCTCTGTTTCATGAGTAATGAATGTGTTTCATATTAAATTAGAAGCTATCTTCTGATATTTTTCATCTTTGCTGTAGCTTTATCTATAGGATTTAATGGCTATCTGTTCTTTCTTTAAGATATCTACTATAGCTCATTGCTCATGCTTTAGTTTGGCTCCTTGTAGGGACAATTAGATCTATTTCATGTGTTTTTTTTAGACTTAGATCTGTTCTTTCAATTTTGCATCTAGATTAAATAATCTTGCTTCTTTCTTTGATGAGTAATGAAAATGTGTTATTTGTAATTAGAAGCTATCTTCTGAGATCTTTTATCTTGCTGTAGTTTTCTCTTTAAGCTTTAATGGCTGCCTGTTCATTCTTTAAAGATAACTCTTACAGCTCATTGCTCATGCTTTAAATGTGCTCCTTGCAAGGATAGTTAGGTGTATTTCAGTTTTATACTTAGATCTGTTTTCTCAGTCTTGCATCTAGAATTAAATATAGACTAGGCACTTGCATATCATTATAAAACATAAAATCCAAAAGAAAGGTGGATCGAGCCATAACCAGTATAATTGGAATTCAACTCCAAACCCACGGTTGCCGGAACCGTTAACCGGACGGATTCCCTACACCAAACGGTGGATAATCTAGTTGGGATAATCTATCGGGGAGAATCCCTTTCTGATTGATGCCATGATATCCGAGGCATCAACAGTTTTTGGCGCTAAAAGGAGGGCCTGAAAGTGCATGGCTGATAGAGGAAAATCTCCCACTGCCATAGATGACACTGAAAACCCGCTTAAAGAAAGCATTTCAAACAGCCCAGATCTTGAATTATCTAATCAAGAACGCCTCATTTCTGATCCTGATCTTCAAGAAGCTTTATACACTGTCCCTTTTACAGAAATAGAGGATTTGAGAAGGCATACAAGATCCTACATTAGGCAGCTAGGTGGTTTAAACGCTGTGAATTTTCTCCCTAAGAAAACTACCCCTCGAAAAGAGCCACAATATACCCAAGATTCGATTCTTGTTCAAAGTTTTGAAGAACTTGTGAATTTGACTTTGGAAGAAATTTTAGACACTCTTAACAAGGCAGATCTTGAAAACTCAGAAAAAATTTTAGACCAAGAAAACCTTGAAGAACTTATCACTCCAAAGAGTACTCCCCAGAATTCACCGTACAATTCTCCACCAGGTTCTCCTCATCCAAACATGGTTGTACCTGCTTAGAGAGCAAGGGGAGCACTGAACCTAGCTGGACCATTCCATAATCTTCCGAAAAACCCAGAAAAGGTCTTGCCTAAGTTCGATCCAGGGAAAGCCATTTCGGCGGAAGACCATCTCAAGAGTTTTTACTTAGCTCTGAACCTTTTGAACGTACAACATGAAGATGTAGTCTACAGGTTGTTTCCATATACATTAGAGCCAAAAGTATCATCTTGGTACTTTAGCCTACAACCCAGCTCAATTTCTAGTTGGGATGAATTCAAAAATTATTTCTTAAAGAAATACGGAAACCAAAAGACTGTGGCAACACTTATGAAAGAACTCTTATCCATGAGAATGGAAAAGAAAGAAAAGGTTCAAGATTTCAATCAAAGATTCACAACGCTGTTAAATAACTTCAGTGAAGCTAATAAACCAGCAGAGGAATCTCTGATTGAATACTATACAACAGCTCTTGAAGGACCAATAGCAATGTTCGTAAAAAGATCCAAGAAAACTACCCTGATAGAGAACTTTGAGGAAGCTAGAAAGGCAGAAGAAGAAGCTGATAGCATTGCGAAACATGCCTTAGATGTAGAACCAAAACCAACAGCTAGTAAAAAGACCTTGCTGCTCACTAGAGGTAAAGAAGAGCCATCTACAGACATGGAAAATGTAGTCAAGATGATGCAGAAATTATCTAATAAAATTGTAGATCTCGAGAAGGATAAGGCTGCTAGCACATCTAGGAAACCTTTCAAGCCATTTTATAAAAGAAGGGAAGACGGTGATCTAACTCATCCACCAATGAATACTTCTCCAGTCTTAAACTTGAACAAAATCGGCATGGAAAATTTCTGCACTTTTCATCAAGAACCACATTCGGAAAAGAGATGCCCGCAATGGATTAATTCCATGAGCTTAGTCATGAACCAAATGCTAGATTCACAGATCCAAGACCAAGATGATTCTCCAGAGGAATCGAACCCTGAGTTAGAAGAACCAACCCCAGACACTACTATGGTGCTATGGGATTGGGTACCTATGACTGAGTTAGTAGAAGAGGATCCCATAGAAAGCTTTTCCTCTACCGTAAATGTTGCTACTCGCAGCAAAGGCCCTATTGTGGATCCTGTGCCAAGCGCAGCTCCTCATAAGCCTAAAGCTTCAAAAGAACCACCTAGGAGGCACGTAACAATTATCCCACCACAACCAAAAGTCATCCAAACAGCGACCAAGCAGCCAAGCGCTGACACCATAGTTCAGCCACATAAGGTCACAACGAGCAAAACAGATCAGCCAACCCAAATTGGGAACGAATCTGACATAGGATACGATATTATTGAAGATATCAAGAAGGTCAAGACAAATGTGTTAATATTTGACATGTGCAGCTTGCCTCATCAACGAGACAAACTGCTGCATGTTCTACAACCCCAGACCAGCACTCCATTAACGGACTCTCAAGACAATCCCAAAATTAATGAGGCTAGCATCGGTGGGAAATCTAAATCTCAAACATTGCCATTCCTATTGACCTTTGAAATTTTTAATCACAATGTTCACAACTATTTGGTAGATTCTGGAGCATCATCAAACGTTATGCCACTGTCAATTTGTAAAAGGATTAACGGGCAGCCTGTGCCATCTCCAACCCAAATTATCCAATTAGATAGGACTGCTGTCAAAGTAATTGGGGAGATGAAAGACGTTCTCATTAGACTGTCAGCTAACCCTAGAGTCTGTCAATTCATTGACATAATGGTGGTCGATATTCCTGAAGCCTATGGGCTGATTTTAAGTAGGGACTGGTCCACCAAGTTGAGTGGCTACTTTGCTATTGATTGGTCCCACCTATGGCTGCCTTATCAGAACAGGCAGAATCAGATTAAATTCCTTAGGGAACCTCATATGAATCAAAACGCAACTCAGTTAGAAGAAAAAAATGAGGTTGTAACTTTCTCATCCTCGGTTCTGGGGAATTACTTCTTAGAAATGGATCCAGGTAATTATCAGTCTGAAGCCATTAGCCATGAATCAGATAAACAGTCCGATCTCCTTCATTTCTCTCGGACTGATGATGTTGATTGTAACATAGTCAATTTAGTTACTGAAGTAGATCACAGAGATACTAACGTAGTTGAATCTAAAGATATTTTTTGGACATTATACTTTGATGGTTCTAAAACTCTGGAAGGATCCGGAGCTGGTTGTGTTCTAATGGATCCAAAAAGAAACAAGTATTTTTTGTCTTGTAGACTAGAATTCGAATGTACTAACAACACCGCTGAATATGAAGCTTTGGTACATGGATTAAAGAAGGCCATTGGCTTAAATGTTAAGTACCTGAAGGTCTTTGGTGACTCCGAGATAGTTGTAAGACAGGTAAGGGACACCATTCATTGTCTCTCACCTCATTTGAAGGGTTATCGGGCTGAGGTATGGGATTTAATTATGCATTTTGATGCTTTCAATATAAAATCAATTCCTAGATTGCAAAATTCTGTAGCTGATTTGTTAGCAACATCTGCTTCTAGATTGGTGCCATCAAATAATAAATGCTTGATTGAATTGATTTTCAGGCCTTCCGTTCCTGATGACATCACAAACTTCAAAGTCTTTGATGATGATGAACAAATTATCATCTTCCTAACAAACAAAGATAGCTTTCAAGGAGCTACAATAGATGAAGAAGAACACGATGCTGATTTGATGAAGAAGGATGAGGAGAAAGGAAATTTCATTTCCAAGGGGGTAAGGTCCCTCGAAATGCTGTTCGATCTTCAAAATAAATTCAAAAGGCCAGCTAATACCAAAACTAACTGCTCATCAATGCAACATGAGTCAGTTAATTTGGGTGGTGAGGTAGAACCAAAATTTGTCAACCTGGGCAAATGTTGTTCGCCAGGAGAAAGGGATAGGTTCATAAAATTGTTTAAACAATACAAAGATGTTTTTGCATGGACTTATGAAGATCTGAAAACGTATGACGTCCGCATTATCCAGCATGTTATACCAATGAAAGCAGGTGTCAAGCCATTTCAGCAGCAGTTAAGAAGGATGCATTCTACTCTAGAACTGTTGATTCAAAAGGAATTAAAGAAGCTCCTGGACGCTAAGATAATATTCAAAGTTCGGCATTCTGAGTGGGTTGCAAACTTGGTTCCCGTAAGAAAGAAGTCGGGAGAGATAGCTATGTGTAGATTTCATAAATTTAAACAAATCTTCGGATAAAGACAACTACCCCGTCCCTTCAATGGAACAAATCATTCAAATGGTGTCAGGATCCGAATTGTTTTCTCTCCTCGATGGTTTCTCTGGCTACAATCAAGTGTTAGTAGCTGAAGAAGATTGCCATAAGACTACTTTCAGAACTAAGTGGGGAACGTTTGCATACAGAAGAATGCCATTTGGTCTGATAAATGCAGGAGCTACCTTCCAAAGGGCGATGGATATCACCTTCCGAGGATTGGGTGGGCAATGTGTTGTTGTTTACTTAGATGATGTGATAGTCTTTTCAAAGAAAAGGGAAGATCATGTTGTTCATCTGAGGCATATCTTTGATCGTTGTCGGAAATACAGTATTTCTTTGAATCCCAAGAAGAGCATATTTGCTGTTCCCAAAGGTAAACTCTTGGGCCATATCATTTCTAAAGGGGGAGTGTCAATAGATCAAGAAAGAGTCCAAGCTATTAAGAAAATTCCAGTGCCTTACAACAAGAAAACTATGCAGTCCTTCATGGGCACTATCAATTTTGTCCACAGATTTGTCCCAGATTTCGCACAAATTGTTAAACCGTTGCAACAAATGGTTAAACAAAGCATCCAGTTCAAGTGGACAGACTTGGAAAAGGACGCATTTAGAGATATCAAAGCAGCTATAGCTAAGGCTCCTTCCTTAAGAAGCCCAGATTTTGATAAGGATTTCATCTTGTATACCTTTGCTTCGGATGACTCCCTCGCAGCTGTACTCATGCAAAAGGTGGAGCAAGGAGACGAGTACCCAATTTCATTTATGAGCACTGGTCTGCAAGGGGCTGAGCTGAATTGTCCCACGGTTGACAAGAATGCATATGCGGTCTTCAAAGCAGTCAAGCATTTTAGGCCATATATTCTGAAGAACATAACGAAAGTTATAGTTCCTCACCCGGCTATTAGGTCCCTTTTTGTTCAAAAGGAACTAGGAGAAAGGAGGGAGAACTAGGTCATAGCTCTTCAAGAATATGACTTGGAATTTAAACCAACCACGATTATCAAAGGGCAAGGCCTGTGCAAATTACTTGCGAGAAACTTGACTGGTGAAGAACAACATTGGAAGAATGAAGCGGAGTTAAATTCGGTTGAAGTGTGTCATATCTTCACAACTCCCCAGTCATGGTATAGGGATCTGGTGCACTATTTACAGCAGGGATATCTACCTGAGCACTGGAACTCTAAGCAAAGATGGGCACTCCGTTTGAAATCAGCACCTTATCAAATCATTGATGGGATACTTTTCAGGAAGAATTATGATGGAGTTTTCCTTAGATGTTTGGAAAAGGAAGAACAAACAAAGTTGTCAAAGAATTGCATGATGGCCCTGCAGGTGGACATTATTCAGGAGAGACAACAGCACACAAGATACTGAGAGCTGGTTATTATTGGCCCACTCTGTTCCGAGACGCCCATACGTATGCACGAAACTGTGATGTATGTCAAAGAAGTGCTGGGAAGTTACCTAAGGCAGCATGACCATTGCAGCCGGTTATCATCTCTGAGCCTTTCGAGCAGTGCAGTATAGATGTTATCAGAGAGATAAATGCAAATTCTTTGTTGCAACATCGATACATCCTAACGGATACTTACTACTTCACTTGATGGACGGAGGCTATCCCTTTGCGCAATATCAATGAAGGCGCGGTCATCAGCTTCTTAAAAGAGAACATCATAACCAGGTTTGGGGTTCCAATTTCCCTTGTTTTTGATAATGCTACTTATTTTTCATCTTGCAAGATAAATGAATTTGTTTATGAATGGGGAATTAAGTTGCATTATTCAGCCAATTATTATCCTCAGGGGAACGTATTAGCTGAATCCTCAAACAAGAATCTGATTCGAATTCTTAAGAAGACTGTGATAGAAAACCAGAGAAGTTGGCATGTAGCTCTCCCAAACACCTTATGGGCAGATAGGGTGACCCCAAAGAACGCTTTAGGTGTTTCCCATTTCACTCTTGTCTATGGCAAGGAAGCCATCCTCCCCCCAAACATCTTTCTCCCATCCTTACAGTTATCCCAAGCCTCTCGGGGTTCTGGTAGCCAAGCCTTACAATCCAGGATCAATACCCTGCTTCAACTTGAAGAAGCCCGATAGAAAGCTAAAGAACGATTCCATCAACATCAAGACAAAGTTAAGAGATGGTTCGATAAGAGGAAGTCCGGCAAGAGAAGCTTTGAAATTAGGGACTTAGTCCTGAAATGGGACCATAATCACGAAGGCAAAGGAATGCATATGAAATTTCAACATCTATGGGTAGGCCCGTACCAAATTTCGGCAAAATTAGGCCCATCCACTTACAAATTGACAAATCTCGAGGGAGAAGAAGTAACCCTTCCTCTCAATGGCCTTGCTCTAAAACAATACTTCACATAGTCTCTTTCAGAATCCCTGTACATAAATAAAGTTTTCTTTTATTGTTGCTTTAGCCTTTGGTTGCTTTATTTTCGGCCATTTTGTTTCTTTCATTGTCATTTGAACCTTTGCGACAAGTTTTGTTTTCTGAAATCCCTTATGTTTGAGTTCCTCATCGAGGATAAGTCTCTCAAAGAAATCTCGCAACCCATGAGTCTGGAACTATGCTCAAATAAATTCTGTCTGTTGTGCTCTCGCTGAAATATTCAGAAGGAAGGAATCCTACTCTGCTAGTCACACTAATCCTGTTTAAAATAGCAGAGACCCATGATCATCTTCATTACTATCTCTGGGCTCCACCCACTCTCACATTTAAAGGCATCTCAAGAAGGTTACCAAAGTTGGACCCATGGAAAGTAGCACATCTTGAGGACATAGGGTATTGAAATGACTCCATGCTGCAAATTTAACAGCCAAAATGGCTTATATTCAAGGGTCTATTTTCCAAAGATTCTCGCCTCAATTAAAGCATAGCTGAGACAAAAGCAAAAGACGTGTGAAATAAAGAAGGTTGTCCAAAAGGCTCAGCTCAAAATGGGCTCCTCTCCGTCCGTGAGGCTTGATTAAATCAATAAAAATTCTAACTCACACAAAAGGACATTATGGATTGCGGAGCCTAAATCAAAGATCATGTCCAAAGAAAATATCTCTGGAAGGCTCAAACAGCTAAGCTATCCAAAGTACAAACATCCAAAAGGGTGCAAGCGGCCTGGGAATGAGGAACAAGAGCAATAATGTCCATGAGAAAGTGTTGCAAATCCTGTGGAGTCCGATAGTAGTAACCATCTGAAAGATGACCCTTCTAAAATGAATCTCATATGTCGGCCCTTTGAGAGTGGTGAAGATGTCTCGGTCGAAGCTCCCCTTTCCCCAATGGCTAGCAGGTAAAGTGTCTCCTTCCCCTCACATGAATTTAAATGCTCAGCTGAGTTTTGCACCTAAGATGGATTTCTTTGATGAGGTTTCAGGCCATGAAGAGGAATTTTTTCAGAGATCTGTGTTTGCCAGTGACTCGCCATTGTTGTTGCAGCAACATCCTCCCAAACTTTTGTACATATTGGGGCCCCTCCTTTCAATTTTATAGAAAGGCAGCCTTAAGAGGCCATTCCCTGCTTTTAACTTTGTCTTCAACAGAAAATCTTGCTGTGAACCTCTCCAAGTCTTCCTTCCTCTAAAAGTAAAATTCATGAAATCTTCCTGGAAATCGCGGAATGATTTTATAAAGCCCCGCAGTGGCGGAAGTATTCGAGGTTCCCTCCCGAAATGGCGGAAGCCTTTTGTTTACACTTCTCAAAAAAGGAACTTAGGAACTTTTCCCAAAATCGCGGAAGAATTTGCGGAAGACGCCCGAAACTTGCAGAAGCCACTCACATAAGCTTCCCGAAAAGGGACTTAAAATTTTGCTCATAAGTTGCGGGAGCCATTGGCAAATTCTTTCTGAAACCGCGGAAGAATTCAAGAATTCCTTTCGAAACAGCGGGCACCATTCGCCAAACCTCCCGAAACTCTGAAGGGACTTAGAAACTTTATGAGATATTGCGGTGCCTTTGGACTTTTCCTCCTGAAACTGCAAAAATTTTTTCCTTATTCTCCCGAAAGCTGCCGGAGGACTCCCTTTAAAAAACTCCTAAGTCTTCCCTCAACTTTCACGGCACCGTTCGAGTTTTCTTTCCGCAATTGTGGAAGCCGTTTGCGGAGAAAGTCAGGCTATCTTTCCGTAACTCCGCAAGAACTTAGAATTTTTTGTGAAATTTGCGGAACAAGTTGGCTTTTTCCTCCCGCAGTCGCGGAAACATTCACATTAACTTGCCGAAATGCCGAAACGCTTAAACCTTTTTGGAATGATTCTTAAAAGCCGCCCGTAACCACGGAAGCTTTCAATTTATCCTTCCGAAATGACAGGAAACATTCACCATATCCTTCCGAAACCCCGCGAGACTTAGAAAATTTTTGAATTACGGAAGCTATTGATGAATTTCTCCCGAAACAGTGGAAGCTTCTGCGTTATCCTTCCGAAGGACTTGAACTTTGCGGAATGTCTTGGTTTTCCCTTTCGTGACGTGGGAACCTTTTGCGGGAGCCATTCGCCATTACCTTCCGAAACAATGGAAGCTTTCACTATATCCTTCCGCAACGACGGGTGAAATTCACAAGTTTGTCCCGCAGGAGGCGGTCATGCGCGAATCGAGATTGTTTGATATGACGCCGACGTACCAATATTAAAGCCGCAGCTTTAATGTGCCACCCACCATATTAAGACCTCACACGTGCCTCGTCCATTTAAATAAACGGTGGGGGCTCGAGCCAAACACGTTGTTATTTTTCGATTGACAAATTTGTTGGATGCCGCGAAACCGCTCCAGCTCAGCTCACTCGTCCACGTTCACGGCCACCTCATTCAGCTGTCTTCACGGTGCCAGGTAGGAATTTTAACCATTAAATTTGCCTCTTCTACGCATCAGATTACTATTGGGTTGTCCTTTTGAAAAACGATTGGTCTAGGTTGGATTTTGACGGGCAAAATGCCCGTCACGGGCTACTTTTCCCATCAAATACGGTTTAAATTTCATTTTTTCCGTCATATAAAACAAAGAAACCCTAAAACGTTTGTAGACTATGCAAAGACTGTCAGTTTGAACGGGTGGATTTTTCCAAGCTCCTACCCTGGCTGCATACGGCGTTATTCTTTGCGTTTAAAGTCGCCAAGCCTCGTGAATGTCTCGATTACACCAGCCGAAACCAAAAACTATAACCACCCGAGTTTTTCATCACCCAAATTCCTGGCGTCGTGAACCCCTATCCAAATTTCAAAACCTAACGTAGAACGCCTCGCCAAGGTGCCGTCAGATAACCATAGCAGTCGAAGCTTCCGTCGACTCATAAATATGAAAACGCCCCCTTATTTCGTCGTAGAGTCATTTCAACCCGAGCTTCCCTGCCACTAACCATTTAAAAGCATCATGGCGAAGGAAACCATCCCTCCCAGAGTTGGACCGAGAGCAGGTTGCTTCCACAACATGCTTATCCTCTCAGGAGCATTTCAAGCCCGCCCCTTTAAAAGAATTAGGATGATTAAATCTAGATTGCTTGTTTGGAATGGTGTATTTTGCTTCCCAACATGCAGCTTCACAATTTGTGTATATGTATATCGTTAGCATGTTAAAATGGTGATCTCACAGTATGTTACACATTTTTATAATGACTTGTATTTGGTTGCTATCAGGGATAAGTCAAAATGCCAAAAGGTGGTAGGAAGAAGGCTAAGATGACAGAGAAAAGGCCTACGCCACTTAAAACTGAGACCACACTCCAGGATACTAGGTGCACCACCGGCATTCCTCCTGAAAACCGATGGGGTGACATCTATAGGATGATCCAAGACCAAGAGATCCTGGATATGTTGCTAGAAGAGGAGCAGATCTATATTAATATCAGGACTTCAGGCATAGCCAGGGCTGCTACCCACCCTGAACTGTTCCCATGCGCTGAAGTAATCGGATGGATTCTCCAACATACCGATGCAGAGTCAAGGGTGATAAATGGCAGCGGGAAAGTAGCCATTGCCTCATTCCACCCAGCAAACATTGCCGCAGCCTATAAATTTCCCCGCTCCCAACAAGCTTTGACTGATGAATGGTTGGGAAAAATGAACAACATTGACATGGCCAAAAAGTTACTGGTCGCAGGCAAGCATCTAAGAAAGAAAGGTAATGACAAATACGACGTCCAGAATATGAGACCTCCAATCAGGCTGATTGCCTTGATGCTGTGCAGAATCTTCGGCATGCCTGATGGCACTGTGTATAAGATTCAGTGGGTCCCCATCATCCACTTCATGGAATTTAAAGGAACTGTGTTTGACTGGGCCACTCTCCTGTCCGACAGTTTGGCCTCAATGATAGTTGCTGCTAGAGAAGGACTAGCCTTGAAGAAGGTAGAATTTTTCATGTCCTCATATCTGATTGATTGTGTTTTGGCAAAGGTGGATTTCCCCAAATTGGGCTGCACATGGGACAAGGCCATCACTCCGGTTTATACTGCTTTTAGGATGATGTGGGCCTAGAATTACAAACCTAACTACAAACTCATCTGTGAGGGGTTCATCATGCCCCTATATGAGAAGATATTCAAGGAAGAGCCTAACTGCCTGTCGGAGAATGCTATGGAAGTCCTTGAAAACTACGGGGATTTTTATTGTTCAGAGCAGGGCACCTACCTCAGAATGTTTGGAGGAACTAAAGCTCCATATAATTTGCCAAGATATGCTACATATTATGTGGTCCTTAAGGAGGCAGTACGACAGATGTTCCTGGATGGAATTGGACCTGTGCTGAACAAACACCATAAGGCCTCCTTTCCCCCTCTACCTTTCTGCATAGGAGCTTACAAGTTCTCAGGGGTTGCCTCAGCCGAAGAGTTTTTTCAGGAGCTGAAAGCCTTCCACTTTGGTGAGGTAATCTTCCACAGGAATGACGGGAAGGGAAAAGTTGCTGAGCACTGTAGGGAGATTTATGCTCATTTCGAGTACTCTCATTATCATGATGCCGAGGAGGAGGTATTTAGAGGCATCAGCAACATAGCCGAGCTGCGAACCTTTCGCCAAGGCAGTGGAGCAAGTTCTTGCTCCACCAAGACCCAGGAGACTAGCCAGCATAAGGAGAAAGAAGCTGATGATGCCCGAGCCCAAGAAGAACAAAGGTTGAGAGAGGAAGCAAGGGCATAGCAGGAAGCTGAGGAAGCAAGGTTACTGCGAGAGGCTAAAGTTTCCAGATTGCAGCAAGAAGCAGAAGAACAAAGGATACAGAAAGAGGCGGAGGAAGCCCAGCGGAAGATGAAAGGCAACGGAAAGAGAATGAAGATGAGCTGCAAGCTGAACAAGCTGAGATAGGAAGGAAAGCAGAAGAAGAGATGAAAGCAGGAAAAGATGCCCAAGCAAGTGGATCAGGTGTCCAAGACATGGAAATAGATGCACCTCAAGCAGGTGGCTCTGGTACCCAAAATGTGGGAACAGATCCAGCTCAGGGAGTCCGGACTCCACCAGCTGAAGAAGAAATAGACATTATGGACCTCCCAATTGTCCTGTACACTCCATCAGGAAAACATATGGTGTCCAGGTGGAATGAATTTGTCTATGATAAGAAAAGGAAAGCAATGGTCCTTAAATTGGAAGAGAGAATCAAAAGACTCTTCTAAGAGGATATCATTACCCACCGGGAGGTAACTGTAATGCGGAATATAGATAAGGATCCCTTATCTATGGCATCCGCAGTTGTAGAAACAGCAAAAGCATCACTGGACAATGTAGGTGTGATAGTTAGAGAAAATGAATTGACAAAGAGGAGAGCTCGTACGCTACAACAGACTGTGGGTAATGAGCAAGCCTACATGGATCTTGTGGTAAACAAGTATAATTACCTGTATGTCGAGCATAAAGAGCTATCAAGCAAGTATAACCAGCTGGAGGAGGAAAAGGACCAACTAACACTCCAGATGATGATTGTGGAAGTAGAGAAGAATGAAGTGGAAGATAAAGCATCCCAACTAGAAGTAGACAAGAGGGCATTATTTGAGCAATTAGAGCAAGCTGAGAGCAGAACGATGGACATATCTCCCTTCCATGAGCTGTCCTGCAGTATCCTGAAGCAAATGCATGAGACTTAGGGGCTAATCACTAATGAAGTTTGCAAGCTCAAAGCCATGGTGGTGAGCTTAAAATAAATTAATGCGGAGGCCCATAGGCTCAAAGCTAAGCATACCCGTGTCAAGGCAAATATCTTGAGCCAGATAGAATGGTGAGAAGGAAAGGGGGATTTCCCCACACATCTCCCATTTAATTCTGTGGAAGGTTTTAATGAAGACATAGCCCTTTTGGAATTCTGCAGAAGCTGTGGTAGTAAGCTAATGGCCAGTGTGCAAGGGACAAGGGATAGGATCAACGGTATGTTTCAAAGAATCCAGGGAGTGCATGACAGGTGCAAATGGAATTTCCCGCAATCCCTCGATGACTTCCTGGGTGAAGAACAACGCTTGGTTGAACTAAAGGAAGAAATGGGCATCCAAACCGAATATGTGAAGAAAATCGATGTCCTAGCAATTGACGACCTCCAACATTATTTTGGTATGTCATCAGTCCACAACCATTTGCTTAAAGAAGTACATCAAGCTGCAGTGATGAAAGTTCAAGGCATTCAAGCAGAGCTTAGAAAAAATGTGACTTCTCAGAAAATCCTGCTACCTGCTTCCGCAAACATAGTCATAAGGGACACTGGCATTTGGTATAGCTACATAGCAAAAGAGGAGAAGAAGGCAGAAGTAGCAGCTGTGACAGCAAATCCAGACTCTTCTCTCCCAGCAGTAACAGAAACTCCAGCTGGCTCGATTTCTTCTTCCCCAGCAGTAGCAGCAGAGATAGTGGGCTCGATTCCTCCTTCCCAAGCAGCGGCAACAGCAGCAGCCAATTTGAGCGACCCTCTTCCAATAGAAGCTCACGCACAGGAGTGAAATCGTTGATTTCATAATATTATTTCTGATATGTTTTATTTTTAAGCTCTCAAATGTGTAAAGCGTGAGCTATGGGATAGCTGTCCATTTTCTTTTGTTAAATATCTTTGTAAAAGAAGTAGTCACATTTTTGGTCTATTATAGAAGAAATTCCTGTAGGTGACAAGTGGAAAAGGCCGGGTGGCATCCCAAAGGGCATTTTTGTAATTATAAATAGAAGTTAGGAAGTAGTGAGGAGGACTTTTTTGGCAGGGATTTAATTTTCAGACTTGTACGAGCTATCTTGTGTATGTTCTATGAAAGTAAAATCTTCTAATAAAAGCCAGGGAGAGGACATTTTGCAGGGGAATAAAGAATGGATGTGTATTGGATTACTCTGGTGGATTCCATACATTAATGTGTGATCTTTCTTGTTATCTGAATTATTTCTTTGCAACCAATGATTTCACTCCTTTCTGTGCAAACGATTTCTCTGTTTCATGAGTAATGAATGTGTTTCATATTAAATTAGAAGCTATCTTCTGATATTTTTCATCTTTGCTGTAGCTTTATCTGTAAGATTTAATGGCTATCTATTCTTTCTCTAAGATATCTACTACAACTCATTGCTCATGCTTTAGTTTGGCTCCTTGCAGGGACAATTAGATTTATTTCATGTGTTTTTTTTAGACTTCGATCTGTTCTTTCAGTTTTGCATCTAGATTAAATAATCTTGCTTCTTTCTTTTATGAGTAATGAAAATGTGTTATTTGTAATTAGAAGCTATCTTCTGAGATCTTTTATCTTGCTGTAGTTTTCTCTTTAAGCTTTAATGGCTGCCTGTTCATTCTTTAAAGATAACTCTTACAGCTCATTGTTCATGCTTTAAATGTGCTCCTTGCAAGGATAGTTAGGTGTATTTCAGTTTTATACTTAGATCTGTTTTCTCAGTCTTGCATCTACAATTAAATATAGACTAGGCACTTGCATATCATTATAAAACATAAAATCCAAAAGAAAGGTGGATCGGGCCATAACCGGTATAATTGGAATTCAACTCCAAACCCACGGTTGCCGGAACCGTTAACCGGACGGATTCCCTACACCAAACGGTGGATAATCTAGTTGGGATCATCTATCGGCGAGAATCCCTTTCTGATTGATGCTACGATATCCGAGGCATCAACACTGACATTACTGGAAAACCCCAAAAAATATCATTTTTAGATATGAGCGCTACTCTACTCAAAGAGACGAGCGCCCATACGCTACTCCACTGTATAATAGTAGCACCCATATCCAAGTATACGCTACTCCTTCTCATCATAGTAGCGCTCACAATGTAAAATCGAATGAGCACTAGTTTTTAAGCACTAGGGTAGCGCCTCATACGCTACTCCACTGAACAAGAGTCGCGTACATCTTAAAAGATGATTAAAAAATAAATTAATTCATCGAGGAGGATTAGTTGATGGTAGTTTCCTAACTCCCCCAACTTCCTCCATAACTACATATCGACCTGAACTGCTTCTTTAATCCTATAAATACCAAGAAGGTTAAAGGAGAAGGGTTAGAAATTAGAGATAGTGAGATTGATTAATGGAAAAACTTTGAGGAAGCTTGTATTGGAGTAGTTGATGCTGAAGACATCCAAGCCAGAGAAGAGCCAGAGCCCAGAATCTAGTTGCAGGAGCCTGTTTCATGATCAGGTATACTTGTACATGATTCTAGTTTTGACTAATAAAGGTTGAAGTGTCTTTCTTGTTCCAATTAAAATGTGTTATGAAATGGCATCTTAATGTGGATCTATTTTGGTCAATGCTGAATGTTAAACATTGTTTTTGTTTCTTTCAAGCTTTATATATTGCCCAAAATGTTTTGAGAAAGGTATTGTTATTGCAGGTTTGCTGAAAGAAAGGTGGATTTGGAAGCTGAACACGTGATCGAGTCAAGGCTAGGATCAAACTTCGATTGAAAGGTGTGTTCCCAAGATCTACAACTTCTTTCTTTTTTGTAAATGTCTCTGTAATAGCATCAATACACTTACCTGTCACCCCAACCAAGTTGATAGCATTAGTTTCCTTGCTATAGGGTAGATTTGCCCGTCAACAGTGAGCCAAGAAAGATTGATCTCACTTTTCTTGGTTATCGTGGAGCAAGGTTTGATTGAATCTCAATACCCACCTAAACCCCAACCTAAAAAATTAAGAGTTATATCTTTTACTTGAATTTTTACAAAAAATAAAATACAATTATTCAACTCTGGAACTCTTGATTAGCTACATATCTTAACTTAAAGATCAAAAACAATATAACATCAATTCAAACCAAGCCTAAATAAGCTATTAAATGAGGATTTCTCAAGTATATTAATCCAAATATACTTCCATCGATATTATCAGTGGTACACTATTATCATATTTATGCAAAACTTAGGATCATAAGCGATATCAGATAAAAATTTAGGGTCAATAAGTTTTTGGTGGTTATGAATTGAGCCCGTGATTTGGAGGTATGAATCCATCCCACAATTTGGAGGTTATTCCTTATCCCACCCAAATAAAATAACCCCCAATATTTATATTACTATGTCAAATTAAAAACCACCCTTGACCCCTTAATACAGAGAAATATATTTTTGAGGTTTTTAAGAGTATTCAAATCCCCAATATGAATGGATGTGATATGATATTGACTCACTATTGAACCCCCCATGGTCTCCTCCTAATATTGATATACTATAACAGGCCATGGGAGTCTATGGACTGGGTTTCCAAGCCCCCAGGGCCTATGCGATACGTATCAAAGCCTCTAGCACCTATTTAGGTCCAATGGGATAGGTATCCAAGACCCTAGGGCTTGTTATAGGCCTGTGTGTCGTTCAGGATTTCTACCTTATAGTGAGGAGATGGACAGTACCAACTAGGCGGGGTTGACAGTAAACACATTAATTGTATTGCATTTAGTTACTACAAAAGAAGGAGATCGAGATTGAAATAAGTACCTCTTATAGACGGTTGGTCCTAGCTTTTGCATGGTCTTTCGCTTGATCTCTCGCTTGATCTTCTACTTGACAAACCTACAACACAAAAGATGCCTTCCTCAGCGTATCTTGGATATAATAAATATGATGAAAGAATAAACAACTTGATCATCAAATATAACAAGATATTAATCCAAATGAATATACAATCTAGTAGACATTCAATTTGGGACAGGAAGGGTGTTTCGATTTTTTTATTGTCAAAGAAACATGAATCGGTACAATATACATGATGTGTAGAGATGCTTCTGCAACCGGATCCTAGGCTCCTGCTCTTCACTCTGACTTGGGAATTCCTTCAACGTAACAGTACTCAAAGCATTCTTTCTAGGTTTTTCACACTGACTCCTCTCATGGATCCTCCTTGTATTTATGGGACAAGGTAGGCAGTTTAGATTGAGAGGTGGTTGAATTGGGAGCTTGGGGAAGTTGCAGAACCAACTTCAACTAATCCCAATTCGTCAAATTAATATATCTTTTATTTCATCTTAAGATGTACGCATGTTTTATACAACAAGAGTAGCATACAGTAAGCAACTTCTGTGCTTTACAACATTTTGGGAGATGTACGATGGTTTTCCTTGAGCAAAGTAGAGTATTTTCTCAAGGTGTACACTAGTTTGCTATATAGAGAGGGGCGTACATGTGGTAAAATCAAGAGAAACTGCAATATTTTCAGCTGAAGATTGTACTTCTATCAACAAGTCATCCGGGTCAATCAAACTCTTCAATCCTTTTTGTCCTTTTGTGCGATCAACAGGGCAACATGATCACGGATGGAGAAGTGCAAATTTGACCTATAACAGATGCCCCCTAATGTGTGAGGTTAGAGGGAAATGATGGTCGAAATACATTATAATTCCAAGTCAGACGAGGAGCAAGAAACCACAGAACCAAGTCACAAAAACACCTAAAACAACGATCAAGGTCAGTGAGCAAATTACAATCTTGAAATCATATAGATGTGTAGAATGATACAACATGATCTCCGATACATAACTAGGAGATGTATATATAGAGCATGGCCACTGAAATACAAGCGTGGATCCATGTCAAAATGAGAGATCATATCCATAACAACAAACTAGACCTATGTCTCATGAAGAGCCAAAATGAGTGAGGCTCAGGCTTGCGTAGCTTGGGCGATAAAAAAACTATGGTAATGCTATGAAAGTCCCAAGGTCTTCATCCAAACAACCCAAGGTACAAACCCTATCCATGCAAATAAATGAGTTGAAGTCGAGCATGGGAGGTATCGTTTGATTACCGGTCATTGATGTATACCGTTAACAAACATGAGGGCTTCCATCGATAATAATAATGGGGCCCAAGAAGGGATAATTTTAAGGACCCATACTTATTTAAAAGTGTATAAACCTTGGCGAATCTTACCAATTCTTAAAATTTCGACTATAAAATATTTGGCAATATGTTTATAAAATTATTTCAATTTCTAAGGATTTTATATAGTTTATATAATAATTTGGTGATTTTTAGAGTGAAAAAAGTTTATCCCATCAAAATTGGGTGAAATGGGGCTTCAAAAAATGCAAATTGGTGAATAGTTTTTTGGAAAAAAACATGGAAAAATAGCCTTGGCCTAAATTTCGCCCCAAAAATTATCCTTAAGCCCAAGGTACCTAGAACAATCCAACAAATGTAAATAAGAGGACTTGAAGTCGAACACTTGAGGAACTGTCAAATAAGATACATTGATGTATTCCCATTATTCAACAGTGAGGGAAACTGCCACTAATGACTGCAATACCCAAGGTACTAACCGAAACTCTAAACTTCATTCCTAGAGCAAAATGAGCTGATGTCGATGGGAAGAGGTCCACTCGAAGGGAGGCATTAATGCATCCTCCATCATCCAACAGGAGGCACACTCATAGGTATGAGATGATGTGGAGTAGGACGAGTAACAAGATGAAACAAACTGACACTAGGATGGCCGACACATGAAGTCAAGGTAAACTGCAGAATGGCCGACACCGATTGTATCCTTGAACAATGAGCACGACACAAAGTGACTAAGGTAGTTTTCCACATGAAGGGGAAAATGATATACGTCTGCGATGTAGAAGACATAACAGACCCTCCATATGATTGGAAGAATAACCAACTGGGGGAGTACAAACTCAGAGATCAAGTTCAACCTAAGGCCAAAAACTAAAACCCAACTGACATGAAATACTCAAGTAGGTGCTCTGTTCAAGGATATGACTGACTGAAACTACCTTTCAAATTGAATAAATATGTGATATACCCTTCTTATCCCTTATTCTATTTGGTAAAATAATGGCCTTCTTGTTGTTTTTGTTCGGATATCCGCATCATCTTTTTCAGGATCTTGCATGCAATTAGGGTTTGCATGCAAATTCTAGGGTTTGCATGCATCCCAGTCACCAGGTTGATGCCTCCAGCACCTTAGCCACCTTATTCTAGCACCCGGGAGCCACTTACTTTAGAGTTTTATCCCTCCTAGTCAGGAAGGCGCCCACTTCTCACCTACTTCCAGATAAGGGTGCACTTCTTCACCTACCACTGCAGTTCCACTTCAGTTACACTCAGTTAGCTCCGATTCTCCCTGATTTGAGGCTAGTTTCACTCCTGACTGACTGTTTCACTTTCGTTGGACCTCCATATTGACTAGATGACTTGTTCTGACTTCAGTTAGCCTCCCATGCACCCCCCACTGAACCTCCTTCCCTTAATCAATGCTACACACTTCAGTTACACTTGTTACACTCAGTTAGACTCAGATTGACACCTGGATGACTGGTTCTTGTGCATTGATGAGCACCACCGATTGATGATGAGGACTCCTAGTTGGAGTGAAGCTACTCCATTCAGTGATTCGAATGGCCTACTTAGTCAATTCGAATTGCTCACTCACATTGTCAGATTGTATTGTAATTATTCACCCTTATTGGGATATTGAGCACTGCTGCATGTTTTGCACAGATTTACACCATATTTTCTATGTTCATCTGTTGTGATTGATTTACTTGTTCATTAGATCTACTGTGACTAATTTTACATGGTATCAGAGCCATTGCAGGGACAAGATCTGTTTTCTATAGGTGGTTCTACAAGAAGATTTGAGTGAATTGCTCAAAAATTGCAAAAAGTTTTGGCATCAAATATCTCAAGGGCATTCACTTTTGTGCATGCAAAGCTTGAAAATACTTCCAATACCACTCCAGAAGCTTGAGTTTCCACATAATTCCTGGATCTGATACATTGGACCCATTCAACATTGTTTGATCTCCAATCCCAGGTGTGATGCAACTCTAAAAGGGTGGATTTTTTGACCTCATTGTTCTTGGTTTATTGTGATTTGCAGGTTTATTGTCTCCATCAATTGCATTTCTACTGGCATGCAAGCTCCTCTACATCAGTGTGCACTTGCTCCTAGCAATGGAATACTCTTCTTCAAAGCCTATCCTCACCCCATTCAATTATTTTGATTGGAAAGATGATATGGAGATCATATTACGTTCAAAAGGTTACTACTGAGTCACTCTTGGTCTTGAATTGGAGCCAAACAATCTGTCAGATAGAACCAAACACTACAACAAGCTTGATGAAGCTTATGGTCTTCTTTTTCTCTCCATCTCCAAAGATCTTCAATTCCATCTCAGCGGATTGAAGACTCCAAAAGCTATGTGGGAGCAACTTGAAACACTATTTGGAAAGCAGGATGAGCTTAGGGATTTTCAATTAGAGAATGAATTAATTGCCCTTAGTCCTGAGAATTTCGAGACCATCAATGAATTCTTCACAAAATTCAAGAACTTGAACTTGTAGTTGAAGAACAGTGGAGTTATCAAAGAGGACAAACAATTAATCCTCTCCATTCTAAGCAAGCTTGGTAAAGATTATTCGATATTTGTCTCTACTTTCAATTTCGGTCGGCTAACTACCCCGAATTGGAAGATGCATACCTTGAATGCCTTCATTGAGTCCGTCACAAAAGAGCATGACAAGTTGATTCAAATGGGGTCCATAAGCTCCAAAGATTCATCCCTATATGTTCAAGGACCCAAGATCCTGAATGGTAAAGGAAAGCTAAAGAAGGAGAAGCCCAAATTCGAGCCTCACAAGCAAAGAGAGAAAGGCAAACAAACGGATGCACCATCCAGTTCGAAGTTCAAGCAAAAGGGAAAAGAAGGTAACCAAAAATCTAAATGTACTTATTGTAACCGTGGCTTTCATCCCGAAATTTCATGTATGAAGAAGACTATAGATCAAATGGCCCTTCTTTTGGAAAAGGAAAACATAACCCTTCCTGACGGTGCAAGGAAGAAGGATAGGAATGATGATCATGAAAGAGGACAAGCACTCATGGCAACTGTTTCGAAGCCCACTAATCTCTTGATAGATTCGGGTGCATCGAATCATATGGCTACAAATATTGATTCTTTTTCCTCATTCGATCCAAACAGCTCCATCCCCATCCATTTGGGAGATGACTCAAAAATTTCTTCAAAGGGCAAAGGTACAATTCATGTAGATCATGGAAGCTTTCAGAATGTTCTCTATGTGCCTTCTTTGGCTTCAAATCTTCTTTCTATGTATCAAATGACACACACTGGTGAACCGAATCAAGTTACATTCAATCCTAATACAGTTGAAATTTCTGATATCAAAAGTTGAAGACTTGTTGCAGTCGGAAAGGCAAACCACACTGCAAAATGCTATGAGTTTTCACACTTTATTCCGCTTGCAAAGCCCACTACTCTTCGCACACATGGTAATGAGGTTAGTAGGCTTTGGCATGAAAGATTTGGACATCTTAATTATAAGTATTTTCTGCTGCTATCAAACAAATCCATGGTAGATGGTCTTCCACAACTCCATTCCTCGAAGGGAATATGCACTGGTTGCATCATTGGGAAGCACCCCGAGCACATATTCAACCGTGGCAAAGCTAGCAGAGCTCCTATAGTTTTTGGGGTTGATACATTCTGATATCAGTGGTCCACTGCCCCATATGTCATTAAATGGTTCAAGGTATTTTTTGACATTTATTGATGATTTTTCCCGCTTTACATGGGTATTCTTTCTCAAAAACAAGTCAGAAGTGCTTGGAAAATTCAAGGATTTTAAGGCTTCTGTTGAGACCGCCACTGAGAGCAAGATCAAAGCTCTTAGATCTGATAATGGTGGAGAATATATTAAGTCTGAGTTGCTACAACTTTGTGCCCAAAGTGGAATTCAGATCCAACATACAGTTCCCTACACACCCCAGCAGAACGGTGTAGCGGAAAGGAAAAACCGGTCACTGAAAGAGATGGCTACATGCATAATTGAATCAAAAGGTTTGGCTGCAAATATTTGGGATGAAGCAATCAATGTTGCTGCATACATACAGAACCATGTTGCACATTCATCCGTGAAAGGTATGACTCCTTTCGAAGCATTCTTTGGTCACAAACCGGATGTGTCAAATTTGAAAGTTTTTGGCTCTACTGCATGGGCTAGAATTCCTTCCAAGAAGAGACGAGCTTTGGATCCACAAAGTATCGAGTGCATACTGATAGGATATGGGGAAGAATCAAAAGCATATAAACTCATGGATATCAGATCTAAAAAGATATTCATAGAGCGCAGTGTGCAATTTGAAGAACCGCTTCAAGAATTACAAATAGTCGAGGAAGAGACTGCCGATTCACCGCCTTCACCAGAAGAAGATCCATGCAGCGATAATGAAGGTATGAGTTCTGATATTTCTGATCTTTCAGCAGCATATGATGATCATGACATATCAGGTTCGGAATCCGACCATTATGACCTTCCTCAGTTACCAAAGTGGGCCCAAAACACTCTCCAATCTGCTGGTTCGAACCTTGGAAATCCTACTGATCCGAGACGAACAAGAGCAGACTTTCAAAGAGCAGGTATGGCACTTTCTATTGATGATCGATTACTTCCTGAGATTTTTTATTTGATGGCTGGTTCAGATCCCACATCATACTATTCTGCCCACCGAGATCTGAGATGGCAAAGTTCCATGGATGAAGAGTACAGTTCTCTTCAAAAGAACAACACATGGGAGCTAGTTTCTCTTCCACCTGGAAGAAAATTAGTGAAGTGTAAATGGGTCTACCGCATGAAGGTTGCTGTTGATGGATCTATCAGCAAATACAAAGCAAGTTTGGTGGAAAAAGGTTTCTCCCAAGTCCAAGGAGTGGACTACACTGATACTTTTGCACCGGTTGCAAAGATGGATTCCATCCGCCTTGTTTTGGCTATTTCCGCATCCAAGCACTGGGAAGTGCACCACATGGATGTGAAGAGTGCATTTCTATATGGAGACCTTGCTGAAGAGGTATATATGCAGAAGCCAGAGGGCTACACATCAGATCCATCATTAGTTTGCAGATTGAAGAAATCTTTGTACGGGTTAAAACAGGCCCCAAGAGCTTGGTACGCAAAGATGGACTCCTTCCTTCTTTCTCAGAATTTCCAAAGATGCAAATCTGATCCGAATGTGTATATTCAGCGAGTTAAAGGTAATTTTTTGGTTATTATACTTTATGTTGATTATCTTCTCATTACTGGTAGCACTCTTACTTCAATAAACAAGCTAAAAACTGCCTTAAATCTAGCTTTTGACATGAGCGATTTGGGCTTGCTGAGTCACTTTTTGGGCTTGGAGATAGCTCAAAATTTTGATGGGATCACTATATCTGAGCAAAAATATGCTTCTGACCTGTTATTGAATTTTAATATGGCTGAATGTAAGGCATCCCCATTCCCATTCCTCTCAGGAATCAGTCTTGAGGAGGGAGATTCTACACCGCTTGCAGATTGCAATATGTCTCGACAGCTGATTGGTTCACTACTTTATTTGACACACTCAAGGCCTGATATTCCATATGCTGTGAGTGCCATGTCAATATATATGCAGCAGCCACATGAGCTTCATTGGCGAGCAGCCAAGCAGATCTTGCAGTATGTGCAAGGTACGAGACAGTTTGGCATACATTATGCTGTAGATTCTGAGCTTGATTTCATTGGTTTTACTGATTCAGATTGGGTAGGTGATATCATTGATCAGAAGTCCACTTCCAGTTATGTTTTCATGATTGGTCATGGTGCTATTTGCTGGTATAGCAAAAAGTAAGCATCCGTTGCACTTTCTTCAGTAGAGGCAGAGTATCGAGGGGCAGTCAATGCCTACATTCAGGCAGTTTGGTTGCAGGGTATTCTTTCCGAGTTTGGTTTTGGTGGCACTACTTCGACTATCCTATTTTGTGACAATCAAAGTGCTATCAAGATCTCCATAGATCCAGTTCAGCGGCAAAGTACCAAACACATTGAGATTCATATGCATTACATTCGACAGTTGGTGCATGACCGCACCATCATTCTGCAATATTGCCCTACTGATGAGCAAATTGCAGACATCTTCACCAAGAGCTTCACTGACAAGAAGTTCTCTTACCTCCGTTCACTGTTGGGGGTGAGTTCCATCATGGTGGAGACAGATTGATCCATTATTATGCTTTAGCTTGAGGGGGGGCTTTCTTCCCACTGGGTTTTCCCTCTTTCCTCACTTAGTTTATTTTCAACATTTTTTGGATTATTGTATTGGGGTGACCTTTGGTCTTAGTTACCAGGGCCCCACATTATTTTTTGCATATCATAGTCTAGCTTGAGGGGGGGTGTTCGGATATCCACATCATCTTTTTCAGTATCTTGCATGCAATTAGGGTTTGCATGCAAATTCTAGGGTTTGCATGCATTTTGCATGCATCCCAGTCACCAGGTTGATGCCTCCAGCACCTTAGCCACCTTATTCTAGCACCCAGGAGCCACTTACTTCAGATTTTTATCCCTCCTAGTCAGGAAGGTACCCACTTCTCACCTACTGCCAAAGAAGGGCGCACTTCTTCACCTACCACTACAGTTCCACTTCAGTTACACTCAGTTAGCTCCGATTCTCCCTGATTTGAGGCTAGTTTCACTCCCGACTGACTGTTTCACTTCCGTTGGACCTCCAGATTGACTAGATGACTTGTTCTGACTTCAGTTAGCCTCCCATGCGCCCCCCACTGAGCCTCCTTCCCTTAATTAGTGCTACACACTTCAGTTACACTTGTTACACTCAGTTAGACTCAGATTGACACTTGGATGACTAGTTATTGTGCATTGATGAGCACCACCGATTGATGATGAGGACTCCTAGTTGGATTCAAGCTACTCCATTTAGTGATTCGAATGGCCTACTTAGTCAATTTGAATTGCTCACTCACATTGTCAGATTGTATTGTAATTATTCACCCTTATTGGGATATTGACCACTGCTGCATGTTTTGCACAGTTTTACACCATATTTTCTATGTTCATCTGTTGTGATTGATTTACTTGTTCATTAGATCTGTTGTGACTAATTTTATAGTTTTAATGAGTCCAAGAAAGATAGAAAAATCAATAAGTCCAACCATGTAATAAGTTTAACGAGCCCATGGGAGGAATACTCAAGACCTTCATTTTTTACAGAGTTCGAGGAAGAGATAGACGAATACTCTATAATACCTATCTCTATATTTTAATATCAAGCCAAGATCTGTTCTTGCTCGCTGGTGTTTTCTTGTTTAAGGAGTTAGAAAAACTTAAATAATCCTCCATACACTCACTCATGGATTTTAATATCAAGCCCGAGTAGGTTAATGCTTGTCGGTGTTTTCCTATTTATAGAGTCTAAAAAACTTAAACAATCCTCTATATACCCTCTCGTGGATTTCACATCGAGCCCAAGTAGGTGAATGCTCGCTTCGTGTTTTCATGTTTTGAGAGCCTGAAAACCCTAAAGAGAGGCTCCAAAAGTCCTTTTTCGTACAGTTAGTCCCCTCCCCTGAAAAAGTATAAAACAATGAGAGGAGAACTCTTCTAGCCACGCACGACTAGAGTATCCCTTTTTCGTAACTAATCCACAGAAGTCCAGAAAAGGGTTAAACTTATACTTAAGTAGATGGACCTTCAATTCATTTAACGAGCTTGAAAATACCAAGTGTGCTTGGCAATCTTGTTTAGTTTTTCAAATAGTCAAAACAAGAGCTTAAACCGACTTAAAAGACAGCTACTAGGATCATATGTTCATGACCTGCCAAAAATATGATCTCAATAATCGAATTAGTAACTATCGACAAAGTTTTCTTAATGACATAATAATGACAATATGATACTAGATGCGTAAAACATAATTACAAAAGTAAGCAAAACTAACTCTACGAAAAATGCACAAGCTATAATACAGGAAAAAGCACAGATACCTAAGCATAGTACTTCTTCAAGTGGGATCAATGTTCGGAACCTTCCCACGACGCCGGGCAAAGACATCACAGAAATCATTAAAAATATTAGTATATAGAACGATCTCATCAAGAAAACAATTTGTTTCAACAAAAATGGTTTCCGCAAACCCTGGTATAGTGGAAATGTTGATCGGGATGGTCCTCGATGTATTCAACACATTCCCTTTAGCATGAGAAACTTGTGAAATGGAAGGGATAGAGGGAAAATCAACACTCTCACTGGGTCTTGGATAGAACTGACCTCTCTCTATCAAGTTTAGAATAGGAAGTAGATAGGACCTGGGGTGCAAATGTTCTCGAGGATGGTTCAGGTCCATCATAGCTTCCAAAATGGCTTTGTCGGAAAGAAAAACCATGTCCAAACTATCAAGAAAGAAGTTAGAATTCGTTGACCGTGCAGAAGCATAGTCCATATCTGACTCGACAGAGACCAACATAGTCATGATATGTTCTGTTGTGGGTTGTTGTGAATCCACATGAGCTATCTCTGCAATAGATACAAGCACAACTGGTTCTGATTCAGTAGGGAGAATCCGTGGATCTGTCATTGAACAGACCGTGGAGGTCTCGGAAGATGAACATTCTTCAGAACCAACAAAAAAGGCAGGAGCAGGCAGGTCAAAAGTGCCTATTAAGGACCCATAGAGACCTTCTCCTAAACTCTCAATGACTGGGCCAGATTAATCAATCAACAGAATAGATGAATCCGATGAAGTCTGGTTGTTCTTCTGGGTAAACGAAAGTTGATCGACTGTGATGATCTTTCCTTCATGGAGGGACATTATGACTTGGAAGATAGCTGACGGCATTGCTTGCATGGCATATGTCCAACTCCTACCCAACAATAAGTTATAGTCGAGCGGAGCATCGAGAACTTCGACCTATACTGATACTAGTTTGCTTTCCAGTTCGACATCGAATGATGGTAAGACTCCATGTGGACGGAAAGATCTTCCATCGAAGGCAGTAAGTATCATGTTCGAGGGAGCTAACTCAGGTTCACCCAAATCTCTCCAACAAGAAATAGACATTACGCACATAGATGCACCCTCATCCATGACAGCTCGTCCGACGGTCTTAGGACCATGGATTACCTTGATCTGGAGAGCAACATGATACGACAACCGGTACTTGATATCTTTCATATCAAAGCGTGCAAGCATCTTGGATGAGTCAACACTCCCAATCGCTGTGAGGAGTGCACTGTGTTGCAATGGGAAACTTTGTAGTCCCTCCAAAGTAGACATGTCACAAGGGGTTTGGGCTAAGTCCTCCATAACATTGTAGTTGTGAGAAGTCCATGCGTTGGGGTTGTGCACAGCCCGTTTGAAAACACCTTTCGGTATCTTCAAGAGCGTCTCCACTGGTATGTGAAGAGAAGTGGATGATTCAGGAATATCCTTCTGTTGTGGGTCCGAGGTATAATTCTTGGCTCAAGTTTGCAATAGAGTGGCTGAATTAACCATGTTTATAAAAGATTGATCAGCTGAGGTGGCATGAGTGGTGCCCCAAGAACTAGAGCTGGAAGAAGTTGAACTTTGTCCGTGAGGGAAAGGGTCTTTTAGGATAGCTGGTTTCTTCTCATGGATCAACTTCTGGGATTCTTCCATTAGAGGGCATTGATCGGTAAGGTGGTCCTCTTGACACAGTTTGCAAGGGAACTTAGCCTTCCATTTCTCGTTTTTTACCCTCCTCGGCATTTTGCATGTTGTTGGGATTTTGTTGGTTTCCCTCCCCTTTCTTGCCATTTCTTTTATTGTTGGGCTGTCGAGGGACTTTTTGATTTGTCTGCACCTGTTGTACAGATTCTATAGTTGAAGGGGAGGATGCAACAAAAGTTGCTTCTGCAGAAGACTATTTGAGTGACAAGGCGTGAACCTACTTCGTTAAGGCATCAAACACTGCAGAATCGACTGAACCCACAATTCCATCGGCATGTGGTCCAAGTTTAGGTTTACCTAAGTCTATATTAGACCTCGGTGCATCAGGAATAATTTCGTACAACAGCCCAGATTGAGCATAAACTAAGTTGAGTTGCTGAGTTCTCAAAATGGCTTCCTCTTTAGAGGACACCCCTGAAGTGGCAAATTCCTTAGAAACATAAGGAAGAAGTGACTTAAGGTACCATTCTAATAAGAATGCTAGGGGGATTTCAGCCTTAATGAGCCTCTTTCTCCTTCGCCACCCCTGAATGTGATCAAATAGATGAGTGGCCTTGTTCTGTTGAAATGTCAACAAAAGGTCTGTACTGACATCATACCGAACAAGAAGTTGAAAGTGGTTCAAGAACATAATTGCAAGATCTCAAAACATGCCAAATGCAGCTACAAGTAGTTCAATGTACCATTTGGCTACGACACTAGTTAAGGTTCTTTGAAAGAGCCTCAACCTTATGGAATCATCGTTCAGTGAGTTGGAGGAACACTAGAGATGAAAATTTGTGACATGGTCACCAGGGTCCTCACCAGTTTTGCCTTCAAACTTCGGAATGTCCTAGGGAAACTTTGTGGGAATGGGTGGCCATGCAGGGTCATGATGCACATGGTCGTTAGTGAGTTTTGAAAGATCTGGAAAGTTTAAAGTTTCTAGAAATGGTAAACGTGGCTGATTCGATGCCATCTAGTAAACAAGAACCTGGTATTGGGAACCACAGATCGCCCGGTTCATGTACTTTTGGTTCGGGTTGCCCCTAGCCATCGATTGTGAAATGAAAGGATTGAAATTGTTCCATCCGAAAGTAAGCGGATTATATCCTTGGGAAGCAGTCCATTGTGACTGGGGGTTAACCCCACCGAGCGGTAGGTTAATGATATTACCCCCTCCTCCAGTAATCAGAGAGAAGGGGATACTCCTTGCAGGTATATTCGAAGGATTGATGTTATAACCTACATAGGGGTTGAAACCCGACGTGGTAGTAGTGGATGGTTCCATCATCGTACCCATAACGGGCATGGATGCAGAAGGGATGGATCCGACCACAGATGAAGAACCAATATTCTGAGTTACACCGTGTAATGGTTGTGGGGCAGAAGACTGAGTGAAACTCACTGTAGGTATCCCTGATAAAGGGACATTGTTGGGTCCAAAAGTAGGTGTGGATGCTGAGGAAGATGTCGAGGATAATGAGCTCGACATGCCTAAAGTTCTAGCATTGAAGCTAGAGGACGTGGTTGAGGTCGAAGCATTCTGTGACGAACTCGATTGAGCAATGTTTGAGAAAGAAGGATTAAGAATCCTCGCATCCATAGAAGTTGTGGGAGCTTGTGGAACTCCCTGCTCGTCTCCTGGGTTAACCATGGTATAACTCGATGTAAACAGATAAGCACTATACTCAGGTTGTTGGAAGCCAACAGGTACCAGAAGTGGATCGTTGGGTCCTGTAAGAGGAGGGTTAAAAGGAGTATTAAACTCTATAGCAGTTAGATCCTCAACCTCGACAGTATCAAAGACTTGTTGATCCGGTGTTCTAGGCTGTGGTTCTCCAAGAACCTCTGTGTCACCCGTAAGTTCAAAAGAACCATAGGAATTTGTTCTCCTACGTGGCAATGGCGGTGGAGGCTCCACTATGAGTGGGGAAGTTTTTGCAACATCCAAGACCAATGAAGATGTTGGTCCTCCACAACTACAACAAAATAAAAATAAGTAAATGTTAGTTTTCAGAATTTACTTCAATCTGATCTAGGATCTTAACTGAAAGAACAACATGTACATCATATCTATAGCATATCAATCATGGACACAATAATGCAAGCATACAAGAGACACAAATTTTACTTGGGGAAAACCATAAAGGTGAAAAACCCCAATAACTTCCCCAGAGATAGATAGAGCAATGATACAACCCAAGCATAAGAGATAAACATCTCCTAGTAGTAGCTTCTCCTCCTCCACAAGTGCGCCACTCTCCTGAGAGTGTGTGAGAGAATAGAATGATGAAATAGAGTGCCTCCCACACTCTATTTATACTTGACTTGACTTTCCTAATAACCTTTACTAGGTCGGCCTTAACTTAACCACATAACATAATACTGACTGGGCCGACACCCAATAGGGTGGTCTAATAACCCTTTGAACCACATGGCCGACCCCCAATAGGGTGGTCTAATAACCCTTCAACCCACATGACTTATACAGGGCCGACCCTAACAAGGTGGTCTAATAACCCATCAAGTATAAGTTACGACACTTACAATACAAATGACGACACTTCCGTATAGAGGAATAATACCATCTCTATAGGAGTCCAATATACATATGTGAAATACATTTCGAAGTTACATATACATCAACACTCCCTTTTAACTCGGAAGGTATTTCTCGACACATGTCTTCTAGCACAAGTCTTCTTCTCTGGATCATCGTCACTGGATAATCGTCATCATCACAACTACTGCTATCTCAATCAATCTCTGAATCTACTCGTCATAGGAAGTTCTACAGAGCTAGTCCTTTTTCATACTGGATGTAGGCCCACCACCTGTAAGTCTTCATCATCTGTGCAAACGGTCTGATAGAGGTGGTTTCTCAAGACTAATTTTATGTGCTGATGCAATACCTGACAAGAGCATCCCAGGAACATTTATGTGCCTAAGCACGACCTGCAAGATCTCCCAGGACTAATTACATGCATCCCCTTCACAATACCTTTAAAGAGCATCCCAGGAACATTTATGTGCCGCAGTACGACCGGCAAGATCTCTAAATTGCATCCCAGGACTTATTATGAGCACACAGCTCAACCTCTAGGATATCCAGGACTAATTACATGTGAATAAACAATACCTTTAAAGAGCATCCCAGGAACATTTATGTGCCATAGCACGACCGGTAAGATCTCTAAAGAGCATCCTAGGACTTATTACGAGCATGCAGCTCAACCTATTGGATCTCCAGGACTGATTACATGTCTTCGTAGTAGTACCTCATCCCAGGACTGATTACAAGCACATGGCTCAACCTATCGGATTTCTGAGGGCTGATTACATACTACATAGCAATACCTCATCCCAGGACTGATTATGAGCACATAGCTCAACCTATCGGATTTCTAAGGACTTATTACATGCTATTTGCACAACCTGCTACATATCATCTCTGACCTCTAAGTATCAAACTGATACTCATGATCTAATAGATCATCATCGCACGAAGCATCATCCTGATCCTCATGATTATACTAATCATCATCACTATACTGTCCTGATACATATCATCTGGAGCAACATCCTAAAGCTTGTGATCATGATAATACAATGCATCCACCTGATGCATACCAAGTATCTACCTGATGCATATCACCATACATGATCCACCTGATCATACAATGTATCCACCTGATATATATCAACATACATGATCTACCTGATCATACACACTATCCACCTGATACATATACAGATACACGGTCCAAGCATCCAACATGATGCATATACAAATACATATAAATGATCCAATTGATCATATCCAGCATCCAACATGATGCGTACATATATATACATATAAATGATCCAACTGATCATATCCAGCATCCAACATGATGCGTACATACATATACATATAGATGATACAACTGATCATATCCAGCATCGTCCTAATGCATATATAGAGCAGTAACTGGAGCATCGTCCTGATGCTCATCATCCAGTGCTTACATCCATAGCCATGTGAGGGATCCTCCTTCCAACATGATTGGAATGGATTCAACAAATGTGTCCAACACTTCTTCCTCGAAGTGTCGTCAATTTGAAGAAATCCAATCCTCTCTCTGAAGTACTCAAACTTCACTCTGGCTAATGGCTTCGTCAGTACATCTGCAATCTACTCATCCGTCGCAACATACAGGAGCTTCACTTCTCCTCTCTGCACCATATCCCTGATATAGTGGTATTTGATCTCTATGTGTTTCGACCTGTCATGGAACACCGAGTTCTCAGACAGCTTCACACAACTCTGGTTGTCACAAAAGATACCAGCAGCCTCCAGCGAGAGATCAAATAAATCAAACAGTAGCTTCCGGAGCCATACTACCTCACAACTAGCCAAACATGCTACAACATACTCTACCTTGGATGTACTTAGTGCTACGCAGAACTGTTTCTTGCTAAACCAAGAGATCACACTTGATCCCATACTGAAGCAGCACCCAGATGTGCTCTTCCTATCTGTAGCACTGCCTATCCAATCTGAATCAACATAACCCTGTGGGTTAAACTTTTGATTCACATCATACTTGAGCCCATAATAAACTATACCCTTCAGGTACCTCAGAATATGCTTTACAGCAACCAGGTGAACACTCCTCGGATCCATCAGGAACTGGCTCAATGTGTTCACCGCAAAGCAAATATCTGTTCTCATGTTCATCAGGTACATCAAGGACCCAATCATCTGATGATACATAGTGATATCAACTGGCTCAGATGAAGCATCACATAGAAGATTTAGGTTCGATGCCATAAGTGTGGCCATGGCCTTGCAGTCCATCATCTAGAACCCCTTCAGGATCTCTACTATATACTTCCCTTGTCCAAGGAAGATTCCATCCGCACTCTGCCACACCTCCATACCTAGAAAATAGTGCATCATCCATAAGTTCTTTATCTCGAATTCGGCAGCAAGCTTCTGCTACATGTCGGAAATCAATCTATCTTCACTTGTAATAAACAGGTCATCCATATACAAAAGTAGTATCATTGGATTGCCTTCCTCAACCTTGTAGTAAAGGTTGGAATCCGCTTTACTATTGGTAAATCCCAACCTGGATAGAAAGTTGTCTATCCTACCATACCAAGGTCTGCACATATATGACTCCCTGTCATGTGTCTCAGAACCAAGTGGCTTCTCCACATACACTTATTCTTCAACTATACCATTCAAGAAAGCTGTCTTGAAATCCATCTGGTGTATCTTACATTTCATCACTGCAGCCAGAGCAAGTACGGATCTAATGGAAGTGTATCTGGCTACAAGAGCAAAAGTCTATATGCTACCACTTGCAGCATGCTTGATCTTGTAGATCCTCTTGGAAGTCACTACAGACTCCCCTTCAGGTTTTGGGACTGCATCCCAAATATCTTCATGATCGACTGGTACTCCTCGATCATGGCATTCTTCCCAGATCCTAGGAACTTCAATATCTTCAATATTTTCAATAGATAACTTTGTTGTTAAACAAATGTTATAGTCCTTCTTTTGTAGGTGATGGTATACGATCTTTCCTACACAACAAGTTAAATTGCATGATTAGAAAACATCGCATAGTTTTCAGAACAAATTCTTACACATAAAGAAATATGTCATACAGTCATGCAATTATCTTAGCCAATGCTTCAATACAACATTTATCCATATTCCGTAACTTTCTAGATGCCTTCCAATCTCTACCAGAACATTGTTAAGAGTGTGTACAACTCCCAACATGTCAACAAAGAGGTTTCATTCTAGATAAGTAAAATTGGAATGTTGTATAGTTCCATAGGCCACTTACCCATGTTTATTAGTAGTATATTATTCATCAATGCAACTATTCTAATATGCATAATACACAACCTAATTCTAGGAACATGAATATACATTATTGAACAGTATTATTTAAATAATAAAATATGCAAGGAATGATAATTCAAATACTTATCTTTGTTTGTTTGTTGGGTTGACTCCCTCTTAGTATTTGCTTCTTTTCTGGAACTCCATTCTAATGTGGATTGTGAGAAGTGGTCAACTCCATCTGAATATCTGCATTCTTGCAGAAACTACTGTAGTGTGCTCCTTCTTGCTCTTTGTTTCCTTGCAGGAACAACTGGAGTGTGCTCCCTCTTGAGCTCTGCTTCCTTGCAGGAACAACTGGAGTGTGCTCCCTCTTGATCTTTGCTTCCTGGATTACCTGTCCTTGAACTTATATCCATCACTATGTATGCTTATTAGTATCATCATTGTGTTATCCTTGAGGTCTCATACATAATCACACATTCATTAGTATAATCTTAATACTATCAAAACACAATAATCTTAAACATGTATAGTCATGATCATTTCAAACACAGATAATAAACATTAGTATTCAAGGTTTCAGGGAAGTCTTCTTTTACTCATGTATATTCTTATTTGATCATAGGAATCTTCTGGTTAGTTAAATCATCAATTGGGATAAGAGACATAAAATGCATAAACCCTTGAATACTTACATTTCTAACTTTATGAATAAACATAAACAATCATACCAAGTATACTTATAGAAGGGATCTTAACACAAGGTAGGATTCTAACTTGATATAGGAAAAACATACCTCGATTGGTATGTTAGATAGTTATGTCTAACATACCCACATGATGTCTTCTTGTTCTTTTCAATGACTTGTGGTAGTAACCTGCATATCTCATTGGTTAACCATTATAGAACCAAGTTATACATACCTCGCAAATAGATCTTCTAAGTGATTCGTGACAATGGATGAATATTTGTCCTCATGTCATCATGATCATATGTTCTTGAACTAGAACATGATTTGTCTTTCCTGGTGTACCTTTTATGTTAGCAGACAACATAAACCTCATACAACACCATAATGTATTAGTACAATCATAAGTGTCAACACCCTAATCAATGAATATCTTCTATCATGCATTCATAATTTTATTAAGGTGATAGGACAAGTCTAAATTTAATCGAGATTGCACTAACCGTAATAACATGAAGACAAACATACCATAAGCTTAATCATGAACAAATCTCGAAACATACCTGGATAAGTCATACCTGTCGAGATTGCTTGTAATCTTCTTATGTAAGCCCTTAGCCTCATCTCCCTCTGAAACAGGAACTTCTTCACTTATGCAGGTGACGAATCCATTCTCTTCTGGGATTAATCCAATCCACTTGATTTGCAAGAACTGGATCTAGAGCTAGATTAGGGTTTGTCAGAGAAACCCTAAAAATTCAAACTTTGAATTTTAAACTTCCAAAAGGGTGGAAATATGCACCTTGATGAGCTGATCAAGCTCGTATACTCATAATTTGAAAACTAGAAAGTTTCACCCCTCAAATTTTCCTTTGAAACTTCTAGATTCACTAGACATGACCCCGAACTAGGGTTTGATAAAGCCCACCCTTATGCCTAATCAAATGGTTCTATCCAAAGCTGTAACCTTCTATTTTTCGGAGGAGCTTCCAGCCATGGTCACAGATTTAAAAAATTTCCATTTTTGCAGAAGCCCTAATTTTCCACTTTTCCAATCAAAGTCCCGAACTCGAGTCTGATCAAGCCCGGCCTTATGAGCAACCAAAAATTCTGATCTTGGTCTCTAAATTTCGATTTTGATGAGTAGCATTCAGCTGTAGTCTCCAATTACAAAAAATCCAACTTTCTCCAAAGCCCTAAATTCCGGAAGCCATGAATGAAGTTTCCCAAAAATAATTTTGTTTTGACAGAAATATGTACCTGATTGTTTCTGGTGTAAATCCAAACTTTTTGATCCACAGGGTCTGAAAAATTTTCATGTCATAGCCTGACCTGTCATATTTACAACCCCATAGGTCTGACCTCAAATGGATTCTCTAAGAGAGAGTTATGCCAAGTGTTGCAACGTGACCTGTTTATGGGATAAAACAGGAGAATGAACTTGTACGGCGTCCCACGTGTCATTGGTTCAGTTTAGGCCTCTGAAAAAGTTACTTGAGAAAGTAAAGTTTGCGGAATACCTGTCACATTTTATGAAATTTCATTTGGAGCTTCCTAGCCCAAGTTATGACCTTTTTTCTAAGGTCACATGTTTATGACTGAGATCTGGAAGAGGCAGAAACGGTATATTGTACAGATCATAAATCACAAAGTACAACGAAATATAGGTTGTCCTTTAGACAAAATGTACATGGGGATATTAGATTGTCCCTGTATGATTTTCATACCCTGAAACCTTGTCGAACTTTATTTATAGCGAATGTGCTACAATTACTGGTTTTTGCTATATCAAGCCCTAGCATCGTAAGTGCAACAAGTGTCATACATGCCATACCATGCCTTCTTTCAGGCTAGCTCTGATACCATGTTAGTTTTTCAGAATTTACTTCAATATGATATAGGATCTTAACTGAAAGAACACCATGTACAATATATCTACAGCATATCAATCATGGACACAATAATGCAAGCACACAAGAGACACAGAGTTTACTTGGGGAAAACCATAAAGGTGAAAAACCCCAATAACTTCCTCAGAGATAGATAGAGCAACGATACAACCCAAGAATAAGAGATAGACATCTTCTAGTAGCAGATTCTCCTTCTCTCCAAGTGTGCCACTCTCCCAAGAGTGTGTGAGAGAATAGAATGATGAAATAGAGTGCCTCCCGCACTCTATTTATACTTGATTTGACTTGCCTAATAACCTTTACTAGGTCGGCCTTAACTTAACCACATAACATAATGCTGACTGGGCCAACACCCAATAGGGTGATCTAATAAAGCTTTGACCCACATGGTCGACCCCCAATAGGGTGGTCTAATAACCCTTCGACCCACATGACTTATACAGGGCCGAGCCTAACAAGGTGGTCTAATAACCCATCGGGTATAAGTTATGACACTTACAATATAAATGACGACACTTCCGTATAGAGGAATAATACCAACTCTATAGGAGTACAATATACATATATGAAATACATTCCGAAGTTACATATACATGAACAGTAAAAACCTAGTGGCCACTACAACTAAGTAGCAAACAGCATACCACTAAAAAATTCCTAGGTAGTCAAACCAAGCAAACAATGGCAAATACTCTTGGAAGAAAGTATGGGATGATTAGGGCCTAGAATAGACTAACAGAGTATCGACAGTCAGTTACGTGGAATCCTCTAGAGGTCCATTGGGTGCAAGTGTTTGAATCACCAAACCGCCTTCCCAGGATTACTGCCAGAGGGTTACCTTCCACGTCTGTCCGAGGTGAAGTGAGAATAACCACCCACTCTACCTATGTAGAATCCTAGAGGTCTAATACTAAAAATACCATCAATACAAAATAACTTGGGGGGACAGTGGCCAGCCTAGTCGAAACACATGGGTAGGGTAGTAAATCCTGAAGTCCGAAAGGACCCCCGTACGCGAGTCAACTCTAGTTTATGGTTGAGAGGAAAGTGAGGGTATATCCTCAATAGTTCCAATCGCCCATGGCCTCATTCTTAGCTCTGGTTTAAGTTGAGTTTCCCAAGACTATTTGATATAGATGGATTTACCTAAATGAAAGTCGTACTACGATTGTTGAGTAATGAATCCAGTTCCGAGCAATTTAAGGTGATTTAAGCTCGAAACTCTAGCCTAAGCTAGTTGATGTCGTGTATACTTAAAAAGAAAAAATGTTGCTAATAAATTTTATTAATAGTTTCTTTTTAAGGGCTACTTGTTACTCAAGGGTTGTAGTGCAGTGTGTGGAATGGTTTGTATAGAAAGTAAAGTACTTGTAAAATAACGCTTTCAAATTCATAAAACTTTTCTCTTTTTGTTTATAATTCTTTCAAAACTTGAAACCTAAGCAAACCTAAATCAAAATATTTTTGTATTTTCTTTTAATGTTTCGAAGCAAACTATGCTACTTCAAAGCAATGTTAGACCTTACTACTAAGATACTTAAACAATTTTTGCTTTTTCTGATAAATGTAAAAGAAAAAGAACTTGTAAAAGTGCAAGTAAGACCTAAATGAGAAGTGCGAGTAAGACTAACACCTAAATGGTTCAAAACAAACAAATCAAATGATTTGAGGAAGACTTGACTTACCAAGTTTTTGTAAAAGAAAAACATGAGACTTGGAAACAAAGTGTAAAAGAGATAGGGAAAAGAAATGCTCGTGATGGAAAGGCAGGCCTAACAGGCTACTCCTAAGCATCAAAACCCTAAGAAAACACTAAGCCAAGTAAAGAAGTAAGCAAGCGAACCAACAAGTGACCTTACTAAACACACAGACTCGAAAGAAGGCTAACTAGGAGGCTTTGACTCACTTGAACTGAACTAAAAAGACAATCAGGAAGTATCTAAACCAAGCAACCTTTCGAAAGCAACCCTAAGGACTCAAACTTGAAGGTCAAACCCTAATGGAAAGGATAAGACAAAGATAAAGTGTGATATTGTTTCCACAAACAACTAATGATAATGACGTAGGTTTGTATGACTGCAACAAGAAGCTAGGGCCAGAGTGTACAGCTATGTCTAAAAGAGAACAGTGCACAAACTTCAAAAAGGGCTAGAAAGCAGTGAAGACACTTAAACAAGGACTCAAGCAAGAAAAAACAAACCAAAAGACATCAGAGAGGCAAACAAGACTCAACAGAGACATGGGAGGTCTCAAGGATCAGTGAAGGAAGCAACAAAATAGGATGGAAAAGAAACCAAAGGCTTGGAAATCAAACCTTAACAGAAAATTGGACACTACATGAAAATACACTACTATGCAGTGTACAAACCAGCGTACATCAGGAGAGGTACACTACTGTGTAGTGCAAGCAGGGGCATTCATCATGAAACAACACTATTGTAAGTAGGGTAGACCAGCATACATGCCTCAGACGGGCACAAACAGGATTTGCAATAGTCAACTGAGATGAATCAAGCAAAAAGGACAGGTAACAGAGACCTACAAGAGCACCTAACTAGGTCTCCTAAAGTAGAAAAACACACGGTTACTCCCCAACGGAGTTGCCAGTCTGTTATTCAGGATTTCTACCTTATAGTGAGGAGATGGACACTACTAAATGGGTGGGGTTGACAGGTAAACACATTAATTGTATTGCATTTAGTTACTACAAAAGAAAGAGATCGAGATTGAAAGAAGTACCTCTTATGGACGGTTGGTCCTGGCTTTCGCTTGGTCTTTCACTTGATCTGTTGCTTGATCTTTTGCTTGATGAACCTGCAACACAAAAGATACCTTCCTCAACATATCTTAGATATAATAAATATGATGAAAGAATAAACAACTTGATCATAAAATATAAAAAGATATTAATCCAAATGAATATACAATCTAGTAGACATTCGATTTGGGACAAGAAGGGTATTTCGACCTTTTTATTATCAAAGAAACATGAATCAGTACAATATACCTGACATGTAGAGATGCTTCTGCAACCTAATCCTGGGTCTTCACTCTGACTTGGGAATTCTTCCAGTGTAATATTACTCAAAGCATTCTTTCTATGTTTTTCACACTAACTCCTCTCATGGATCCTACTTGTATTTATGGGACAAGGTAGGCAGTTTAGATCGAGAGGTGGCTAAATTGGGAGGTTGGGGAAGTTGCAGAACCAACTTCAACTAATCCCAATTCATCAAATTAATATATTTTTTATTTCCTTTTAAGATGTACGTAGGTTTTATACAACAAGAGTAGCATACAGTAAGCAACTTCTATTCTTTACAACATGCATTTACAACATTTTGGGAGATGTACGTTGGTTGTCCTTGACCAAAGTAGAGTATTTCTCAAGGTGTACGCTGGTTTTCTATACAGAGAGGGGCGTACATGTGGTAAAATCAGGAGAAACTGCAATATTTTTAGTTGAAGAGTGTACTTCTAGAAACAAGTCATCCAGGTCAATCAAACTCTTCAATCCTTAGTGTCCATTTCTGTGATCAACAGGGCAACATGATCACAGACGGAGAAGTGCAGATTTGACCTATAACACTGTCAGCCATCTATCCAAGCCCCCAGGTCCTATAATAGGCCTTAGGAAGATTAGTTCACTTCCTAGGGCACCTTGGGAAGCTCTAAGCATCTTAGGGCATGTTATAGGCTCCCAATAGGCCTTGGGGGCTTGGATACCAATCCCCCAACACCTGTAGCAAGCCTTGAAGGCTTATTTGTCCTCCCAAATCTTGTTCTAGGCCCAGGGAGGCTTATCCAACCTCCCACAGTTTGTAGCAAGTCTTGAGGGATTGGATACCAAGCCCACTAAAGGCTTAGTTATCAATTGGAGGCATGCAACATTGAATCGAAATGATGTATTGTGTGGATTACCTCTAGTGACATAAAAGAAGTTATCCCCCATCTATTTTTTAGATCATTAAAAGCCACAAATTATAATGAGATGTGGTTGAGTATGGGTTTTGTAATTGCATTGTAGGAGAAGTAGTGTGCATCCACAATGTACATCGAAAGAAGAAAGGTGCATTGTAGAATGCAAGTGGGGTCATAGAGAGGTATCATTTTACAATAATAGGGGTATAAATATAAAGGGGCATATAAAATGCCAATGGAAAAATGGATACTTACAATATCTACTAAAAATAGGGGTTTTTAAAATTGGGAAGGTGTATTGGAAGGGGTTTAAATAAAATGATTTTAGGATGTATTTTCCAATATCTGGTGAAATTAGGGGTATTTTTTCATATGCCACAAACGAATGTGTTATGCTATAGTTTCATTGAGTGAAGCCCACGTGTTGGTGGTGGTTTTTTTATATTGTGGCCTTTTAGCTCCACTTGGGTGAATGTATCTGTTACAGCATATTTTTCCACCTTGTGAGCATCAGCACTCATTGGCCTTCAGTATTCATTTTCTCGACTCAGATCCATTATTTTTCCTCTAGGAACCATTGATCCCTATTTTTGTTCTTGTACGCTAGTTGTTCCACTGTAGCCAACATATACAAAGGCTACACCAATGTAGCCAGTGTACATCGAGTTAAATGGTAAAAACCATAGAAAATATACTTTTTACTCCAAAAAGCAGTCTTAGGGTGACCTTTGGCCCTCCATGTACCCCAGAAGCGACTCGATTCAACCTTTCACCTACCTTTGGAAGGTTTTATATTGATCTCTTATAGTGCATGGAAGGAGGAGAAAGAGAAAGCACCGTAAATCTATTGGATTTTTGTCGTGACTTGAGTCTACATCCATTGATCCTTGTTGTTGTGAAATTCTTATGTTCACATACCAAACTCCTTGATAGTTTGAGTTTTCCATTGCATGGGGGATTGAAGTGGTGGAGGCACAAGTGGAGGGACCTAGTTCTTGGTTTAGATTGGTTGCCGGCAAGAGGTTGTATTGTGTACTTCTTGTTATTATTAATGGAAATACTCATTTTCTCGTCCAATTGATCTTGTAAATGTTCTCTAAATTACATTGGGTTACATTTGCTTATTATATCATGGACCAAGCTACTGATTATGTTAATGTCTTCGTATTCTATGCACTTGCTTGTATTTGTTGTTGAGACTAATCTGCAGGGTCAAGTGTAGAGATTGAACTTTCAATGGGGATCTACTTCGAACATCCGGTTGAAGGTTGGCCTTATTCTCCATATCTTAGCATTTTCATTTATATAGCATTTCATTAGGAATTGATTTTATTTCTTGTAGTCATTTGTCTATTGTGGTCTACCCCGATCCATAGGAATTTTTTCTCCATAACAAAAATGGCAACTCCGTTGGGGAGGAACCTCCATTTTGGGTATTTTTAGGCATTTTTCCTTATTTTGAGTCGTTGTTTGTTGAGATTTTGTGTCATTGACTGGCCGTTCGGTTTTGCATTAGAAAAATTGATTTTTCTGGGCTCTTTCATTCATTTTTGGCTCATTTACCTTTCCTTGTACGCGAGTCAGCTTTGTTTTGCCTGCGTCTACCCACTACTATCAGCACAGTAGCCAGCGTACAAACGCTACTCTTCTTTGAACAGTAGCATACAAATCCGGGATTGTCTTGTTTATGACCTTGGGTTGTTGCTGGGTTGGTTCTGAGTACTCCTAAGTCTTAGCTAGCCTGTTTCCTATTCCATGCTCTGTTATTGACCAGAAAATCCTCTTTTTTTATTTATTGGTATTTTTTATTTCCCATCATTTTTTTGTTTTTATAGCTCATTAGCTTGGTTGAGTCTTACTGTTTGGATTTTGCTGAGTTGTCTGCTTGATATGCTCTACATTTTTTACTGAATAGTTTGATTTTGCTTGCATTTTTTCATTCCATTTATATTGAAAATATACAAAAACATTGTTTTGCATTTTCCTTTCATTTATAAGCAAAAATACAAAAATATTTCCTTTATGTTCCTGCATTTTGCATCAGGGTGCTTGTGTTTTCAGCTAGGACTTGCTTGTGCATTGAAACTATAAAGAGATTGCAGATTTATTTCCGAAAGAACCATTGGATTGATTGTCATATTTGTGGCATGCTTTTTACTGAATATATGAGTCTAGTTCTTTTCGATTGTGCATACCATTTAGTATTTTACATCGTCAGTTTCACTACCTATCCTTTGATTAATTACAGCAATTAAAATAAATGCTTAATCTTAAAATTGATTAGAAACAATTTTCTCTTTGATAGGGTGCACCAACTAGCATAGGTTTAGAGTCTTGCAATAGATCATTGTGAGTTAACAATCCAAGACTATTAAACGAAACATTATGGGTCTGACTAGGGAGTGGTGAAACCCATGGTATACATCAGTGTTCTTGGGAAGCCCTACTCAAACAAGAGTTAGGCACGAGGTCATGGGAGGTTGGTTGCGTAGATAGCCCTCCAATACTAGCTCAAAGTGGGAGATATTTGTAGGATTTGTTCGTGTACGGGGGCTCTTGAAGGATTTCACCCTCTTGAGTTTCGGGCTTAGCTACCCTGCCCATACGCTAGATCCCACCTGTGACTGTCCGCCTGAGCATTGGTTATATGTGATGGTCTTATTTGCTTTACCTAGGTATCACATAGGGCATTCGTTGCAGTTATTCTGCGATTATCCTGAGTCAGATAGGGGTTGGACAACACATTTGCTGTTGTATAGGGATTTGACCATGTGCACGTAGTGAAGTATGGGAGCCCTTATAACTGATTCTGTTACCTCCAGTTATAGTTTAGGAGTCTCAAGCCTCTCCTAGGCGAGACATACCGGTTATAGTGTCAGGAGGTCCCTTGAGCCAGTCCTGTTTGTGTGCATTTGCCTGTAGTTTCTTTAGGTGTGTGCTCTTTGATCATTAGTTGGATGTTAGGAGGCATTTTGATTTATTGAGTTTTCAGAGTTATCATGGAGTGAGATCCACATTTCTATCGGTCTCGTTGTTTGGTTTGTCTCTTAGCCGATGAGGTAGCACGTCCTTTTTATAAGAGACGTCGGAGGATTTAATCTGATCCTTTTGATACTCCTCGCAAGCTTCAAGAAGCTCACATTATGACTTATGCCTTTGGCACTGCGAAAATTCCCGTGACTCCGTCGGGTGATGTCGATGGAAAAACTGCTCCTTCCACTCCTAGGAATGGTTGGGGGTCTGGTTCACCACCACATGCCAGTACTATTGTGTTTGGGACAAACCCATCCTCGGATTCAAACCCATTTGATGGTACACACACACATGGTTTTTGATATGGGATGTCATATCTTAATGATACAAGAATCCCTTCGACCATGACTCCTTTCTCATTTGGTATGCCCGGCCTTAATACAAATGCTACATCCACTCCGTCTGATAGTCATTCTAACTTTAGCCTTGGTGCTGGGGGCACTGCACCCTCTTTTTCTCCATTTCAATTTGGGTCTAGTCATATTCCTTCATCTATTCCACATGTTGGAGCAAGACCACCTCCTAGGACTACCCCTAATTTCATATTCCACAATTTAACCCACATGCTTCTATGCAGATACCCATTACTACGATCACATTTGCTAACCTGAACGTCCCTCCTAATATGGGAGGTGGGAACATACCCTTTAATTATGGTCATCACTCGACTGCTCCTGCTACAAATAGCACTTATATGCCCCATAATTATGGTGGTAACCCTTATTACAACGTAGCTGGTTTTGGCCCTTATTACAACCCTTCTCACTATGGTTCTTACAACACACATATACCTTCGTACCCTTACACGGGTCAGGTTGGAGGCAGTTATCATCCCTATGGTCATGGTCATGGTTTATATCATCCTTCAGGTCCACAAGTTCAGCCTCTTTTGGGAGCTTACAATCAAGCTTCGTAGCCGCGACTCTCATTTCTTTCTCATTTGAATCTACTAGATCTTTTGAAGCTCATGAATGATCCGATGTGCCACGATCCTACTTGGAATCCAGTCCCTACCAAGCTCCCTTCTGACATTCCAAAGTTCAAAGGGAAGAATGGTGAGGATCCAAGTGATCATGTTACTACTTTTCACTTATGGTGCTCCTCAAATTCGTTAAATCATGACTCTGTTCGGTTGAGACTATTTCAATGCACCCTTATGGGGGCAGCTGTGAAACGGTAGTTCGAGTTGCCTAGGGGAACTTACAAGGGTTTTAATGAGATAGCCTTGCTTTTCCTAGATCACTTTCAGCTGTTGGTTCACTACGATACTGGCACCGAACTCTTATCTACCTTCTGCCAAGACAAAGCCACACATATATCTAATCACATTCAAGAGTGGCATCAACGGAAGAGGCTGGTGAAAGCCAACATTCCTATAGAGTTTCTGTTGGAATGGTTCCTTAAGTCTTTACTTCCTTACGTTTCGAAGGACGTTTCAGTGTCCAACATTACGACTGAGGAGCAAGCTATATTCAAATCCCAGTAGCTAGACTTGTCTACGCTAAGTCTGGTATCTTGTATGATATTATTCCCGATGCACTGCACTCATGTCATGAGCCCAAGCCTATTCCTGGACCACATGCTGATGGAATCGTTGGATCCATGATTACTTGACCCGTAGATTTGGTTACAAATCAAATGAAAAATTTGTCTATTAGCCAATCTACCTGGGCTAGGCTCATTCCTTGTCCACTTCCACCCAATCATCGGATGTTCATTCTATACAATCGGTGAACCCATCAAGTAACTAGAAACCTGGTGGAAAGAAGAAGGGGAGAAGTAATCATAAGGGTGGAAACAATTGAAGTAATAGAAATACTCCTAAGAAAGAGAATGCCAACCCTCCTTGGGATGACGAAAATGCTATTGGGGACCATAAGCCTAGACGTAAGGTGAAATTCCCTTGCAAACTTTGTTCGGAAGATCACCTTACCTACTTGTGTCCTCGAATTGAAGAAGCTTTGAAGCATCTTGCATAGAGCCCGGCTGTGTTGAAAGATCTCCTTCCGCATCATCAGAATATGGCTTCGAGTGCTTGTGTCATTGGTTATGGGTCTAACGAAACTTTGACGTCCTCTTCTCATGCCAGTGGCTAGAAATGTGTGAACATGGTTAAATCTGAGGTTAGTATTGCTACTCGCCAATGCGATTATGGTGCAACACAACCAAATATGGGGAATGATCCCCATCCTCCTGACTATTCTTTTCATATCGAGAAGCCCACTACTATGCCGCAGATTGAAGGTGTTCTTAAGCACTCAGTGCATAATCCCAATGCCCGAGCCACCCAAAACTACTCCATTATAGAATATTTGGGCCAAACTCCATGTGCCATGTTAGCTCTTGAGGTTTTACAGGCATGTCCTTCGCAGAGGAACGCCCTTTTATGTGCTTTGGGAGTTCAGGATCAGGGTATCCCTAACATGATTAAATTCGACACTACTGATATCCAACCTCGCTTTTCTTATCATGTGGATTTTCATATCCATGTTAGGTGCTTACAAAAAATCGTTAAACGTACGGTGGTTGACAAAGGTGCTTCCACCTCAGTAATGTCATTGGATTATTGGAAAGCTCTTAGTTCTCCTCCCTTGCCAAAATCTATGACCATGCTTACTGCGTTCGATGGTCGGTCGTTTAGTCCACATGGTATTCTCCCTTCCCTTAAGGTCCACTTGGTTGGGAAATTTGTTCCTATTGAAGTCGAGGTGGTTGATGCACCCATCGACTACAACCTTCTACTGGGTAGGAATTCGATCTACGCAATTAGAGCGATCATGTCCTCTATGTTTAGAGTTATTTGCTTTCCCCATGAAGGAAAAATTGTGACAGTTGATCAGCTAGACTTCTCTAGTTCCAATTCCGTAGCATCGCTGGGAACTGTTGTTCCCCAAATCAAAAATTCTCATTCAGAAACTGGGAATATTGGTGTAGGATTGTATCCATCCTTGATGGGTGGTGAGCTCCTAATGTGGATGCCTAATGAGGGTAGCCATACCAAGAGCCTACTTTAAATGTCAACCCGGGGAACGTACAAACTTTAGAGATGCATGCACTATCTGTGCTCTTATAGGATAATCTCTTGTCACAGTTGGATGTCGATATCGAAGTTCTAAAGATTGTCTACTAAATATGCAAACTGATTATGCTATGGAATTAAATACTGAAAAGCAATAAATCTAATTAAAAGAATTAATGTGTTGAAAGCAGTAAATCTGTTCTAAGAAATAAAGGTACCAAAAGCAGTAAATCTATTCTAAGAAATAAAGCAATAAATCTATCTTTAAATAATCAAAATGTTGAGAGTAAAGGGAACGATCTTATAAAATTACTTAATGCAGAATAATAAATCTAAAAATTAACATGCCATAACAGATCTATTCTAAGATTGGGGAAAACAAGGTGTGTAGTTATTTTATGCCTAAAACCAGAATTCTGATCTAAACCATTTTAAATCCCAAGACTAAAATTGAAGTGAAATCGTTTCAAGCTATCCATCTACTACTAAAGAAATTGATCACGATGAGAAATAGTCAAAGACCTCAGATATAAACCATAGTATTGAAAGCAAAGCTGATACACATGCAATCATTGATTCAAATATGCATTGAAAGAAAGAACCTACAGGACTACTGAAACTGTTCTGTTGTACTACAGAATGTATTATAAACTACTACAGAAATAATGAGTCATTCAAATGCTCCCATATGTCATAGAACTGTTCATCAATGTAAAACGCATACTTGGAAAAATCCCTGCAAATAGGAATTTCCTAACCTACATGTTGGAGGGGCCCTCCCCAACCCGTACTCAAGAGAGAATAAAAACTTAGAAATGCTGGCTGGAATTAATCATCAATCTCTTAATTAAAATATAGAATCCATGTCAAAACAAAGGTTTGTACTTCACAATATCGATAGGGCAGAAAACGCTAAAACAATGTTTTTCTCAAAATAACAGCCGGGGCCTCCCACTACTCGAGAGGTCCATATTTATACGATTTAATGCTGATCCTAACTAATTGTCAAAATGCCGATTCTTCTTGAAAGTGGGAGTGCATGCTCTATAAATTAGGAAACAGGGCACCAAGATTGGTGATCCTTTAGTCTTCTACACGTCCATCCTTGAATGACCCTGAACCTGCTCAATCACGCCTAGTTTCCATATAATTAGTTTATTTGATACGCATTCTAACATCCAAGAATAATCATAAAAAAATTCCATTAAATAATTAAAGTAAAACATTTTCCCCCACAAATGAGTATGTTTCATCACCATTGCTTGAGTTTGGCTGCTGGAAAAAAGGTTATAAAATACCTGAAAACTTGACTCATCAATGGGATCATTCGACTTTGTTGCTCCACTCTCCTTCACTGGAACCATTTTCGATAATGTGCCATCCTCATTAAATAATGTACCTTTTTGGACCTCATACTTTAATGATTCGTGGACTTTACCATCCACGAGTTCCCCATCTGGAGACATTTCGCACATTGGAATGGCTACGCCACTATTTGAAGTTGAGATTGCATATCGTGATATTCAACAAGCCACTGCAGATTCAGATCCCTCCTCTTCATGGCTAGAAGAGGAAGATCCCATTATGTTTCCCGTGTGGGCAACTGACTCATCTTGCTCGCATGATTGTCTTGATGGTACTTTGCCTTTAGATGAATCTATCATTGAGTCCATGTGTGGTAGTGAGAGGCCTTGGGAATATTTGCATCATTGCTCTTATTTTCTTCCCAACCTTGATCTTATTGAGTGAGAAGAGCTTAAGATGAATCTTGCAGAGAAGGTTGGTCAACTTGTGGCTCCTTTGGATTCACATGGGATTTATGTGGAGGGGAATATGGCTAATATCTCTCCAACCATACCAATCAACATCTCTCACACGCCCGGAAAGATTGAGAATGTTTATATCAGTCTTGATTGTTCTCCTAGTGAGATCTGCATATACACCGAGTTTTTCAAGGAATTTCGGGATGTTTTCGCCTGGTCATATGAGGAGATGCCAAAAATAGACCCTAGCATTGTCGAACATGAGATTAATACATATCCTAATTTTATGTTGGTTTGACAATGTCTTCATGCTGTGAATCCTAAAAAGTCAGCCACGATTAAGGAAGAGGTGGAGAAACTACTTAAAGTTGGTTTCATCCACCCGGTTCTCCTTATCGAATGGGCGTCAAATCCCATTCCTATGGATAAGAAGCAAGGAACCATCCGTGTATGCACAGATTTTATAGATATGAACTGCGCATGTAAGAAAGATAACTTCCCCACTCCATTCATAGATCAAATCTTGGATGCATGTGCGGGAAGCAAGGTTTTTTCGTTTATGGACAGTTTCTCAGGATATAATCAAATCCAAATTAAACCCAAGGATCAACATACAACTACTTTTATATGTCCTTGGGGTACATTTGTGTACCATAAGATGCCCTTCGACCTTAAAAATGCCAAAGCTACTTTTCAGCATGCCATGACCTACACTTTTCACGACCTTAAGCGCATAGTGGAGGCTTACTTGGATGATCTTGCTGGCCATTCTCGTAAGAGAGTGGACCACCCTAAGCACCTCCTCCTCATTTTTGAAAGATGCCAGTGTTAAAAGATTCGTTTGAACCCCAACAATTGTATCTTTGTCGTGAAAATGGATTGCCTTTTAGGGTTCGTAGTTTCCAAAGAGGGTATAAGAGTCGATCCTCTTAAGGTTGAGGCAATACTTTGGTTTCCTCCCCCATGCAACATAATTCAGCTTAAGAGAATCCAAGGGAGAGCCACTTTCTTACGACACTTTATCGTGAATTATGCTAGTCTTACCAAAGGTTTCACATGACTTTTGAAGAAGGACACTCCTTTTATCTGGGATGAGCGAGCCCAATAGTCTTTCGATGCTTTGAACAAATCTTTGGTATCAGCCCCTCTGCTTAGTCCACCTGACTTTGCTAGAGATTTTTTGCTTTATTTGGCCATGTCTCAAGAGACGATTGGTATGGTATTAGTTCAGGTGGATGATGTGCTCCAAGAGCATGTTGTTTACTACCTTAGTCAAAATCTAGTAAACGTTGAGCTGAGATACTCTCACGTGGAGAAATTGGCACTTGCAACTGTTCATGCAGTCCAACGTTTACGGCATTACACTATGCTTAGGAAACCATTGCCATAGCACATGTCAATCCATTTTAGTTTGTGCTTTCACGACGCCTAATTGGGGGGAATTATAATAAGTGTATTGTTATTCTTCAGGAGTTTTATCTTGATTTTTCTTCAGCGAAATTAGTGAAATCCTTGGTTTTCATTGAGCTCATGTCGGATTTCCCAAGACTTGATGAGGATATTGTCCATGAAGACTCTTTTGTGGATGAACTTTTATTCCTTATCTCGTCAACAAACCCTTGGTATCGGGTATCATTATATATCTCCAAAATTTGAAGTTCCCTTCGCATTATTCATGAGATGAACGAAACTAGCCATAGAGCTCCTTCCTGACACCTCATATGTTGAGCAACGTTTGATCCACCTTGAGCAGCTTGACGAGCAACGTCGAGATGTCGCTATGGCTATAGATGCCAACAAACGTCGTGTTAAGGTTCAATATAATAGGTCTGTCCCTCCCTAGCAATATGCTGAAGGTGACTTGGTCCTCTTGTATGATCAATCTAAGGAACCCCTGGGGGAAGGCAATTTTAACCCCATGTGGCATGGTCCTTACATAGTGAGGTGTGTCCTTGAGAAAGGATCCTATGAATTGGAATAATATGGAGGGGACACCTTGAAGGAGCCTAGAAATGGGCTCTACCTCAAGCGGTATTATGCTTGAGCTTCTAGCTCGAGATGATACTTTTGTATACTATTGTATCGTTGCTTTTGTACATAGTTTATATTTCTTTTGGTTGTCCGGACCTGCTGATTCGCTTCCTTTTGGTTGACAGATGTCAACGGAATCTCCTATGTTCTTGGGATTCATGGATGGTGCTAGCCATCATACCCAGAGACTTGCTTCTACTGCGTGGGTTATTTATTCACCTGACCATCAGATTGTGTCTTCGGGAGGTGCTCGTCTCGGTCCTACATCCAACAATGTGGCTGAGTAGAGTGTCGTTGTTGAGCTACTTTGTGTTTCCATTTCGCATGGTATCTAGTCTTTAGAAGTCTGCTTAGATTCACAACTGGTTGTGTCTCAATTTAATAGCCGGTACCGTGTGATGGATCCTACATTACTACAGAGGTTCTTAAGGGTAAGTCTCTTGGAGTGTCAATTTGTCTTCATTACATACATTCATGTTTCGAGATGTTTTAATCATGTACCTGATGCATATGCTAATTATGTCCTAGATTGGCATTTGTCTCATCAATAAAAAAAGCACACAAACAAACTCATTCACACATTTGTACATACACATATAGTAGAACCAGAGAATCATAGTTTTTTATAAATAATATGTCCAAAAAGTGGTGTCACAATACAAAACTAGAGCCCGTAGCTCTAAAAAATATACACAACTGATACAAAAATAATGAGACCCTGGCATCTAAGCCCTATGGGGAGGTCTCGTTGCCTTAGCGGGATGAGTCTGACCATAATAGTGCACGATGTTGGCTATATGCCGCAGTAGCTGCACCCATACACTCGTTACCCTGACCACATGTCATTTCATCCCCTCAGGGAGATGCTCTACCTCTATCAGTGGTACCGGAGTTGTCATGCGGGAGAGGTTAACCTGTACCATCTCCAATGTGTTCTTTGCTGTCACACCTACAATATCGCCTCCTTTTCCTCTGTGGCGGTCCCGTGGGAATCCTTGAGGCCTTCGCAGACCCTGATTTGCAAGCAAACAGTCAAGTGTCAATATATGATACCACACCAAAAAGATTTTTGCATTTCACTTATAATCAAAAATCCAAAAAATTTAAAATACATAAAACATAAAAAGAGTAGCCATACCTATGTCTTTGTATGTGGCCCCTGGTGGGAGTGGCATGCCCCTATCTCCACTGAAGTCTATGCCCTCGTAAGGATAGTCATCAATGGTGATGACCTGTCGGGCCCACCAGTGAAAGAACTCATATGAATATGGTGATGTGTGTCGGCCACCACCCTGTCACGTCAGCACCTCTGCCCACCAGGTATGGGTGGGATCTCGGAGACTGTGTGGAGGGACCTCAACCCTTGGACTCAAGCCTAGAACCCTCTCAAAGAAGAAACTGCAAAGTATGCTACCAAAGCTGAAGTGCCTTGCACTACCCAGCTTGCACTCCGCTAGCTGGCTCTTCATAGTAACCAACAACATTATGCACCAGTCGTACATAGTCGGTCTCATACATTCTACCACATAGAATATCATGGGCCTCGAATCGTAATGTAGTGCAGCTGAACCTGATATCCTCCCGAGTGTGAGCACTATTATCTTCACACTCAGGCTCGCAATAACATTGATAGGAATCTGGATTCCCACCTTCTGGGTACCAGGTAGGAAGTACCTATCTATATAATCATTAATCGTGATCCCACATCCAACATTGTGAGACCTAAGGCTTGGTACATCCCCTTGGCGGGACAACCCTGTGACGAAATAAATATCCTCCACCTCCAATGGAAGTGGTTGACCATCTAGGTCGAAGTGTTGTGCATCTGTATCCCAGTAATCGATCAGCCGACGAAGCAATTGGTTTTGGGCCCTTAAACCCCCAATGCTCCAAAACTTATAGAGACCGCACACTTCTAATGCTTGGGTGGGAAAATATTGTTGCACCTTCTCATCAACGATATCATGTTCCCTTTCTCTCCACTCTAGGACCATCCTCAAGGAACAAACAAAGTAATTTTTATCATTCATCCATTAAAAACCCACCCTCACAGACATGTACATGGTCAAAAGTTATTACAGTCGCATCCGTACGCGGTCAACGCATGTGTTGACCGTGTCTAGAATGCCCTACCCACGACCCACAAAGATGTAGCTCACGTACAACACCGAGAAGATGTAGGGCTTGGAAAATATAAAAATTCAACAATAAAAAAATGAAATGAAAGCATTGAAATGGAATAGGGGGATGGCACTACTAACCTGCTCTAGACGACTCGATGATCTGTCGCCCGTAGATTCCAAAATCAACAGTTGAAGATCGACGTGAAAACAAACCAAAAACTACTTTTTGGGTGAAATGTGAAAATGGAATAGTAATTGTAATTTTTTATTACTATTTATAGTTTTTAAAACCCACTTTCCTATAGTTTTTACCGTTTTGAGCTATTATTGGACTAATATGTCATCTTGGAGTACCATTTTGAACATATTTTTCTGACGAGAGTGATTTTTTTACTGTTTCGCGCGTACGGCAGGTATATTTTACACCCGTCATACAGGTCAGATGTCACTTTCACCTACATTATGCATTTGACCTTTTACCATTAATCATTAACCCTAGGTGTGACCCCACTTTTTAACTGACATGGAACCTTTCACATTGTTATAGAAGTGTTGTTATTTGGCTTCAGAGCTTGTCCGACCATGGTGCCCTAGTTATATCCTTTTTATGTCTTTTGGTGCCCATGTCATTGTTCCTCCTTCGGTTTGGGAGTCCTTTGTAGTTACGCCATGACTTTGTGATAAATACTCATACTCTACTTTGTCTTATGCTGGCCATCTCCCATAAAGACTCCCGCATTTTATATCGAGTTGTGATTGCATTGCATCATCTTGCTTTCCGCTTGAGCCTTGTGTCGGCTCCCGCTTACTCAATTATTAGCCATGTTCCTAAGCACTTTCCCTTTCGAGCCAAGCAAAGCTTTCATTTTCCTTTCGCAATTTGATAACCCTTTACCATGAGGGAACACCCCCCTTGAGTGTCCACATCTTGCACATGCTTCCTTGCATTGTTCATAGGTATGTTCCACTACGTGGGACTAGTTTGCTTTCCATTTGACAATCATTGCCTCACCTGTTGTACTATAAGCAATTTTATTCTTTTTCAAGCTTTCACAATATGGAAAGACCAAAAAAATAAAAAAACTGAAAAAGCCAGACGGGGAAATCTTTACTTCTTCTCATTGGCAGCTATCATTTCTCCTTTGAACAGAGCATTCACTCCACTCCATTCATTATGAGTCGGGATTATAGTAGGACCTTAGGAGCTGTACTCGTTTCTCAGATTTTACTCCACTAGCCAATTAAGCTTCCAATCATTATGGAGCCCTTTGTTGATGCCTCCTGCATCGCACAATGTTATTATCATTGAGTACTTGAGTCTATGTTGCCTGAGTCTATCCATCTGCTCATGTTCTTGTTCAAAGGACATCCCGAAAGCAGAGTCGGCCACTCCTCATATCTCTTGACTATTGCATGTCAACCATCCCTATTGAGTCAGTTCATTCTATTCGTCTGAGTTCTTCCAAATCTTTCAGCGTAGCTGTTACCTCGTGTTGGTTGATGGGGGATGCATTAATACCCTCCTTCCAGCGAGTTTCTTTCCGTCAACTTCAACTCATTTATTCTGGAATTGAGACTTAGAGTCCGTCGAGTACCTTGAGGCTTGTCGTCATTAGTGGTAGGTTCTCTCGCCATCGACAGTTTTGGGAATACATCAACGTCCCCTGATTGATGGATTCATCTTAGTGTTCGACCTCAACACATCTATTCACACTTTGATGATTGTACTATGTGCCTTGATGCCCATTTTCATTATTGGTGGGTTATCTTGCATTTGTTAATGGTATACATCATTGACCGGTAATCAAACGACGTCACATCAGGTTCGACTTCAACACCTTTATTCACTTGATGGGACTTCCATCGTAGATGATTTGTGTAGAAGACCCCAGACATTAGTGGCATTCAGTATGCTACTGATGATTGTGATTGTACTTATGAGATATCATTTCTCATACATCAGCAGTTTGTACCTCCAGTTTGCACCAGTTGTTTCCTTTTCAGTAGGAGATCGTATCTTACTGTCGATGTGTCATGGCTATGACTACCTATGACATGTATTCACTATATACTTCCTATCATGGCCATTATATCAAATTTTTGTATTGTACCGACATGTATCTAGAGATATTATTGTATTATGATGAGTGGGATACTCCTTCCTTTTGTGTCTCCATCACTCCAACTACGAGATTATAATGTATTTCGGCCATTGTAGTACCCTCTCTGACTTCATACATTAGGGGGCATCTGTTATAGCATATTTTTTCACTTTGTGAGAATCAACACTCATTGGCCTTCAGTATTCATTTTCTCGACTCAGATCCAATATTTTTCCTCCAGGAACCATTGTTCCCTATTTGTGTTCATGTACGCTATTTGTTCCACTATATCCAGCATATACGCAAGCTGCACCAATGTAACTAGTGTACATCTAGTTAAATGGTAAAAACCATAGAAAAATTACTTTTTAATCCAAAAAGCAGTCTTAGGGTGACCTTTGGCCCTCCATGTACCCCAAAACCGACTTGATTCAACCTTTCACCTACCTTTGGAAGTCTATATATTGAGCTCTTATGGTGCATGGAAGGAGGAGAAAGAGAAAGCACCATAAATCTATTGGATTTTCGTCATGACTTGAGTCTACATCCATTGATCCTTGTTGTTGTGAACTTCTTATGTTCACCTACCAAAATCCTTCATAGTTTGATTTTTCAATTGCATGGGGGATTGAAGTGGTGGAGGCACAAGTGGAGGGATCTAGTTCTTGGTTCAGATTGGTTGCCGACAAGAGGTTTTATTGTGTACATCTTGTTATTATTAATGGAAATACTCATTTTTTTGTCCAATTGATCTTGTAAATGTTCTTTAAATTACATTGGGTTACATTTGCTTATTATATCATGGACCATGCTATTGATTATGCTAATGTCTTCATGTATTCTATGCACTTGCTTGTATTTGTTGTTGACACTAATCTGCAGGGTCAAGTGTAAAGATTGAAAGCTCAACGGGGATCTACATTGAACATCCAGTTGAAGGTTGGTCTTATTCTCCATATAATAGCATTTTCATTTATATAGTATTGCATTGGGAATTGCGTTTATTTCTGGTAGTCATCTGTCTGTTGTGGTCTGCCCCGAGCCATAGGAAGTTTTTCTCCGTAACAGTCTCCTATGCAGTGACTGTATTGGATAAAATTATACTAAAGAGTACTCATATCTACTTTGGCTTATTGTCCTTAGCTGCTTGAATTCTATTTTGAAAATGTATTGTTTTTCTAAAATATATTATAATCATTCTTGAAAATCAATGTGCACCTAAGCTATTATGTAACCCATGGTTTAATGGTGTAAAATTATATGCATTTTTTTTGTTTGTTGTGATTCATTATGTGTAAATGAATGACCCACTTATTATATGCATGACATTCCTTGTCTCTTCTTTTTGTGACATGGTTGGGCACCTAAACATAATATCCCTAATTATTTGCTAATGACTTGAGGTTGTTAGGTTACTTGGTTATGGGGGGTTTCTACCAAGGATTTGAAAGATGATTGCGCTTGTTTGGAAGTTCGTGATTTTTATGAATCCTGTGGGTTAATTCCCCCAAAGGAAAATAGTTATGCGTATGTCGTTTGGAAAAAATTGATAAGTAATAATTGTTTAGTCAAATATTCTTTCAAGACTTTACAAAGTTTTATAATTTATTGAAAGTTTTAGAATTTAGAATTTACAAATTTTCAAGGTCTAATTCTTTGAAGGGTGCTAGCTCAATGGAAGAGCACATGCTTTACAAGCAGGAGGTTGGTGGTTCGATTTCAATGTGTCCTAATATTCATAGGGAATGGTGATGATCAGTATCTGTTCCTAAATATGTATCAATAGTTGTTGGTCACCCCATATGTCAATTATTTAAAGCTAACACACAGAATGGTCGGTATAAATTGTCAAACCGAGGAAGGTCTTTTATTTCAAAGGCAATAAGCATAGTTTATGCATAAACATATCAAGCAGTTGATTTACTAAGTGAAGATAATAACCCTACCTATTTTCCCAACCAACTCATTCCATAAGAACACTAATCTAATTCATACATCTAAGAATCCAAAGTGAAACAACTTCCCTATAGAAATCAACCCCACAAGTTAATGATCTAATAATGAAATGGAACTAGATTACTTTTGCAAGAAGTTAAATCCTATAATTATCAAACTACAGCATCCAATCTTTACCAAAATGATCTATCCAGTAGCTACTATAATTCTACCATTATTTGTGTAATCTATGAATACAATTGAAGATACAACAGCAACCAAAATTAAAACACAAGCTTGAACTGTAACTGATAATTACTGGAAATCGTAGAAAGCATAAACAACTATAAGATAATTGGAATTGAGCTGGGCTATCACAGCTGGTTAAAACACACATGCAATTAAATAAATTATCCTACACAGTCGACTGTCACACCACTCTGTTATAGCTATTCAAGATGCAATTATAAACTACCAGAAAGGAAAGCTAATCTCTGTTACAGCTACCAATAATATTTGCAATCATTCCACACCACACAACAGAAGTAAAACTAAACTACTCTACATACTTAAACCAGCTATCTCTATGAGAAGGCGGGCCCTAGCCTTCTAACAGAGACGTTGAGAGTCACAGCAAATTAAGACACAGAAATGAAGAACTCTGCTCTCATATTAACGATGGAAGATCGTGAGTCTCAGTGCTCTGTTACAGCTTACACAAAGTGGTGATTGTCCAACCCCGAGCTACGAGAGCCTTCTGGAATTTATACAAGGAAAATATAGTTTCAGATCCACTAAAATCACGCAGCAATGAAGATCTATGATCTTCATGTTGCGGAGTCACAACTAACTAATACAGCCGTATTAAACAGGGCTGTTAATTATGAAAGATGTTGTTTCTCTAATAGTTAATGGATCAACAGACTCAGCAGCTGGAATACCACCTGTCTGTCGTAGCTAGGATCTGCTTCAGTGGAATCTGTTACAGTGAGGATTTGTTACAGCTTGCATGGAGGATGCGTTGTCCCTTGGAGTATGAAGAGATAGTTCTTTGAAGAGTAGCAGTTGGCGCTACTGGGCTTATACACCTACGCTTTAGACCTTGGCTAAATGAAATCACACAGATCATTATAAACCAAGGACTAAGATCCATAATCTTTAACAATCTTAGGCATAAAACAAATAAAGTAATAACAAATTATACCTACCATATTATTGATTGATCTGAAGAAAGACATGGATACAGTTTATAAAAGTAGGATGAAATTAGGACAAAATGATGTAATAAGGAAGGCCAAAAAGGGCATTTCCTGGACCCAACATCTCCCCCCAACTATACAATTGCATGTCCTCATGCAACAACCTCCCTTAATGTGAATCTGAGTCTGAGTGGAATCTGTGGAGATTTGTAAGATTGTAAGCAAGTTCTGGTGCCTCCCCTCGAGGAACAACCCCATAGCAGGATACCTAATGCTCCCACCACAGCTCTTCTTCTTCTAATGTTATAGCATAGCTGGTTCTGTAAGAATTTCTCATAGGAAACCAAATGAGAGGGAATTTGAATCTTAAACCAAGCCACCAAGACCCACACCTTTCCATGCACGACACATATCTAGGAATCCTTGTCAAAGCTTGCCTAAAATTTTGAAAGCCATATGGATCCATTTTCTTAAGAGATGAGGAAGAGTACTGCCATCTGTATTCACTACCTTCCAGGGCATCCTGCTACATATTAAGAATCATTGGGACACATGTGGTAAGGAGTCTATCTCACAGTGTCTCAAAATATCAGGCAATTGAGGGAACCCTTAGAGATTTAGCATGATTTTCTATGAATGCTGATGGATTCTTAGGTTGCCCCCCTAATCCAAAGAGTAGAATTCTCCTCATTCCTAAGGATGGTTTGGAAAGCATCTCGCCATCTTACATGGTTAATGACAAAGGAGGCAAATGCCCTCAGCTGAACATCCCCTAGAATAGGTAAAGGATTAGATGGAAAGTCAATATAGCAAGCCATGTCATGTAAATACAACTCACATAACAAATGTTGATCCTCAAAATCACTCTTCAGAAAAAGTCTCCAAAAACTGAGTAGTTGTTGCCAAATCAAATGATCTCCCATCCTTGAGAGCTCTTAATTAGAATAAGGTTGTCTACTCATGGAGAACGACAGGGTAAGAGGGGGATGGAGCCCTGCAACTCAACAATTCTATGGAGAGAGTGTACATTTTGTCTTTTTCTTGTTGCAGGGACTTAAGTTTCTTTAATCCTTCCAATTTTTCTTGAAGTTTCTCCCACCGGAGTTTCTGGAAGAATAACTCCTCATCCCACGTTTCTCTCAATCCCTTAATAACATTCCTATGTTCCTGGAGAGAGATCATACCTGTTCTGAACTATTCAATCCACTTGAGCCATTTATCCAAATTGAGATTTAACTAGAGAACCTTGTTCTGCAACCATTGAATCTTTCTGTATTCTACCTCCTTTTCATCATTAGAATCTAGATGAATGACTTCCTTATCTTGCTTTGGCACTGTGACAGTTTCATCCTCTAGTGGGGTTGCAATGGTATGTGCATGTAGTGCAGTATTAGCCATGGGTTTTAGAGATGTTGGTTATTGTGTAACGGCATTCTTTATTTCCATATCCACCTCAGCTTCCTCGGCCTGTGTTACAGTCTCAGTCAATATTCTTAGGACTGTTGGTTCTTGTGTGACAACATCCTCCCTTTCCATTTCAATCTCATTCATCTTAGTTTGTGTTGCCACTGTAGCAAATCATTTTGGAAACACTGGTTCTTGTGTAACGGTGTTTTCCTCCTAGTCCTTGGTATCAGATGTTGCTACCTGAATTGCAGCTTCACTAAATATTTTCAAGGGTACTAGTTCTTGTGTAACAGTCCCCTGTTCCTCTTTAGACTGCTAAGATTGTTTCTTGTTTATATCATATTTTTTTGACTAATGAGACTGGTCCTGAAGAAGCTCAGTATCCCCTATCAATTTGATTTCTGGCATTCCTTCTTCCACCTCCTCTATCTTTACCTGATTTTGTGATGCAAGTCCCAACAAAACAACTCTGTGTCCTGCTGCAGAAAATATATCTCCACACTCTGGACAAACAATATCCCCATACTTCTCATTTTCAAATGCAAAAGATGGATTTTCCAATAAATTTGTAGCATTTGCTAATGTGTTCAAATTTTTCTCCGCTTGCTTTCTAGCTACTCCCTTCCATCCTTCTAGCTCATTTCACAATATCTGCACTTCTTCTTTTAATAATTCATTTTCAAGCAGGAGATTTTTGATTTGAGGTTCTTCTCTAGAAGGTTCCTGCATAGAAACAGACAATTTGGTGTTGAAAATGGGAATCTCTAATTCTACCCCTATTGTAGGTGCTTCTTCTAACACAGGTGACTCCCTATTCCCTCTAGCTGCTCCTGCTATCTCTGATAAGGGTGCTTCAATATTCCCCCCAATTGCATCCACTATCTCAGCTTCTTCTACAATCTCTGCTAACTCTGCTGTTATTGCAGCTACTTTTGCTGCTGCTGCTGATCGAGTCCTTCTTTTCCTCACTATTTCCACTAGGTGTTCCTCACTGCTTACTGCTACTATTGCTTTAACAATTTTGATCCTCCTTTTCTTTGCTGCAGTGGGTGTCTAAACCCTGTTTCCTGATTCTACTCTTTGTTTCTTTGACACATGGGTTTTTACCTTGGTTTCTTCTTCTTCAATAATGGTACCCCTTATCTCTAGAGAGAACACAACCTCCAAGATTTCCACAGTCCCTTATTCTACTGTCTAATGTCCTTCCCTTTGAATTTTTGTTTCTACAATTGCAGCTTCAACTGTCGCAGCTTCAATAGCTGCTCCAGTTTCAGCTTCTTTTAATTGAGTATCTTCTTCTACAGTTACAGATTCTAATCTTTCTTCCTCCTGCTCCAGTGTTTCCATCACAATTTCCCCTACTATAGGGTTTTATGTTACTGCTGCTTCTCCTTTGTTTACTTCCCCTTCGTCATTGGCATGGTTTTCTGTTGCTCCAGCCTCCCCCCCAACTGGGTTCGAGGAACTCCGGTCCTCACTATCTTCACCAGCACCCCCCTCTTCTAATATGGGTTGTATGATTGGCGCATCTCCAGCCAAAAATTGCTCCCAAGTTAAATTATGAATTGCAATGGCTCTTAGGACCAGTAACTTAATTAAGCCATGATTAGTAAGGGAATAAACTGGGTGTTGGGTGGTTCTTACATATCTAGCCATGGTTTGTAGGGCTTTAAGAAGATAGAATGGTATATTCACTAAATTACCATGCCGTAATGAGATAGTAAGGGAAGTTCAGAGAAGGAAACAACTTGGTACCTACCTCCACAAGAAATATATCTTTTCACAAAGATTGCCACTTGATTCCAGGGTGGTGGTAAGGATGCCAGTTCCATCCCACAACGCTTTGGAATAACCTGCTCTCCAACTGACAAAAAATCCCTCAACGCATTTGCATTATGTGCCTTCTATCCAAATAACCTCTTCCCAACCATGGATAAACCAATAACCTCATCTATGATTTCTTCTATAGCATCCACGCCCAGTCCTCTCACCTCAGAGTGAGTATCAGTCAGGTTGAGGGCAAATTGCAATGCAGTTTCTGTGTGAAATCCGTTCAATCGTTCAAAATATGCCATCCAACCTGCTGCTATAAAAATATTAAGAACCTATGCATTGGCACGTACAGCATTTGTATTTACTGGTTCATGTTGGAATGGGTTTCCCATTTTAATCTCTCCTCAAGGTTCAAAATTCAACAATTTCTAGTTTAGAAGTGGAAAGTTGCAGCTTACGAACATGCAAAGGGTCGTTGGGGTTCAAAAATCAGGTTTTAGGCCAGTCTGCGCCAGTATGAACGTTCTATTGAAGCGATGAAGTTGGAAGATAGGAGTAACAGGTGCAAAATTGGGTAAGGTGATGGAAAATAATTACAATTATGACCTTAACAAAATCCTTAAAGTGTAATTCGCATGGGTTCGTTAATCGAGGGTTGTGACAAGACATAATCGTTATTACCATATTAATTTTTTGCCAAATCATGTAAAATATGAGATCTGTACCTTGTGTTTATGAGTTTGAGTCATGGATTAATCATTACAGTCGGTCGTCATCCTCGCAGGTATAAATGCACATGTGCTGAAGTGACGTGGCCACTGCCACTCGGGCTGACAACTACTCAAGGCATCTGAAATTTCCTTTGTGGTGGACCATAATTGGATCTTATGGAGCGAGCTCCAAAACTGATGCCTAGTCACATCATTATTGGCATCATCAATCGGAGAGCAGACAAACTGGCAGAATATTAGCTATGAAATCTAGCAAAATAAGCGAAAAATGACAGAGTCGCAACTGCTAGAGTTAGCAGAATTAATCAAGGATAGCAGAGTCGCAGATGCTAGGTTTAGCAAAATGGAGAAAGGTAGTGGTGTTGCAGATGCTATGTTTAGCGGAATGGACAAAGGTAGCGGAGTCTCAGCTGTTGGGAAGGAGTAAAAATGAAGTGGAAATAGCAGAGTAGCAGCTGCCAACTTAGAAAGGTAAGCAGAAATAGCAGAGTCGCAGCTGTGGAATTTGGCTGAATGAGAAAATGTGGTGGAGTCTTAGCTGTGGAAAAGTGAAGCAAAGGAAAAGTGGCGGAGTCACAGCTGCGAAATTTGGTAGAACGGGAAAATGTGGCGGAGTCGCAGCTGCATCAGAGTGTAGTATAGGCAAATTTTATCTATGTGTAGAAGATCACGAATTATCCATCTTTTCAAAGAGCTTTATTAGATCAGGAACAAATGTGGGGTGTCTATAGTCGTCTGGCCCAGTCACGGCTACTGCTCCTCCGATTAGATCCTGCACACAGTTCTCTAAAACAAACTGATCAAATGAAAAAATAAAAATAGATAAAATACATAATGAAAGAAAAACCGATTATTTATGTACAAAAATATGTGTGGAAATTGCAACTTTCAGGAATTCACAAGGTTTAAGGAAAATCCCTGCCCTGGCGTTAACTGATACTCTGGATCAGCTGCAACTTGTGAAATAAAAGCCTCCCTTGAGATCAGCCTGTGATATAGTCGCAGCAGATGACCATTTGCGAATAATGGTACTTTGTTCTCGTCAATGGTGATCAACCGGACTATTCCATTATCAAACACCCAGTCTATCTAATAGGGTCCCAACCAACGGGTGTACAATTTTCCTTTAAAGTCCCTCTTAAACCATGAATCATACAATAGGGCCCAGTCTCCTTCCTGGAAGACCCTTTTTTTTATAAATCTATCATGCCATCTAGAGAGTTGTTGTTGGATTAAAGCTGTATGATGTACTGCAGCTGTGCGCTTCTCATCCAATTCATTGAGTTGATTCAGTCGATTCCTCTGTGCCTCTGATAAATCTAGATTTGCTTCCACAGCTGTTTTCAAGGTTATGATTTCAAATTCAATTGGAAAAACAATGTTCTTTCCATACACTAATTCATATGGGGAAAAACTAGTGGTCTTACGCCAAGTGGTACGATAGGCCCACAGTGCCTCTGGAAGTCTTTCAGCCCAATATTTATGATGGCTCGTCACTGTTTTTGTCAGAATAGCCTCAATAACCTTGTTTGTGCTCTCCACTTGCTCATTGGCCTGTGGATGATATGGTGAGGTTATTCTGTGCTGAATATGAAATTTCTGCAATAGTGCTTCCAGCTTGTGAGATACAAACTGTGGTCCATCATCTGTAATGATCTCCTTAGGTACTCCAAACCGAGTAAAAATCTCTTCATACAGGAAATCAATCACAGCCTGATCATTGGCCTTGACCAAGGCTACAGCTTCTACCCATTTAGTCATGTAGTCTGTGCAAACCAAGATATGAACTTTCTGCTTTGAGGGAGGGTTGATAGGCCCTACAAAATCTAGAGCCCACCTATCAAACGGTTCAACCACAAGCTGTGGCTATAAAGGCATCTCATCTAATCTGTTGGGTTGGTCCATCCTTTGGTAGCTATCACATGCCTGAACATACTTCTTCGCATCTTTGAACAATGTAGGCTAGAAATATCCCATTCTCAAAACTTTATGACCTATCCTCTTGTCAGCAAAATGTACCCCACAGGGTTCATCATGGCAAGCTTTAAAAATGCTAAAGATTTCATCTTCTCTAACACATCTTCTGATTTCTAAATCAAGCCCTATGTAGAAAAGATGGCCATCAATCTAGCAGTACCTAGCACTCTGTTGTATGATCTTCCTTTTTTCTCTCTTTGACAGATGTGTTGGAAGCTTACCTGCAGCCAAAAAGTTAGCAATATCTGCATACCGTGAGGAATGAGTTGATACTGCAAACAAATGTTCATCAGGGAAGGAATCTTCGACTGGTAAATTATCATCACTATTAGTAAGTCGAGATAAAAAATCTGCAACAACATTTTCCTTTCCTGGTCTATCAATAATGGTGATATCAAATCCCTGTAACAGTAACAGCCATCTAGTAACTCTAGCATTCCTAATTGGTTTATTCATTAAATACTTGATAGTAGAATTATCAGTGTGCACAAAAGTAGAATATCCAGTAATATAATGTCTAAATTTGTTGATGGCATAAACAATGGCAAGAAATTCTTTTTCTGTGATAGTATAATTTAGTTCAGCAGGAGACAAATTTTTACTAATATAGTAAATGGCATAAGGAGCACTACCTTCCTCCTATCCCAAAACTGCTCTAATGGCAGTGTCTGAAGCATTGAAGAAATGTGAAAAGGAAGAGCCTAATTGGGTCCTCGTAAGATGGGTGCTGTAGACAGCCTCTTCTTTAGCTCAGTAAACACTGTTTGGCATGCATCATTCCAGAAAAATTGTGCATCCTTCATTAACAGAGTGAACAAAGGAGAAGCTAGTTTGGAAAAAATTTCTATGAACCTTCTATAATAGCCGGCATGCCCCAAGAAGCTACGTACATCCTTCTATGTCCCAGGAGTTGGTATATTTTCAATTACCTTGATTTTGGATGGATCTAGCTGGATACCATCATAAGAGATGAAGTGCCCTAGCACTATGCCTTAACTCATCATCATGTGGCACTTTTAAGTGCTTAAAGAGAGTTGGATTTGTTCACAGCATTTCAAAACCTTTTCTAAATTTTTCAATGCTTCTTCATAACTATCACCATATGGAGTAAAGTCATACATAAAGATTTCCATGCAATCGTTTACCATTTCTGAAAAGATTCCAATCACTGCTCTCTGAAATGTAGCTAGTGCGTTGCACAACCCAAAAGGAAGTACTCGGTATGCAAAAGTCCCCCAGGGGCAAGTGAAAGTGGTTTTGTCCTGATCTTCTAGAGCAATCTAAATCTGGTTATAGCCACTAAATCCATCCAGAAAGGAGAAATACTTTTTCCCAGACAAGGTATCAAGGACCTGATCGATGAAAGGTAAGGGTAAATGGTCCTTCTGCGTTGCCTTGTTCAATTCTCTGTAATCCATGTAGACCCTCCATTTCTTGTTCTTCTTTGGCACAATCACAAGTGGATAAACCCATTCACTGTCTGAAATTGGATATATAAATCCTGCTTCCAAAATTTTTTGCATTTATTCTTTCACTATGTCCCTTAGGTTCGGGTTCATCCTTCGTTGGGGTTGACATATAGGCCTGGGGTCGCTCTTAATATAAATGTGATGGGTGCACAGATGAGAAGGAATTCCTTTCATGTCTGTGTACTCCCAAGTGAAGGCTCCCTTACGCTGTTTCAACAGAGTGACTAGCTGTTCCAGCTCATTAGGTGCTAGATTAGGATTGATAATCAATGTTTTTCCTGGCCTGATTTCTACTGGAACACTCTTCAAATTCTTAAGTACTGGAATTACACTGTCATCGCCGATCAGAGTTTCTTCTGTAAGATTTTCTTGTTCTGTTACAGCTAGAGTACTGTCCAAGATCCGATAGACATTCTTATTGACTGACGTGGGCTCACTGATGAAACTATTAATGGCATCATCCTCTGTTTCATCTTTAAAGGTTAAGGCTCTCCCTATGGTTAATAATGGTTGCACGCCCTCTTCCTCCTCCAAATATGCCCATAATGGAGTCTCAGCTTCTGTGCTTGGTCGAGCTGGAGGGTACAGGGTTAGATTCTTGATCTCAGTCCCGTCTGAAATGGTCATAGAACCTGACTGAAAGCTGATACAGGCATCAGATGTGGCCAACCACGGTCTTCCTAGGATTAGTAGGTGTCCCCCCAACTGGGATTTTGGCTGTAACACCAAACAATCCGCAGGGTATTCCCACGAGTCAACTGAGATTACGAGGTCATCTAGTATTCCTTCAGGATTGATCGTTTATCTATCAGCAACTTCCAAAACAGTAGGGGTTGGCCAAAGATTAGTGAGTTCCAATTACTTCATAGTCTCTATTGTCATAACGTTAATAGTTACGTCCAAATCCACCAAGACATTTGGAGTTTGTGTGTTCCCTATGTGAAGTGTAACAGTCGGGTTCCCAGGGTCATCGTACTTTGCCACAAGGGATTTCCCCATTATTAATTCTGAAAGCTTTCCCAATACGTGGACAGTGGGGAGATCCCTAGGCCTTCTTCCTGGTTTCTTAACACACAAATCTTTAACTATCTTAGCATAAATGGGCACATCATGGAGGGCCTGTAACAGTGGAATTTTAACATACAAAATTTTCAACTCTCCCACGAGATCAAATCTATAGTTGCAATCGTTCAGGGTATGGTGGTTCTCTATTCAACTGTGTAGGCTGTGGCACATCATGTGTTGCTTCCTGAGTTGTAGCTGCTGCTTCAGTAGGAGTATCTGCATCCTCAATAATGGGGCTTGCTGAATTAACCATGTTCTCATAGTGCTGATTTACTCTAGTTCCAATCACTGGGGGTGACACATCCTTAGTGATAATAGGCTCCACTACCCTTCCTAATCGTAATTGTATATCATTGCAGGGAATATGAGTAATGGAATACGTAGGCATGTTGGCAGTCTCAAATTGATGGACTGCTTTATTGTTTGGGTTCGGGTTAGGTTGTGCAGGTAGCTATGGTCGAAGTGGTGCATTCATAGGTACGGCATTGTTTTGGAAAGGGAGCTGTGGTTGCTGATACTGCTGATGCTGATACTGTTGAGGAGGGTACTGTTGATACTGAGTCTAGTGTTGGGGAAAGTTATTTCCTTGGTAAGAGTTTCTCCAGTTGGAATTCCAAGGAGCTTGGTTCAACTGTTGTGGCCATGGTGTCCAAGAATTAGGATTTTGCATTGGGTTCTGAGATGGATGCCACTAGCTATTGGAATAATGTGAAGGGAATTGCGTATTCATATTATGCATATTTTTCATTCCATTCATATTATGCAGAAAAAATGTTGGATCTAGATTCATACCTTGGTTTCTAGGCTGCCATGGTTTCTTCTGTGCCATAAAGTATGCCCGGAATAGATGCTTGCAGGACTGCTTTAACCTTAGGTAATGATGGACACACCTTAGTATCATGCTCGAGTTCACATATCCTACATACCTCTGCTTTGTCGAACGGGCACTCCTTCAGTGGATGCTTCTTCCTACATTTAGGACATAATACCCCAAGTGTACGATCTTCTACTACTTGTTTCTGTTTTGTGCTCATGGCATCCAACTCCGAGGAAATGGAGCTCATCATGTCTGTTTTAAAGTTCTCCAGTAGGTTTCCTATTTCTGCTCGAGTGGCACCTCCACTAGCTGACTTCTGAGTCCTAATGAAGACATCCTGGTCTTGGTCTTTGTCTCGTTTGTTGATTCTGGAAGATCCCCTTGAGTACCTTCGACATAATTCAACAATCTTTTCAAGAGGTTCCTTCGAGATATCCCCTTTCCCCAACAGATTCAACATATCAAGGAAATCTTCTCTAATTCCTCGTAGCAAGATAATCTTGAGCACATCCTTGCCAATCTCAACATGACCAAATCTTTGTAAATTGTACAGCAATCTCTCCACAAAGTCTTCCAAACTCTCTTCATCCTTCTAAACCATTTTAAACAACTCGTCCTTTCTATCGCTAGTTCTTCAATATTATTGATACTTAGAAAGAAAGGTATTTTTCATTTTGTCCCAAGTAGTAATGGTCTCACGACCCAAACTCATGAACCAGCGCAGAGCATTTCCTTTCAAGGTGGCTGGGAATAACTTCAGCTTCTGAGCACTAGAGGTGTAATCATATCTATGGTAGAGGATATCAAACTCAAAAAGAAACTCATCAGGGTCCTCAGTGGACTTACCATGAAAATTAGGGAGCACTCATGGTGAGATATTCTTCATAGGAGCTGCTCCAGGTGTCTGGAGGATAGGGAATTCTAATGTAGCCACAGTATTACCAGGATGATTATTTTGTCCTTCTTCCTCCCGGTGATTTCCATGTTCATTCTCACCCTCCTGTTCTCTACCAGCCATGGTTCTGGTCCATAAATTAACAGCTTCCTTTATGCGTTCTTCCTCTTTTCTCCTCTCTTCTCTTTGCCTTCTTTCTTCATCTGCTATTCTGCGAGTCTCCAACCACACCTCCTTAGTAACTCTGGTTCCATCAATATGATAGATCTCCTCTCTATCTGGTGCACCTACAGCACTTCCCTTATCTTCAGGAGGTTTACTTTCAGCAACAGGAGTTGAAGGTCCCGTTGTATTCTCCACTATGGATGCTGAATGTTCAAGATTGGGAAGAACAAAATTTCCCCTACCTGAAGAGTTCCATGGTGGTCTAATGGAAGAATCAGCTCTAGCAATTATCTCATCAATATATGTGTGTCTTCCCTAACCTGCATTACGACCTCGACCTCTTCCACCTGCAATGTTAGTATTCAAAGGGGTTTCCAGATTTTTTTTTCTTGTATTCATGCATGCTGTAAATAATTGAACTAAAATGAAATCAAATGAAACCAACTACTAACTCTGTCTATCTATTACCATCCCTGGAAACAACGCCAAAATGTTGGTCACCCTATATGTCAGTTAATTAAAGCTAACACACAGAACGGTCAATATAAATTGTCAAACCCAGGAAGGTCTTTTATTTCAAAGGCAATAAGCACAGTCTATGCATAAACAGATCAAGCAGTTGATTTAATAAGTGCAGATAATAACCCTACCTATGTTCCTAGACAACTCATTCCATAAGAACACTAATCTAATTCATACATCTAAGAATCCAAAGTGAAACAAAATCCTTACAGAAATCAACCCAGCAAGTTAATGATCTAATAATGAAATGGAACTAGATTACTTTTACAAGAAGTTAAATCCTATAATTATCAAACTACAGCATTCAATCTTTACCAAAATGATCTATCAAGCAGCTAATGTAATTCTACCATTATTTGTCTAATCTACGAATACAATTGAAGATACAACAACAACCAGAATTAAAACACAAGCTTGAACTCTAACTGATAATTACTGGAAATCCTAGAAAGCATAAACAACTAGAAGATAATTGGAATTGAGCTTGGCTGTCACAGTTGATTAAAACACACATGCAATTAAATAAATTATCCTACATAGTCGACTGTCACACCACTCTATTACAGCTATTCAAGATGCGATTATAAACTACCAAAAAGGAAAGCTAATCTCTATTACAGCTACCAATAATATCCATAATCATTCCACACCACACAACAGAATTAAAACTAAACTACTCTACCTACTTAATCCGGCTATCTCTATGGGAAGGCGGGCCCTAGCCTTCTAACAGAGATGCTGAGAGTCACAGCAAATTAAGACACAGAAATGAAGAACTCTACTCTCATATTAATGATGGAAGATCGTGAGTCTCAGTGCTCTATTACAGCTTACACAAAGTGGTGATTGTCCAACCCTAGGCTACGAGAGCCTTATGGAATTTTTACAAGGAAAATATAGTTTCAGATCCACTAAAATCACACAGCAATGAAGATCTATGATCTTCATGCTGCGGAGTTACAACTAACTGATACAGCTGTAGTAAATAGGGTTGTTAATTATGAAAGATTTTGTTTCTCTGATAGCTAATGGATCAACAGACTCAGTAGCTGGAATACCACCTATCTGTCACAGCTAGGCTCTGCTTCAGTGGAATCTGTTATAGTGAGGATCTATTACAGCTTGCATGGAGGATGCGCTATCCCTTGGAGTATGAGGAGCTGGTGCTATGAAGAGTAATAGTTGGCGCTAATGGGCTTATACACCTGTGCTTTAGACCTTGGCTAAATGAAATCACACAGATTAGTATAAACCAAGGACTAAGATCCATAATCTTTAACAATCTTAGGCATAAAACAAATAAAGTAATAACAAATTATACCTGCCATATTATTGATTGATCTGAAGAAAGACATGGATACAGCTTATAGAAGTAGGATGAAATTAGGACAAAATGATGTAATAAGGAAGGCCAAAAAGGGCATTTCCTGGACCCAACAATAGTGAGGGTCATTAAAAATGCATTAGCAAAAGTAATTTTTTATATATGAAATGGTGACGGTCAACGAACTTCTCCATATATATGCATCAATAGTTAGGGCCATGAAAAGTCCATCACCATAAATCATTGTTGTTCATAGATGGTGATGGTCACTATCCATCATTATAATCATTATTCGTGACGGACCTTGAATGTCACCACATCACCTATACTTTTGGTGACATAGCCTTTGGTGACATTCATTTTTTTGTGACGGAGGATCTTTTGACCATCATCAATGATCTTATGATAACATTTTTCATCCCTCACCAAAATATGCAATGGTGACAGTCATCGAACGTTACCATAACAATAATGAGGGCCATGAAAGGTCCATCACCATAAATCATTGTTGTTCATATGAAATGGTGACGGTCGCTATCCATCATTATAATCATTATTCGTGATGGACCTTGAATGTCACCACACCACCTATACTTTTGGTGATGAGGCCTTTACTGAAGTTCAGTTTTTGGTGACAAAAAATCTTTTGACCCTCACCAATGAGCTTATGGTGACCTTTTTCTACCCTCACCAATGACTGTTTTTGTTGTAGTGTATGTATCAGTTCTTTTGAGTCGAAGAATACCAATTGAAAAGTATAGACAAGATTATACTATTCCATAACATAAGACAGTTTAGGATTCGTAAGTCAACAACAAGACCCGAATTGTTCCAATGCATCGATAGTGGAATGGTTCCTTCCTCACACTGATGTGAGGAGGTGCATTATCAAGGATGTTGTAGGAGTGCCTATATTCGCTTTCAATCCAAATACCATGAGAAAGTACTATAAGTTCCCAGCATTGGATGCAAACCTGACCAATGAATAAATGCAATCAATTCATCTATACTATGTAACCTTCATCAAGTAGGATTGGCTCTTGGACAAGCGATTTCATCAAAATGAGAATGGAACATACAAAACCAAGTCACTGAGGCATCCCTATACAATTCCCATGAACCGTTTATGTCATTTATACAGAGAAGTGGATGCAACACATTTAAAGATCAAATGGGACTCCCTACTATATTATTTAACCGTTTGCAGTGTAAGATTCAACTAGTCTAACATCCTCTTGGAGAACATGTATAGCCAAGTATAGACAAGATTCTACTATTCCAAAATAGAAGACAGTTCACAATTCATAAGTCAACAGCAAGACCAGAATTGTTCCCATGCATCGATAGTGGAATGGCTCCTTCCTTACACTGAAGTGAGGAGGTGCATTATCAAGAATGATGCAAGAGTGCCTATATTGTCTTTCAATCCAACTACCTTGATAAAGTACTATAAGTTACCAGCACTGGATATAAATTTGATTGATAAATAAATGCAATCAATTCATCTAAAATATGTAACCTTCATCGAGTAGGATTGGCTCTTGGACAAGCGATTTCATCAAAATGAGAATGGAACATAAAACACCAAGTCACTGAGGCATCCCTATAGGATTCCCATGAACCTTTTATGTCAGTTATATAGATAAGTGGATGCAATACATTTAAATATCAAATGGGACCCCCTACTATATTATGTAATTGTTTGCAGTGTAAGATTCAACTGGTCTAACATCCTCTTGGAGAACATGGAGGAGGCAGTGCTGAAATCACAAGAGGGGTTTTTCAATCAACAATTAGACTTCTTTATGTCCTCATATCACATAGATGTAGTATGCAAATCGAATATATTCCTAGGTATGGGATGGCATTGGGTCCTTGGGAAAACCCCCATACACGTATGATTCCAAGTTCTTTGGGCCCATAAGAACAATGTAAATTACAAGTAAATCTATGAGGAATTTATTAGGCCAATATATACCATCATACATGGGAACCCTGTGAAGTGTATGTTAGATAATGGCATTGTTGTAGTGACGGAAATAGGAAACTAGTATTTGACTGAAGAGGGAACTTATTTGCACATATATCAAGGCTCAAAATCTCCCATTCTTATGCCTAAGTATGTTATAGAATTCGTGGTCCTCAAGGCGATCGATCATCAAACATTTTTAGATGGGATTGGGTATTCCCTTAACAATACCAAGAAGGAATCATGGCCATCTTTTCCAATCATTGTTGGGGCTTATAGGTTTGCGAAAGTGAAAGAAGCCATTGAACTAACCTAGGACTTGGAAAGATCTCATTTTGGGCGAGGAAAATACAAGAGGAATGATTGCAAAGGGAAAATATTAAATCATTGTGTGATAGTAATGTATCACTAGCATTATAAGAATGATCAATGTGTGGAAAAATAAGTGTACAAGCGAGTCCAGAATTTGGAGGACCTAGCAAAAAGGATTGAGAATGGTAAAATAGTCAAAGTGGCTTCTTCTATCCGAGAAGCCACCTAGGAAGGAGAGAAGTAGCAAAGCCTGGAATGGAGGGAGAGTTCAGAAATAAATGGAAGGAGAGCAGCAGCAAAGCCCAGCATGGAGGGTCATAGAGATAGCATACAGAGAAAATAAAAATAAATCTGAGGCTAAGGCCCTAAATTTAGAAGAAAAAAAGAAAGTCGGGGAGGTGGTTCATGTAGAGGCCCTAGATAGAAACTAATAGGAATAAAAAGATAAAAAAATAAGACATACAAACACAGCCTAAAGGAAAAAAGGCGCATGAGGAGACTGAGAAGAAGGAAGAAGAGGAGAAATAAGGGGGAACACGAGAAAATGGGATACACAATATGGATATTGATGTGTCCACAACTAGCCCTAAGATCCCACTAATCAAGGGATATTTCCCTTTTAAGGAGATTGGAATTGTAATGTACACCCCCTATGAATAGGGATTAATACCTGAACTAAGTTCATATGTGTTCAACCCGAGAAAGAAGATAATTGTATGAAATAGAAAAATGAGGTGTAATATCGTGGAGCAACATGAGATGGTTATCACTCAACATGTCCCTATAATTGAAAACACAGACAAAGCACCTAAATCCATGGAATGTATCAATGTGGCCACTATTATGGCCATGGAAGATAACATAAATAAACTATTAAAGGAGGTGAAGTAGGCCAAGCGAAAGATCAATTTACTAGAATATCACCTCCTAGAGGATAGGAGAGTAGGTGTAGAATTGAGGCATGCCAATAATGACCTACAAGTAGAGAAGAGGATGTTAGAGATCTTAGTTCAAGACTTAAAAAGGATAAATATGCACTGGAAGTGTAGGTGGATGAGAATGAGGCAGTAAGGAAAAACATGGAAACTCAAATAGAAAGCTTGCAGCATGAGAAAGATGAACTTGTCATAGAGAAGGAAAACGGGGTTTATCAGGATATCATGAATATTCCATTGCAATACAAGAAGAGTATTTGGGAATACAGGAATGAGTCACAGAGCATTTTTTTGAGGTTCAAAAGGAAGCAATAAAACTCCAAGCTATATGATCCAAAAATCAAGAAAGTAATTGAAAGGTTCCAGAGGTTAAATCCAGTTTGAACGACATTACAACATGGAAATAAGGGAATCCATCCATATCCCCTAATATGTCCAAGAAAGCTGTGGAGGAGATTCAATTCAATTATGCCACCTTGGACAACTACCAAAAAGTAGGGACAAATGTGCAGTAGGAAATTTCTTCATCACTCAAGAGATGCTAAAACCTACATGTTACGATTGAAAAGGTATTTTAAAGGTGTACATTTCCTCCTCTAGGGGATCTCGAGTAGCCCATTCCCAAGGATCAATGATTGGTTGATATTAGGACTATCAAATATGAAGATGTTGAAGTAGCTAAAAATGTATCTCAGGTCACTATGCAGACATTGCATGATCAAGTCCAAACACCTACCAAGAAATCTAAATTCATGACAACCCGCCACATCACACTCACCAAGGGATTAAACACACTATCGAGGGAGGTTTTCAATCATGAAGTTTATTTATGATTTCTTTAACCAAAGAAATTAAATATGATTATTTATGAATGTGATGTTTGCGACCAATTCATTAAGTCTCAAGAAAATCCCCCTTTGGAACCATGAAATGTAATTTTATTTCTTTCTTTTCCCTTTCAAAGATAATGTAATATTTTAAATGTAAAATATTTTGGGATCTGAAAAGTCTTGATTAACATGAGGAATATGAAAATACATTTTTCAATTACTTTGTAAAGTTATAAATTAAGGAGAAGAGAAAGAGAAATGGCTTTTGGAATAGGATTCTTTGTTGTGCATTCTTTGTAAGAAATATTTCTGGGGGGATGAATACAAAGGCTATTGGATTTGGAGATTGTGATTTTGTTTGAGGATGGATTGCCTTGGAACTATTTTTTGCTCCATTTTTTATTATATGAAGTAATATTTTTTTAATTTTATGTTTGACTATTCTTACAACCATCAACTTCTCTTATTGTATTTGTATTCTCATAGTGTCTTTGCTTTCTATGAGTTGTAAATGAATGATGTTGTAATGCTATGGTTATTTCTATGGTTTATTTCAATCTGTGATTGCTATCCATGTCTTCTATTTCATCTCTCTATTTATAGATGTGTATTTTAGTTTTATTTATAGCTCATCCTTTAAATTTTGGCCTGGCTAGGATAAGGTAGAATAACTTAGGATTGCATTGAAATTTTAGGTATAGCACATTTCATTCCCCCAAATAATAAAAACCCTAAACAGTGGATCATGGCGTGACTAGTAAAACCCAAAAAAATAGTTAATGGTATTCAAGACAAAATCTAAATGGGTTCCCCACTCAAAATGTTGGAAGTTTAATTGGATCTTTCACCAAGGAGAACCCCTATTGTTGATGCAAGGGAATTTCTTGGCATCAACAGTCTTGGTGCTAGATGCAGGACCATTAGTGAATGGTTGGCCGATGGATTTCATATTCATGTGGACATTCCCGTGTTCACATTGGCAAGCTCGACACAGTCTACTGATAATTTTTAGGATAATCACCCTAAGCTAGAATAGCCGGATTTTTTTCATGAAAAGTTGTACGCAGTCCCGCTACAAGAATTCAATTGTTTTAATGATTTCACCTAAGCATATCTTAAGTCAATAACCAGGTTACCCATTTCCCCTTTTTTACCCATATGTTGTGCTTCTTAGAGGAAGGTTGTGGAAATTGAAGAGTCAATATTTGTTGATTCCCTTGAAGGACTAGTTGATTTAACCTTGCAAGATATTCATGAGCTTCTGAGTCAATCTCAACCATCATCTTCGGAGTCAAGTAGTTCCCAACACACTCATAATCCTCCACATTCACCTACCCCTATTAATAACATGGCTCATAATGTAAATGGAATACTAGCCTGGAAGACACCAAGTTCCTTCAACTTAGTTGAACCTATTCATGATCTACCCAAGCATCTAGAATGCATATTACCTATATTTGATCCAAGTAGGGAATAACAGTTGATGACAATTTGTAAAGATTTTATTTGGCCTTGAAGTTACTGAATGTGGATCATGAACATGTGGTTTTTTGGTTGTTCCCATATACTTTTGAGAGCAAATCCTCTACATGGTAATTTATCCTCCCTACTCAATCAATTGCTAATTGGGATGACTTCGAAAGATAATTTTTGGGAAAATTCGGTGAAGAAAGAACTTTTCCCTCCCTAATGAGAGAATTGTTGGCTCTAAAAATGGATAATAAGGAGAAGGTTAAGGATTTCAATCAACGTTTCAACACAGTTGTCAATAAGTTCCCTACCACTACTAAGCCTCTGGAGGAAGTGATAGTGGAATATTACACCACGGGCTTACACCATTCCCTAGACATGTTTGTCAAAATAACCTCTATGGCTACATTGTTACAAAACTTTGACCAAGCTCATAAAATCTAGCTAGAGATGTCGAGTATTGTTAAACACTCTGTGGAGGTAGATCCTAAGGAGACCTCCTACAAAAAACCCGCACTATTAACCAAACCTAATTAGAGTAAATCTATATCTAGATCCCAATGTGAACACCCTTGCTTGTAAATTGGTTCTCCAAGTACATGAAGGGGCTATTGAATGCTCCCAAACATGTGATGACTCCAATTGGAATTTTGGAGCCAGGGGAGCTATTATGAGCCTTGAATGCACCGAATAAAGTGGTTGGTCCCACCATTGGTAAATTAACACGAATTTTGAAGGGAATGTAGTGCAAATCAACATGGACTTCTTCATAGAGAGTCACGTTGGCAGTATGGGTCCTTGAAGTAACTATTGCACTATTTGTCAAGAATGAATTATTTTGTCATTAAAAATCCCAATTTCTCTTGTAGATATTATGCAGATGTATTTGATGAGTTTCATGTTGTATGATGATGATGCCTTCCTATAATTTTATGTATAATGTCGCATGTGTATGAAATTTAAGTCTTAATAGTCCCTAAATGTGTTTGGGATGAAACTTGCAACTAGACATAAAATTAAAACCAAGACTTGAATCGATGAACATTGGCTCTATTGGATTCCTCATAGTGCATTATAGTTGGGTGACCCCTCATGCATGGCCACATGGATCAAATCTTGTTTTATTTGTTGATTTGAAAAACATGGGATTTTCTCAGTAAGAGGCAATGCACATTTTGGATTTATGTGTCGAATCTTACAAATCCTTCCCCAAGATAATGTAGAAAGCATGGTTAGACAGGAATTTCCCAAACAAACTTGCAACAATTTATTGTACTTGAAAATGATACTCCATTATGTTTTTATGCCTCGACACAATCTGCCAAGGGTCCTTGAATGAGTTGGGGATGCAACTTCCAACTAGATATAAAATGAAAATTGAGACTCAAATCGATAAACCGTTGACTTTGTTGGATACTTGGTAGTTGATTACAATTGAGTACCCCAAACCCTTGTTTCACATGGATCAGAGCTTGTTTTATTCATTGATTTGTAAAACTAAGATTTTGCTCAATAAGAGGAAACACACATTTTGGATTTATGGGTCCAATATTGGAAATCCTATCATGAGAGCATGTCGATAGCATGGTCACATAGGATTTTCCTGAACAAACTTGTAGCAACATATTGCACTTGAAAATTTTGGTTCATTATATTTTTATGACTCAGGACAAGTTTGATAAGAGTCCATGAATGAGTTCTAGATGCAACTTGCAATTGGACATAAAATTAAAACCATGACTAGAATTATGAAACCATTGACTGTATTGAATTCCTAGAAGCAAATTGTAGTTGGGTAACCCCTCACCCATGGGTCCCGTGGATTTGTCTTATTTTATTCGTTGATTTGGAAAACTAGGGTTTTGTTGAGTAAGAGACAATGCACATTTTGAATTTATGGATCCAATTTTGGAAATCCTTCCCTGAGAGCATGTGTATAGAATGGTCACATAGGCCTTGTTAAAACAAACTTGGAGTGAACTACGATACTTGAAAATTCTTCTTCGTTATGTTTTTATCTACCATGACAAATTCAACAAGAGTCCTTGAATGATTTTGGGATGCAACTTTCAATTGGAGAAAAAATGAAAACTGAGACTCGGATCAATGAACTGCTAACTCAATTGGATTCCCAGTAGTGGATTACAATTGGGGCAGCCCTCAGCCATGGGTTACATGGATTAAATCTTGTTTTATTCATTGATTTGCAAAACTAGGGTTTTTCTCAGTAAGAGGCAATGCACATTTTGGATTTATGGGTCCGATATTGGAAATCCTTACCCAAGATCATGCAGATAGTATGGTAACATAGGATTTTCCTAAACAAACTTGTAGAAACTTATAGTACTAAAAATTGGTGCTCTATTATATTTTTATGCCTCGAGACAAATTTTCCGAGAGTCCTTGACAGACTTCAAGATGCAACTTGCAATGGACATAAAAATAAAATTGGGACTTGGATCAATGAACTATTGACTCTGTTGGATTCCTCGAAGTAGGTTACAGTTGGGGTAACCTTCAAATGTGGATCTCATGGCTCGAACCTTGTCTTATTTGTAAATTTGGAAAAGTAGGGTTTTGTTCAATAGGGGGAAATGCATGTTCAATCTTGGAAATATCTCCCATAGAGAATACATATAGCATAGTCACATAATCCTTTCCCCAAAAAACTTGTATCAACTTATGACACTAAAAAATGATGTTCCCAATTTTTTTTTGTGCCATGGAATAAATTTGTCAAGAGTTATATAATAAGTTCAGAATGCAGCTTGCAATTGGACATAAAATTAAATATGAGACTCAGATCAATGAACTATTGACTCCGATGAATTCTTGGCAGTAGATTATAGTTGGGGTACCCTTCACCCATGGGTCCCATGGATCATATATAATTTTATTCGTCGGTTTCGAAAACTAGGGTTTTTCTCAATAAGAGGAAATGCACATTTTGTATTTATGGGTCCAATCTTAGAAATATTTCATTGAGAGATACAATGGACATATTGAATTAAATGATGGATGGTAAATATGAAAGATGGATGATGGATATAACTTAGTCATTTCACTTCAAGGATCTAATCATTTCCACGGTGCATATGGTCACTGAGGCTCTCAACAAGAATGAGAAGGGCATCGATATGTTCATTGAATAGGTAACAACAAATTACACATCATTTTTTCAATGATGCTAAAAATTTTGAATATAGAAATTATTGGTTCAATATTTTTTTAGAGTTCAATAGTGTGAAGCAAGTACCAAGGATCAAGATTCTTAACTATGGGCTTGTTGCTTGTTCTTCCATCAAAAATTTTCTCATAAATCAACCCTATAATAAAAGAAATTGTTTCATAGCATAGCATAGAAATTGTCTCATAAAAATTGCTCATGTTCCTAGCCCACACAAGGATGCTTTCTTATAGATAGGTATTATATTTCCTTTGTGTATTTTGTTGTCAATATTATGAGGTGTATGAATTGTGAATCAATTTTAAATAATGGTGTGTGCATGGTAGAGTGACCTTTTTTGTTTCTATTTAAAGTAACTTCTTTATTTCTAGAGCAATATATTTATTTTTTGGAATTTGATTAAATGTTTGGACTTACCTTCAATGTTGATCGTGGTCACCATCCTCAAAATGAGAGGAAGTACCTAGGGATTTTCCTAAAAATATGTAGCATGGAAAATAAAACTACATAATTTTTTATGTTTATCATTTGAAAAAGCTACTATTTATTTGATGCTTGAAAATTTTGATGTGAAATGAGGTGTGGAAATGTTAATGGAAATTATTGAATCTATATATGTGACTAAAAATTGTTGGTACTCTTATTGTAGTTTTAATGTGTGACAAAGTTCATGCAAATAACACATATTCAAATCAAATAAATAATATCATAGCATCATACATAAACATAAAATATACAAAAATCATGTAATAATAAATAAATCATTGTATTTATATTTAAAATTGGTCAAACTATACATATTTTCCAAAATGGCACATCATTCCTAAGAAACATAATGGAACCTTGGTCCCAAACATGAAATAATGGAGCCTCGTGCCTTAGACACAAAATGGAACATCATGCCCAAAGCTATACTATCATGGCTAATATCCACAATGGATGGGTCATTGACCCTCTCCACCCTCTCCACTACCAAGTGCATCCCTAAAGATGGTATTCCTCTTCTTAGAGCTCTAGGAAAGTCAATTCCTCTTATGTATCAAAGTTGTGCATATTTCTAGATACTGGAAAATGAAAAAAAAAATCAAGTGAGTTTTTTTCCATGGATCTATCAATTAACACATAGAAAATCATACTTTAGAATTTCATAAAACAACTCAATTGAGATGGGTGTACAATTTGTGAGGGTGTTTCCCTCCTCCATCTCCCTAAACACTTTTCAATTCCTCCCCGCAATAGTTTCAATAATCAAGGAATGAACTTTAATCACAATGCCTAAAATCAATTCTAATCATTCTAGATAAAAAAATCATCAATTAATGATCTCCCTATGAATAACTTAGGAAATGGGGGATATTGGCTGGAAAGTGGAGCACTCAAATGGGCATCATGTTTTGAGGGAAACATTGGTGAAGGTTCAATAGGTGTGAGCATAGTGGATGTAACCATAGGTGCTACCATAGCATAGGGAAAATGGGTGTAGTTGTAGTGGATGAAATATGATGGGATGAAGCAAGGTGAGCAACTACACCCATAGTGGATCAATAGTCGGGGCTACAGGAATGGATGCACACACTGTAGATGCAACATGGGGGGATACAATAGGGGTAATGGGTGAATCAAATGGAAAAGGTGGTCGGGGTGGGAGATGATAAACCCCCATGTCTTGTAGGATGGATCGAATAACCCTATGCGGGACATGGGCATGTAAATGGATGGTACAAGGTTTCCATGGAATAGAATGATGGAAAGTGTCTATGGAGAGATCATGTAAAATATGTTGTTGCATATAAATTTATAATATGGGCATTAGTACCAAAAGATGCAAATCAACCAAACTAAGAACAAATTTCACATTAAAACCAAATCTAACTTGACACATGGTACCTAGGAATGAGGTGTTCTATCTAACCTAAGTGGAAATGGTTCCTCTCTACCCTTGGTTGCAATGTATATAAATGCAACAATGAATACTCAACAACGTTTAAAATTTTCTTTTTTGGAACTAATCATATGGAAATTATTTTTCTCAATGTTTATTTATTATACTCTTTTAGAAATAATAACATAACTTTTTCAATAGAATATAACTTGATGGTGATAATGATGTGATGATCTATCTTGTCTCATTGAAAAACTAGTTTGCAACCAACCATTTCCTTGCTTAATAAACTATCAACATGAAAATCAATGTCTCCAATGATTGAATAGGAGTACTATAACATGTGCTGCTTATTCCTCTTTATAGTTTGCATGTAAATATTACTTTGGAACTACCCTTGACATGTAAGTGACCACGTTTAAGGATCTAGACCATGACACATACATCATAGGCAATCTAAGGATTTATATTTAATGACAAACAAAGGATTTACATAATGTATTTGGGGATTAATAAGGCTTTGATTGTATCTTTAGAGCTTGATTAATAGGACATCCAGTAACAATTATAAAAAAAACAAGGGTTGAGGTTCAATTTGCATTTAATATGGAAATCAAGTTGAGGAAAATATATACACACACATAGGGTAAAAAATAAAATCTAAATACAAGGGTGTGAGGATCCCCAAGCGAACAAGTTGCAGCAACTACTACATCCAGTCCAATATATGAGGTAACCCATCACCTTGATGAAGGGATGCCATCTCAAAAGAGTTTCACATGCAAAAAAAAACATTTTAAAATAGTTTAAAGTTAGGTCTACCAAATATTTATCAAATGCAACATTAAATACAAACACAATGAATATATAAAAATTATGTCATACTAACCTCGTCCTAGAAACTAACTTGAATAAGAGCATGTCTCAGGCCATAAAATGTATTTCAGTAATGCATACATAAATGAAGAACAATTGGCTTGGAACCAAAAAATCCATCCTTTCTAGATGATGGCTTGACACTAGGTGTTGTAACATCATTATAGGGTGCCTCTTGATAATATGATTCTACAAATGAACTATGTTTCACTAGGATATGTGGCAAGGGTGATATTGTGGTACTAGGGCTCAAATCCTATCTTCAACTTGAGGTGGCTTCGGGGGGCCTTCGGAATGCACCTAGGAGTAGGAGACCCTCTCAATCGATTACATCTAGCATTTTATCGATCTTGAGACTAGCCAAGACCAAACCCCTAGAATTCACAAATGTTAAAATATTTGACATGGAGACCAAGAATGAATTGAGCCCAGAATTTCAAAATAACATACAAGGGAACCTCCCTACCATTGCAGAAAGGTTTATCAAACACCATAAACCATTGGTCCATCCAATGGTGTCTCCATGGTTGGAATGTGAACCAATCCATGAAAAGACACCTATTTATTGGATGAGGTGGTTGGTTGGTTCTACGGTCAAGGAACAACTGGAAACTGGATTCTTTGGTTATAAATAATTTTTTAACCACTTGATTACTAATTCCAATTGTGTAAAATTCCCTCATCCTTTCCCTATAGTTGGATATATCAGATAACTGGTCATGGGAATGGCCAATGGAAGCAACAATGGTGTCAAGAGAAGTGGCTAATGATAGGCCATATGGTTCTCTTGTGTTTCTAAGTTTCCCAATTAAGTTTCTCAACTCATCTAAGCATTGATTTATTTCAATGTTTGGGTCTTCCAGGGAGTTAGGGTTTGGTTTTTATTTTGGATCAAGGTTTCCCACCATATTTCTTAAATAATAACTTCAATTCAACAATAAAATTTTTTTAAAAGAAAAAAAAATTCTAAAATGAAAAATATATAAAATTGGAGAGAAAAATTGGACTTACCTATAGTATATCTAAGATGACGATGCCAGTGGATGATGGATGAATTTTCCAACATAGAAAGTGCTTGTGTTCAGTCCTAGTAAGGGGGATCACTATCAATTTTGGAGGGGATCAATTCAACAAATGTGAATCTTTCAACCGTTTTTATTTCTATTTTAATAGATAGGAACATGCACATGGTCCTGTACACGCACAGTCACGAATGTGCACACTCAAAACTACATGCATGTCCATGTGCTGACTTGTCTTCTATCTTAAATCATGGCATGGTTGCATGAAGGTTCAGAGGGGACTAGACTTGTTTAAATAGTGACACGTGTGTGTTCCTTATAATGCACATGTGTTTATATTTTGTAAATGTGAGCACATTCTTATCGCAATTAAAAATGGAATCAACTTCTTTTGAGCCCCCTACTCTCTCTTTTTGACATCGTTGATACAAGGGTTATTTCTTAGCTTCTATCTATTTCTCTCACATTTTTTTCTAGCACTAGTATTATATCATATTTTTTTATTGTTCTATATAATTCTAGGGGCAAGTACATTACAAAATAAGAATATGAGTTCATTCTACCTAGATTTGCGCCATGCTAGAAAGAATATGAATGCCCATGGTGATAAGGATAGATGTTCCAACATGAATGTGACTCCAAGGAAGCATGTTGCAAGTTAGTATAACACATCAATTTATATGATAATATAAAACATTACATATGATACTTGGTGGTTACCTTTGTGTGAGTTTTTTCCATTGAACATGTGGTGACAATGACTGCATTGAACATCCCTTTCAAACCTAGGAGACTCATACCACTATGATACATGCCACTCTTGTCTATTAGGATGGGAAAATGGGGAAGGAAAAATTGTTTCTCTAGTTGAGAAGTAAAAAAATGCATGATTAAAAAATTAAAAAATCGATACCAGGGACTCAATTCAATCAACAAATATGAATATGTTATACAGTAATGAGGATTTCTTGAAGCCCTTTCCATGACCACCTTGCATTCAAACTGCTTTGTAGTGTGAAATTCTATGTCATGACAGATCTAAGAGCCGAGGATACCTCACAAAGAAAAATTGAGCAGAAAAATTGAATAAGAGTGAAAACTGCAATAAAAAAGAGCAAAATAATAATTATTGAGCAAAACTCAGATAGGAGTAGAATAATGTCACATGTTCCAATAATCGGTATAATAAATAATGATGATACAATGGAGAGAATTCGAATCACATAGGATAATTTGAACCTAAGTTGGTATAGCATAGGGATTATCACCATTGGAGTGCTCCTGAAGGATCAAACTCAACTGAACTGAACCTAAAATCAGCTAACTAAAAACATAATCAGATAAATGAATAAGGAAGGCACAATAGCGAGTTTGTCATGCATGCCTGTTAGAAAAGGGCACATGAGGCCACAATCAGTGGCATTGGGAGATCTAACCCTCCATAAGAGTCAACTAACTCAGGTGGACTACACTAGAACACTCAGTAGGTTCCTATAAAATAGGGAATTGATTGAAGTGGTCCTAAAATGATGCATGTAGGGATCAGATGCTGGTAGATGGATCCTAGATGACATATGCACAACACTAGGGGGTAAATGACATCATCAACAACTAGGAAAAATAAATAATGGTAGGTAAGACAAGGATGGAGTATTGAAATATCCTAAAACCCCCCCTTAATCCATACTTTTGCATCCTAGGCCCTGGTTACTAAGACCAAAGGCCACCCATACAATCGAATAAATGATAAGAATAATTGTTCATGAACCAAGGAAATGGGGAAAAAAATCATGGGAAAAATACCCCCCCTCAAAAATAACAGCAATAGGGAACTCAAAGAACCTTCATACTAAGCAGAGAAGGAAAAAAATTTCCTCACTGAAATCCTTTCCAAAAATATTGGCAAGCTTCTCCTCTGTAGGATAGCAATGCAGGTGTTAGATATGGATCTGGATCTTGATCTACTTCTTTGATGTACCTCCCACTATGTAGAAGTTGTATTTTCCAAAACAAGTCTTTCGGAACCCTTCTTCCTACTGGAGCGAATGGCTCATTGTGGTCCAAATCATGAACCTTTGAGTAGCTTTTGTCAGAAAATCGATACTGTTGCTTGGTTGTAGACTCTCCCCCATGGCAAGTCTCTCCAGGATTGTTACTGAACAATCCACTCGAGCGGACGCGAGCAGGATCTCCCTAGCTCAATGTGAGTCTAGAACAAATAAAATAGACTACAAGTGCATTTCCTAGATCTACTTAAGGACCAAGTACTAGATGTCTTACCTTTTTACTACGCAATCCTTTCTCTTGAATGTTGATCGACGTCCCAAGGTCGTCAGATCCAAGCTGCAAGACCTGTCAAGACACAGAAACAAAAGAAACGAGTAAAGAGCATCTATACAATAAGCGATCTAAGTAAACAGTTAAGCAGGTAAACTACACAATATCGTTACACATGAGAATAATATTGGTGGAAAGCATTTGCATTACTGTAAATAGAGGAGTACATGATAGAGATATAGAACTACAACCAAATACTTAATGCAGTATCCCTTCTCCGACCAAGCCAATTGCCATGTCCTTCCAAGGAAGTATGAGCTCTCCAAGAGGTGGATGGAGGTGGCTTAAGAGAGATTTCACTAGCATGTATATACCATAGTATTCCTCCCTTTTGGATAGGAGTGAGCCTCACTTATATAGGACTAAGTGGATAGGGTATGGATAGGATAGGATGAGAGATGGTAGGAGAGAGATAGGGGATCCTCCCAAAGAGTTAGGGGTCGAGTACCAGCTCTCCTAGAGGTTAGGGATAAGCCCCTAAATGGGTAAGTTTCGAGAAGAATCTCGAATAGGCTATTTTTGCCCACTAACAGACCTCGTCGCACCTTGCAGTGGAGCAAGATGCGACGTTGCATGTTGCTAGTGTTCAACCTGTGACGACCTCTCAAAAGTTTGCAGGATTGAGTGCAAATCCTCCCAAATGAAAGTACTTATTCCAGGTGACTTCAGGGATGTATACACTAAATCTAATGATGAGTAGAGTTTAGGTGTAACAGAATGCCCCCGAAAGCATGAAGCTGTTAAGGATGTATAGGTGAAGTGCTTTGAAAGAAATAATGGCAATAGGCTTGATGGACGAAGGATGCTGATGCAATACAATTGACTATGAACGGACAATCTCACATGAAGTACAAAATGGCTGCCGATGAATACATTGCAGATCCATGGTAGTAATGACCGACTAAACACAATCATGGCTACTGGACACAAGCGTAGATCCATGATGAGATGGTAACACAGCCACGACCAATACAAAAGTGGATCCGTGTAATATGACTCAATACAAACTCCATCGCAACCTGGGTAAAACATGACTCCCCAGGGTCTTCAAGCTGAACCCGCAATGATACGAATCTATCCATGTCATTACAAATGTCTTGACATCGAACATGGTAGAAACCACTTGATTACTAGTCATTGATGTAAACTGTTAACAAGTGCGAGGGAAATCACCATTGATGTCAATGATTCCCAAGGTATCACAGTACATATTATCAAGCATGAATAAATGATTTGAAGTCGAATGCAAGATGAAATCTTTCAATCAAGAGTCAATGATGTAAACTCATGATGAAAGCAAGGTAACCTGCCATTGAGGCATGCAGGGCCAATGTACTTGGTTCGTTTCTAGTTTCAATCCTTGGATGATGAGTTGAAGTCAACAAGGATGAATCCGTCGAAGGAGGGCCATGATGAATCCCCCATCAATCGACATGAAACACGATAAACGATGTGTAGAGTGGATCGGATGGTACAGTAACATGTAAGACTGACTCAAAGTAACAATGGCATGATGACGTGTGTACTGACTGTAGATGATAGATTGTGGACGTGTTCTTGAACATGGGCATGGCATGACTTGGTAATATTGACACAATGAGAATGACGCATACTTCTAATGCAACTGATGGTGGAAGATTTTTCTGAATGACTCAAAGGAGTGACGAGACTCAGAAAGTAAGCGGGGACTCATAGACAAACATATGACCCAAGTACTGTATGCGAATGCAGATGAGGGCCATGTTCAAGAATGACTATATACTACCACTAAGGTATGTAACACAAACACTTTCCTTTCTCCCCATCATGAATGATGAGTGCCTCATGTGTTTTTTACGAGCTTGATGAGGGTAACCACATGCTCAGTATAGCTCATCTCATAGTTGAGTCCAATCCCAAATATTTTCCGAACTTGGGATAGGAGGGGTTCATCCCATGACGGGCCCTTCAATGTGAAAATTTAACGAGTCCATAGAAGGTAAAATCGGTAGTCATTTCATGTTTAGAGAGTCTGAAAAGAACTAAAGAAGAATCCAATGGTCCTTTTTCGTAAAGTTAGCCTCATCGCCCGAAAAAGGGTAAAACAACGTGGGAGAGGACTCTTCCAGTCATGATTGGTTGGAGTATTTATTTTCGTAATTAGTGCCCCCTGGTCCGAAAAAGGGGTAAACTATCACCAGGAAGACGACCATTCAAATACTTTAACAAGCATGAATTCAACAAGTTCGCTTGGTGATCTTTTCAAATTTAGGGAGTCTGTAAAGAGCTTAACTATGGACTCTGGGGGGTGTCCTTTTCCGTGGAAGTTTAACAAGCCCAGAAAAGTGATAAATCATAACTCAGTACTTGTTCTCATAGTTATGTGAGTACGAGAAAAAACGAAGAGTAAACTCATCCTCATGTAATAATTACGACTAACCAAAAATAATAATGACAAAACATTCAAAGGGGTGTTCATACCTGTGGTTACTGTTGGTAATGTGAGAAACAGCACAAAAGACCACTTTACGACTCCTGTACACTAGAGAAAGTGTCAAATAGTCCCAAATATAATGACAAATGGTCGAAACTATATTAGATGGCCCAAAAGCATCAAAATATTTGAAAAAGAATATTCCATTCTATTTATAAATAGAAATATGGGCCAAAAATAGAAACATTGTTCAAATTGCCAATTTGGGTGGAGAAGTATCAATTTGGAGCCAAAACTTCCTTTGCCAATTTCGGGAGCTACGATCCACCATTTCACCAATCGTCCGGACCAGGTAGGCCTAAATCTAATCCAGCAACTTTCCAGTGGTTTACTTTTTGCTTTCTTGTCCATTTTTTGGTGATTTGGGGAAGGGCCATTGCGCCCTCGACTCGTCGCAAGAGGCCCTTTCAGGACTTGCAACGAGACCGAGTCATCGCAAGCCTAAAAAATGAGACCTGCGATGATGTCGCGCTATACCTAAAGGTATTGTGCAACGATGGAAACCCAAAACCCAAACATCAAAAGTAATCCAAAAAAGGAGTTTGTGAAAGTTGAGGAAGGGCCTAACAGGGTTTAAATGTCCCTTTTGGTAGGTTACTAGCAAGAAAAAATGGTATTGGAGTGGCGAGAGAGAGAACATGAAGTATAAGATGAACAAGCTGCGAACGATCCACAATGCGTGGAAGCTTTGAGAAATTGTGGGGTGCTCAAATTCTTTAAGATACAGGGGATGAGAGCCCAGATCCCGCTACTGACACACATGCTCCAGATTTGGGATGCGGCCCAACAATACTTTGTGATAGGTGAGCATATCCTCATGATTGACATTGAGGATATCTACTTTCTGACCGGTTTGTCCCGAAGAGGGGACATTGTACAACTCACTGGGACACGGGCCAATGATCGTACAGTTGAGGACATGGTGTCATAGCACTGTGTTGCTACTTCTCATCCTTCCAGCGGGAAGATACTCATCAAAGATGTGGTGAGACATCCACTACGGACCATATTACTTACCATTACTAGGGTGGCGGGTAGCCAAGCCCCACACACGGCTACTCAGACCCAGATGTTGTATGTGGAAGACTGTATGTCTCCCAGATTTTTCAACTGGTGTGAGGGTCTCCTCGCCAACATCCAAGCTCAGCTGACCAAGTGTCAGCATGGGGAGCTCAAGCAGTTTGGATATGGATCGATCGTAGTATCGTTCCTCTTGGAGCGGATTCCTCTTCTACGTCTACAGTTAGTACTGGATGACAGGGAGCCCAGGGATCCCCATATGCTCAGATGGGCTGAGGTCATGACCTGTCATGGTGATCAGCCCATCATTAGCTTTGGTACTAATTTTTTCAGCTGGCTAGAGGGCCAATTACTTATGGTCGAGGAATTTCCATATGGAGGCACGGACTTCCGAGAGGATCCCGACTTGGCAAAGCCAGATGGTACAGCATGGGGTGATATAGGTGAGAACAAAACCCTTGTATTTTTTAGTTTTGTATATTATATAAATTTTTTTATGTAGTGGTGACAAGTATGTAATATGTGTGTGCAGATGTGGGCCCCGTGCGACCAGTGGGTCTCTCCCTTTTGGCGAGGAGAGATAGAGGTGGGGAGGCAGTCAATCCTGCAGGTGCTCATGCTGCCATCGAGGAGATGGAGGAGGTGTACAGGAACCTATTTGAGCTGACTATGGAGGTACCAGAGCTAGCTATCGATGACTTACCGAGGCCCATCCAGAGATTTGGGGTTGGAGTGTCTATGCGCTTCAACGCCTTACTCCGCAAGGTGGCTTGGATCGTGGACTGCTTTCTCACCCAGTGGCAGCATGCCGTTTGAGTTAGGGGTGTATGGGTCAGGCGTCAGTCCTGATGACACTACTATACTTGTACTGAGAGATTAGAGGCCTCAAATTTTGTACTACTTAAAGCTACGATGCTTCAGATTTTTGTAGAGACCCACTGAAAGCCATTGTGCTTCAGATTTTTTACTGGCACTACCTTTTGATCGATTTATATCTATAGACATTACCGGCGATTTATACATTATGTGTTTAAAATGATTAGTGATGTGATCTTGTTTACATGTTCGCTTTTATACATTGTATTTACATGTTGTGAATGCTTTTACATATTATGAGTATTATGTGTGTGTGATGTACCAATCCAAAATGAAGTTGGCCATCGAGTCAACAACTGTGTTTAACTCCCATGGAATGTGCAGGTATTGAATGGATTCAAATGACCTTTCCAAGAGACATACTCGTCTAAAGAGACAGAGTAAGATGGGATCACGGATGGCGTACACTCGGTTCAAATGGGAAACCACTAATTGAGAATCCATGTGGATGACAATGTGGTTCATACCCAAGGAAATAGCGTTAGCTAGGGTTCTGATTACTGCATGATATTCTGCGACATTGTTGGTCGCAAACCCTACGCAACTTCCTCTTGAGCTAATGAGCTCACCTGTTGGGGAATACAGTACCCAGGCTGCCGAAGCAAGGTGATGGGTATGCCGGCTGGCACCGTCCGTGAATCCATAGCATGTTGCCATCTGCACACGTAGACAGAAAATGGTATAAGAAGCAGAAACAAGATCATAACACACTTAAACATAAATGCGTCACACCACACAAAAACATGCCATGTATAGTATATACAAGCAAGTCTATGCATGAGGGATCAAGCATAGTATCTCTTCACATAGAGCTCATTGCGGGGTTCAACCAAAGAGATTCCATCATAATCTTCAAGCTCGTAAGCACCTTTCTCCCAAACATGTTTCACTATGTAGGGTCCATGCCACATGGACTCAAACTTCCCTACTCCTAGTTTGTTGTGCTTCTGGTCATAAGTAAGGACCAGGTCACCCTTGTTAAATATACAAGGTTCAACTGACTTATCGTATTGGGCCTTGATGCGTTTCTTGTATGCTTCATTAGCAAGAGTGCCATCTTGGCGCGACTCATCAAGTTTTGCTAAGTGCAAGAGACGTTCTTCCTCAGCAGTAGTGTTAGGAAGAAGTTCGACAACGAGTTGTAGAGATGAAATTTTGCACTCTATTGGTAGAACAGCCTCCAATCCATATACCAATTGGAAAGGAGTGAATCCTGTGGCGGTTTTGACGGAAGTTCAGTAGGCCCATAATGCTAAAAAGAGCATGTTGTACGAATTGGACTTATGTGTCCCTACCATCCTTTGGACCATAGTTTTCAAGACCTTGTTGATGGCCTCGACCTGTCCGTTGGATTGCGGGTAGTAGGGTGTTGAATTTTCATGGCGAAAACCCAACCTGTCGCTCAATTCATCAACCATATGGTTCTGAAAATGAGAACTATGATCAGTCACAATTGCCTGAGGAACTCCGAATCGTGCTATTACATGATTGAACATGAAGAGTGTAGTGGTTTTTCCATCATTTTCATATGTAGGCATAGCTTTGGCCCACTTTGTGAAGTAATCCACAGCTACGATGATGTAACAATGCCCCCCGGTTGAGGTAGGCTTACAATGCATAAAATCAATGCCCCATTTTGCGAATGGGCCAACGGAAATAACTGGATGTAATGGGGTGAGATGAGTGTGCTTCTTAGTATGGAAGTGTTGGAAAGAAGGAAATTTGTTTACGGCCTCAATACAATATTTGAAGATAGTAGACCAGAAATATCCTGCGTGCAAAATATTCTGGGCTGTAGCCATCCCAGAGAGGTGACCGCCACATGCCCCAGCGTGACAGTCATTTATAACGCATTTAGCCTCATCGTGAGTGAGACAATGTCGAAGAATTAAATTGATGCCACGATGATACAAAGTATCATTGATGATTAAATAATACTTTGCATGGTGACGAATCTTATGACGGTCGTCGCGAGAGAGTTGAGGGTTGAAGCATTGGGTTTGAAGATATAACAAGACATCTCCATACCACGGATCAGTCGTACCGATGAGAAACAATGTTTCATTCGGAAAGGAGTCATTGTGCTCAACTTCTACCTCAGAATGGGGAAGGTCGCAAATGAGTTCAGCAAACACCAAAGGCTTCTTAGACTTGGCTTTCTCGAAAAGAAGATCAAATTATTGCAGTATCACAATCCAGCATGAATACTTTCCCCCAAGCATTTGACGTGTCAGTAAGTGGTACATGGGGTTTGAGTCGACAATGATGGTGGTGGTGCAGAGCAAGATGTAGTGGTGGAACTTCTGGACGGCGATGACCACCACGAAAGCGAGTTTTTCAACATGTGAATATCTAGTTTCAGCGTCAACTAGACCCTTACTTGCATAGTATATCACATGTTCCTAGGCGTTTTGATCCTCCTGTACCAAAACCATGGTGATAGTGGTAGAAGAAGCGGCAAGATATAAGATGTAATCTCGATAATAATTAGGCGGTTGGAGTATGGGGGCATGCACGATGGCATGTTTGATACTGTCGAAGGATTTTTGAGCTTGATCATCCCAAATGAACAGGACGTCCTTCTTGAGCAGTCTCATATAGCCCTGAGTCTTCTCCATGAAATTATAAACAAAACGTCGTAAATAAGTCACCTTCCGTTGGATACTTTGAAGTTCCATCACATCAGTCAGGGGTGGTAGGTTGATGATGGCCTCCACCTTTAAGGGATCAATGTGGATCCCATCCTTTGAAATGATAAATCCTAAGAGGTGTCCAGACTCAACACAAAAGATACACTTATGAGGATTCAGACGGATATTATACCATCTGCATCTGAGGAAAATGGTCGTTAGATGATCAATGTGGAACTCGCGCTTCTTTGAATGAGTAGGGAGATTGTCTAAGTAAGGTTCCACAAAGTCCTTAATATCGTGGAAGCCATACGACATAGCCCGCTGAAACATGGCACTAGCATTTTTAAGGCCAAATGGGAGTTTGTAGTATGCAAACGTTCCCCATGGGCAGATGAAATCTGTCTTATGTTGGTTGGTTGGGTTGATCTCAATTTGGTTTTAACCAGAAAAGCCTTCCATGAATGGAGAAGATGACACTTCTGGCACAGTTGTCGATGATCTGGTCAATGAAGGGGGTCAGGTAGTTGTCTTTTGGACAAGCTTGATTAAGGTCCCGATAATCAACACAGATGTAAATGGTGCCTTGCTTTTTGTTCACAGGAAAGATGTTTGAGACCCAATCCGTCAATGGGACAGGATAAATAAACCCAGCCTTTAAGAGCTTTTCAATTTCTGCCTTTATTGCCGCAGTATTCCGGGGGTGTACCAGTCACAACTTTTGACGTACAGGATTGATGTCAAGATAGGTTTTTATTTCATGAGAAACAATTGCAGGGTCTATCCCAGGCATCTCCTCATAGGACCAAGCAAATACGTCTCGAAATTGCTTGAACAAGGCCGTGCTAATAGTGATTTCTTCAGGGGAACACTTCTGGCCTATGCGAATGTGTTCCACTATACCAGGTTTCACTGAGATGTCTACCGGAGTGGTTGGCTCAATGTTGGCCAAGTTTCCCTCCGTGTCCATAAGACATGTAAGGATGGGGGACTGAGGGGATGGGTAGATATCTGGTGAAAAGAGGGTATGGATGTTGTTCTCTATGTATTCCAAAGGAGGAAGAAAAGATGACCTATGATGGAGATCATCCCACGGACTGTTGTCAACATTCATTACTTCCATGATGGACTCATCTGAATGAAAAGTCTGAAGTAAGAGATCAGGTAGAGAGGACGTCCGTTGTAGAGAAAAAGATGAGGAGGCCATGGTTAAATGGTCCTCCGACGCTGATTGGATAGCCTCATAAATACGTTCAGCGGGTGAAAGAGGAATCATATCTCCAAGCAGGTGTGTTGTGGCTTCATTCAGTACAAGCCAAGCATCGTTAGAGTGAGATAAAATCTTTGTGGAGATCATGTTCACCGTAGCAACATGATTACGGGCGTCCACGGCTAGAAAAACGCCTATGAGAGATGAATCTTTCAAAAGGCCAACCCCTAAACTCTCATACTATTTGGACATCTGTCCAATGGAAGGAATGTGGTCACTAGGATGAGTAGTGGTGTCCGGTGTACAAAAATCTAACTGGTTGATAGTAACAATTCGTCCTTGGTGGGGGAATTGTACTATGCGGAAGACTGAAGAGGCTACCTCCTGCATGGTGTAAAACGACTTGCGACCAAGCAAGAGATTATAATCTAATGGGGTCGAGACCACTTCCACGTTAATGGTTATGGTCTTTCCACCCAACTCAACTGCAAGAGCTTGTAAGAGCCCATGAGGTTGAAAGCCACGCCCGTCGAATGCTTTCAACGTGGTAGGAGAACGATTCAATTCAGGGGAGCCAATGGCTCTCCAACAAGTGATGGACATGACAGAAGTGGAGGCTCCTTCATCCAAAAGGGTACGATGGACAATCTTCCCAGCAATGTTCATAAAAATTTGGAATGCGAGCTAGTGTGAGAGCCTCGACTTAAAGTTGTCAAGTCAGAACATGATGGTGTTTGAGGAATCCGGGTCAACTGCACTAATAGCTGCAAGGAGAGTTTTGCATTGATTGGAAAAATTCTACAAAACTTCTAGGGTAGACATGGCACAAGGAGCTTGTGCCAAGTCCTCTACGATATTGTAAATCTGTGTTGCTCGAGCATTAGGATTGAAAATGGCTTTTCGAATCGTACTCTTGGGCGGACGCATTATCAAGTCTAAGGAGGGCTTCTCAATGGTGAGAGAAGTCGATGGTACAGTGACATCAGTTAAGGAGTCAAAATATTTTTCAGCATTACTTCTAGTGGATTCCTTCGAAGGGACCGGTTCGTAAGATCATGAGTGAGTAGTCAAATTGATCGTCTCATTACGCAACATGAGAACATGCGCGGTATTGGATGGTTCCCCCTAGGCTAGGGGGGTTTGAGCAATCATCTACTAGTTTTGAGTAGGAAATGGATCATTGAGGACTACAGGAGTTGGTTTACCCCTAAGAAACTTTTGCACTTTGTCTCTATGGAGACACTCTTTGGAGAAATGGTCATCTCCACACAATAAACAATGATATTTCAGTTTCCTTTTCTGCTTAGTATTGTCAGGAGTGCTCTTTGGTTCCTGCTGGGAAGAAGACTTTTTGGGTTTCCCCTTGTTCTTCTTCTTGCCATTAAAATTCTAAGATGAAGTTGATTGAACAGAATTCACCTCTTCAGTTATAGCATGAGTGGTTGATGTGGTGGTGTTGTGTCCAGCCTAAGTTGGGTTGGATGATCCAACAGTGCTAGCAGCAGGATGGGTGTTAAGGGAACCAATGATTCCATCAGTTTGGAGTCCCTTATGTGCTTTCGTGGGGTCATTAACATCACGGGGTGTGTCAGGTAGAATATTGAACAAAGTGTTAGATTGAGTGTAGACTAGGTCTAACAGATGGGCACTAGCGATGGCTTGTTCTTTGGTGACAACACCTCTCATGGCGACATCTTTTGCTATGGTGGGAATGAGAGATTTTGTAAACCAGTCTGCTAGGAGTTGATATGGAATTGGAGCTTTAATGAGACATCATCTCCTTCGCCACTCATGGATATGATCCGAAATGTGAGTGGCGGTATTATTACGGAGCGAGGTTAAAAGCTCAGTACTAGTCTCATACCGTATAAGCAGCTGGAAGTGTGTCAAAAAGTTCATAGCAAGAGAGACAAAATTAGGAAAAGAGTGTGGTGGCAACTCAATGTACCACTTGGTAGCTGAACTGGTGAGAGTCCTTTGAAACAATCTAAGACGAATTGAATCGTCCATTAAGGAATTTGATGAACACCATAAGTTGTATGTCATCACATGGTTTTTGGGGTCTTCACCCAGCTTGCCATCAAACTTGGGGATATCAGATGGAAGTTTCATCGGAATCGGTGGCCAGTTAGATCCATGGTAAATAGGATCGTTTGTTAAACGGGAGAGGTTAGGCAGGTCCAAAGTAGCCAGAAAGGGAAGCTGTAGATTAGGCTGCGCGTATTGATAATATGGATAAGGCGTGTAAGGACTAAACTGACCGTAAGGTGTACTAGGATAAAACTGACTGTAGGGGGGTGTGCTGCCTAGACCATAAGGAGGTCCGCCACCATAAGGTGGTCCATTCCAATAAGGTGGGGTCCACCTCCACCTTTGGGAGGGGGTGGAGATCTGCCGCCACCACCGAGAGGAGGTGGGGGTCCATAACCTTAATAATGTGGCCCACCACCACCTCCGCCTGGAGGGGGTGGTGGACCACTTTTTCCGCCAGATGGATGGGAGCCCCCACCACTTCCGCTGCCAGAAAGATGAGGGTTTTCACCACCACTGCCACCACCATAGTAATTAGGTCCTCCACCGCCTCTACCTGGAGGGAGTGGTGGACCACCATCACCACCCGAAGGGAAATGTCCTCCTCCAGCATGATAGGGTGGTCCCCTACTGCCTCCACCTGGAGGGGGTGGTGGGCCATTCCCACCACCGCTGGAGGGGTGAGGGGTGTTGTAGGTAAAATTAGGTGGGCCTCCACCAATGTTAGGTGGGGGTCCGTCACCTCCAACAGGAGGTGGGGGAGGAGCGATACGGGGTGGTGGTACTTGAGGGATAGTCGGTTGGGGTCCGTGTTGCAACATAGGTTTTTGCCCCCATAGAATGTATGGATTCCCAAGATAAGGTATCCCGTATGGCGCGTTTCTGGGATTAGGTTGGCCCAACATAGGGTTAATGGAACCTAGATATGCTTGACTCCATGAGGGTTGAGTTACATTTGACGACCCTCCAACATGAGATAATCCCATGGTAGATGGTCTAGCGGGTTGGGAAGGTCCAACAGAAGGTCCGTTGGGGATTCCACCGCCTATGTTCTGGTTAGGAAACAGGGGTTTCCCCCTAGCCACAATAGGTTGACCACTATTCAAAGGTTGAACCAATGTAGGTTGTTGACTAACTACCGTGGTAATAACATTACCAATAAGATAATCCGTAGGAATGGAATACCCTCCCCTCGAATTCTGAGGTGGGGGAGGAACTAGTAAATTAACCGTGGTAGTGACAGGTGTGTGGGACTGTTGTCCTTCCACCGGTTGGTTCACGAGGTGCAGGACTGGACTCTTGCGAGGGTTGACTAGCCTCATTAGTGGTCACGTGGTGGGGTGCTTCAAGTGATCTGAAAGATATTGAGTGAACTGGGATGTTTCCATCGTCAAATCTTATTTGGAAATGGCGATTATGGAACTCTTCAGAGTGTTTCCCGAGACTTTGTCTTCCAAGCTCATCTCCTTTGATACATAACTGTTCAAAATGTTCATGAATGGGGCCAAAAGTCTTGGCAAGGTCAGGCCTATAGTAAGGCCTAGAAAACTTTGGATTGGTCCCGTTAGGTGGGGATGAGATGGAAAAATGAGCCACTGGGTGGTATGTAGAAGATGTCCAATAAGCTGCTGAAGGACCAACAGCTGCTGTAGGGTCATCCTGGGGTCGGTTTATCCATTCCAAGGATCCAGGTTCTCCCGGGATGACGGGAGAAAGGTTTTTTAAAGTGGGGGTGTGTGCTTCTTCATCCTGCAGCGGATGAGAGGCAGGTGAATCTAGTGGAAACAAAAGTCCGCCAACATTCAAAGTGGGGTTCTCCACTTCAGTAAATACGACCGCGTTATGCTGATCCATTCTTACCCTCGAAATAACCTCTAGATTAAGGGGATATTCGGGTGCTAAGTTCAAGATCCTACGGGACCTTCTCCAGGGAAAATCCTCCAGAGTATCAGGAAAATCAGCTAGACAGGCTGAAAAAATGTTTCTCCTAAGGGTATGCTAAAAGAAAAGCAGTCCAAAAAAAACTACTCAAACTAAGGCAACAAGCAAACTTATGTGACAGAGTGGATTCAAAAGTCTGGAACCTCATGGGATTATCAAGGCATCGCAAACCGCGATATACTGTAGGGTCCAACAATATGACGTGACAAGGAGGATTGGGACCATACCCTTTCCTGCATACCCGATTACCTAGACAGTATGCGCATGCTAATCTCCCTGAGTGTTGTTCTCGGTGTATTGCTTTGCCAAGATGGCCAAATGGTTAACTCGGTTGGTTTCAGGAATCCTAATGGTGTCTTGCGATATACGCAAGGTACGTGGGAGCTCAAATCCGTAGTGGTGTTTTCTAAGGCACAGCCGTTGGCATGAGACCTTCCGATATACGTGTCGAGTACGTGATACACCCTTCAATATATGCCAAGTATGGATTATGGTACTTGGTGGGTACGTGAAGGAGCTCGATATAACGATGTACGTGGAAGACTACAATACCCCCGGACTATAGTGTTGGAAAATAAAGACAGCTGCCACGCTTAACGACGCCGGAACACATCTCTAACTTACACACAAGTTGCTAAAATTTTTACCTAGTTCTACCGTTAATTTTATCTTGGATGGTTAGGTGAATGCATGAGGTGAGTACATAATTGGAAGCATAATGAAAGCCCTGACTACATGCACGAAATGTTCTTTCCTTTTGATGAATTCTAGCTATGGAAAGGAGAAAGCTTTTTCCAATGGTATTTCCAAAACAAACTCAATGCAACACAATTCCCAATGCAACCAAATTTGACAATGAAAGTATTCTTTTCCTTTTCAACGAAACACGAAAGTACACAACACTACTAAACCATATCAAAAAAACTTTTTCTTTTCTTCTTCTTTTCAAAATAAAATGACACTAAATGATGAAAAGAGAGGATTCTGAAATGAGAAATGTAAGCTTTTCAATTTCAATTTCATTGATCTAAGAGCAACAAGAATTAAAAATGCATCTATCTTTCCTTAGCATGAAACTAGTTTTGCAAAAAATCGAAGTGTGCTTTGATCCTTTTAAGAAGATGAGTGATTCATAATTCAAGAAAAACACAAGAGATCATACATTCATTAAACTTTTCTAAAACATAAAGAAGAATTTTCCAATGCACAATAGTCTTTCTTCAATAATCTTTTGAGAAACAATGGGAAAGAAGCACTTTTAATCTTTTCGATGGATGCATCAAAGAATAAACTTGATAACAACTTTGTTCTCAGATCTAAATGACTGTAAATAAAACACTACTTGCAGCACTCATACATTTAGAAAGCTCAAGAAAAGACAAGCACTCAACCAAGCTGAAAAACACACTTAACTCAAAATCAAGCAACAGCAAGCAAACTAAGCAAGCAAAGCTCAAAACAAATGTAAATGAGGTCTGGAAATTGATCCAATGCAATGATCAGATCAGTGATGGAAGGCAGGGAATGCAAGAGTGAATGGATGAAGGTGGAGGAGACAAGAGTATCCACCACTACCGATTTCAAACTTGTCCAAGACGGAACCCAACGTCAATCCAAATGAGACCAAACTCTCAACACACAAATCATAAATGGGGTCTCTGGCTGGATCTTGCAGCACAGAGGGAGTTCATACATCAGACCAAGGTTCAAACTATCAGATGAGGGAAGGGATGCCAGTATGCCAACTTTTGACAGATCGGCGCACTCTGTCTTCACACACAGTGCGACGTCGCAGTCTGCCTTCATGGGATGTGTGACAATGTCACAGTTTACTAATGTAAAGGATGTGACGGGTGACTAATAGGTAAAGAACAGAAGCTCAGAATGACACAGTGTCGCTCTGTTTCTACTGCCCAGGTGCGACAAGCTAGGTCTAGATTCAAAAATGAATCAGATCTCTCAATAATGAACCCAAAAACAGGCTCGAAAATGAGTTGTATAAACTCAGAGGAAGCAAATCAGAGTCTTCAACATGAAGATCTGATAGTGAAATCAATCCTAAGAAGTAAATGGAAAAAATGATAAAAGAGCCTTGTGTCAAGTAATCAATTGAAAATGACTCTCAGATTAATGACCACTAAACAAGACAAACATCACTACTCGCCAGTATGGTTGCTAGATTTGTTACCGGACAATCCACTCGAGCGGATGTGAGCAAGATCTCCCTAGCTCAATGTGAGTCTAGAACAAATAAAACAGACTACAAGTGCATTTCCTAGATCTACTTAAGGACCAAGTACTAGATGTCTTACCTTTTTACTACATAATCCTTTCTCCCAAATGTTGATCCACGTCCCAAGGTCGTCAGATCCAAGCTGCAAGACCTGTCAAGACACAGAAACAAGAGAAATGAGTAAAGAGCATCTATACAATAAGCAATCTAAGTAAACAATTATGCAGGTAAACTACACAATATCATTACACATGAGAACAATATTTGTGGAAAGCATTTGCATTACTGTAAATAGAGGAATACATGATAGAGATATTGAACTACAACCAAAGAATTAATGCAGTAGCCCTTCTCTGACCAAGCCAATTGCCATGTCCTTCCAAGGAAGTATGAGCTCTCCAATAGGTGGATGGAGGTGTCTTAAGAGATATTTCACCAACATGTAGATACCCTAGTCTTCCTCCCTTTTGGATGGGAGTGAGCCTCACTTATATAGGACTAAGTGGATAGGGTGTGGATAGGATAGGGTATGGATAGGATAGGATGAGAGATGGTAGGAGAGAGATAGGGGATCCTCCCAAAAAGTCAGGGGTTGAGTACCAGCTCTCCTAGAGGTCAGGGATAAGCCCCTAAATGGGTAAGTTTCGAGAAGAATCTCGAATAGGCTATTTTTGCCCATTAACAAACCTCGTCGCACCCTGCAGTGGAGCAAGCTGCGACGTCGCATGTTGCTAGTGTGCAACCTGCGACAACCTCTCAAACGTTTGCAGGATTGAGTGCAAATCCTCCCAAATGAAAGTACTTAGTCCAGGTGACTTCAGGGATGTATACACTGAATCTAATGATGAGTAGATTTTAGGTGTAACAAGGAGATTGTGGATCAAACCCCACCATCATGTAGCACCTATCTAAGAGAAGTGGATCTACATGACATATTGCAAGCTTTGCATGATATTGAGATATGGTGGTTCTATGGTAAGACGGATCCCTAACTGTGTTCCCAGCAGCTACAAGGACATTTTGATCCCATATTGGACTTGGCCATGGATTGGGAGCACGTGTTGGATCTAGATTTGGATCTGAATATCCCTTAACATTAAGATCTTGATCCTCATATTCATTAGAAGAGATATCACTCTGATCTTCATCACATTCCGATGGGGTATGCAGAGAGTATGGAAAAAAATGTGAGAATTCATATGCCTTGGAGTCATGGTTTACAAACTATTTCACGATAATCTTCCCAATAGATATCTATACAATCCCAATTGTGTCAGGACCAAAGACCACTTTCTTTGGGGAACCTGTATGAGTCATCTGATATATAAATATCAAATTTACTGACAAAGAAGGCACAAATAGAACATTTTTTAACTTCTCATTTTCCATATGTACTATTCCCTTCCTTTCAACAGAGATATGAGAGGTGTCTCCCATGTGAATAATCGGACCATCTTTGAGATCTAAAGAAGAAAATGATTCTCTAGAGGAAACCATCTACCTGGAGGTTCCTGAATCTATGAGGAAGGCTTGTGATTTGAAAATCCATCTGTTAGTGAATGGCATCTCTCATGACCATCAGACTCACTTCCAAAATCAGTCTCTCTTGCACCTTCTGGGAGAGCAATATTAGGTTGTTCAAGAAGCTTGGTCAACTGATCTATCTTCTTCTGCATGCAATATCTCTCTTGATGGTTTCCTTTCTTACAATAGGAACACTTGGATTTCTTAAATCCCTTTCCTTTGTCCTTCTTAGAGCTAGAGGCTCCTTTTGATGGAATTGACTTAGCATTCTGCTTGAGTTCAGATGGCCTCTTATCCTTGCCCTTGTGCTTCCCCTTCCCATTCACACTTTTTGCTTCTCCAGTCATAAGAGCTTGATCTTTAGAGGCCTTCAAGGGGCCCATCTGGATAAAATTATCTTGTTCTTAGATGAGAGATTCAGTGAAAACATATAAGGAAGGAGTTTTCCAACCAGGGATTGAGATTCACCCAGAATGGAAGGTAGAGACAAAGATGGAGAACTCAGGACCTATATTGCTCAAAATGGATAGCACCAGCTGCTCATCCTTCTTCTAAATGCCACACTTCTTGCATTACATGACCAAATATTTGAATTTTGAAAAGAATTGTTGAATGGTATCGAAATTGATCGGTTGAAGAGAAATCAACTCATTCTCCATAATATGGCCTCTTAGCTCATCTTGTTTTCCAAACAGGCTCTCTAACTTCAACCATAACTCTCTTAGAGTCTTCAATCCTTCGATGTGGAAGAGTATACATATGGAAATATGAATACACATGAAACCAAATTCTTCATCCAATCTATTCAGATACTTGGTTTTCTCCACAGTTGTTGTTGGTTCGGGATCCTTCCCCATTGTCACTCTGTATAGTGATTTGTTGTACAAAACCATCTGCATGTCATCCCTCCAATCAAGGTAATTGAAGGGTGTCAGGATCCTAGGAGAGAGAGGAGATTTTGAATATTCCATTACAACTACTAGAGTGAATACAAGGTGAAAACTGTTGCTTCTGCAACAAAACTACTGCAACTGCAGAAAATTGTTGTTACTGTAGAAAACTGCTACAACACTCAAAAAAATTGAGTAACCTGCAAAACAATCTCAATAACGGAGGTATACTACTACTGAGCACTGCTTTAGGATAGTAGGTACTTTTATCTGGATCCTTCACATCTGGATAAACCTCATTGGATTTCTCCAATGAATTCAATGTAATGGCACCAGGATTTGATGTGGAAATCCAAAGGTTTCTGGTGCACTACCGAAAGCAGTTTCTCAACCTATTCGATCAAATGAATTTGATACCATGTGAAATTCTATGGCACAGCAGATCTAAGAGCTGAGGATACCTCATAAAGAAAGAATGAGAAGAAAAGTTGAATAAGAGTGAAAACTGCTGTAAAAAAGAGTAGAAGAATAATTATGCATCATAAATCATATGGGAGTAGAATAATGTCACATGTTCCAATAATCAATATAATAAACAACGATGATACAATAGAGATAATTCAAATCACACAGGATAATTCGAACCTCAGTTGGTCTAGCATAGGGTTATCACCACTGGAGTGCTCTGGAAGGCTCAAACTCAACTGAACTGAATCTAAACTTAGTTAATTGAAGACATAATCAGTTAACTGACTAAGGAGGGTGCAATAGTGATTTTTTCATGCATGTTGGTCAGAAAAGGGTGCACGAGGACAAAATCAGTGGCATCTGGATCTCTAACCCCCCACAAGAGTTAGCTAACTCAGGTGGAATGCATTCAAACACTCAATAGGTTCCTATAAAATAGGGAACTAAATGAAGTGGTCCTAAAATGATGCATGCAGGGCTCAGAAGGTGGTAGATGGATCCTGGATGACATTTGCACACCACTAGGGGGGAAATGGCATCATCAACAACTAGAAAAAATAAATAATGCTAGGTAGGACAAGGATGGAGTATTGAAATATCCTAACATGTAGAAATGCCCGCTTTGTCTACAATGGGGTGAATCACCTACACACAAACCATTAGAATAAACTATTATAATTATATATTGAGAAAAAATGGATATTTTAGTTAAGAATTTAACACAATGATTATCTTAGTGGTAGTAGTAGGAGCGATCCAGCACATGGATATTTTTTGCTGGCTTATATAGAGCTAATAAATACAATTTACACACACACACATACCGACTTTAAGCAATAAATACTATCAATAAAATTACTTAAATAATCCTAAATCTAATAAAAGTTAAACATATCAATGTACTTACCTTGCTAAAAAAGCTATCATTAGAAATATATCCTAATGGGTGGAATCTTACACATTTGGCCACAAAATGTGCATGGATGTTGATATCAACTATAGTGACTACTAGATGATGGGCCATCCCCACATGTAGATGGTGGTCCACTCCCACCACAAGATGATGGTCATGTCCCATTAGGAAATTGTGGCCCCACCGATTGGTAGATGATGGTCCTATCCTATTAAGAGATTCTATCCCTACCCCACTAGTAGATGATGGTTTTGACATGTCAATACTCTCAGTAATTAGACTATGACAAATTATCATCCATCTCACCTAAACTAATGATTCATGTGTTTGTAGAAGTATTGAGCTATAGGGGAGAATTGTACCCTAAATAAAGATGGAAAGATTAGGTGTTTTTCTTCTAAATGCTTTGCATTTGGAACCACAAAACCAACCCTTCATAGTGTTAAGTAATTAAATAGTGAACAAAATTTCCAAAAAAACTCTAAATACATTTTTTTAAATGACATTTTCTTATTAATAAGTCTCAACTCATCCAAAATCATGTAGGGCCTTTCGAAGAGTGTTTATGAAAGGGGAAAATGTATTCTCTTGATTGCTTCATCCACTAAACTATCCAATATTCACAATTTCCAAGAATGTTTATAGAAAGGAACTGGTTTTATTTATTTATTTTTTATTGCTTATCCAATATTCACAATGTTTTTTCTCTTTTTAAGAGGTTATATTATATAATGTTCATTTTTTAATTGCTTAATCATTTAAATCATCCAATATTCACAATGGTTTTTCTCTTTTTAAGAGGTTATATTATATAACGTTCCATTTTCTTTGGTAATGATATCAATCATTGCATCTAAAGTTTGGGGAGTGTCTAAGTGAGTGTTCAACTCTACAATATGTATAGTCTTGCATTCACCATTTTTATTAAAATTTTGGTATAAGACCATTGGTGGTGGGATATGAGCTTAAAGTTTTAGATTGGTAATTTTGGTTTGCATAAGGTTTATGTTTTGATTTTTTGAATTTATAATATGAAAATTTGTTTGGAGTATTTCATATTTATTACAAAATCATAATAATGAAATAATAAAAAAAAACATTATAAATGGATATAAATATTTATATAATATTAAAAAATACATATAATAAATAATAAATAAATAAAAATGAAAATGAAAATGAAGATAATGCTTCTTGTTTCACTCTTTTTGCTTATTATATTTGAAAATAATCAATTTTTAAAATTGAGTTCTAGTTTCTCCATAGATTTAGGTAAGTTCTTTTTCCAAAACACAACTTTGTTCTTGATTTAATAACAAGAGAATGAAACTAATAAACTTTGAATAAAATCTCCTTTTATTTACAAAACATATATAACTTATTAAATTAATAATAATTTTATTAAAAAATTAAATATTAATTAATAAAAAAAAAATATCTATTTATTATTTTTATAATGATTTAATACTTAAAAATTTATATTTAATATGAAAAAAATACTTAAAAATATAACCATTAATAATTAATTTTGACTTAAATCTTAAATTTAAAAACACAAGTAAAGAAAGAATAATCATGGTTTCAAAATCTCCCAAATAGATGGGAGAATATAGAAGACATTATGTACATCTCAAAATCTTCCTATATCATTATATCCTTATATACATTTTAAAATCTTCCTTATATACATCTCGAGATCTTCCTATTGAGAATATAGTATTTAGACATTATGTACTTCATTTAATAATTATTTTATTTGAAAAAACAAAACTTAGAACTGGAAAATAATACTTTTCATTATAGAATATTCAATTTATTTAGCTTTTACAATATGGTCCCCCTCCTATACGACATATCACGTCATATTTTGGAGGCTCTTGAAACTGTTGCAATATTATTTGTAACAGAAGATATTGACTGATTTGTGAAAACAATCGTATACGATTGTACTGAAAGCTGTAAAGTGGGTTAAAACTGGAATTACTTTACTAGAAGCTATAACTACGATGCAAAGGACGAGGAAGATTTGTTCTCTCATTCCAATACATTACTGAAATTACGTAATGTTTTAAATTGGTAGTTCAAATCAAGACAGAGCTAAAACCTTTTTATATATGAAATTTTAATTACCTTCACGTGGTATACCTCGAAATCCTACATAATTTCACTCCAACGAAATTCAAATTACGTCAGTGACTCTGAATTCATGCATGCCAAAATTTCTACATATTATTATATCTAACTAATTGGTTGAATCCATGTATTGATTTCTTTTCTATAACTGCAAAGTCAGCTTTTGATGAATTTGACTACATATATTACTCAAACCTAAGTCTAGTCTCTATACAGATGAACTGTTCAAACCCGAAAGTTATGGGTTGTAAGACCAAAAAGAGTTTTCACTTTCTACGTATGGAAAGCTTTTGGTACTTCAGCTTAAAGCTAATCTCTGGTTTTCACAATCAACTTGCCTCTGCACAATGCACAGAGCTAAGCCTGCAATGGTAGGCCTTAGCTCCTCCCAACAACCAAATAATATAATCAACTTGTTTTGTTTTTTAGGGTTTTACAAACAGCATGGATGGTTGGGTGTCAAATTCTAAACAATTTAAAAGGTTTCTTAAGCTTTCAAAATATTATTAAACTGGGTCGTCTGTCCTCAAAATAATGTAATGTTTTATTTCAAGTCAAATGTAGCTCTCGATCACATAATTAAATTATACTTCCCTTCCAAAAATATAATATTCCGGTCCTCCTCTTACTTTCGAAATAATGACGGTCATATTAAAAAATTCATTTTCCATTAGAGCTTTCCATGCAATGTTACGTATACATAGAGAAGAATTCTAAATAAATGCATTTTTAATACTGTTGATTGATTCGCATATTACCGTGAAACGCACCCGGATGCGTGAGAGCCGAGGTCAATGCCGTCCCATCATTGCTCAAAAGTTGTAGCCTGCGTTAACTGACGTCCCCTTTCCATACAATCTGACGATTCAACGTCTCCAATCCTCTCAACTAAACCTGCAAACCTACGTCAAAATGACGGCAAATCATAATCCTTGACATATTTCTCACTTAGGTCTCTAATAACTGCAAATACTATTCAGCTTGGTGTAGCTCATTTAGTGCTGCTCCAGTCTCATTTAATGTAGTTCTGGTAGGTTTGTTGATAGTTGAATCTTAATAGCTTAAGATCCAAGAATAAAAAAACCCACTACAAGCGCATTAAATAGACTGTAGCAAGCTGAATAATGTTCACCCTTTATAACTGCTCTATTAGTAATTGAGAATAAAGATAGGGTCTTTTGATTTAACAGAGCAATTGTAGACCTAAAATTGGCAGCCTAATAAAAATTGGTGTGCTGAGTCCTTCATGCATTTCTTTATTGTGCAAGTCACTATAAAATCAGCTCTAAAATATAAAATAGGGTATAAATTGGTGTGCTGAATCCTTCATGCAATTCTTTATTCTGCAAATCAACATAAAATCAGATCTAAAATATAAAAAGTATGGTCTTGCCATTAAGAACAAAGCAAATCAAACAAAATCCTTATTATAGAAGTAGAACAGCCACTTATCTTGTGTTCTGACCATGGATGATAGTTGACCAGTTGTCAATGCCTTAGCTATGAGTTAGTTATCAATGCCTAGTTGCTTGTTGTCTTTGTGAATTAGCTATTACTTATCCATGTATCAGGTAGGTAGTTGTCAGAGCATCAGCTACTAGCTGCTTGTTGTTTATGAGAATCACTTATCAGTTTCCATGTATTAGCTAGTTGTCAATGCGTCAGCTATTGTGTGAGCTAATTAGTTACTAATTATTTATGTATTAGCTGTTAGTTATTTTTTATAATTGTTTATTTTTAATTTGGAACAATAACCATAAAATCACAATTGTGTCATCCTCCTACTAAGAAAAACATACTGACTACTCCACCCAAAATTTTAAAATGTGTAGTTAAAAATGTTATTGAGTATATTTGATTATGTTCATAATTGATGCTGTGCAGAATTTGAGAGTGTCTATTTTAGGTTGCAGGTGTTTATTAAATAAATTTGCAGCAAACTTCACTGCATGCTAATGCATGTGAAGAATTAAATAATTTGCAGAATTATACAGCAACCTACATCTGATTTTACAGCATGTAAATAATGCCTTTATTTATATGCAATGTAATCTCTATAAGTATGTAGCCGTGAAGTCTAAAGATAAATGTGAAATAAACAATTAGGTTTTCTTTTCCTGTGTTTGATTAAAAGCTTCTCTCTTGTTTTCTATGTTGTTTCATTTCATTGTGCTATTATAAACTAGGCTCTTTTATAATCTTCATTTGGTATCAGAGCAGGTATTTTGTTTAAAGTTCATAATGTCAAATTCTAACTCTTTGCCAATTCCAGAATTTGATGGAAGTGATTATGATTATTGGTGCATCAAGATGATGATCTTTTTGACAGGAAAAGATTTGTGGGAGATTGTAGAATCAGGTTATGAAGAGCCAGAAGATTGGAACACCCTTACAACTAATGATAGAACAACTAAGAGAGAAGCCAAGAAGAGGAATTCCCAAGCTTTATTTCATATTCAAATAGCTCTAGATAAGAGCTTATTTCCAAGAATTGCAGGAGCAAAGTCAGCTAAGAATGCCTAGAAGACTCTACAAGAAGCTTACCAAGGCAGTGATCAAGTTAAAGTTATCAAGTTATAGACACTGAGGACAGAATTCAAGAATTTGAAGATGCAAGAAGGTGAGAAGGTGAGTGATTATTGTGTAAAAGTAAATGATGTTGTCAATAAATTGGCTACTCTAGGAGAAACTATTGATAAAGAAGTTGTGATTAAAAAGGTGTTGAGGTCTCTAACACCAAGATGGAACCATGTTCCTGTAGTCATTGAAGAAAGCAAGGATTTGACTAACCTTCACTTTGATCACCTAGTTGGATCTCTTATTTCTCATGAAGACAGAGTGAGAGATTCATTTGGAGAAAGTGATGAGAAAGCTTTTTCCACAAAGCTACAGATTACAAAGAATGCAGATGCTAGTTCTAGCTCCAGAAGAAACCAAGCCCAAGGTAAAGGACAATATCAATTTTTTCCAATAGGAGATAGAGGAAGAAGAGGTGGTTTCAGAGGAAGAGGTAGAGGCAGATTTGATAAGAGAAACATCCAGTGTTATCATTATCAAAGGTACGGTCATTTTGAAAGGGATTGCAAATTAAAAGAAAACAAAAGTGTTAATTATGCTCAAGAGGGTGATGATGCTTCTCCAAACAATTTGTTCTTATCTTATAGAAAAACTGAAAATACAGTTAAAGATGTTTGGTATTTAGATTCAGGTTGTTCTAACCACATGACAAGAAATTGAAAGCTTTTCTCTACAATGGACGAAAGTTTCAAATCTAATATCAAACTTGGTGATGAAAGAACCTTAGAGGTTTCTGCAAAAGGAGATACGACAGTCCATACAAAAGAACGTATGAAAAGTGTTAAAGATGTTTATTACACTCCACAGTTAAAGCATAATTTATTAAGTGTTGGTCAGCTGTGTGAAAAGAATTACAGAGTTGTGTTTAATGATAAACAATGCACAAGTTGTGATAAGAATCAAAGCAATAGGGTGGTTACAATTGTGCCTATGTCAAAGAATAGGATGTTCCCATTGAAGTTTGGAGAAACTAGCATCAACCTTTCTAATATGGCATATGAGAACAAAGGTTGGTTGTGGCATCTCAGGTATGGTCATTTGAATTTTCACAGTTTGAAGCTTCTAACATCAAGAGAATTAGTTTATGGTTTGCCTAAGGTTGAAGAGCACAAGGAATTTTGTGAAGGATGTGCTAAAAGAAAACATGCAATAGAGAAATTTCCTAGAGGCAAGGCATGGAGGTCCCATTATCCCCTTCAACTAGTTCATTCTGATATTTGTGGTCCTATGCAGACAGAAAGTTTGGGTAAGTCATCATATTTCATTACTTTTATTGATGATTACTCAAGAATGTGTTGGGTTTATTTTTTGAAGAGCAAGGGTGAAGCATTTGATATATTTAAAAGGTTTAAAGCCCTTGTAGAAAATGAAAGTGGTTGCAAAATAAAATGCTTAAGGACTAATCATGGAGGAGAATTTTGTTCAAGAGGTTTTCAGAATTTTTGTGATATGAATGGCATTAGAAGACAACTCACCACTGCTTACACACCTCAACAAAATGGGGTAGCTGAAAGAAATAACCGTACAGTGGTGGAAATGGCAAGGAGTATGTTACATACCAAAGGATTAAACAATTCCTTTTGGGGTGATGCAGTTGCTACATCAATGTATATTCTCAATAGAAGTGCCACTAGTGCACTTCACATGATCACTCCTTATGAAGCCTGGTATGAGAAAAAGCCTAATGTTAATCATTTCAAAGTTTTTGGTTGTTTAGCCTTTGTTCATGTAGCTGATCAAAAGAGACAAAAGTTAGATCCAAAAAGTGAAGCATGCATTTTTGTTGGATATAGTGAGCAAAGTAAGGCTTACAGGTTGTATAATCATCTCACCAATCGCATTGTTGTGTCAAGAGATGTAATTTTTTATGAAGGGGGAGTTTATGGTCATCAAAAAGACCATGTTGAGAAATCAAAATCTGGTTTGGATGGTGATATTATTGATGATATTAATAGTGAGAATCCCACTAATGTTTCAGTTCCAAATGCTACAAATCCACCAAGTATCCCCTCATCTAGTTCTCCATATTCAAGTCCAAGTACCGCAAGGAAAGTGAGAAGCTTGAATGAAATTTATCAGAGAAGTACAAGTTTGGCACATGAAGAAAATCCAGGAGGTGAGACTGTAAATTTTGCTTTATTTTCACAAGTTGATTTTGAGCCATCAAGTTTTGAAGAAGCTTCTACTAATGAGGTTTGGGTGCAAGCTATGCAAGAAGAGATAGATTCAATTCATAGGAATGATACTTGGAAGCTTACAGATCTTCCACATGATAAGAAAAAAATTGGTACTAAATGGGTCTACAAGACAAAGTATAACAGTTATGGGGCTGCTGAAAGACAGAAAGCAAGGTTAGTTGCTAAGGGATTCACACATAAGTATGGCATTGATTATGAAGAAACCTTTGCACCTGTATCAAGGCAAGAGACTATCAGAATGTTGATTTCACTGGCAGAACAAAAGAAATGGAGCATTCATCACATGGATGTGAAAAGTGCATTCTTGAATGGGTACTTAGAAGAGGAAGTCTATGTGGAACAGCCACGGGTTTTGAAGTGCAAGGAAAAGAACATCAAGTCTACAAGTTGAAGAAGGCTTTGTATGGCCTAAAGCAAGCACCAAGAGCCTGGTATGCCAGTATTGATGGATATTTTCAAGAGAATGGCTTCAAAAGAAGTAAGAGTGAACCTACCCTTTACTATAAACAGGAAGGTAATGATATTCTTATTTTCAGTTTATATGTTGATGATTTGTTGTACATGGGTAGCAGTTCTAAGATGAAAGATGAATTCAAATTTGCTATGATGCGTGAGTTTGAGATGAAATATTTAAACCTCATGCAATATTTTCTTGGAATGGAAGTTTATCAAAGTGAAGATGAAATTTTTATTTGTCAGACAAAGTATGCAAAGGATATGTTGAAGAAATTTGATATGGCTGATTGCAAACCATCTGCTACTCCAAATGCTCATGGAGTTGTGTTGTGTAGAGATGATGGTGCTGAAATGGCTGATGAGATAGTTTATAGAAGTATTGTTGGAAGCTTAATGTTTCTAACACACACAAGGCCTGATATTGCTTATTCAGTTTCACTTGTTTCTAGGTATATGACAATGCCATCTGAAATGCATATGAATGCAGCTAAAAGAATTTTGAGGTATGTGAAAGGAACTCTAAATTTTGGCATTCATTACTATACTTCTAAGAGTTTTGAATTGGTTGGCTTCAGTGATTCTGATTGGGGAGGTAGTTTGGATGATAGAAAGTCTACCTTTGGTAACTGTTTTTCTTTTGGTTCTAGTTTGATTACTTGGAGCTCAAAGAAGCAAAGTATAGTTTCTCTTTCTTCTACAGAAGCAGAATATGTTGCAGTCACCTCAGCAGGCACACAAGCATTATGGCTTAGAAAAGTTCTTGAAGAAATTGAAGAAAAACAAATTCAACCTACAGTAATTTTTTGTGATAATATGAGTGCCATCAAATTGGCCAAGAATCCAGTACATCATAGCAGGACCAAACATTTTGACTTGAAGTATCATTTTATTCGAGTTTGGTCCAAAAGAAACAAGTTGAATTGAAATACATCAACACTCAAAAAAAACTAGTAGACATCTTCACTAAGGCAGTCTCAAAGGCCCAATTGTTTATTCTCAGAGATCTTATTGTGGATAATTGATGCTGTGCAGAATTTGACAGTGTCTACTTTAGGTTGCAGGTGTTTATTAAATAAATTTGCAGCAAACTTCACTGCATGCTAATGTATGTGAAGAATTAAGTAATTTGTAGAATTATACAGCAACCTACAGCTGATTTTACAGCATGTAAATAATGCATTTATTTCTATGCAATGTAATCTCTATAAGGATGTAGCCGTGAAGTCTAAAGATAAATGGGAAATAAACAATTAGGTTTTCTTTTCCTATGTTTGATTAAAAGCTTTTCTCTTGTTTTCTGTGTTGTTTCATTTCATTGTGCTATTTTAAACTAGGCTCTTTTATAATCTTCAGATTAATTTTCTCTTAACCAGTTTCTTTTGTTACATTAATTTATCTTATTAATTATCAAAAAATGTTAATCAATTAGTTTTTACCAAAATCAATGTCAATATTATTAAACATTTAACTGTGATAAATAATATCCAATAAAAATTCTCTGAAAATACATTAATCTATCCGTAACCCATAACTTTATTATTAGATATACAACAAACTAACATACCTAACCATTGTTAAGATTTTCTCAGGAATATTCTCTCTTTTATATATATATAACCCCAAAACACAATTTAATTATAGGTAGATACCATTATATGATGACAAAAGGATTACTGATCATAATCCTGGAAAGAGAAGGGAATTAGGCAAATTTATTTCCTTGAAATACACATAGGGTTTCTGTCTATTGACGCATCTAGGACTGATAGGGGAGGAGCGAAGCCCTAAAAGAAACATTTCTGCTGTGGTGGGAGCAGTTGTGGCAGCTTCCCAAATGTAGAAAACGGCTACTACGTTGAAGCTCAATCAGACAGATAGACAGACCGACAGACCTCGCGGACTCCAAGCCTGAATTCAAATGTTTTAAAGAAAATGCATTAAGTCAAACAGAGAACGACGAAGGCCTGCAGGTGATCACGGGTTGGGAAAACAGGGATCTCGCTTTCTGTATGTCTTCACTTTCTCTGCTCGATCTGCGTTCTCTGATACCATCTGTGTTCTGTCTGTGGATTTGTCATGTGAAGTATTCCAGATGGAAGGCCAGACGAGATAATGTATAGCTTTAGGCCTTGGTAATGGTAATATGATAGTTTTTGACCTAGAAAAATGAGGGATGGAGCGTGGAAGGGGGAGGAGAGTACTGTTGTGGTGGCGGAGCGGTGATCGAGAGGATGAGAATGTGAATAAAAACAAAAGGTGGAGGGCGGAAAGGCTATTTTTTAATTTATTGTTTTTGGGAAGTTGTTTATGCATTTTGGTGGAGTGGGTGAGTTTTGAAGGGTGTGCTGACAGAATTGAAGAGCAAGAATAAGTGGGGAATTGGGAGTTGAACATCTTGGTTATATGTGTGAGTATGCTTCTGAATGTATTTTAGTGTGTGGGTTGATGAGGGAGGTGAATCTAGCCGAGGCCTATAAGGCTCGTTATGAGCAAGATGACTGATTGATTTGCCAAGGTTATTGCATCACAAGGGTTATGAGTCACAGTAGTAATAGAGGAAGTGTTGCAGTAAAGTTGAGATTGTGACGAATTACTAGACACGGGTTGGTTTGTGTTTTGTTGGTGACATGGCCGCTTGTATTGCAATGAATACAAGATTCAGAGGTGGAGATACTTCTGGCGAAGAAGTTTTTGTTGGAGGGGAGACTGATGCCAATAATAGTATGATAAATCCCACATCTGAAGGAGAAAATAGGAGAAAAAGGACTGGTATGGAGCTCAATGCGCCATTGTTTAGGAGGATCAACCCTTCTGAATCCTCTGATTATGGCCAAATTAAGTGGAATAATCTGGGCTCTGGCTTGCGTGAATCCCAAACCCCAATCCCATTAGCTTCGACTGGATGGCAATATCCATCTTCTGCCACAGTCGATGGTGTGAGTCATAGAACCACTGCACCTTCCCGTCCTGGAATAGGGTTATCCAACAGTGTACTGTCTAGTGAGTCTAATGGTCAACCCTTTAATGGGGCCTATTCTAGCTTGCCCTTCTTTCAGAATAGTAATATGGAAAGACCAGTTTCGAATTCTTGTTCTCAGTGGAATAAATGGGGATCTGTAGTGCAGCCTGAGGTGGGTTTAGGGTGTGATGGAGCTGGGCAGCAGCTATCATCCTTGAATGCAGTTCAGGCTATGGATGAGGCTACAGCTGCTGTCTGGGTTGATGGTCTGATAAAGGACGTGATGATGCAAAGCTCTCCTAATGTTTCCATGGCTCAGATAATTCAAAACGTACAAGAGATCGTGCCCCCATACAACCCACATGTGGCGTCGGTGCTTGAGTATCGCCTTAGGTCACTAGGCCAATCGGAATTAGGTCTCGCAGGGAATACACAGATCAGTAGAGATCAGAATATTAGTATGAATGCTAGTTCTGATACCAGAGGCTTGAAGCGCAGCATGGATCATACTGATCATCACCGAAGAGATATGAATGCTCAGCAGCAGATTATGGTAGACTGGAAGACCATCGCCGCCAATCCTGATCCTGCCAGGAGATCTGCTACGACTTCACAACTAGATGATGATGATCATCGTCTGCTAGATAATATTCATGGGAGGACACTCGATGTTGATGACCAGAGATTGAGACGTGGAAATGATGACTTGAGACTGCGAATCCAAAGCACAGAATCTCACGATATCCAACGAGATCACCAGCCAGATTCTGCCCTTAAACTCTACCTAGATTCATCTTGCTACGACCAAACTCCATGGGGAGGTGCCAAGGATCAATTCTCAGAGACAACTTTCATGGCGAATCAGAGTATGTGGGTGCAGCAAAGGCAAGCAGATAACACCTCCCAGGCACCCGTTCTGTCCTTGCAGCATCAAGCGAACGAAGATGATCCTCTCAGGGTGGCACCAAGTAACGATAATTATATCGCCATGACTCGAAAGGTCAATACCAATTCCAATCCAGATCCCTCGCGGAATCAAGCCCCACAACAACAAGCCCCTTCTGACATAACTTCCAGCGATGAAGAAGGCCTCCATCTTCTAGCCCTCTTGCTGCAGTGTGCAGAAGCAGTATCCGCTGACAACTTTGAAGAAGCCAATACAATACTGCCTCAGATCACAGAACTCTCCACCCCTTATGGCAACTCGGTGCAACGAGTGGCTGCCTATTTTGCAGAAGCAATGTCTGCAAGGTTAGTAAATTCCTACATAGGAATGTATTCTCCTCTCCCTCCTATGCACATGTCTCAGAGCCAGAAAATTGTGAATGCCTTTCAGGTCTTCAATGGAATTAGTCCTTTTGTCAAATTCTCCCATTTCACTGCTAACCAGGCAATACAAGAAGCCTTTGAGAGAGAGCAGAGAGTGCACATCATTGATCTAGATATAATGCAAGGCCTTCAGTGGCCCGGTCTGTTCCATATTCTAGCTTCTAGGCCAGGAGGTCCTCCCCATGTCAAGATTACAGGACTAGGCACCTCACTTGAAGCCTTGGAAGCCACCGGCAAAAGATTATCAGACTTTGCCCACACATTGAATCTACCTTTCGAGTTCCATCCAGTAGCAGAGAAGGTGGGGAAGCTTGATCCAGAGAGACTCAAGGTCAATAGGGGAGATGCATTGGCAGTCCATTGGTTGCACCATTCTTTGTACGATGTCACGGGCTCAGACACAAACACTCTGAGATTATTACAGAGGCTTTCTCCCAAGGTCATCACAGTAGTAGAGCAGGATCTGAGCCATGGAGGCTCCTTCTTATCAAGATTTGTAGAAGCCATCCACTACTACTCGGCACTTTTCGACTCACTGGGCGCAAGTTACCCGGAGGACAGCAATGATAGACATTTGGTGGAGCAGCAATTGCTTTCCCGTGAGATAAAAAATATTTTGGCTGTTGGAGGACCTGCAAGGACGGGCGAAGTCAAGTTTGATAACTGGAGGGATCAGTTGAAGCAGACTGGCTTTAAACCCATTTCTCTTGCTGGAAATGCTGCAACTCAGGCTACTCTTTTGCTAGGTATGTTTCCATGTCAAGGCTACACTCTTATGGAGGAGAATGGGACTTTGAAATTGGGTTGGAAGGATCTTTGCTTACTCACTGCCTCCGCATGGAGACCTGCTCATCATGGACTCATCTACTGAGCCTAATTAGGGAAATATGCCATCACAGTACCTTTGTAATATTTACAATCTGTTTTAAATTATCAGATCATAGAAGAACTACTTATTTTCAGTTATATTGTACTTGTGCTTTCTAATCTCATCGTCTCAAGCAATCAAGAGAACATTATAGTCTCGATTATTTTGTGATCTGAAATGCTTTCGATGTCAATCTTCATGTCCAGTCATAAAACTTCTAACAGCTGGAGTGGTGTTTGGAAAGCTCGTTGTAAAACTTTGTTTGTTGCATTATGAGGTATTTCGCCAAGCCTTGCTTGTTTACATATGACGAAGGATTTCAGCATGCTTGACGAAGGATTTCAGCAGGCTTATGAATTAGTTCACCATTGCATACAAAACAGAAAGACATGATAAGGTTGGCTCAACCTGCTAAGCATCAATGGGATGGCTCTTCTAAATTATTCTGAAACATGGGAAATTTTAGTTCAGTTCAATAATGGGTGGCCTATTAAGATGAGATTGCCATATCTTCATTAATGACGAGGTTATCATACATGCAAGAACCCTAGCTATATTGGTTTCTGATATGAATCCAGAAAGCCATTTTATTTAACAATCTAACAATCAGCTATGTCGTTTAATACTAAGCCATCAGCTTGGTACGCTGAATTATAAATTACTTTGTTTAAATAATGGCAACTGCAAGCTTTCTCCGCAGAGACCTAAAATTCTAATGAATAATAGCGGTGCAGTCGTTGACCTCTTCATCAAAATCATAAAGAAACCGTTGCCAACTATTGTTCCAGTCCAAATAGCATTTCGATAGAAAAACATGCGACCTGATCCTTCTAGTGTTGAGCAAATGACATTTTGTTAAGCGTCGAGCAAATAATATCTTGATCGAGATGGTTCTCCCATGAAAATGTATTTCCATAGAATCTGTGGAATAAAACTCTGGTGAATTGTTCTCTGAAGGACTGTTTCAATAGAAATATCATTTTAGGTTTAGGGTTAATGATTTTCCGATGGCATTCAATCTAGCACTATGTCAAGCAAATTATTTTGTGCTCCAAACTTAACGAAACTAACAAATGTTTAAATATACATATCATGAGGCGATTGCAGAAGTATGATTGCTCCGAAATGCTCATGAGTAAGACTCAGAAAAGTTAAGGGAGAGGATGGAAAAATAGCTGAAAAGCAGAAGTGCAAGTCGCCTTGAATTCATTCCAAATGGTTATTCACTAAATTCACAGGAGAGTGGAAAAATGTGGAAGAATCTTCAACTCTGAATCAAATCCTGTTAATGTTATTGTCAATGGAGAAACATTTCAGAAACCTATCGAAAAGCCATATTTATAACACTGCTCTTGCTTCACTAGATTTTCATGCTTCACTTCTTGTTGTGTACAAAAAGCAATTGAGGATGTTAACATCTTCACAGCGCAAAATGCTATCTTGAAAATTTATTTGGCAGATGCTCTAATGCTCAAATGAATGATTCTGGTTTGAGTATGCACTGTTTAAATCTTGAAATCCACTGGCCTAAGACTAATATATTACTGCACGTGGCCTGTTTTTTTTAAAAGAAATCAAATCCTACCCAGACAATCGTGCCCTATTTATTGGTGTAACTAGTTTATTGGGTACGCGTCTTACAAAGTATACAAAAGCGCATGAAAAGGTCTTAACTGAACGTTGCTATTTAATATCTTTTTCATTTTGGAAATTCATGTTCGTTAGGCAGTAGACCTACTTTCAGTCTTACAAATAATGTTATGAATATCATTTGGCTAGTTTCTCCAATTTTAAGAAGATACGACACTGCAATAATATCCGATGGTGTTAATGGAAAACTTTCTAAGCGTTTGTTAGAGTTGATCCAATCTCCCTAGTTTGATAATTTCCATCGTTTCCCACATATTGAAGTTAGATGATCACTCTTGAGAAACAATGGGCATGTTTTGAGGTTGTGTGCAAGATACATTCTATATCAGTTTGATTTGTATTTTGATTATTGAAATTAGATGGTCACTCTTGAGAAACGATGGGCATGTGTTTTGAGGTTGTGTTTAAGATATATTTTATAACAGTTTGATTTATATTTTGATTATTGAAAAATGTTCTAGGTTGATGGTTTACTCGCAAGTTGTTAACACATTTGAATGCAAACTACAAACAAACATAGTTTATGAAACACACTTTATGAAAGTAGAGGGGTCAAATAGAGTAATAAATAATTGGAAAAAAATGAAGATATTGATTTTTTTTACATGTGCATGAAATCCCTTGGAATGGTAGTGATACAAATAAAACACAACTAGGATAATCCGTTTTCCAGGTTGATGTTGCCAATCTAAGCCCTTGCTTTGGCTACAACAATGGATCCACCAGTATGTTTCTTTTCTAGACTTTAAATTCTATTAAACAATGCAGTTATCTATTACCATGTGGACTTTGGCACCTTTGTCTTCCTCATTTTTTTTGTATTTGGGGAATCGGCAACTGGATTGGCGTTGGTACTCACGTGACATGGGGTCCAGGGATCCAATCTCGTTACCCCTATATCCCTAGGTGCACCATAGGGCCTAAACCATGGCGCACGACAAGATTGGGGGGTTTGAACATGTGACCTTCCATTTACAACCAGTTACAACTTCTCATCTTTACCGCTTGAGCTACCCCCCACGGGCTTGTCTTCCTCCTCCTTACTTTATGATAAGAACTACATTTTCACTTCTTTCTCTTTTAGTTTTCTCTCTTGCATTTTTTTTTAAGTTCTAGCCAACAAACACCATTGCAACAACCTTCCATGAGCTCCAAGACCACCTTATGCTTTGTTGTTTGTCCTTTCTCCACAAGTTGGAGGCCCATTTTCTTCACACACATGGTTATACCTAGCCTTCTCAATTGTAACCATTTTCTTTGCATAGTTACCTCTCTTCTCAACTAACTCTCTTCTCTTCATTCTCAATTGAAACCTCTTCTCTCCACAAGAGTGTTTCTCTTCTCCATGTATTTCTTGTCTCCTTCAATGAATAATAATGCCCCATTTTCTTTTATCAATTTGGGCTCTTGTTTTCATTTCATGCCACCTTCTTCATGATTGAACTACTTTCACTAGCTAAAACTATGAAGATGTTCCTTGTCCTCTTCTAGGTTTCCATATTGATAAATGACAGTCAATTTCCTTTTAAAATTTCAAATGTTGGGTTTATTTGATAGGTCCTCTGACCTTGGGTTCCTTCTCTAATATTTCATGGTCCTCATTCATCTCTAAAAATACCTCCTTATCTCATTGCCAGGGGTTCTTACCACTATGTCAATATTTATGCGATGCTGTCTCCTTCCACACTTAGTGCACCCCACTCCCCTCCCTCTCTCCTTTGTCCATCATCAATTGTATGTGGAAGGACTTTATTTATTCATACTTTTTCAAGGTTTTTAGTGTAATTATATCCCTGCAACCTCAATCACTGTACATGATGGATGACCTAGATCCACTACCATTCCTCTTCTCCCTCCTATGTTCCCATCTAGTCCTCCTTTCATACTATTTATGTTCTCCATATAAACATGTAGATGCTCTCCTATATTAGAATCTCAATGACCTCATGCTAAGGTCACATGCCACTACCATTGTTCCATGCTTCTCCCTCAATTATCATGCCACATTGGCATATACACATCCACTAGAGGTTTCCCGATGGCTCGTCAAGCCCTCCTCCATTGTTGCAAGAAGTCTCATGCAACAATATAGCCTATATCCAATTGTACACATTCACATAATATGCTCTTCTCCTTTTTTGTTTGACTCAATAGTTCCTCTTCTATCTTTTCATTTACTTTTCCCAACAACAATACTAAATTTTGATGTTGCAAGAATCACGCATTCCCCTCTCCTATTCGCTTATTGTCTTCTTCTTTCAGGGCTATAAGCTTTAGGGTTGTAATTTATATCTTGGCTTCAGTTTCCTCAAATGTTACTTTTTTTTGTATGCACAATGTCATCCTCAACAAGGTCACTTGTCTCTATGACCCTTCCTTCCACATCTGCAACAACTAAATCTCCATTTTGATATCCCATTTTACTTAATCATCTATTGCTAAATATTCCATCATTGTGTTTATATGGACAACTTTGGCTTCAACAAGCTCTTTGGCCGTGAAGAGTTATTTTTCATCATGTGTAGTAGTTCACATGTTCTCAATCCTACATTGAAATCATGAAAAAAATAGTAAGGGGAAACAAGATTTCCAACATCTTCTTTCTTTGGTGGTACTTGGCCACTCCATATTTCTATAATTCAACTCTTGTGGTCAAAGTGCAAGATTCAACAAATGAGTCCATTGATTCCATTACTACCTTCTTCATTGGTACCTTTTCCACTTATATTCTTGGTTGAATTCTAAACCTCCTTGCATGCTTGCACTTTGAATTTGGTACTTAATCTCCTCTTCCTCCTCAAGCATGAAATCAATGACTTGTAATGCCAAATCTGCTTGTAATCTAGCTGCAAAATCCTCTTCTTTAACCATAAAATTAATGTCATGTTCATCATATTCAACCTTCTCCATCTCAATATCAATATCTCCTTGTAATTTGAGATCTCCTTCTAAATTGAATGATTATGAATTCACTTTGATTCAATCATATTCCCTCTAATGTTTTTCATAGGTTTTACACACTTCATAAATCTTCATCTCTTCTTTCATTTTTTTCTACCTTATGACTAACTTCTTGATATCTACAAAATCAAGTTGGTGTACCTATTTAGAAGACACCTAATCTCATTCCCCTTCATTGTCACAAGCCAAATTTGCTATGAACGTCTTTTTTGATAATCTCTTTTTGAGGTTTCCAAGCATGGAAATATCCTTTTCACTTCCTCCCTAACCTCATTTCTACTAGCCCCATCTTTTTCCCCATTGACTCATTTGATTCCTCTTGGAACCATACTGCAACTCACAAAGTAGTCTCTCCTTGTCAGTTTTTCAGCTCTCCTATTGCATACTTCATCCACCAAAACTTGCCAAGAATTCTCCTTAACAAATTTTGTGTTGGAACTAGTTTTTCATATTCTTCTTTGATAACGCTACCCAACAATTGTTTGTAATTCCATTCCTCACCTAGTTACATTTGACATGATTACTAACTATGATGTATTAATGAATGGTATCTTGGATGCTTGTATGATATCAATTGATATTATGTTGATAAATTATTACTAATAATAGAAATCAAGTATGAATTGTGGTAGGATGATAGGTGCAACAAGTCTCCTATGTGGAGTTGATTTGAATAAAGAGGAAGGTTCTCGAAGGGAAACTAAATGTCGTGGAAGATTAAAATGAAACCAGCATAATTTTATTTGATGTTATGTTTGATTACAATTCATATCTATATGCATATGTTATGATATGATTCCATTCATTATAGTGGTATATGTAATGGGTCATCTAAGGGGTGACACAAATTCTTACGACTATATGGGAGAAATCCATGTTGGGGGTATGATAGTAAGATCTGAATACTATAATTCATATATAAAAGTGATTGATCTTTGATTAGTTAAGACTTACTGATTTTTTTTATTAAACATTAATGGATTCTAGAATTCTAGTTGCAAAATTATAGACCCATTAAGGATGATATATCCCTTGAAATTAGTTTCCAGCTATATTATACTTTCATGTATTTGATATGCATTGTTGCATATTTGTGTAGGATATAGGGTGAAGCATTGCCAACTTGCCAACAAATGGGTGTGGTCCATAAGCAGTGAATTGTTAATATAGGGTTGGAGTCTCAATAGAGGTATGGAGTTTCTCTTTGCAGAGTTTATGGGATTGTTATGATTAGCTCATACACAATAGGGGCGCAAATTTCTACTCCCTAAAAGAGTTACCTTTCAAATATTTAGATAATTTAACCATGGTAAGAGGAAGTGACCTTAGGTACAGACTAATAAATATTTCCGAGTAGCCACTTTAAGGGGGCTCTTCAATACATTATTATTTTATTAAAAGATGAATTAATTATTTAAGCAAAATTAAATAATAATAGAAAAGGGGGATGGACACCTCAAGGGGGTGATGAATAATAAGGAAGTATTTGTTTTAATAAATAAAAACAATGCTTAATTTTTCATGAAGGGTGGTGTGGTGTCTACCCTTAGTGATTATATAAATAGAAGAGAGAATCCATGGTTTTAGGGGGAGGGGGGAAACTGGAGAGCACTAAATGCGAAAAAAATTATGCTAGCACCTAAATAGGAATAAGTTTATCTTTTGGTAGGACAAATTTGAAATTAAGCTAAAGTTTTATTAGTGAAACCCCTTGTTAGAGGTGCCTTGATTGCATTGAAAAGTTTCGGTTGGTGGAAAACCACCAATGAAATATATTCTACGTAAAAAAATTAGTATGAGATCACACAGTTTAGGGGTCCAAGGAAAATGTTTTCCTTGAATATGGCTATAGGGAAGTGAGTTGAAATTATGGGAGTTGGCCAAGGAAGGAAACCAATAAAGGGAATTCTATTAGAATTGTTGGAATTGCAATTGGACAGATATAATGAATTGTTTGTGAAATTTTCATGTTATTGTTCATTTTGTTGTGATGTGAACTTTTGTGTAGAAATGTCAATTGTACTAGATATATTTTCAGTACTAACAAGTGGTTACTTGGAAGTAATATATATTTTTTTATTTTTAGCCAATAAGGTTATGGAAAGCAAGTGTAAACAATTAAAGAAGGCTACTATGTCAAATTTGTCAAGGGAATTTCCTTGCTGGAAGTCAAAACCTCACATGAAAAGGGAGGTAAATTGTAGTTAATTGCCTCCATTTAAATTGAATTGGTATTCTTCTCTTAATTGGAAGGAAATTTCTAATATTTGTATTCCTTAATAGGAGTTAAGAGCATGTTTCCCAAGTGTTCATAAAACCTCTAAATGAGTAGTTTTATGTTATATGAATTGTAAATCCTTCAAAAATAGCTAATTTTCTTGATGAAATTGTTGATAAATCCCTTTATAAAGTTACTAAATGAATTGCATTCCTTTATATTGTATTTTGTGGTTCAATGGATAGTTGTAGCATGGTATTTCACTAGATGGTTGTAGCAAAGTAGAAGGATATTGCATGCCAAGTGTTTGTTAAAAGCTTTGTATGAGAGTGCTAATTTGGGAACATCTTGGAAAGTATAGCATAATGTTTTTTATGACTCATGATGGTCGAGAATGTCTCTATGGGAATGGTAATATTCTATTGGCATGATAACATAAAGGTTACCATTAGTCTTCTTAGAAAATTGCATCTAAGTTGTTTTATTTATGAATGGAAATAGGTTCTGGTGGGCTTGCCATGTTTTTGTTAAAATGCTTGAATAATTTTATATGTCGATCTTGAGCATGTGAAGATGATTTTTTAATAAATTATATCTATTTAAGTTTTTCCATGTGCTTTCATAATAATTTTAGGGGATATCCATTTGGACCTATCACCCCCATTTTGGGTTTGAAAATAGACTTTTCAAATATTTATTTTGTGATGTGGGTAATTTTAGGAAAATGTTGAATGGTGAGGGGGTTGCCTATAACCTTAAATATTTTCTGATTTCTCTCTAATACAAAAAATGTCCCACCCAATGTTCTTTTGGCAGTTGTGTGTAAATTTTCTTGTGTAAGTGTTCATCTACAAAGTGTTTGATGAAATATCTCAATAAGAAAAAAAATTATTTCTCTGATAATTATGTATCGGTTAGATTTTGCCAGGGTGGGAATATCTAGGAATGAAATTCATAATATTTGGTATTAAACAAAGATTTGAATGTGAGACCAATATGACCATATATAAATTAATTAAGTATGTATGAGTTATTAAATGTTTGTCATAATCCTTGCAAGATATGGAATATTAAATGATTGATAATGACTTCATTTAGTTACATGATTCGTGAAAAATGATTAAAGGGATTGCTTAAGCAATTTAAACTAAACACACACTGAACAATTAGAATTACTCTCGTAATTTATGGGTGTAGGTTATTTTGATGAATTCTATTGGTTATTAAGTAAATGAACCTTCATACCCATTAATAAGATAGTATGCATATTGGGTTAACTCAAACAAGAATGATCCTTAATCTTAACGCAAGGAATTGAGTGGTGACATAATTGTAAGAAATTATAGCATAGAGTCATAAGGAGAGTTGGCTATATTTTTTGGAATGTTATATTATTTGCATGTAAATCAGTTGTTGAAGTTAATAGTCTATTGTTAGATGACCACAATGGGTCAATGGGAATTCGACGAACATAGAGCAGGAAGGAATTTGACAAATACTTGGATGATGAGAAGCTCGACTACTGGTTGAACAAGGTTGACTCAGTCAAGTTGACTGTAAAATAATAATTGAAAGTTATTAGGAAGTTATGGATCACTGTTAATGGATAAGTTAGCTATAACAAATTTGGTTGTCAGGAATTAGAGTATTCCATCTATAAATATGATGTAATGTGGAAGTCTAAGTAGCACGTGTGAGAGAACATGTATGAGTTGAGATGAAAGTGTAGTGAATTCATGCTTGAGCTGTTGCAATATTCTAAATCATTGTTGTAAACATGCATTAAGAGTATTTTCAATAGATTAGTGGTAAAGCTCAATGGTTTTTTGGTTTGGTTTTTCCCTATAAAGGGTTTTCTAGGATAGATTTTTGTGTATTATGTGATTCTGTTTATGCCATTGCTAAATTTAGTTATATCTAAATCTTAGAATAATTATGCATAGTCACTATAATTGGTAGAAAAATCCTATACATGGTATCAAGTCTATATTTAGATTCAAGGGGACACATTTGTTGCTAAGTATTTTGTAGTTTGATCCTAGATCTAAAGAAAACCTAGTTTCAGTTGGATTTATAGAACACCGATTCTTAGTTAGAATTGTCAAAAACTCATGGATATTGAAAATTTTAATGGATAGAATTTTGATATTTGGAATATCAAAATGGAGTCATCTCTATGTATATCGAGAGAAATGGGTTTCTCCAAGCCCCAAGACAACTTTGACACATATTTTGTTGGAATATTAGAAGAAAATCGATAAGAAACCGAGTACAATCCAACTTTGCTTAGAAAAATTTGTATTGTTGAGTGTCTAAGGAGAAGATACTACAAGAAAACTATGGGAAAAATTAAGGAACTTGTACCAATTGAAATCTATGGTTAACAAGTTGTTTATTCAAAAGAAGCTATATCTTTTGAGTATGAACGTGGGTGACTTAGTAACAAAGCACTTGAATGCATTCAACACTATTGTTTGTCAGTTGGTGTCTATGTATATCAAAATCATAGAGGAGGATAAATATATCAATCTGTTGTGTTGTTTTCTAAAGTCACGGTAGATCCTGGTCATGGCAATTGAAAGCAATAATACTAGATTAAATATCAATGATGTTGTTGCATATCATCTATCTTAAGGGATGAGGTTAAATAACATGGAAGGATCGACCCATGATGCCCTAATGGTAAGAGGTCAATCGGTATATAGAGGAAAATGTAAAACCTTCAATAGAAAATCAAATTTGAGGGGTAGAGCTATGACCATATCTAAATCCCATGGACTAACGAAAAGAAAATGTTGGCAGTGTAGTAAAGTTGGGAATTATAATTAATATTGTAAGTCAATGGGACTCAAGAATAAAAAAGGATTTGGGAATGTGCAGTTGATTGAAAGTAATCCTTTGATTGAAGACAAAGGAGATGTGTATTTGGACTCAACAAGTACATAGTTGATATAGGACTCTTGGTTGATAAAATCTAGTGCATTGTATCATATGACACCACACATAGACTAGTTCTATGAATATAAGAAATATGATGGCGATGATGTTCTTCTAGAATATGAAATGCTGACCAGGATTTTCAGATGAGGTGAAGTTTGACTAATACTAAAAGATGGAAAGATACAAACTCTTCTAGGGTTGCTGCATATTCCTAGTTTGACTCAAAACCTAGTGTTTGTAAGGAAGATGAGAAATGCATGTGTGCAGTCTATGTTTGATAAGTACTTGTGTAAAATGATGCGAGGATTGATGGTATTGATGAGAGTAGTTTGGACTAGAACACTGTACAAGATATTGGGAAGAAAAAATACTAATAGATGTGTGAATATACTCTTTCCTGAATTTCATGGCATATCTTCTTGTCTATTTGACTCGAATGTTGTGGCATCAACAAATGGGACATATTGGTGGGAAAAGTATTTGTGTTATAAATAGTAATAGTATGGTCTAAGGTCTTGATGATTGTTATTTAGAAGTATAATTTTGTGAAAATTGTATTTATGGTAACCAAGTCATGTAAAATTCCTAACTGGGGCCTATAAAGGCCAAGGAAATACTGGAGTTAATACATAGAGATGTGTTTGGATTGGTACTAGTCCCATCACTAGGGGGATCCAAATATTATGTATCTTTCATAGGTTATTTCTCTAGAATTACATGGTTATATTTTATGAGAAAGAAATATGAGGTTTTTGAAAGGTTCCAAGAGGTCAAAGCTCTTGTAGAAAATATGACTAGCAAAAAAATCAAGGTGCCAACAAATGATAATGGGGGAGAATTCTATAATAAGCAGTTCAATTAGTTTTATAGATAACATGGTACAGTTTGAAAAAACACAACTCCGTACACATCTCAACATAATGAATTTACTAAAACAATGAAGTGAACATCGATGGAAAAAGAAATTAGCATGCTTAGTGGTGCAGGTATCACAAATAATTCTAGGTGGAAGCAGTTGAAATGGCATGTTACTTGGTTAATAGGGCACCATCGACAACCTTGTTCAACAAGAATCGATATGAGGCATGGGATAGCTGAAATCCCTCTCTTGCACATCTCATAGTATTTGTGTGTGATTCTTTTTTGCATATCCTAATGGAGAAAAGAAACAAACTCGACAGCAAGTCCGAGAAATGCATCTTCTTCAGGTACAAAGATGGAGTGAAAGGATATAAGCTATGGAATCTTGTCATGGGAAAGGAATTTTATAGTAAATATGTGATCTACAAAGAATTCAGAGGTACATCTAGGATTGAAGAGGATAAAAGAGAAAAGGAACCATAAAATCTAAAGTTTGAATGGAACTATGAAAGTCATGATTTAGATTAGTTGACTGAATTTGGCGAATACATGGAACCATAGATTCCAATCATCATGAGTTCTAGTTGAGAAATGAAACAACCTAAAAAGTACAATCCATCATATTTCTGCTCTGTTTTTGCATTAACTACCATAGTAGAAGATCCTAGGCCAGTAAAGAAAGTGATCAAATCGACATAGGGTAAAATATGGAGAAATGACATGGAGGAAGAAAGGGAATCCTTATGGAAGAATGAAACATGAGATTTGTTCATTTTACCAAATGGAAGGAAACCCATTGGCGGTAAGTGGGTGTTAAATAAAAATTCAAATGTAGCATGTCAGGTTGAGAAATACAAGGTTCGACTAGTAGTGAAGGGATAGTCCCAAGTTGAGGGAGACAACTTTGGTGAGATATTCTCTCTTGTTGCAAAATTATCTTCCATTAGATTACTAATATCTTTAGTTGCAAAGTTTGATCTTGAAATAGAATAGATGGATGTGAAGATAACATTTCTTCATGGTGATATTTAAGCAGAAATTTATATGAAGCAGCCTGAAGGATTCACATTGAAAAGGGAGAAGGAGTTGTCTGCAAGCTCAAGAAACCCCTCTATGGTATAAACTAATCTCCCAAGATTTGGTATCAGAAGTTTGATTTGTATATCCAACATCTTGGTTTTTTGAGAACTCAAGCTTACCACTATGTGTATAGAAAGAAATTTGGTGATCATTTTATATATGTAATTTTGTTTGTCGATGATATGTTGTTGGTTGAAAACAATTTGGATCTGATTAGGGAGGTGAAACTGTAGTTTTCCTCCAAGTTCGACATTAAGGATCTCGGTGTAGCTCATTTCATTATTCAAATGGAAACTAAAATAGATCGAGTAGGTTGAAGGATCTAGTTAAATCATAATAAATATGTTGACGCAGTTTTGAAGGCTCTAATTTTAAATGTGTTGTGTGATCCTCACCATAGAGACAAAAAATCATGTCCATTGGTAGGTTGTAAGGACTTTTGAAATATTGTATAGGGTATTTATGTTTATCCTTCTCAATTAAAATCCATCATTTTGAAAGCCACCATAGTTCTAGTCTTTGTGTAGACATGGTCATAAATTCACCTCATACTATTTTATAAGGAAATAATGGCATCCTAGGTATGATAGAAAATATATTTATTTTCTTAGTATTCTCATAAACATCCAAGTTCTCGTCATTAGGAGGAAAATCCCCGATGGCGTGAATCTAGTAGAGCTCATCCCATGTAGGATCTCCCTCGAACCCATTCAAATGACTAGTATTGGAAAGTGGCATTCCTTTACTAGCAACATTCACTATTAACTCTTCAAATTCCTTTAGAGAATCCCCTGTGCACTCTAGTGTTCTCGACATCTTGCAATTGGCAAAAAAATACAGAATGAGGAGATAGAGCAAGAAGACAAATCAAGAGAAGAATAGTCGCAGTGTAACAACACTAATACAAATGAATTCTATCTGTTAAATTCATTCAATTAAGCTCGCTTTGAATTTGAAAACACTCAAGAAGTAATGATTCATTCCCTATTTTCTAAATCAAAATTCAGTTCATATTTTATTTCATAATAAATGAAAGATCCTCGGGATCTTTTTACAATTGTATATGAGATCATTTGGTCATTTCATGACGCCAAACCCGCTTGGACTGTACACCCAATGGCAATGCAGTTTTGGAGTGTATCCAGATAGCTTGGTAAGGATATAAATTGGGTTTGCTTTTTTGGGGTTGTCAATTGGGTGCATTGGAGATTAGCCCGATAAATTAGATCTAATAAGAAGGTATTAGAGTATTTTTTCGAAGGTTGTAAATAGGTAAATCGAGAATGAGCCCTGATATTACATCTCCAATTGAATTTTTGGAGTGTGCCTATCGGTGGTGTATAACAAGTGCATCGAATATTACCTCAATATGGTAAGTTCAATAACCTTTGGCCGAGGTTGATTTATTGGGGTGAAACAATTGTTCACTTCAAAAAAACCCTAATATGATGGCTCCAATCATCGGGACAGTCCATTTAGATATGAAAATTAAGGCATCAAAGGATGCCCCGATATAAAGTCTTAGATATTACATCTCCAATTAAAACATCAGAGTATATTTATCAAATCTTGTAAAAATATATCCTAGGAAGGACATTGATATGACAAGTCTGCTACAATAGTTGGAGTATTTTCATTGAGGAATAAGTCCAAAAACCATTTGAAAGTTCTGATCCTTGAATGTTAGTAACCCATACTTATTCAAAAAATTTAAGAGAGGGAACCCAACAATTTCGTCTTTAGGAAAAATTGTGTGGTTGTTGCTGTAGGCACAATAAATGGAGACATGTTGGGTAGAACAACTATTTATGTTTAGTTAGAGGGTACCAACTGAAAGAACATAAAGGTACTCATAAGTGATCTTGAGGCAGTAATGTCTTTCCTATTTCACAATTAGCCCCATCTCTCAAGCTCCTTTGGTAAGATATATAAATGAAAATGCCATTCTAAAAGGTAATCTTCTAGACATTCTATATAATCCAATGTGTGAGGTTCATTATGTCCTTTACTTCATCTACATATGTTTTACTTGGTTAAAAAATCACATGTGGAATCCTACACTATAAAAAATGTTGATGTGTGTCCCTTAGTTCTAACACCACATGCATTTCTCTACTACCAACAAGTGTCCATATCTTTGAAAGAGATGCCTCTTTAAAACATTTTTACCTAAATAATCATATCTTGAAATAATACATGCTACCAAAGGCATGGCTCTGCTACCAATAGGCATCTATAGAATTGATAGAGTTTCCCCTTGCATGCTTTTACCTAAGAACTCTTGTCCCAAACCATCTTTATTTTCTATTGTGAATGAGGGAGATACTCAGAAGACCCCAAAGGCACAAGATGGAAATTCTTATTTTCCATTTCTCTTGGTTAAGTGTATATGAGTGTATTATTATTTTATTTGCATAGAAGGGGGCAGATTCATAAGCCTCTTAAAGGCACTAGATGGTGTTTAGATAAATGTTTTATTTACAGGCCTAGTCATAGCTAGTTTCATCTATGTTTGCATTCGAGAAAATCATGCATAATTGGATTTTTAAGTGTTTTGTGGATGGAGATATCAGAGAATACATGGAAGGTACTTGAAGTCAGACCTATTAGTAGATGATTTGGTAAATGCTTGATTATTTTATGAGTGTTTCTCCACTGAGTAGGATTAAGTTTTAACTCTCTCATATATCATTGAAGTTTCATTTTTATGTATTGCTTTGACACCCCTCAGTATCTACAAGATTTGTTTTCCTCAATATTCCACTATTGAGTCACAAATGTCCCTTTTTCAAGATAGATCATTAGCTTAGCTAAGATTATCGAATCACAAAGTTCAAAACATGTTTCAAACATATTTATTCATATTCACTTTTTTTTATTCTATAATACATCATATGGTATAGTATGAATCACTAGAGAGGATTAGGAAAAATATTTTTGAAGGATATTCCCATTGGCTTGTATATCTTCCACTTCCCCTTGTAATTTTTTAAGACAAAAGGTGTTCTAAAGTAATTTTTCCTCAATCTAAAAAAGCCCTGACCATAGTGGTTGAAATTTGGTCTATTTACCTTTGTCTTCATGTGATTTGTCCCATTTTAAATAAAGATCCCCAACTTGGAAGTCCCTATAACTTACATAATGTTTATCAAACCATTTTTTAACTATATGTTGATGTTGATGAAGCTTCTATTTAGTTTTTTCTCCTTTTTCAATTTCTAATAAACTTTTTTTTTGCATGATCAAGAATTATGTCCCTCTAACAGATTGTGCTAATTGGAGGGATGGGAAGAAAAAATTTGGTCTCCAGATGGCCTCTTTTACATAGACCAAGAAGAACATAGAACATTCAATTGATGATTTAAGAGTCACTCTATCTAACCAAAGGGAATTTGGGAGATCTTTGGGCCAATTTCTCTGGTGATCATTAATAGTTTTCTTAAGGGTACAAATCATATTTTTATTTTTGGACTCAACTACCCCATTCCCTTGAGGATAATAATTTGATTCATATTTAATGTGGATCCCTCTTTATAATGAAAATTATTTTAATTTTAAAGATGAAAAATAGGTTGCATTATCAAAAACCAATGAGCTAAGGACACTAAATCCAGTTATAATGTTATTTTCAAGGAATAAGATCGTCCGAGTTTCATTGATGACTTCGAGTTGTTTGGATTCAATCCAAAGCATGAAGCAATCCATTACTAAAAATATATACTTGTGTTTTTTTCATGAATGGGGATTAATTTTCCCCACAATGTCCAACCCCATTGTTGAAAGGGACTATCCATTGAAAATGGTTGTAGGGGAAAAGCTAGTTTCTTTTCCCCACCTAACAAATTATGGGATGTTTAACACCTTGATGCATACACATGAGTATCGTTGAACAATGTAGAATTCTAATACCTTCCCTAATTATTTTATGAGTTGTCTTGTCACTTCTAAAATTTTCTCTAGCTAGACCATCATTGATGTAAGCATTGGGACCATCGCCCATGGAAGCAAAAAATACAAGGATTCACTGGGAGGAGTTGAATTCTTCCACAACATAAGCAGGGGAAGTTGATCCTAGAAGGTCAAGAAGGAGAACAGAATTCAACTTGAGTCGAGTTGACCAAGTCGCACATAATATATGAAGCTATTCGAAGGAGTAGACGATTCAGTGTAGAAAAACCGATGAGAAGAGTTCGATGACATAAAATCAGTTAGAGGATGAAGGACAACTGGGATCCTGGGTAGACCTAGATGAGGATGAAATAAAAAAATAGCCATAGGGTTAGTGGAAGCCAAAGGAAATTTCACCAAAAGAATAGGGTGATACAGTGGGGCTATTAAGGGCTCGAGGTTCAAAAGGAACTAGCATAGAAGCAATAATGGATCAAGACTAAGAGGTCGAAGAAAGTCAACGATTGAGTCATCGAGCTGACAGGTTAGGAAATATCAGAGAATATAATGACTGCAGAAAAGGAAAGGGGATTCGGGTTTGAATCCAATGCTGGATATAGATCAATCAGAAGGATGATCGAGTCATCTGGAGGAAATTCAATGACATCCAAATAAGAGCAAAGGGGAAGTTGGAGCCCAGTAATTCAAAGAGAAGTATTCATGGAAGAATTCAACATATCCGTGGTCAAGATAAATGATCACCCAAAGAATTGGATAAGTTGAAGGAAGGTCGATAGAATGGGGTTGTTGTAGTTGAAGAAATGGTTGTGGAACATGAAGTCAGGAGACATTGATGGACATATGAAACTGCAAATATGATAAATATATAGTTAGAGTAGACTAATTGGAAAATATAAAATATTTGGATTAAAACTGACTCCAGGAAATGGGAAGGTCGGAAGGATTTAGCTGAAACATAAACGGTGCCAAAAAGGATCGGTTGGGCCACAAAGATAAAATATGATGAAGAATTGGGAATATGCCAAAAAAGGAGGTAGATAATAAAAGTGTCGCACTAGGAGACCCAAGAGGATGACTAGGAGTTATGGTTAAGATGCTAATCGAATGAAAGAGATGAAGTGCCAAAGAGAAGAGGCTATCACAAAGGAATGTCCAACATTGAATGAAGTATTAATGGTCGTCGGTGAATATGTTGGATGGCATAACACACTATAGAGATTTCGAAAGAAACAAGAGGCTTCTAGAAGAAGCAAGAGAGAGAAACTAATGCGGTGGAAGAAAATATAAATATAGACCAAGGACAAGGATCAGGGGCTTTTGGATGCCAAGATGAATGGATTTTGAGAAACAATAGAACAAAGGATGACTGTAAATAAAAAATAGGGACTTCACCTCGACTATTACAAACTTATGTAAATTATTAGAATTCTAATATTAATAAAAAAAATTATTGATGTCACATTGTTGTTTGTGTCTATTTGTGTGGGTGACCATATGTTTTTCCATTGTGCTCTTTGACATGAGAACCACTCGGGTGGGTTATCTTTTGCATCAGTTTGTATTAGAGTAGCATTATCCTACATGAATAGAAAGAAACTCCAGTTGTGGTTGAGCAGAGTTGCAGAAGTAGAGATGAAGAGTCTAGTTGGAATTGGACATGAGAATAGCTCCAGCTGCGGTTGGGTAGAGATAATCCCATGGGAGGTGGATTAGTTTTATCCATAGTAAGTTTCAGAGAAAGAGTGTTTTGCAGAATGTTTGGCAAGGTTGTATCTCTACAAATTCAATTGTGGGTAGTGCTTTAGGATGATGAGTTGAAGAATCGAGAAAATCCAACAAAGGGGTTGGGTAGACTTATCTAGTGATAGAGGTGAAGACCGCAAGTGTTGGGTAACTCCAACAATGGATTATTTGGATGAGTACCTACTAGGGAAAAGGAAAACCTAGATGAATTCTAGAATATTGGAAAGCATAATGAAGTTTTGTAAGAATGTGAAGAAGACAATAGTTCCAATACAAAAGATGGGTGGAACTTTTCGAGAAAACAAAAGAAATAAGGAATCTGCGAAAAATTCAAAGTGAAGACTACACAGAGAAGGAATGCAGAGATGGGCTGCAAGAATTGCACGGAAGATGGGAATACAAATAGGAAAAGGTCTCCTAAAGAAAATTCCTTAGAAAAAATTTGTAACATACTCAGGGAGACAATGTTCACGCTTGAATATTTAGAGGTGACACAAGGGATTAGGAAACCTTTTGGACAAGGTAATTTGATGAAGGAAGAGAGAATCCTCACTATGGAGGAGACAAAAAGATTCCATGAGGAAATTGAGGATTTATAGGATGTGTTGGGATAGGTACAAAGTTCATGCTATCCTGGAACTAGTGATTAGTGTGATGAGGAAGAATAAGTGATGGAAAAATATCATATGGATAATGGGATCGAAGCATGTCACCTAGAAGAGGGAGAGATGTTGGAAGATGTCCCTAGGAGGACTGAACATGGATTTGAAACTGAATCCGAAGGAAGAGATGGAGATGAAGATGTGGGGAAAGTGATCGATTTGCTATGACCACAGATTCCAAGAGTAGTTAATGCAGCTAGTCGACAATAATTCTGACAAGAAGGAAGAAGACACATATCTTCATATAATAAGGTATCGAGCAAAAGAAACTAGTGACAAGATGGAAGTAGGAGGTAGTATGAATGATGCTACAAATGTAGATAAATACAGTGGAGTAACCACTTCAAAAGAAGAGATGAAGGGAAAGGACGATGAGGAGCAGGCCTTGGAATTACCAAAAGGGTTGGGTTGGGAAGGAGAGAATCCCAAAGATACTATGAAAGAAGGAACCAAAGAAGAGGAGAATCCACATGAGGTCCTTACGGGAGAAAATGTGTTGACTAATGGGTAGAAGGAGCAATTACACATGAATATAGAAGAATATGGAGATAATTCCATGAATACTACAGAGGATGAAGTAGGATACATAAAATGGATTTGATGTCCATGGAAAATACCTAAAGCAACCGATGATAAGGCCAAAGGTGAAAGGAAACGTGAATCAATAAAGGAAGTAGTGGATCTACCAATGATTGAAAATGGAATTTCATTTGATATACAAGTGGCCGAGTTCATGTCAATGAAATATTATGTGGGTGGAGAAAACCCGATGGAACCTGAGTTAGATGAAGAGAATCCAACGAAAGGGCCATAAGTGAAGAGTATTTACCAGCAAACTGACTCGATTTCTATTTCAAGTCATCCAAACAAGTCATTACATAAAATGATGTCAACCAAGCATTTCGAATTGAGTCGATAGGGCCAAGTGTTGTTGGACACCGGGATGATCAGAGGAAGTCTAAGCCTCTGTACACTATTTGTGGCACTTGCACCAAAGAATTTTGAACTAGATGAAATGAACAAGGATCTTGTAGAAGTCCTTGATAATGTATTGGAATGCAACTGTGCAGGCGTAGTTGAATCTATGAAGAAGACAATGAGCAATGTAAATAGGAAAGGACTAGTTTGCACCTGGTACAAGGTATGGCATCGCCGACGAAGAAATAAGAAGTCAACATGAAATTGCTAGTTTGCATAAGTAGGAAGGAGGACCAGCTGGGGAGAAGAGTCAATCATTGATTGGAAAGGTTAGATGCCAAGAAAACCAATTGAGGAAGTCACTGGAGGGCTAGATGAATGAGAATTCAATTGGAAGAGAAACCTGACGATAACAAAATGTTTGGTCGATCCAAGGATAAGAGTTTAGGAAAATTTGCATAGATTTTGAAAGAAGAATATTAATGGTTGGAAACTTGGTTTAAAGAGTAAAGTAAAACCAAGGGCATAATTATTTTGTACCCTTGGATTCTGATGCAGGAGCATCAGGACCATTGACAATGGAAGCAGAAAAGATAATGAGTCATTGGGAATAGTTGAATTCTTCCAAAACATAAGTAGGGTTAGTCGATCCTATAAGTTTGGGAGGGAGACCAAAAGTTGACTTGAGTTGAGCTGAGAAATTCACAACCAAGATAAGAAGTTAGTTGATAGAATAGATGATTCAATAGAGAAAAAATAGTGATATGAGATTGACGATAGTAAAGCAATCGAAGGATAGAGGATGACTGGAATCGTAGGTAGACCTAACCGAGGATAAAACTAGAAACTGGTCAGAGGGTTAGTGGAAGTCTAAGGAATGTTGACAAAAAAATAGATTGATATAGTGGGTCTATTGAGAATCTAAGGGTCAAAATGAACCAATGTAGAATAAGGAATGATTGAATACCAAGAGGTTGAAGAATGTCGACTATTGAGTCGTCGAGAATATAGGTTGGGAAATAGTTGGAGAACATAATGACTTGAGAAGAGGAAAGAGAAGTTAGGTTTGAATCCAGTGTCAGAAGAAGATTAGATATAAGGATGACCAAGTCATATAGATGAATGTCAATGACCTCCATATGAGAGAAAATGGGAAGTTGGAGCCTAGGAATTCAAAGAGAAGCAGTCATGGAAGAAGCCAACCGGTTCATGGTCGATTTGGATGACCACCCAGTTAACTGATCGAGCTGTAGGAAGGTCAGTGGAATGGGGTTGACATAGTTGAAGAAGTGGTCATGGACTAGGAAGTCTGTTATGCAACAAATTTCCAAAAAGAGTATGAAAAGAGTAGAAATATATCAGAAATAGTACTCCACGACTTGATTGAAGAAAATAGCTAAATAAAAAGCCTCTTAAAGGGGGAAACCTCCTTATACAATGTACTAAGTACACAAGACAAGAAAAAATACTCCAAATGAAAGGTCTCCTTCCTATATATAGGATACTAAGGGGTACAATCCCAACTAACCGAACCAAGCCGACATAAATAATATAACCATTCTAATGAAAATTACCACTAATGGAACAAAGACGACATCAAAACTAATGTAATGAACCACAATATAGGGGGAAATATGCCCATATTTAGGTCTTAACATGCCCCTCCCATTCATACAAGTGTTGTCTTCAATGCTTGGTTAGTTATTGATGTTGTTGTATTAAGGAATCATCTTCCCATGTCGAATCTTCAACTAGTAATTTCTTCCACTTGATGAGGTACTCAGTGATAGCCTGATTCGGTAGCTATTTAGTCCTTGTTTCAGTGATTGTTTAGGTTCCAATATGAATTTTACTTCTTCATCAAGCTCTGGCAATATTGTTTGAATTGGGATATTGTCTCCTATTACATTCTTTAAGCAAGAAATGGTGGAAAAGTGGATGTACTCTTGAAGATGAAGGGAGCTCCAATTTGTAATCCATACTATCAATCTTATGCAACACTTATAAGGACCATAATACTTGGGTGCTAATTTATTATCCTTATTTAGTTTCTTGAGAGACATCTGCTTGTAAGGTTGTAGCTTGAGAAATACCCAATCCCCTTCTTCAAAGCTCCTTTCACTGCGATGTTGATTAGCTTGTTGTTTCATCCTGTTTTTTGACATAGTTAGGTTTTCCTTAGGAATCTGGAGAACTTCTTGTTGGTGGTCTATGTGATCTTCCATGGCTTGAACTTTATATTTTCCTTTTAAGGGAGATGTGATAGATGGAGGCTGGTACCCATAAATTTCCATAAATGGAGACATTTTTTATGATGTATGGAAGGAAATATTGTACCACCATTCTTCCAAAGACAACCATTTCACCCACTATGTTTATTTATCAGATGCAAAGCAACAAAGATAGCTTTTGAAACACTTGTTCACTATCTTAGTTTTCCCATCAGATTGAGGGTGATAAGATGAACTGTGAGCCAATTGAGTACCCAAACAAGAAAATAATTCGGTTAAAAATTTTCCATTGAAAATTGGATCTCTATCACTTACAATAATATTCAAATTTCCATGTAACTTATGAACAATTTCCATATAGACTACAGCTACTGTACTTGCATTAAAAGGGTGAGAGATTGAAAAAAAGTGTGCATACTTTGTGAGTCTATCAACAACCACTATAATAAAATTATTTCCTTTGGACTTGGGTAGACCTATGATAAAATCCATGGAGACTTCCTCCCAGCGCTGGAAATGTATATATAATGGTTGTAGAAATCCCGGGGTCTTAATTGTTTCACCCTTATTTTGTTGGAAAAACAAGCATTCAACCATGAACCTTTGAACATCATATTTAAGACTGTAAAATTCAAGCACAACAGATCTAGGAAACAAGAACAATAGTTACTAGAGATGCATGCAGTAAATTGTGTTTTGAAACATTGATGCCGAAGGTTTTCCACATTTCATGCATATCATTAACTCAGAAGATGATTACAATGTGTAACAATGGAAATAATAGCCAATAAATTTGAATCCTATGGAGGTCATTCAAATTGAATGCATGAGAGTGGATTACTGGTCAGTTAACACCACTCGGCACATCAGTTAACCACTTAACTACCAAGTAATTGACTCTAACAGACTCTGAAACTGTCAAAATGAATCTAGAACTCAAATGAAGGCCCAAAATTAGTGGAGGGCACCTTTCTAACTTTAGTTAACTGATATTTAGGTGAAATTACACAAAATTAGGTCAAATTGAGTAGGAGGGCTCCTTTCTGACTCCAGTTAATTATTTGTTAGGTGAAACACACCCAGTTCACCTAAGTAGGTCACATTTATCATGCAAATCACCCTAGCTGGCTCCACAAATGATGGAGGAGGCCCAATTAACTAAATTTGATTACCCAAATGGATCCCCAAATGAAAGAGGAGGCCCAGTTGACTGAAACAGATGATTTGTTGATGATGTAAGCACATAATTGAGTCAAAATACTTAGGATAAGTGGTAAATTAGGCTGTTACGACCAAATAAATGATGTGATGTTGGAAAATGACTCCAAAACCCCCCCTTAAGCTAATATCATGTGGAGGAGTAAACAAAAATAATAAAATGTCCCCCCCAAAAAAGTCCATAGGTCACATAGTACATAAATAATCCAAAAAATGCTAAAAAAATCTAAGTGAGAAAATAGGGAAAAACCCAGTGGGAAAGAAAAACCCCCCTCAAATTGAACATTGAAGGATCTAATATTCCCTCACCATAGTCTAAATCACCCCCAACAGTGAACGGAGGTAAGATAACTTCTTCTTAATGAAGCTCTTGGTGAAGATGTATGTAATTTGATCTTCTGTAGGTCAATATTGCAGTGCAATGGTTCTGTCATTCACAAGTTCTCGGATGTAGTGCATGTGGATATCAATATGATTGGTCCTCTGTCTCTGAACTAGATCTGTCGAGATCTTGATAGCACTCTGATTGTCACAAAAAATGACAGTATAAGTGGTGCTACCAATATCAAACTCTTCTAAAATACCATGCAACCAAACTGCCTGAATGCAAGCATTGACTACTCCTCAATACTTTGCCTCTGTTGAAGATAAGGAAATAGCGGCCTGATTTTTGGTTGACCAGCAAAACATGCCCTATTCCAATCATGAAAACATATCTCGAAGTGGAATTCTTATCAATTCTATCACCCGCCCAATCTGAATCAGTGAATCCAACCAAGTCAAGATTGGAATCCACAACATAGTGAATGCCAAAATGTCTCGTACCCTGCAGATAATGCGAGATCCCTTTTGCTTCCTTCTAGCGAATATCATGGGTATTATGCATGTACCTTGACACAACACTCATGACATAAGAAATATCAGGCCTAGAGTGTGTAATATACAAAAGAATTCCAATCAATTGTCGGTAAAGTGTAGAATCACCATCATCAAGACTGATTCCTGAGAGGAATGGGAATGGTGTCGCTTTACTTTCTGCCATATTGAAATTCTTTAGAAGTTCCAAAGCATATTTTTATTGGGAAATCATGATCCCATCAAAATTCTAAGTGATCTCGAGACCAAGAAACTACTTCAGCAGGCCTAAATCACTCATATCAAATGCTTGGTGTAAAGCGGTTTTTATAGTGCCGATCGAAGCAAGACTACTTCCTGTAATCAATAGGTCATCAAAATAAAGTACAATGATCATAAAATTACCTTCATTATTCTTTAGATACAAATTCAGATCTTATTTCCATCTCGCAAAGTTTTGCAACAGAGTAAAGGAATCCATCTTTGCATACCATGCTCTCCCGACCTGTTTTAAACCATACAAATATTTCCTTAATCTACAAACAAGTGTTAGATATGATATGTAATATTAAGGATGATTATGTAGATCTCTTCATGAAGATCCCTATGAAGAAAATAACTGTTCACATCCATGTGGTGCACCTCTGAGTGCTTGGATGCGGAAATTGTCAAAACTAGCCGTATTGAGTGCATTTTTGCAACCGGTGCAAACCTTTCTGTGTAGTCCACACCATGGACTTGTGAGAAAAATTTTGCCACTAACATAGATTTTTAATTTCATTTTGAAGCATCAGCAGCAACCTTGTTTTGGTAGACCCATTTGCATTGAACCAAATTCCTCCCAGGTGGAAGAGAAACTAGCTCCCATGTTGCATTTTTCTGAAGAGAATTGTACTCTTCATCCATGGAGGTTTTCCATATCGGATCTCGGTGGGCATGATAGTATGATTTGGGATCTGAACCAACCATCAAAAAAAAAAATTTAGAAAACCATGGATCAGCATATGAAAGAGCCATACCTGCTCTTTGAAAGTATACTCAGGTTCTTCTTGGATCGACAGGATTTCAAATGTTAGAACTTGCAGATGTGAGATTATTTTCTACCCACTTTGGAAACTGAGGGGGCTCATATGGATTTGAATCTGAACATGATATTTCATGTTCACTAATATCATAAATAATGTCAGAAATATCATAACATAAAATTTCAGTATCTTCTCTTGAATCTTCTTTCGGAAGAGGAAGCAATTTGGTAGTTTCTTCCTCCACTAGTTGTGGATCATGAAGCAGTTCTTCAAATTGGACACTTCTCTCGATGAATATTCTTTTGGATCTGATATCCATGATTTTATATCCTGTGTATTCTTTAGCATATCCAATTAGGATGCACTCAATACTTTGTGGTTCCAAATATCTTCTCTTCTCAATCTGAATTCTAGCCGATGCAGTGGACCCAAAAACACTAGATGTGACACATCATGCTTGTGACTAGTGTAGGATTCGAAAGGAGTTGAACCTTTGATGGATGAGTGTGTAAATATGTTCTGAATGTATGTAGAAAAATTCATTTCCTATTCCCAAATATTTGAATCCAAACCTTTTGACTCAAGCATTCAAGTAACAATCTCTTTCAATGCTCGGATTTTCCTCTCCGCTACACCATTCCGCTGAGGTGTGTAGGGGACTGTGTGCTGGATTTGGATTCCATTTTCCAAAAAATGTTGCAGAATATATGATTTGATATATTCTCCACCATTATCGTATCTAAGATATTTGATCTTTCTCCCAGTGGCAGTCTCAACAGAAGCCTTGAAATTCTTGAACCTTTCAAGCACTTGTGATTTGTTATTGAGAAAGAATACCCATGTGAACCTGGAGAAGTCATCAATGAATGTCAAAACATACCTTGATCCATTCATGGAGGTATTTGATAATGGACCACTGATATCACTGTGAATCAGCCCCAAAATACAAGAATCCTTGTAATGTCCTCAGCTTGACCCTATTGCATTAATATTGTAAATGATGTAAATATTGTTATTTAGTCATGGTGAGGAGCTCAAGGCCAAGGCCCCGCCATTGATTTATTGTTCTATGTATCAGAAATTAGAATAGATGCATAGAGTTCTTGTGCTAGTGGTGCACAATGTAAAATCAGACATCATGTAAATATGCAATTTTAATGAAAAACCCACAACCAGCTACGCAATGCAACAAAGAGATGGGGGCATGATCTTTACAAGGAATAGGGAGGGAAAATAACCAAACCCTTGAGCCATGGTGTTAAGCCATTTCATTGAGGAAACCCATGAACTCTCAACTACCCATTTGGTCTCATGCACCCAATCATTTAATTCCTCCAAGAATTGGTTGAGACAATTAATGCCTTGGGATGGGAGAGGTATGGCTGTCAATTTTCGTGTATGGGCAAGACAGCAACCTGGGAAATCGAGTTTTGGCTTGCTGGGCAAGAAAACCCCCACTAAATGGGCCCAAAGCCATTCTTCACCCATGGCATTCATCCTCTCATGCAGTCTGAGCTTGTGGGGTTTTATCCTTCACGTTTTTCTCAATTTCCCTGCATTTTCCCATGCTGGTAACTCGTTTTTTTGCACATACAGTAGCTTGGGAGAGAAGGGCCACGATTTGGGGACTATATGGAGGTAGTTTTTGCCCCGAATGTCCAGGGACGTTTTTCTAAAAATGGATTTGGCTTCCCTGGGTTGTTTCCCAATCTTCCCATTTAATTTGTGTGTTCCCATGTTTTTCTGAGCTGATAGAAACCCCATCCTTGGTTTGAACCTGTGAGCAGGAGATTCAGGAGTGGAAGAGGATAGATTTGGCTTGATGAGCCCAATTAAGTATCCATAGCTCAATGGGTGAGCCACTGACTTAGTAATTCACCTCTGTCCATCTCTTAACAGCGTGAGAAACCCAATTGTTGATTGACTTGGCTGATTCTGGTATATCTTTGGTTATGTGAGAGCCTGCTTTCCCCTTTTTCCTTGTGGAGATCATGCCCAGCTCGGGGGTGGCAGTGGTGTTGAGAGACCTAGGAGCACACTGGCCTACGGTTGGGTGGAACGTTGCAGAAGTGTAGCTGGTTGCTCAGGGACTACCTTATTGAGATAAGTATTCTCTTGTGTTAAATTTGCAATTATCATTGGATGAATATTGGAATGAATGATGGATGTGCTAATGAATTACTCCCGCTGTGTTTTTTAAATTGGTTATGAATTTTCATATGTTCATCCTCTTTTTAAATAGCATGCTTATTTACTGAGTATGGGGCCAGATGCCCAGTTCTAGCACAATGATCCTCTCTATCATGCTGGTATGATAGGAGGGGACATTACAATCCTTGCTATCTTTTCCTCGATAGAACTTGTGCTCAGGATGTTTTCCAATGATGCAACCCTTGCATATCCCTTTTGAAGATTTGATGTTTGAAAGGCCTTAAACCATAGAAATATTTTGTAGAAGCTACAAATAATTGTAGTTAAGGTGTCCAAACCTCTCATGTCATAGCTAGCTAACCTCATTTCCATGAGTCAGAAGGGCACTTAGCTTTGAATATGGAAAAAAATGGGAAAACTCATATGTTTTTGCAACATGATTTTCTTTTCCTATTGCAATGAGTTTTCCAGTGCTAATATCATAAATTTCAACATTATTAGGGCTGAATGTAACATCCCCATCTTGACCCTATTGCATTAATATTGTAAATGATGTAAATATTGTTATTTAGTCATGGTGAGGAGCTCAAGGCCAAGGCCCCACCATTGATTTATCGTTCTATGTATCGGCGATTAGAATAGATGCATATGGATCTTGTGCTAGCTGTGCACAATGTAGAATCAGACATCATGTAAATATGCAACTTTTAATGAAAAACCCACAACCAGCTATGCAATGCAACAAACAGATGGGGGCATGATCTTTACAAGGAATAGGGAGGGAAAATAACCAAACCCTTGAGCCATGGTGTTAATCCATTTCATTGAGGAAACCCATGAACTCTCAACTACCCATTTGGTCTCATGCACCCAATCATTTAATTCTTCCAAGAATTGGTTGAGACAATTAATGCCTTGGGATGGGAGAGGTATGGCTGTCAATTTTCGTGTATGGGCAAGATAGCAACCTGGGAAATCGAGTTTTGGCTTGCTGGGCAAGAAGACCCCCACGAAATTGGCCCAAATCCATTCTTCACGCATGGCATTCATCCGCTCACGCAGTCTGAGCTTGTTGGGGTTTTATCCTTCACGTTTTTATCAATTCCCCTGCATTTTCCCATGCTAGTAACTCATTTTTGCATATACAGTAGCTTGGGAGAGAAGGGCCACAATTTGGGGACTGTATGGAGGTCGTTTTTGCCCCCGAATGTCCAAGGACGTTTTTCTAAAAATGGATTTGGCTTCCCTGGGTTGTTTCCCAATCTTCCCATTTCATTGTTGTGTGTTCCCACGTTTTTCTGAGCTGGTAGAAACCCCATCCTTGGTTTGAACCTATGAGCAGGAGATTCAGGAGTGGAAGAGGACAGATTTGGCTCGAGGAGCCCAATTAAGTATCCATAGCTCAATGGGTGAGCCACTAGCTAGTAATTCACCTCTGTCCATCTCTTAACAGCCCGAGAAACCCAATTGCTGATTGGCTTGGCTGATTCTGGTATATCTTTGGCTATGTGAGAGCCTGCTTTCCCCTTTTTCCTTGTGGAGATCATGCCCAGCTCGGGGGTGGTAGTGGTGCTGAGAGATCGAGGAGCACACTGGCCTACGGTTGGGTGGAACGTTGCAGAAGCGTAGTTGGTTGCTCAGGGATTACCTGGTTTAAGATAAGTATTCTCATTTGCAAATTTGATATTGCTTAAATTAATGATATGGCATAAAAATCGGGAATGTATGATGGATGTGTATTGAAATTACTTCCATTGTGTTTTAAAATAATTCTTCATATTCATATGTCTTTTATATTAAATGAATGCTTACATAATAGTTCATGGGGCTAGATGCCCGGTTTAACGTCATGATCCCCTCCAGATGTTGCAGCCACCATGAGAATCCTAAGGGTGGAGTTGCAAAGCTGTAGGGAAGATAATGAAAGGATGATTAAAGCTCAGGAAGAATATATTCATAAGATAGCCTTTAGAACAAGGTATGGACACTATGAGTTTGTAGTGGTACCATTCGATCTCACAAATGCACCAGCTACATTCATGTGTCTCATGAATAATGTTTTTAGCAAATATTTGTATAAGTTTGTTCTTGTATTCCTAGAGGACATTCTCATCTATTCTAAGAATGAAGAAGAGCATGAAGAACATTTGAGAATGACAATGCAATTACTAAGGGAGCATAAGCTGTATGCAAAGTTGAGCAAATGTGACTTTTATAAAGATAGAATTCATTATTTGGGTCACATCATATCCGACGAAGGAATATCCGTAGACCCTGAGAAGATTGAGGCCATTATGAATTGGGCAACTCCAAGGAATGTGACTGATGTGAGATCTTTTATGGTCCTTGCTGGTTACTACAGGAGGTTTATCGAAGGATTCTCCAAGGTTGCAAACCCGATCACTTCTTTGCAAAAGAAGGGGATAAAATTTGAATGGTCACCAAGATGTGAGGAAAGTTTTCAGCGGTTGAAGAATCTTCTTACAAGTGCACCTATTTTGAAGATTGCAGACCCAGAAAAAAGACTTTGTGGTGTGTACTGATGCATGCAATCAAGGACTGGGAGGAGTTTTTATTGAAGACAACCACGTGATATGCTATGAGTCAAGAAAGTTGAAGGAGCATGAGAAGAACTATGCTACTCATGATATAGAACTTGCAGCCATAGTACATGCCTTGAAGATGTGGAGGCATTACTTAATGGGAAGAAAATTTGAGTTAAGGACAGACCATTGTGGTTTGAAATACTTATTTGATCAGCCAACTTTAAATGCTAGGCAAGCTAGATGGTTGGAATTTTTGTGTGAATTTGATTTTGAGATCAAACACATAAAAGGGAAAGAAAACAAGGTGGCTGATGCACTCAGCAGGAAGGTACGTGAAATGTATGTGGCAACGCTTAGTACTTGCCAACCAGATTTGAAGCAGCAGATTGTTAACCATATGGTTGAGGATGAAGTGTATGAGCAGGTAAAGGGAAAACAGCAGCAGCAAAACCTTGAAAAGAAGTATGAAGGCTATCATTTGGAAGAAGGCGGACTTCTTACTTACCAGAATAGAGTCTATATTCCAAATGCGGCAGATTTGAGGAGGACTGTTATGGATGAAATCCATAAAGCTCCATACTCTGGTCACCCAGGATATCAGAAAACAATTGCTATAGCAAGAAAATATTATTTCTGGCCAGGCATGAAGAAGGACATCGCTGAATACATCTCTAAGTGCATGGAATGTCAGCAGGTGAAGGTTGAACACCAACACCCAGCAGGTTTATTGCACCCAGTGCCAATTCCAGAATGGAAATGGGAAATAATTTCCATGGATTTTATTACAGGATTGCCAATGACTAAGAGACAACATGATTCCCTCATGGTTGTGGTGGACAAGTCAACAAAGGCAGCACATTTTATACTGGTTAAGTCCACACATAAAGCCGATGCCATTGTAGATATTTTCATGAAGGAAATTTTCAGATTACATGGGCTGCCTAAGGCAATAATTTCTGACGGGGATACCAAGTTCACTTCCAATTTTTGGAAAGGTCTCTTTGCCGATTTGGGTACACAGTTGAACTTTAGCACCGCGTACCATCCTCAAACAGACGGGCAAACAGAAAGAGTAAATCAGGTGCTTGAATACATGCTTCGCATGCATGTAATGGACAAGCCATCCAAGTGGGAGGATTATCTACACCTGGTAGAGTTTGCATATAATAATGGGTAGCAAGAATCATTGGGAATGAGTCCATATGAGGCTTTGTATGGAAGAAGGTGTAGGACACCAGTGACTTGGGACAATCCAGTGAACCTAATTGTACTTGGGCCAGAATTTCTTAAGAAAATGGAACAAGAGGTTGTAAAGATCCGACAAAATTTAAAAGCAGCCCAGGATAGACACAAAAGCTATGCAGATAAACATAGAATGCATAGGGAATTCAATGTTGGGGATCATGTGTATCTTAGAGTAAGATCAAGGAAGAGTTCCTTGAAGCTTGGGAGTTGTGCCAAGCTATCACCTAGATATTGTGGGCCATTTGAAGTGCTTGAAAGAATAGGGCCAGTCGCATATAGACTTGCATTGCCTGCCAACACTAAAGCTCATAATGTTTTTCATGTCTCTTTGCTTAAGAAATATGTACATGATCCTAACCATGTGATTAATTGGGATGTGATCTAGGTGGAACCCGAGGGAGAATTCCAAACCAATCCATTGCGCATCCTAGACAAGAAGGTGACATTGCTCCAGAACCGAGCCATCGGACAATTAAAGGTGCAATGGAAGCACTACGGTCCCGATGAGGCTACATGGGAGCTGGAGGATGCCATGAGAGTGGCATATCCATTTTTGTTCAATTTTGATGAGCACTGAGGACAGTGCTAATGTAAGGGGAGGGGTATGTCACGTCCCCATTTTGACCCCCTTCACATTAAATCGTAAATGATGTAAATATTGTAATTCAATCATGGTGAGGAGCTCAAGGCCAAGGCCCCACCATTGATTTAGCGTTTATGTATCGGCAATTAAACTATATGCTTATGACTCTTGTGCTAGATGGGCACAATGTAAATGAGACATCATGTAAATACGAATTTTAATGAAAAATACCCACAACTAGCTATGCAATGCAACGAAGAGATGGGGCATGGTTCTACAAGGAATAGGGAGGGAAATTATTCAAACCCTTGAGCCAATGGTGTTAATCCATGTGTCAATGGGGAAACCCATAAACCACCAACTACCCATTTTGTCTCATGCACCCAATCATTTAATTCTTCCAAAGATTGGTTGGAGAAGTTATTGTCTTGGGATTGGAGAAGTATGGCAGCCAGATTTTCGTGCATGGGCAAGCCATCAACCTGAAAATTGTATTTTTGGCTTGTTGGGCAAGAAAACCCCCACGAAATGCTGCCTAAGGAAATTCCTCAGGCATTACGTCCTTCCTCTCACGCAGACTGAGCTCACTGGAAGTTATCCTCACGTTTTTCACCATAACCCTGCGTTTTTCCATGCCCAGGAACTCATTTTTGGTATTTTGCAGCAGCTGGGGAAGGAGGGACGCGATTTTGGACTGAGGGAGAGGTCGTTTTTTCCCTTGGGGCGTTTTTTTGGAATGGGTTGCTCTCCTAGTCGAATTTTCCTAGTTGCCAATTCGTTTTGAGTCTACCCACGTTTTTCTGAAGCTCAGGAAACCCCACCTCATGCATTCCACTATTGAAACGTTTTTCTCATGCTCAGCAAGTGTAGTTTTGCTTTTATGAGCATCCTTGTTTGATTTGAACCTGTAAGCAAGAAACTGGAGTGGTAGTGGACAGAATTAGCTTGATAAACCTAGTGTAGGGAGTAACCTCTCAAGAAGATCAAGAGGGCTGGCTACTTTTCTATGCACACCCTGAGAGCACTAGAAAGGAAGGTATGGCTTGAGGGACTGTGTGGCAGTGAAGAGAATACTTCCTGGTGTTGGGTGTGTAGGCATTGTGAGTGCCAAGCTGGATAGATCTGGGAGGGGTACCCATAGCTCTGTGGTTGAGCTCACTAGCTTAGCAATTCTTCCTTTCCATCTCCTAGTAGCCTGATAAACCCAATTGTAGATTGGCTTGGCTCATCTTGGTGTATGCTTGGCTATGTGTGAGTCTGCTGTTCCCTGGTTCCTTGTAGAGATCATGCCCAACTCGGGGGTGGCAGTGGTGCTGAGAGATTGAGGAGCACACTGGCCTACGGTTGGGTGGAACGTTGCAGTTGCATAGCCAGTTGCTTGGGGCTACTGTTATAAGATAAGTATTCTCCTGTATATTCTTGCAATTATTTAATTGATGGATATCTGAATGTATGGTGATGGTGTAAATGATGTTACTTCCGCTGTGTTATAAAAATAGTTATGCATCTACATTTCTCTATTATATTATGTGAATACTTATGTAATAAGTTCATGGGGCTAGATGCCCAGTTTAGTATCATGTCCGTTATGCACTTTCATATGTATATGTATATTTTCATTTTAATTCGAATGTTTGTTTACTATGTATGGGGCTGGATGCCCGGTTTAACATCACGATCCTCTCCATCTAGTTGGTATGATGGGAGGGGACGTGACAGAATGGTATCAGCAACGGAAGCCTTCGCCGAATGGCTCCGCAGTTGCGGGAGCATTCGCCGAATGGCTCCGCAGTTGTGGGAGCATTCAACGAATGGCTCCGCAGTTGCGGGAGCATTCAACGAATCGCCCCACCATTGCGGAAGCGTTCGCCAAAACTGCTCCGCAATTGCGGAAGCGTTCGGTGAATTGCTTCGCAATTGTGGAAGCGTTCGGAGAACTGGCCCGCAACGGCGGTGCAAAAAAAAAAAAAAGAGTAAAGTGACGAAAACTTGATTTTTGGATAGCAGGAACATCCGGACTCAGAATGCGATGATTCCTGTGGGACTCGGAGGCCATTGACGAGGGCCATGAAAGAACCAGTGAAGACCCCGAGCCCATTACACTCCGATTTGACAGAAAATGGATAGTAGTGACTTTTGAAGGACGGAATCCCGAGGCTTGACAGAAGGTCGGTTTGAGCTAAAATTGATCAGGCGCGGCCATGAGGCAAGCATAGTGTTAACTTCAGAATCTTGGAGCCAAAATCCAAAGGATGTGGAGTCAGGGTGAGCAAGAAGGCCAAAAAGCACTGTTCCGGGCCACTTTTTAGGGATTTTGAAAAGCTGATGGACAGTAAAAGTGACCCTAGATGTGGGAATTAGAAATTTTACTGAACTAGACATTTCATATTCTCATTAAGATGGACAGTTTCCGTTAGACGAAGATTTTTCAGAAATGCACCGTTTGGGAGATAGCCATTTTTGGCCAAAAATTTGGAATTTTGGAAAAATGTGAAAAGTGAGAAGTAGTAAAACCCAGAAATTCATAGAAGATGAATGGTGCATTGGAATTGAAATCCATGAATTGCTAAGTGTTCCTTGTTATATGGAATAACTTTTCCCGATAGATAAGTTTTTGTGATTCCTCATAGATTTTCTTCTGGAGGTGGCTAAAGTTGGCATTCTGGACCAAAATGCAACTGTGTAAAATGTGCAGAATTGGGGTGAAACTTGTCATTTTTGAAGAGATGCAGTTTCCGCACCCGATGTCAGAATGGAGCATGAAGACAGGCACTGGAAAGCTTGTCCAGCACGGAACAATGATGCATGACCAGAGTTCAAATGAGGTCTACATATATCATAGATATTTAGTGCAGAAGAGTGCCAGCGGCTGTTTTGACAAACAAATTTTGTTGTCAATATGGGCAATTTCTACAATTGCATGATATGGAATGGGAATTCCATGTTACGAGGAAGGATCGAAAGGGGAAGAATTCCTTAAACCCCTGTTTTCTATCATACTTATAATTATGAAATTGTCATATGGCATAAAAATGTTAAAAATGTAAGGGATTACATAGATGTATATGCACTAGATGGCATCTTAACAAACATTGCATAGTACATATGGAAATGCTTGTGCATAAATGAGATATTGCATATTGGTAGAATAATGAAGTCTGCATATGCAATGAACCACTAAAGGAGAATATTGTGGTTGATAATCACTATTGATGTTGGTATTGGTTGTAGGACCAAAGATAACAAAGAGCATGGCTAAATGTGCTGAGGAGGTTGCTGCATGAAGCCAACAACCTTATGTAGAAAGGATGGTGCAACAAATCTATGATCATAAAGTTGGCAAAAGGAATGAGTAGCCTTGGTAAGAGACCAACTGATCAGGTAACATCAGGCGATGTTAATGGTAACCATGCAGGTAATGATTATTGGTGCCAAATTGCATGAATGTTGAAAGAGGATTTGGTAAGATCTCTTCAACTATGTTTGAGCTATGTTGAGTTAGTTTGCCTGTGATATTGAATACCGATTGGGACTGTTAACCTACCAATCTTGGTAAGGTGTGGGTAAGTGAAGGAAATGATCCTTACACCCTATGACTGTTTAGAAATCTCAATGCATTCATATGAATTTATATCATGCCATGTGTATGTTGGTTATGTGCCTAATAACCAAAGCAAGTGAGGACTAGTGGTCCTAATTATGGTAATGCAGAATAGTAAGTACATGAAGAGCCAAATCATGATCGATGGGCTACTAGAATGCTCTGTGGAAGGACAGAGTCGTATGAATGATATGACTGTGAAATAATGAGTATTCATGATTTATTTAAGTTGCATGGATAGTGTGACTATGTCTTGAAATTCTATTGTGATAATGATGTATATATATAAATGTATATATATATTTCATTGCATTTCAAATGTTAAACAGCTGAAGGTGTTTGAATTATTGAGTATTATAATTCTGAGATCACTTCAGTAACTGTTATGGCAATAAATGATTATGTGCGTAGATACTTACAAAGCATTTGGCTGATTGAAGTTTCATATTTCAGGTAGATTGCTTTGGGCATGGCAAATATGGATAAGTCCATGATGAAGATTGGAATCTACCGTGAACAAGAGCCAAACAATATGAGGATAAGCCTCATTGCTAAGCAAATCAATTTCTGTAGGAGACAGAATTGTAAAATTCATGTTGAATTTAATTATTAATGTTATTGATTGGTTATGAAACAATCACATTTGAAGCTTATTGCTAAATGTTGCTGACTGTTTGGCTATTTGATGAAGTGTGCCGGGATGACACATTGCAGGAAGACCAGGTGTGATGGCCTGTAGAAGCCAAACTAGATGGGAAGGATCCCATGCTTAGGAAATGGGTTTCAGGTGAAACGCCATTGATAATGTCTCAGCCAAACCGCATGTCGGTAAACCATGAAAGTGAGATGGTAAAGCTATGCCCAGAAGGCATGTGAGACACATCTGCAAAATGAATGAGTATTCTGTGACCCTAGACAAGAGCATTCATGTATAAATTATTAGGGTTAATATGCAGAGCATGCTCTATTTTATTTATATCATTGCATACTGCTTGAGTATGATTAGGGCCTACATGGCGCACATCAGGAAGGGGGTGCACACCTTTTCTAGTGCTGGGTCATGATAGGGTTCCCAATATTGACTACACCCTAAGGGAATGGACGCATTCCTGGTGTTTCAATACTTGGTAGTGAATGATATGGAATATGGTTAAGAATTGAACAACCATACTGATGAGCTTTCTTATCCTTCTTGTGTTGTCAGCCTACACAGATGCAGATTGATACTGCACATTAAAGGGAAAAGTGAAGAAGGGTACGCAAGGAGACTGTATGGGAATTGGAAACCTTTCTATGCTCACGTGAAATATTACCAGAAGGGATGGAAAGGCCCGAAGAGCTATGTAATAAGAGAAGGTATCATCCTTGTGTGAGTAGGGGTCATGTAACCTACAGTCAAGAAAGTCACCTATGAATTTCCTAAAAAGGAACCACCGATTTGCACAAGAGAAGGAGTGGCATCCTTGTATAAACCAAGAGTTGATGTGTGTGAAGGGTTACAATGCAAGAAGGTGTGGTGACATTGGTAAAGGCGTGAAATCTCTATTGGGACAGCAGTGGGAGGGAGGGCGTCGAGGACTGACTGAAAACCCTGAGATACCTATGGCTCCATAGTAGATCCTTGACTAGTCAGGTGGCGCAGTTTCCTTTCATTGGTCGATGACCCAGACGAATGTGCTAGCTCGGAACTGGAGAGGGCCAACCAGGTATGGGGTTGGTTGGGCACCACCAAATGCTTGGTAAATCTAGCCGATGGGGAGGTGTACTGGTTAAGCATTAACTATATCCAAGTCCATAGGCGATCCCAAGGCTTGCAAAGCGAAGCAGGATCCTGTGGACCAGAGGGGCAATGCACAATACAGATAAGTATTCATTTTCATTTATGTCTTGTTTGGAATAATGAAGATTACAGGTATAAATATTTTAACAGCTAAGCTGATACACTATTGTTTCTTTGTTGGAAACCTTGGTCGTTGCAGGAAGGCAAGACCCTGAAAGACTATTAATTGCTGGTAAATCCAAAGAGAAAATGAGTGGGTGATATAAATTGCTGGTAAATCCAGAGAGTAAATGAGTGGGCGATATAAATTATTAAGAAATCCAAGGAGTAGCGGGTTGAATGCTATAAAGTTCTTGATAAGTCCAGAGAGTGACTAGTTGGGCATTAACTACTTGATGTTGTGGAGCAGCCAGCGTGCTGGCCAAACATTCCCTTAAACAATTGATAAAACCAGTCAGCGTACTGGCCTGACATTTCCTGTTCGAAGGGTTGTGGAGTAGCCTGCGTGCTGGCCCAACCTTCATTGTTGTATCCACGGGAAATCCAATGCTTGGAAAGCGAAGAAGGATCCCGTGGAATAAAGTAAAGACCTCCAATGCAGATAAGTATTCAGTTACCATGCAGCTTCTTGCTTATGAATATACGTGTGTATATGATTTGGTTATGAGTTCCTAAACTCTTGTTTAGAGATAAAACCCTATGGAAATAAACTAAACATGTGAATTGATTCAATGTTTGAGTGTAGGTACTATTGGAAGCAAGGACTATGAACGCATCATAGGGATGCAGATGGACATGTGACCATCCTAAAGAGCTCAGTATGAGCAGTAATGAAAGATGGTGCTAGTGGAACTGTGTGGGTCCTAGCAGCCAAAGGTTCTGTAAGCGACAATGGGGAAGGGTTCCCTGGTTGAAAGCCATTAGACAGACCTTAGACACTAAAGTGTCGTAGCCAATAAAGGGCAAGTCAAAGCATTCACATTGAAGTGAAAGAGACTAAGGAGCATGAAACCACAGCGATGGTGCAGCTCCATAATAGAACAAGACTAAGAGGGAGAAACCCCTACTCTTCTCTTTCCTTTTGATTGATGCATTTATAAAACAAAAGATTGTTGAGTGCATATCATGGCTGAAAAAAAAAAAATTGTGTTTAATTGCTTGAGAAGAATTGTGAATGCTGAAATACTAAATTTCCTGTGAAAGGAGGAACATGAATGAGTTCATGTGTATGTTGGGAAAGCATGAAAGTATGGAAGTCCCATGAATAAAGCATGGACATTCCATGTCAATTGAGAAAATAATTGACTAATCTTAATGTTTATGTTATGCTTGTCCTAACAAAGAATTCCCATGATGAATTTCACAGGTAAGAAAGTGAAACCATTGGTTGCAGCCGGCACAAGAAAGTGTTGCTAGTAAGCAAGGTGTGTTCAGTTGTGCCCATTGACCATGGAAGCAGACCGAGGGCTATTAGAGTTGGCTAAAAGTCTTCTTCAAACAATTGCCAGGACCCAAGAGAATCTTGGGGAGATGCTCAAGCTACATAGGCAACAGAATGAGATAAACCATGAGGCTTTGCATGACTCTATTCGTCTGCAAAAAGAGGTAAAAAGCATTCTGGGAGCAATCAGCAAAGGAAAGGAAAGTGGGTCAATGAAGAAGCATTCATCCAATGGTCCGATTAAGAAACGTCCTAGGTGGGAAGAGTCAAAGGAAATGGACCAGGAAAAGGTAAAGCCACCAATGAAATGTTGAGGATGTGGAGAAAATCATTGCCTCCGTGGGTGCCCAACAAGAGAATATCAAGGGGGTAGCAACCATAAATTCCCCAGGTTCGTGGACCAGTTGGAAGGAAAAGGAAAAGAAGGAATTGTTTTGGAACGATGTCCTCATGCAAAGCTAGAAGGTCCTAGCCAGCAAGAGCAGCTTGTCAAGACCAAAGGACTTAGTCCTGAAAGGCCCAAGTAAAGGGTGAATTGCAGGACAAACCTACCACATTTTTGTGAATTTTGGACATACGTAAAGTGGGTATTTATTTTCCGAAGTGTTGGAACATCGAGGACAGTGTTATTCCAAGGGGAGGGGAATGTAACGTCCCCATCTTGACCCTATTGCATTAATATTGTAAATGATGTAAATATTGTTATTTAGTCATGGTGAGGAGCTCAAGGCCAAGGCCCCGCTATTGATTTATCGTTCTATGTATCGGCGATTAGAATAGATGCATATGGATCTTGTGCTAGCTGTGCACATTGTAGAATCAGACATCATGTAAATATGCAACTTTTAATGAAAAACCCACAACCAGCTATGCAATGCAACAAAGAGATGGGGGCATGATCTTTACAAGGAATAGGGAGGGAAAATAACCAAACCTTTGAGCCATGGTGTTAAGCCATTTCATTGAGGAAACCCATGAACTCTCAACTACCCATTTGGTCTCATGCACCCAATCATTTAATTCTTCCAAGAATTGGTTGAGACAATTAATGCCTTGGGATGGGAGAGGTATGGTTGTCAATTTTCGTGTATGGGCAAGACAGCAACCTGGAAAATTGAGTTTTGGCTTGCTGGGCAAGAAAACCCCCACGAAATTGGCCCAAAGCCATTCTTCACCCATGTCATTCATCCGCTCATGCAGTCTGAGCTTGTTGGGGTTTTATCCTTCACGTTTTTCTCAATTCCCCTACATTTTCCCATGTTGGTAACTCATTTTTGCATATACAGTAGCTTGGGAGAGAAGGGCCATGATTTGGGGACTGTATGGAGGTCGTTTTTGCCCCCGAATGTCCAAGAACGTTTTTCTAAAAATGGATTTGGCTTCCCTGGGTTGTTTCCCAATCTTCCCATTTCATTTTTGTGTGTTCCCACGTTTTTCTGAGCTGGTAGAAACCCCATCCTTGGTTTGAACCTGTGAGCAGGAGATTCAGGAGTGGAAGAGGACAGATTTGGCTCGAGGAGCCCAATTAAGTATCCATAGCTCAATGGGTGAGCCACTAGCTAGTAATTCACCTCTGTCCATCTCTTAACAGCTTGAGAAACCCAATTGCTGATTGGCTTGGCTGATTCTGGTATATCTTTGGCTATGTGAGAACCTGCTTTCCCCTTTTTCCTTGTGGAGATCATGCCCAGCTCGGGGGTGGCAGTGGTGTTGAGAGATCGAGGAGCACATTGGCCTACGGTTGGGTGGAACGTTGCAGAAGCATAGCTGGTTGCTCAGGGATTACCTGGTTTAAGATAAGTATTCTCATTTGCAAATTTGATATTGCTTAAATTGATGATATGGCATAAAAATCGGGAATGTATGATGGATGTGTATTGAAATTACTTCCGCTGTGTTTTAAAATAATTCTGCATATTCATATGTCTTTTATATTAAATGAATGCTTACATAATAGTTCATGGGGCTAGATGCCCGGTTTAACATCACAATCCTCTCCATCTAGCTGGTATGATGGGAGGGGACGTGACACTGAATACAACCTTCTTGGGAAAACTAGTATGTGTCATTTGATACACAGAAAGCGGGTTCGAAAATAGAGAAGGAACATAAAGAAAATTTTGAAAACTGCCATGTTCTAAATGGATTGTACCTTTGCCTTTCGATGAAATTTGTGAATCATATCCCATATGGATGGAGATGTAGCTTTCAGAGTCCAATGATGAGAAATACTCTTTTCTTTCAAGCATGTGATTTGAATCTCCTGAATCTATGAGAAGATCCGTTGAATTCAAAACACTTGACATGAGTGCATGACCTCTTTTTGGATGATCAGTATTGTTCTTCTTCCTTATGCCATCTCGAAGAGTGATACTGTTATTCTCCAAGAGAAGGTCCATCTGATCAATAGTTTTATTCATGCATCATATTTCAGGATTAAAGACCCTACCATAGTAAGTACACTTTGTCTTCTCCTTTCCCTTTTGCTTATCTTTTCTTGAACCTGAGGGCTCATCTACCTGCTTGGTCTTCTCCTTCTGCTTAGGATGATCAAACTTGGTCTTCTCTTTTTTATTTTGCTTTCCTATAGCATCCAAATCCTTGAGTCCTCCAACAAACATGGCTTGATATTTGGAGGATCTCATGGAACCCATCTGAACAAGCTTGTCATGTTGTTTTGTTAAGGACTCAATGGATGCATTCAAGGATGCCATATTTCAATTCATAATGGTGAGTTTTCCCAAATGAAAAGTAGAGACAACCACTGAATAATCTGCTCCTAGTTTCAAAAGGATTTAAAGGATCAACTAATCATCCTTATTCTCGACACCACATTGCTTCAACTGAAGCACCAAATTCTTGAACTTGGTGAAAAACTCATTAATGGTCTCGAAATTTCTAGGATTGAGGGAAATCAATTCATTCTCTAATTGATAAGACCTCATATAATACTGTTTTCTGAAGAGTGTGGAAAGTTGTTCCCATACTTCTTTCACAGTCTTCAATCCACTGAGATGGAAAAAAAGGTCTTTCAAAATATCGAGACGTAAGAAACCATAAGCTTCTCAAGCTTATTGAAGAACTTGCACTTCTCTATAGCTGCATTAGGCTCTGGTTCTGTGCCCATAGTAACTCTCTAGAGTCCCTTGGAGTGCAATACTATATCTATATCATCCTTCCACTGATGATAGTTGAAAGGAGTAAGAAGATGGTTAGAAGAAGATTCTATCTCTGCTATAGTGAATGCAATAGGAGGCTATGAGAAACCTGTAGTAAAAAACAAACAAACAATATTTAAGTCGACAACCTGCACTTTTCAAGTTGCATCACATCCGACATAGCCTATCAAGCAAGCTTGATAAGTCACATACAAAATTATCCAGGATTTGTGTGGAATTTTTTTTTCTTCTGGTGTAGTGTTGGAATATTTTTTAGCAAACTTGCCCAATCCTCATCTGAAGAAGAACTCTCTAGAAGAGTTTCCTTGTCCTTCCATGGCTCTGATACCATGTAAAATTCAAGCACATTAGATCTAGGAAACAAGAACAACAATTACTAGAGATCCATGTGACAAATTGTGTGTCGAAACACTAATGCAGAAGGTTTGCAGCAGGGCATGCATATCATTAACTCAGAATATGATTACAATGTGTAACAATGGCAATAATAGCCAAGCAATTCGATTCCTATGGAGTTCATCCAATTGAATGCATGAGAGTGGCTTACTGGTAAGTTAAAACCACTCAGCACATCAGTTAGCCACTTAACTTCCAAGTAATCGACTCTAACAGACTCTGAAACTGTCAAAATTATTCGAACTGTATCTAGAACTCAACTGAATGCCCAAATTTAGGGGAGGGCTCCTTTCTGACTTCAATTAACTGATATTTAGATGAAATTACGCAAAATTAGGTCAAACTGAGCAGCAGGGCGCATTTCTAACTCTAGTTAGTTGTTTGTTTGGTGAAACACACCTAGTTGGACTGACTAGGGCAAATTTATCATGCAAATCACCCTAGTTGGCTGCTTGAATGGTGGAGGCGGCCCAATGTTGAATATTGTAACTTCAAAGAATATTATATTTGTACTTTATTATTCCGGAGATGTTTCATCCCTCCGAGGTAACCCTATTATGTATCCGGAGATGTTTATTCCTCCGAGAGTTTGTATTAACTAGGGTTATTAGACCCACCATGTGGGGGTTGGCCCTGTGGTTATATTTTTGGGGTTATTAGACTTCTCCAGGAGAGGTCAGCCCCATTAGGTCTTTTAGTGAGTTAGGAGTCAGTATAAATAAGAGAGGTGAACTCCTCATTAGATCATTCACTCACTTGTGGAAGAGTGCGCACTTGTCTGGGAGATCTGCTAAGGAGACAAAGAAGGAAGGAGCACATCTTGTATTTTGGTTGATCATCTTATTGAGGAAAGCTTTGCTGAGTTTTCTACCCCATGAGGGTTTCCCAGGGTATATTGTGTGTCTATCTTGTGATTGTGTTTCTTTCAGTGATCTTGCTTGTCTATTTGGTTTAAACTTAACATGGTATCAGAGCTAGACTGAATAGGACATCTTTCACAAGGTAAGAATACCTCTCTCTCTCTCTCTTTGGTGAAGTTAGGGTTTCAGCCCAAAGTTGGTATTATTGATTTTTGGTTGCATGGCTGGATAGCTCTTTTCAATACCTTTCTTTTGAGCTATAGATCGAACTTTTTGGTTGGGTAGAACTCCGGGAAATCCAAACCCTAATTCTACCAAAAGTGCGATACGTCAGAATTTGGTTTTAGAAAAAAAAGTTGTAATTTTTGAATTCTGATTACATGGCTGGATAGCCCTTCTCAAGAGCATTCTTTTGAGCTATAGATCGAACTTTTTGGTTGGGTAGAACTCCGAGAAAGTCAAACCCTAATTCTACCAAAAGTGCGATAAAATTCTGTTCCAGATTCCAGAAAAGTGAAAAGTAACTTCCCAGGTAAGTCTACTCTGTCTCTTGGACTCCCCCAAGAGAATATGGCTCCAAACACTAAGCTTGAAGACAAGCTAGAAGGTATAGAGAATTTCCGGGCATGGAAATACAGAATTGGTCTCATTCTTGAGGAGAATGATCTTGCTCATTATATCAAGGAGGAAGTTGCAGAACCAGAAGAAGATGAAGCCAAAGAAAAACACAAGAAGGATTTGATTAGGGCAAAGAGAATCATAGCTGATTCTATTAAAGACCACTTGATTCCCCAAGTGGCTTCCAAGAAGACTCCAAAGGAAATGTATGATGCCCTAGGAAGAATGTATGAAGGAAAGAACATCAATAGGAAGATGAATCTAAGGACTCAGTTGAAGAGTACCAAGATGCACAAAGGAGAATCCATTCAAGACTACTTCTCAAGAGTCTCTCTAATCAAAGAGCAACTAGATGCCATTGGTGATACTCTTGATGAAGATGAACTTGTGATGACAGCTCTAAATGGTCTCACTAGACCTTGGGAGTCATTCATTCAAACTATGTGTGCCAGAAAAGAAAGTATCAAGTTTGATGTAGTTTGGGAGGATTGTGTACAAGAGGAGGCTAGGGTTGCAAATCGAGAAGCCTTTCTCAAAGAGGATGACCAAGCCTTGGCTACCCACACCAAAAGAAGAAGGAGTCTATCCTACTCCAAGAAGGGTAGTCACAAGGAGTCTCATCCTCCTCACAGATTTCATAAGAAAAGAGGATCTAATCAAAGAAGGGATTACTCTTCTTTCTAGTGCTATTCTTGTCACAAAATAGGACACATTGCTAGACATTGCCCTCTACAGAAGAAAAAGGGTACTTACTACAAAAGACACCAAGCACATCTTGCAGAAGATGATTGTGAAGAAGAAGAAGTAGAGGAAGAAAGGTCTAACAATAAAAGGCCTAGAGATGAAGAGGAAGAAGAAGAAAGGACCTTCATCAAAAGAAGGTCAAGAAGAAATACAGAAGAAGATGCAGAAGAATATGTTCTCTTCTCCGCACTCTCTGGAGCTATAACCCCTGGAGAAGGTACATGGCTTATTGACAGTGGTGCTTCAAAGCACATGACAGGACAGAAAAGGACTCTCTCAAATCTTGAAGAAAAGACTTCTCCTCAAAAGGTATCTCTAGGAGATGACTATCAATATCCCATTAAGGGAATTGGTGAAGCAAACTACAAACTCGATTCTGGAACTCCCATGAAGATGAAGGAAGTTTTATATGTTCCAGGATTGAAGAAGAATTTGCTTTCAATCTCAGCTTTAGACAAGAAAGGCTATAGAGTTGCATTCATTGATGGACAAGTGTTAATGTGGTCCAAAGGAAAATCTATTAAGGATGCAATTGTTATTGGTGAAGAGGAAGGAGGTTTATACAAACTCAAGGGTCATCTGGAAGCTGCTCTTGTTCATGAAACCTCTAGCCCCAGTGAGCTATGGCATAGAAGACTAGCCCACATTAACTACAAAGCCTTACCCTATGTAAGCAAGGTGGTCATAGGACTACCATATTTGAAGGTTGATCATGATGGCTCATGTAAAGGATGTAAGAAAGGGAAGAATGTCAAGAACCCCTTTCCAAAGAGTGAAACAAAGACTAAGGGTATCTTGGAGTTAATACACTCAGATGTATGTGGTCAAATGCCCACCACCTCTCTAAGTGGATTTGAATACTATCTTTCATTCATTGATGATCATTCAAGGAAAACTTGGATATACTTTCTAAAGGGTAAGAATGAAGTTTTTGGAAAGTTCAAAGAGTTCAAGGCTCTAATAGAAAATCTCTCAGAAAAGAAAATCAAGATTCTCAGAACAGACAATGGTGGAGAATATACTTCAAAAGAGTTTGAAGAATTCTGTAAAGAAGCTGGAATCAAGAGAGAACTAACCACTCCCTACAATCCCCAACAAAATGGGGTTGCAGAAAGGAAAAATAGAACCATCATGGAAGCTGTGAAGACTATGATACATGACCAGGATCTTCCCATGTATCTATGGGCTGAAGCAGCCAGAACAGCAGTATATGTTCAAAACAGATTATCTCATAGTGCTCTTGATTTCAAAACTCCAGAAGAAGTGTTTTCTGGAAAGAAGCCCGAGGTAAGCCATCTTAAAATATTTGGGTGTCCTGTGTACATCCACATTCCAAAGGAAAAGAGAACCAAGTTGGATCCTTCTGGTAAGAAAGGAATATTTGTTGGTTACTGTGAATCATCCAAAGCTTTCAGGATCTACATACCAGGCTTTCATCATATAGAAATCAGTAGAGATGTAACTTTTGATGAAGAAGCAGCTCTCAAGAAATCAAGAAAATGCCAACTAGAAGAAATCTATGAAGAAGATTCTTCTTCTAGAAACTCAGAAGCTGTTCACATCCCTGAAGACATTTCCCCAGAGGATCATGACATGTTGGAACCACAAGAACCTCCTATCTCAGATTTATCAAAGAAAAGAAGGCTAGCATGGGCTAGAGATATTATCCAAGGGGCTGAAAAATATGGTGCTCCTGAAGGCTCCATTAGAGAAAGAAAGAAACCAAAGCTAGTGTCCAACTATATGGCCTTGATGTGTGATCTTGTGGATCAACTACCTACTAGTTATGAAGAAGCAGCTCAAAAGAAAGAATGGGTAGAAGCAATGACAGAAGAATATCAGTCGATAATGAAAAATGATGTTTGGGATATAGTCCCCAAACCAAGAGATAAAAGTGTAGTTTCTTCCAAATGGATTTTCAAGATAAAACATGTTGCAGATGGTAGCATTGAAAAATACAAGGCAAGGTTTGTAGCCAGAGGATTCTCTCAAAAGGAAGGAATTGAATATGAAGAAACATTTGCACCTGTTGCTAGGTATACTTCAATTAGAACTATCATGGCACTTGCATCCATGATGAAATGGAAATTACATCAAATGGATGTTAAGACAGCTTTTCTGAATGGTGTAATTGAAGAAGAAGTATACATAGAACAACCTCAAGTTTTTGAGGTCAAAGACGGAAGGACACATGTATGCAAATTGAAAAAGGCATTATATGGATTGAAGCAAGCTCCCAGGGCTTGGTACGGAAGGATTGACAGTTTCTTAACTAGCATGGGTTTTACCAAAAGTAAAGCTGACCCCAATCTTTATATTAAAGTGATGGTTGATGAACCTGTTATATTGCTGTTATATGTAGATGATCTATTTCTAACCGGAAATGAGAATCAAATCATTGAAAGCAAGAAGAAGCTTTCTTCAGAATTCGAAATGAAAGATCTCGGATTAATGCACTACTTCTTAGGCCTAGAAGTGTGGCAAGAGCCAAAAGGAATCTTTCTAAATCAAGGTAAGTATACTGTGGAGATTCTCAAAAGATTTGATATGTTGGATTGTAAAGCCATGGCCACTCCTATGAACTCCAACCTGAAACTATTAGTTAATGATTCATCAGAACTAGTGGACATAACCCTATATAGACAAATCATTGGATCATTGATGTATTTGACAAATACTAGGCCGGATATATGCTTTGCTGTAAATACCCTAAGTCAGTATCTAGTAGAACCTAGAAAGGTTCACCTTATAGCTGCAAAGCATATAATGAGGTACCTAAAAGGTACAGTGGACTTTGGCCTATACTATCTTGGAGGTAATGAACTCAAGTTACATGGCTACTCAGATTCTGATTGGGCAAGTAGTGTCTCAGACAGAAAAAGTACTTTAGGTGGATGTTATGGCCTTGGATCTGCCATGATCTCCTGGTTCAGCAAGAAACAATCTAGTGTGGCCCTCAGTACTGCTGAAGCAGAATACATAGCTGCTTGCTCTGCCAGCTATGAAGCAGTGTGGCTTCGGAAACTCTTATCTTGAATTTTTGACTTAGAAATGGATCCCACTGTGATTATGTGTGATAATCAAAGCTGCATTAAGATGACTGAAAATCCTGTGTTCCATGATAAGTCAAAACACATTGAGATCCGTTACTTCTATATACGAGAAATGGTGCAGAAAGGAGCCATCAAGCTCGAGTACATAAGCATTGAGGATCAGATTGCCGATATCCTGACTAAACCTTTGTCTCGAGTAAAGTTTGAACACTTCCGAGACATGCTTGGTATAGTCCAGAAGGACCCTCCTCGAAAGGGGGAGTAGTATAGTATTTGATAACAATTTTGTTTTGTTGCACTTAGCTACTTACAATTATTTAGATTTAGAACTCTTATATATCTTTTATTTTTATGGATAAATGTTTTGATATTAAATGTATTAGTCAGAATACATGCTAGATGTATACATGTTTTGGTGTGATGTATACATGTTTTGATGTTAGATGTATTAGTGAGAATACATGCTAGATGTATACATGTTTTGGTGTGATGTATACATGTTTTGATGTTAGATGTATTAGTAAGAATACATGCTAGTTGTGACGTATACATGTTTCTATGATTAGATGTATTAGTGAGAATACATGCTACATGTGATACATGCTTTTGGATACTTGTACCTGTATAGATGAGAATACAGAAGGGGATTGGATCATCCCTGGACTTTCAGTCCTAAAGAGAGCCGTAGACGTAAGGTCTCCGAGAATGAAGTCCTTGGTGGACAGTTGAGGGGATTGGATCATCCCTTGACTTTCAGTCCTAAAGAGAGCCGTAGACGTAAGGTCTCCGAGAATGAAGTCCCTGGTGGACAGTTGAGGGGATTGGATCATCCCTGGACTTTCAGTCCTAAAGAGAGCCGTAGACGTAAGGTCTCCGAGAATGAAGTCCTTGGTGGACAGTTGAGGGGATTGGATCATCCCTGGACTTTCAGTCCTAAAGAGAGCCGTAGACGTGAGGTCTCCGAGAATGAAGTCCTTGGTGGACAGTTGAGGGGATTGGATCATCCCTGGACTTTCAGTCCTAAAGAGAGCCGTAGACGTGAGGTCTCCGAGAATGAAGTCCTTGGTGGACAGTTGAGGGGATTGGATCATCCCTGGACTTTCAGTCCTAAAGAGAGCCGTAGACGTGAGGTCTCCGAGAATGAAGTCCTTGGTGGACAGTTGAGGGGATTGGATCATCCCTGGACTTTCAGTCCTAAAGAGAGCCGTAGACGTGAGGTCTCCGAGAATAAAGTGATGGGGATTGCATCATCCCGGAACCACTAGTTCAAAATGTACGTGATGGGGATTGCATCATCCCGGAACCACTAGTTCAAAATGTACATGATGGGGATTGTATCATCCCTGGACCTTGGTCCCTGAATTGATCCGTAGACGTATGGTCTTCGAGAATAAAGTGATGGGGATTGCATCATCCCGGAACCACTAGTTCAAAATGTACGTGATGGGGATTGCATCATCCCGGAACCACTAGTTCAAAATGTACGTGATGGGGATTGTATCATCCCCGGACTTTGGTCCCTGAATTGATCCGTAGACGAATGGTCTCCGAGAAAGTGATTTTATTGATGATGTGGTTACTTGTATCGGTAGGATACTTGTATTGATGATGTGGTTACTTGTATCGGTAGGATACTTGTATTGATGATGTGGTTACTTGTATCGGTAGGATACTTGTATTGATGATGTGGTTACTTGCATCGGTAGGATACTTGTATTGATGATGTGGTTACTTGTATCGGTAGGATACTTGTATTGATGATGTGGTTACTTGTATCGGTAGGATACTTGTATTGATGATGTGGTTACTTGTATCGGTAGGATAGTTGTATTGATGATGTGGTTACTTGTATCGGTAGGATACTTGTATTGATGATGTGATTACTTGTATCGGTATAGATACTTGTATTTGATCATGTGATGACGATGCTGCTAATCATGTGATGACGATGCTGCTGATCATGTGATGACGATGCTGCTAATCATGTGATGACGATGCTACTGATCGTGTGATGACGATGCTGCTAATCGTGTGATGACGATGCTGCTGATCGTGTGATGACGATGCTGCTGATCATGTGATGACGATGCCGATGCTGCTGATCATGTGATGACGATGCTGCTGATCGTGTGATGACGATGCTGCTGATCATGTGATGACGATGCTGCTGATCGTGTGATGACGATGTTGCTGATCGTATGATGACGATGATGCTGATCGTGTGATGACGATGCTGCTGATCATGTGAAGACGATGCTGAAAATCGTGATGTTGATATTGACATTGATGTACCAGTAACTGTTTGAGTTACTGATGAAGACAAATTGAAGAAAGCTTCCGATGATTTATAGATGTATCATGTATAGTGACTCCTTGCTCCTGCAGATGCTGTTATAATATCCTTCTCGTTAAGGGGGAGTGTTGAATATTGTAACTTCAAAGAATATTATATTTGTACTTTATTATTCCGGAGATGTTTCATCCCTCCGAGGTAACCCTATTATGTATCCGAAGATGTTTATTCCTCCGAGAGTTTGTATTAACTAGGGTTATTAGACCCACCATGTGGGGGTCGGCCCTGTGGTTATTTTTTTTGGGTTATTAGACTTCTCCAAGAGAGGTTGGCCCCATTAGGTCTTTTAGTCAGTTAGGAGTCAGTATAAATAAGAGAGGTGAACTCCTCATTAGATCATTCACTCACTTGTGGAAGAGTGCGCACTTGTCTGGGAGATCTACTAAGGAGACAAAAAAGGAAGGAGCACATCTTGTATTTTGGTTGATCATCTTATTGAGGAAATATTTGCTTGGTTTTCTACCCCATGAGGGTTTCCCAGGGTATATTGTGTGTCTATCTTGTGATTGTGTTTCTTTCAGTGATCTTGCTTGTCTATTTGGTTTAAACTTAACACCCAATTAACTGAATTTGATAGTTAACTGACTTTGATGACCTAGTTGGCTCCCCGAATGAAGGAGGAGGCCTAGTTGACTGAAACTCATGATCTGTTGATGATGTTAGAACATAATTGAGTCAAAATAATTAGGATAAGTGGTAAATGAGGCTATAAATCCCAAATAAATGATGTGATGTTGGAAAATGACTCCAACAAAGACCTTCCCAAAATAATTCCTTCTTAACCATGTGGTAAATTTTGAGTAATCTTGAGTGCCCACCTATAAGAGAGGCATGCAATTATGAAAGGACTGTCTGCTTGAGTTGGGATTTTTTGCATATATATAAGCGATCCTTATGCCATAGTGAATCATTTTTACACAGAAAATGATATGATACACTGGGATCATTCCATAGCTTTTGAATGATCGTCCACATGGATAGCTTTTGAATACCATGAAATAATTCTAATAGCCAAGAATCTTGAAGCAAAGAAGTCCTCACAAGAATTTATTCAAAGATATGCAAGAATAAGAAGAAATGTTGAAACATAACATAAGAGAAGGAACTCAATTGATGGAAATATTATCTCATGTATTAGTCCTCAATGTGAATAAAATATATAATACATCTCAAGAGAGAAAATATAATTCCTTAAAGGTAAGTTGTAAAGCACAAAAAGTAAGGCTTACTGAAAACATAAAAACCCCCTAGGTGGAAAAAGTAGTTTCCAAAACTGTGCTAGAGGCTCACGAATTTGGCAAGTATGGTATGGAATCTCATGAGTGATGTAAATGGAATGTAATGATGGATTTAGGAGAGAAGAAATAATGTGGAAGTCAAATTGGTCAAGTGGTAAGAGTTTCCAAGTCAACTAGATTTTCCTTATGCACTAGAAAAGAGAAAAAACAGGATAAAGCTGTCTAAATCAGGAAAGTGTCTTTTTAATTCAGGAATGGAATAAAATCAGACAGAATCCAAGGAAATATTATCCAGAATTTGTCCAAATTCATTTTTGTGACTTGGGATGGAAAGTGGTCCACTAAAAGATAAAACTAGCCCTATTTAGCTAGTCAAAACATAGGAAATTAATCTAGGTGACTAGTAAAATATATCCTAAGTATTTAATGGGTTTTTAAATGTTCCAACACCCCCCCTTAAGCCTGATTTTATGAGGCTAAATATCATATATATAGGGCCCAAGAAACAAGGCTTATGGTCACCCTAATACAAAAAATTATTAGTCCATGTAGGTGAGGAAAGAAGGAAAACCACTTGGAAAGAAAACCTTCCCTCAAGATCATGGAATACACCATAATAAGGCTCTCCAAACTCCAACCAAGTGAGAACTTGGTCAAATGTCTAGAGGAATCTTCTTCTTGGGAAGAAGTGGAATATTCTCATTAGAATTGAACTTCTTGAGATTAGATCCAAATGAGACCTGATGATGTCCCCCATCTTCTGTGCAATAGGTGCCAAAAATCATGCAGTGAATTAGAAGCATGACAGAGAGAGCGAAACCAGTCACTCTAAACTATAATTTTTCCTCCATAGTATTCAATAACACACAAAAAATCAAACCAAAGAGAGGTTCTGAGTGTGTATGAGTTGAAACAACTGGCTGATGATTTGAATTAGATGACATATGAGAGAACTGAGAGATGTCTCCAACTTCTTGAAAAACGTGTTGGAAATCATGTAGGAACTGGAAGGAGCATGGACATAGGAAGTGAAGGCACAACCAACAACCTCAACTGTGTACTATATTCCAAATAACTATAGATCACCTTATTGGATACCATTGACCAACAAAGGATCCTTAATATTTGAAGTGTAAGAGGAGAACAATGATGAGAGATGGAAAGATTTGAGTTCTTCTTCAATAATAAATTTCTGCAATTTGATCTTTAGTACCTGCAAAACAAACTCTCTGAAATATATATACTGGAAAACTAATTTAATTAGGAACTCCAAAGGCTTTGATACCATGTCAGAATTCTATATAGGTTGAATACCATGAAATAATTCTAATAGATAAGAATATTGAAGCAAAGAAGTCCTCACAAGAATTTATTTAAAGATATGCAAGAATAAGAAGAAATGTTGAAACAGAACATAAGAGAAGGAACTCAATTGATGGAAATATTAGCTCATGTATTATTAATCAATGTGAATACAATATATAATACATATAAAGAGAGAAAATAGAATGCCTTAAAGGCAATTTTTAAATCACAAAAAGTAAGGTTTACTAAAAACGTAAAAACCCCTAGGTGGCAAAAGCAATTTCCAAAACTGTGCTAGAGGCTCACGAATTTTGCAAGTATGCTATGCTAGCTCATGAGTGAGGTAAATCGAATGTAATGATAGATTTAGGAGAGAAGAAATGATGTGGAGGTATAATTGGTCAAGTGGTAAGAGTTTCCAAGTCAACTAGTTTTTCCTTATCCCCTAGAAAGTAGAAAAAACAAGATAAAGTTGTCTAAATAAGGAAAGTGTCTTTCTAATTTAGGAATGTAATAAAATCAGACAGAATCCAAGAAAACCTTATCCAAAAATTTTCCAAATTCATTTTTGTGACTTAGGATGGCAAGTGATCCACTAAAATAAAAAACTAGCCCTATTTAGCTAGTAAAAACTTAGGAAATTAAGCTAGGTGACTAGTAAAATATATCCTAAGTATTTTCCAGGAAAAAAAATATCCTAAGTATCTAATGGGTTTTTAAATGTTTCAAAAATGAAGTTCCTACCTATTAGGTAAGGACACCATTTCGTAAGAGCGTGTATTATTGCCAAAATTTCCTTCTCATAAATGGGCATGACTATAAATTAATAATTACCTTCATGAGTTCTGAATGTTTTTCTTGGGATGTCTTCATCTTTCATTCTAATTTGATGATACCCGGAATGAAGATCCAACTTTGTGAAGAAAATTGCTCCATGTAATTCATCTAGCAATTCATTAATGATAGGAGCAAGAAACATATCTTTAATGGTGATCTTGTTGAGCTCTCTATAATATGTACACATATGCCATGATCCATCTAGCTTGTGTACCATTACCACTTGTGTAGAGTAAGAACTTTGGCTATGCGTAATTATGCTTGCATCTAACATTTCTTCAACCATACACTCAATTTTACTCTTTTGTCCATAGGGGTATCTGTAAGGTCTAATTCTAGGAGGAACACTTCCTGGGATTAAATGAATAGTATGATCAAAATATCAGATAGGCGGAAGAACTTTCAGATATCTTCAAATACCTTGGAATTCTTATTAATGACCCTTTGGAGATCTAGGTAAATAGGATGCTTAGATGCTTGAATATCTAATGAGCATAATTGTGCAATCACACCTTGATGTCCATTTTTCATCAATTATGTCATACCATTAGAGCTTATCACCTTGCTTGGTTTCCCTTTGATGCCCTGTAATTCAGATTCCTTTCCTTCCCATAAAAAATTCGTAAAAATCTTCTGAAAATTAAAATCCGTAGTTCCAAAGGATTGCAACCATTGAACTCCTAATACAACATCAACACCACCCATTCGAATAGAAATCATTGGACTATTCAATATATATTCTCCGATAGTAGGATTTATATTATGGTGTTTCCCTGAGCAGTTGATAGTTCCTCCATCTGCAATCATTACTTGAAACTTTGGTGCTGGATATACAAAGCAATTGAGAGCTTTTGCTAATTTATGGTGAATGAAATTATGAATACTACAAGAATCAATCAACACTGTTACCTTTTTCTTTTTGATAAATCCTTCAATATTGAGAGTTTGAGGAGTGATAATTCCATCCAATGCATGACATGATATGGTGGGAGTAATCTCTTCCAAAGCAGTATCTTATATTTCTTCATCTGGAGATGGTTCTTGTTCTTTTGGTTCTTCCCCTTCACAATCTATGTAAAATAATGTATTCTCACCACACATATGTCCCTTACTATACTTGCTGTCACAATTAAATCATTGGCCTTTTTCTCTTCTTTCCTCTATTTTTTGAGGTGACAACCTTTGAGGTGGGTTAAATAAGTAACAATATTCGCTCGGTATGTGTTGGAGGTGCTCTTTCTAGTATCCATCGTCACATTTTTACTTTCACCCTTCCTTTCCATCATGAAGGCCTTCTCTGAGAATGGTGGTTTAAAGAGACACACCTCATGTTGAATGTTATCCTTCAAGGTGCCAATAAAGAAATCCAACATATTACCTTCTGAAATGTTCTTCACTCTAAGAATTAGCTTCTGAAATTGTTTGATGTGCTCTGCAACTGGACCGTTTTGCTTGAGATTTATTAACTAGCTAAAGAAGGTATTTCTATTAATATTCCCATAATGTGCAATCAATTCTTCACTGAATATATACCAAGATATAATAGAGTCCTTTTTACGGTCACAAATCCATTGGTACCATACAAATTGATCAGGCTCTAAATATAACGATGCAATAGTTAGTTTTTTCAAAGTTGGAACCTGTCGTAGATAAAAGAATTGCTCCATTTTGAATATCCATTTTATTGGATCATTGCCATCAAACTTTCTCATGCCAATCTTGGGAAGTTGGGTACCCCTTGGATACCATCCCTGATGACTTCCATTACCAGAATCATTTCCTCTTGAAATATTCTTATTCACAGAAGGTTTCTCAACATAAGAACTTTCATATTTTCCTCCACTTTATTCAACTTCTCCTCTAAATCATCCAAATAAACTTTTTTCACAGACCCTTTAATCATATCTTCCAACATGGACACTTGAAAAGAGAGGTATTCCCTTTCATCATATGTCGAGGATGGATCCTCAGCTGGTTTGGATGGATTTTGAGTCTTTAGACTTCATTTTGGTGGAATTTTGAACAATATAAATAGATATCACACCTTATGTGTCACCACAATTATATCCTTCTACTCAAAGTTAATCAAAATTAAAAATGGCGTACCTTTTCAAACGCTGATTTGAAGACTGCTTTAAGGCCGACTTGAAACTGATGTAAATTCTAAATTTCTACTCCTCTGGGTCTCAAAATTATTAATAATGTAGAATTATGTGTAATATTTACAATTCCATAGGTATGACCTAATTTTGATTTACCTATAATAATTTACCGTGAATATACCCACACCTATTATTTTTTGTCTTTCTTGATTAACAAACTTGTAAGGTATTCCATGTGTCCAATATTTGTATTCGATTTTGAAAGCGCTACCATATATATTGTGGTATGTATCATTTCATATGCAACAGGCCTCACTCAATTTGGATCTTTCATGCCCCATATATGAACTTTTTTCTCAGAACACCTATTTTAGACTAGTTTTTGGACTAGTGAGAAGCCCTAGCTCCTTGAGCTAATATATCTTAACTTGTAATGTTTTAGGATCTGCAAATCGGACCACAATTAGCTATGCCTTTTTTATATATGGGTTTTAAGTATTTCTCTTTGAACCCTTGTTTTAAGTATTTCCAAAAAGAGTATGAAAATAGCAGAAATAGATCAGAAAGAGTACTCCATGACTTTATTGAATAAATAGATGAATAAAAAGCCTCTTCGAGGGGGTAACCTCCTTCTATAATGTACTAAGTACACAAGATAAGACAATATTCTCCAAATGAAAGGTCTCCTTCCTATATATAGGACACTAAGGGGTACAATAACAACTAAATGAACCAAGAAGACATAACTAATATAACCATACTAATGAAAATTACCACTAATGGACCAATTACGACATCAAAACTAATGTAATGAACCACAATATATGGGGAAATGTGCCCATATTTCGGGCTTAAAAAAGTCAGGAGAGATCAATGGATAGATGAAAACAACAAATGATAAATATACAACTGGAGTGTATCTACTAGAAAATAGCAAAGAGTAATATTAACATTGACTCCAGAATAGAGGAAGGTTTGAAAGATTTGGCTGACAGATAAAGGGAACCAACGAGAATCATTTGGGATACAAAGGAGATAAAAGATGATGAAGCATTGGGAATATGCCAAAAGAGGTGCGAGATAGTGGATGTATCACAGTAGGAGACCGAAGAGGATTCCTAGGGGTTTAGATCGAGACTCCAATGAACAAAAATAGACGATGTGTCAAGAGAAGAGGATATCGTAGAGGAAGTTGCAGCATTAAATGAAGAAGTAATGGTGATAGGTGAATATGACAAATGGCACAAAGTTCCATAGAGATTTCAAAAGAAACAAGAGGCTTCTAGATTAAGCAAGAGTGGGAAACTAATCCTCTGGAAGACAATATAAATACATATCAATGAAAAGGATAAGGGGTGTTATCACTCAGATTTTACCCTTTGGTTGTGGAAGGATAAAGCTAAGGTAACTGTTTCAAACCAACCTTTAGAAGGGAAATTAGCCTTTTCCCTACCAGAGAGGGATCTCTCAAAGATATGTAAATGGATAAGGACATATGAAAATGACTGGGATTTTTGCAAAACAAATATATGGTTAAAATATACACAAGAACCATTGGGCAGGGAGTCGAAACTAAGAATTTTATGGACCAATAGATAAACAACAATAAAGATCTTTACAGAGGCAAGATAGTTGTCACATTAGAGTCAAAATATTTTGCAGGTGAAAAAGAAAGAAAAATAGATAGTCCACCAATAATGGGCACCAATTTCTAGATGAATCCACTATCAATTTTGGAGAAATAATAAATACGCAGACCCGATAAATCAAGGAATAAACATATGAATCTTGAATTATTTAACTTTCATCCAAGCATAGAAGACATATCATAATGGAAAAGATAAACGAAGAAGGGATACATAAAACATAGAGGAAAGGAAAATACAGACTGTAACTTCGATCAACACTTGAATCTTTGTTCTGCAAAATGTGCTATTCTCTGCATGGCTTTCTTGTATTAGAAAAATAGAGTCACTCGATACAAAACTGCCTTGTTTTCAAAAAATTTCCAACCCTTCCAAAATAATTCACATTGTCTTTTATACAAAATTTCTTTGAAGCAAAACCTAACTACTTCTTTTAACTAAAATTAACATAACTTAACTAATTGCCACATGTCACTTTGAGTTAAATTTTATACAAAAAATATTACAAATTTGTTTCAAATAAAATTCTTCAAAGTCTTCATTTTTTACGGGACCCAACGGATACTTTCATGAAGGAAGATTATATTTGATTCTTCCATATTTTTCGACCATCATCCTTTGATCTACTGTTATAAGATCATAGCTTGTCATCTCTTTGACCAGGACCTTCATATCAATATGATCTGCATAGGAGATTTTTGGAATTCTTTCACCGATGGAAACTAATTTATTCATTATTTCAAAATCCTCTTCAAGCTTTTCCATCAAGATTTTCCCTGTAAGTAGATGATTCAAATGCTGAAATTTTCCATGATCCATTCTTATATCAAATAATAATTTCTCATAATCATCCTAGGAAATCAACTCATTGTTTTCATCCCAGAATGAAGGCAAGCTTTTTTCAACCATTTATCAAACTGTCTTTTAAACTCTGTCACTTGTCTCTTCATTGCTTCGGCTTTGGATTCGACTCTTTCAATATGTGCATACTTCCCTAGAATTCTCATCGACCAAGTAATGATGGCTATCCTATTTTTAATGTTCAAGGTCTTCAAATACTCTTCTGGAAAACCATTTAGAAAATCGATTGTATTGTGTGTTGTATCGTTAGGATTTTTATTCATACTCTCTCTCATTGCAGTACAACTTTCCAGAGATTCTTTAGGCACTTTCTCCTTTATCCTCATGAATATCAAATATGGCATGAATTTTTCTGCCTCTTTGATAATTAAATCCCACACCATGTGTTTGCAACCTTGCATAGTTTCCTGACCTATCACTTGGTTTGCCAATCTTTTGTTTGTTTCAATCAATTCTTTATATTTACCTTGCAGAGACTTTGTTTCCTCATATTTATGTTCATTCTCTTCTTTTAATCTTTGAGTTTCATCTTTCAACTCTTTAATCTCAACATCCTTCAAACTCACCTGAGACATAGCCTGTAAAAGGTTGTCTGCATTGTTTCCATCCTCAACCTGACTAGTACTTTTTTGTTGTTGAGCCATACTTGATAATTTATTCTTCAAATCTTCGATTTGATTTTTTAAACTTATTTTCTCCTTCTCCCAACCAACTTCCCTTTCTACAAGTTTCAATAACTTGGTTGTAATATCATCCACTTCTTTAGATAATTTTTCGTTTTCCTACTCCAATACGATCAACTTAGAGCCTTGAATAAGCTAAGTTTCAAGGATTTTTAAATTTCTTTCTCAACTCTTGAATTATATTTTCTTTTTCTTTGAGCAAAATTTTCCCTACTTTCCCTCTAGTGCCACTTCCAACCAAATCAATCTGCAACTTCTTGATTTGTTGTCGGTGGGATTTATTTTATACTTTTTCTTGTTTCAATTGATTCTTTAACTTCTCTACCATTGTTTTTAATTTCTCAACCTCCAAGATTGCTTCCAAAAAATCGGCATATATCACTTCCCCTGTCTGCCTATGTAAAAGAATTTTGTCAGGCGCAATAATTTTCTTCAAATCGAATTTCATTTCTGTAACCTTGTCACTTGATGACACTGCCAAATTTAAAGTGTTTTATTTAACATCTCGACTAGTAACCAAATTAACATCTGAATTCACCAAGCTTCTAACTTTTGGAAATAGTTGATAAGTCTATTGAGATGAAGCCTATTTGTCTTGGCTGTATTTTCTATACATATCTGCTCTAGTTTGAAACTTACTAGCATCTCCTACTTCCTTGGCCTCTTAAAATGTATACTCTTGTATTTGAACCTCTGGTATTACTTATTCACTTTTTCCTTTTCCTTCATCATTTGTAAGTAACACCAAATCTTGTTGTTCATCCAGCTTAGGTCCTTTTTCTTTTTCTTGCTCTTCATCTTCTAAATCAATTACATCCTGCAATCTTCCTTTTTCCCCAATAACCACAATGCTCATTGTAGCTTCTGCTCCTCCTATACATTCTGTCAATACTGGCTCTCTTCCTTGGGGACTTGTAGTTTCTTCATCTTCACTTTCATACTGTTACCAATTTCCCTATTCAGAAATCCCTTCCAACTCTTGGTGATCAAAAGCCTTATTTTGATTATTCTGTCTCCTTTTCGAAATGACATGAAGGGGATCATAATCAATGGCCGACTCCTCTTTGAAATCCATTTCTATATCTCTGATAACATGTAATTCATATAGTTAAACACATTACCTTCCACAGGACTTGTAAAAATTATTTTCGGAAAATGTAGTTCTTCTCGACTAGCGAACATGACTATCTTCATCAGGTGTGATTGAAACCTAAAATGTCTTATGCTATGAAAATTCACCATCTGTAAGTGAATACTTTTAGCCAAAAAATCCTCAAACTTGAGACGAGGTGTCTAACTATTTTCAATTTCAGGTAAACCAATACTTATTCTAAATAACAAACTCAACTGAAATTCGGTCACCCATGCGTCTGTATCAAAACCTAAAAATCAGGCCAATAAAGATAGAACAAGCTGAGTGTTCTCGCTAAAGAGACTGACATCTATGGTATAGGGAGTATTGCTAATTTCCAAATCTGGTTTAAGACAAGAAGTCATGAAAATTTTCTTATTCTCGGGGGATTACTGGTGCTATATGTCTATAATTGACTTCTCAGGAAAGCTTTCTGGTTCAGGCATTTGGGACGCAGGAACTTCTAGGGCATCTCTTATAACTGAGGGTTCTATTTGGCAAACTATTCTTGTTTTTGGGGCATTCATAACGGCTCGTTCGGCTTCTGAGTAATTGGATGTGCACTAGGACAGAAACTTTGGGAATGAAACAATTTGGTCAGGGAAAAATGACAGGAGGGATGTTTGGTTAACTCTCTGCACATCCAAACCTTCCTTTTGCAAACTCTTTAATTTAACCTTAATCTCTACAACTGATAACCTAATTGAAGTATGAAATATGTCCCTGTCTCTATCTTCCAAAGCATCCCTAGCCTTAGCTTGGGTTACAAGGCCCTACCTGTCACTGACAATCATGCACTTTGTCCTGCTCTGTCGCTTTCTGTAGTGCCCACTCATCCAGAACGTTCTGGCACTGAAAATGCAAAGACAAATGTCAACTTTCAAATGTTTCTTTTCTATATATAACCCATTTTCCTTATCCATCAAGAATCTTTACGCGTGCTCATTTCCTTCATCGATTGATCTCACGTGCTATAATCTAGATCGTCAGATTTCACTTTCTTTTAACACTTCGGTGACCTCCCTCATCATCCAATCATTCTCCAATCTTCAAATGTTAACCATTAGATCTTAGTGATAACATGCAAAAATGTGGTTTCGCAACTCCGAAAGTGGTTTCCAAAATCGCCTTTATCAATTGTGGAATGTTCTGGTGCCTCGACGTGTCTGGCGGTTTTTCATATCACAACCACTATCTTCTCCTATCCCTCATGCACTTTCATAATGCAGAACTCCTGGGATCATTGATATTTTATCTACCAATGCATCAAAGGTGGAAATCACAATATCTTTAGCTTTCAGGTTTTTCCTGCTGGTGGGCATCCTCCCGTTATCCTTCAGGCACCTCTTGAACTTATCGCCTTTGATTTATTCTTCTTGCAATATGAGTCGTTGATCTTCTGAGACTTGCACTTTAATTAAGAATGTATCTCAAGTCGCCAGATCTTTCCATCATCAATCTCAACTGTTGACTTTGTATTCCTTCAAAGTGGTTTCTCATACCACTTCTCTTGTTTGCGAAACGCTATAGAACTACCACCTATCCACAGGTTTCACCTTTCGCGACCGCTTATAGCCTTTTTCTGTTGTGCACTTTGGTGATGCGAAGGCAATCAAGGACTGTTGATCTCCTTCCTGCACCCAATTGACGATGTAACTTGCATGATAGTTAGCGCTTGCATTATTTGTTTTCGGACTATTGATTTTAACATTCTTTTTGCTCTTGATTGCTTATTTCTACAATTTTCTTCGAATTTCTTCTTGTTGTGTCTTTTAGCACTTCTATCTATTTCATTTGGTCATATAACTCTTGAACTAGGGATATTTTTAGGAATTTTTCCACCATATTTAAAAATTTCCAAGGCATTTCTCCTCTATACATCATCATTTGGACTGTGAAAACTAAGTGCTAACAACTGGCTCCAACTAGGGATGCTATCCTCCCTGTGAGGTAGCAAAGAACTCCATAAACCAAGTGCATAATCCATTTAACTGAACCAAATCACAAACAAAAAACTGCGCCACCAAGCTATGTAACTAGAATCAAACTCACAATCAAACTGAAATCAAAGCATATCTCTGAAAATAGACTGTACATTTCCAAAAAGACAATTCCATCAAGAAATTTTACTTATGTACAAAACTTCTAAAGGGAATAATGAAAGAAATATGTATATACACTTTATGTATAGTGTTTTTCCTCTTCATCTCTTTTAAGAAAGATAATCCTTGAGATGCCTCCCATTCACCAGTCCTCCTGTAAGAGACTCTCCATTCTGGTTTTGAAGAAATAATGAATTTTCTCCTTGATAACCTGCTATTATATAAGGACCTTTCCACAAATGTTCAAATTTACCATGTTTATCTTCTCTTCTAGCATCCCATTTCAAGACCAAATCATCAATTTGAAAATCCGTCTCCTTGATTTTCCTATCGAAAGTTTTCTTCATTTTTTCTTGATGAAACTATGTTTTGTTGTAATCTTTTTCTCTTATCTCATGCAATTCTATCATCTGGTTTATCCTTCTCTACATATGATTGGGTTCCTCTACAACTTCTTGTAATAGCTTCATGACTAGCATTCCCAAGGAAATAGGAAATACTACTTTTGTACCATAAACTAACTGAAAAGGAGATGTACCAATAGCTCTTTTTGTGCTAATCTTGTCAACCCATAATGAATATTTGAGTTTCGTATGCCGTTCTCTTTTATTATCTTCCAACAACTTCTTTATGATCCTTACCAAAATCTTATTTGAAGATTCTTCCAGTCCATTACCTTGGGGATAGTATGTTGTTGAATGATTCAAATGAATATGGTATTTATGGCAAAATTTAATCATCTTTCTTGATTTAAAAGCTGGAGCATTGTCTATTACTATTCTTTTCGGACAACCAAATCTTGACAAAATATTCTCTTCTAAAAAAATCATAATCATTGTTTCAATAGCATTTCTAGTTGGGATGGCTTCAATCCATTTTGTGAAATAGTCTGTTGCAATTAGAATCCATTTGTGCTGTCCTAAAGAATTTGGATTGATTTCTCCAATGAAATCCAATCCCCATTGTTGGAATGGTGCTTCAACTGAAATTGGTTTTAATGGTAAAGGAAGAAGTACTCTTTTCCCATCAAATATCTGACACTCATGACACTTTGATATTTCTTTATATACATTTGAAAAAATAGTTGGCCAATAAAAACCCGCTCTTAGGATTTTATTGACTGTAGCCTTCCACGAGTGATTTCCTCCGCACATTCCCTTATGAAATTCTCCCATGATATGTTGTGCTTCATTTTCCAATAAACAATTTAACAAAATTCCACCTGGATCCTTCCAATACAAATACCGATTCAATATATAGAACTTTGTTGCTTTTAATTTTACTGATCTCGATCTGGTTTTATCCATTCTTGGAGGTGCTTGTAGGTTTTGTAGAACATATATGATATCGGAATACCATGGAGACAAAGAAAAATATTCAACCACTTTACATTCGGGAACTATTCCTGTCGAAATTTCTAAGATGAAATTTATGTCTAAAGAATCACAATTAGTCTCAGTTATCATTTTTGCTAACCCTTGTCCTATCAACTTTGTAGGCTTAATATCCAAATCATATGCTAACAAAACTGCAATTCACTTTGCTCTCTTTCCTTCAGGATCTAGCTGAGTAAGAATATATTTCACTGCTGTGGAAGGAACATATGCAACAGTATGTGAATGCAATATTTAAACTCTGAAATTCCAATGCTTTCACCAGTGCATAAGCTTGTTTCTCCATGATATTATATTTCAGTTCCCCATTTCTCAAAATATTACTAAAAAAGGCAATTGGCTATTCCATACCTTCTTGATTTTTTTGCAATAAAACTCCAGCCAAAGTATGTTGTGATGCATAAGAAAATATAATAAAATCCTTTGAAAAATCAGGACTGATTAAAACCGGAGCTTCAGTTAAAGCTTTCTTAATATCATTGAAAGATTTTTTGGCTTCAAATGTCCATTTGATTTCATTATTTTTCCTTAACATTTCAGAAATATTTCTAATTTTTTTTGCGAAACATGGAACAAACCTTCTCAAGAAATTCACCCTGTCGATGAAAGATTGTACCTCTTTTTTACTTCTAGGTATCCCAATCTTATGTATTGTTGATACTCTTTCTAGATCAATTTTGATGCCATCCTTTGATATGATATGCCCCAACAGTTTTCCTCCCTCCATAGCAAAATGAGACTTTTTAGGATTCAATGAGATGCGAAACTTCCTGCATTTTAAGAAAAATTTCTCCAAATGTTTTAGATGATCTGCAATAAATTTTGAATATATGGTTATGTCATCCATGTATACCACCACAAACTTATCTTTTTTTTTCTGCAAAGGCAATGTCCATAGCTCTTTGAAAAGTAGCTATTGCATTCATTAGCCCAAATGGCATTTTAGCATACATAAATGTTCCCCATGGAGTGGTAAAAGTTGTCTTCTCCCAATATTATGGATGAACTTTGATCTGATTGTATCCCGAGAATCCATCCAACATGGAAATCTTTTCTGCTCCAACAAATTTATGTAAGATATGATCCATTTTGGGAAGTGGATAATTATCTTTCAAAGATACTTTATTAAAATTTTTGAAATCCACACACAACCTTATCTCTCCATTTTTCTTCCTTACGGGAACCAAATTCGCCACCCACCTGTAACATCTCAAAGACACAATAATTTTGGCATCAAACAACTTTTTGACTTCTTTTTCGATTACTGGAAGTAATTTGGGGTTTATTCTTCTTAACATCTATTTGAAAGGCTTTTCATTTGTCTAGATAGGAATCGTATGTTGAATTATGGAGGTGTCATACTCTTTTAGATCTTCATAGCTCCAAGCGAAAACATCTGTAAACTCTTTCATCAATTCAACATATTTTCTTTCTTCTTCTTCTGGAAGTTTCTTAGAAATTTTCATTATCTTGGGATTCTCCTTGCTTCCAATGTTACAATCTTTAATATCTCCATCTTCAGGTTCTACTTTCAGATTCTTGGCCACATCATTCCTATCAAATAACCTTTCTAATGGAACAAGCCCTCTAGGAATGACTTTATTTTTCAACTGAATTATATCTTTACCTCCAATTTTTTCTTTGAACTTTTCTGGTTCTTCATAAATTTCTTCTATATCAAGAAAAGCTTCTCCATCTTCAGTATCAATAGATCTATAATTAAATTCATCTGTCATTTCCAGAAACCTTTTGATCTGTTGATCATCTTCAAATACTTACCAATGTCTTATATTATCGGGAATGGATGGTCTATTCACAACCTCAATATCATATTTCTTTTTATAAAAAACGGGAACCTTGAAAGCTGAAGCAGTAGTAGCCAAAGAATCTGCTATAGAATTATCAACTCTTGGTATTGTAATCACATCATGTCCATCAAAGAAATTTTCTAACAAATCCCAAACCTCATTTCTATAAGATCTCAACCTCGGAAGCCTTCCCTGATAGATAGATTTTACCTGGTTTATCACCAATTCTAAATCTCTGAACACTTCAATATTCTTTGCTTTCATATCTTTTAACAGATTTGACAACAAAATCAATGCTTCATACTCTGCAACATTATTTGTACATTCAAAATCTGTTGATGTATATGTAACTTCGGAATGTATTTCATATATATTTATTGTACCCTTATTAGAGATGTGTTATTCCTCTATAAGGAAGTTTCGCCATGTGGATTGACAAGTGTCGCAAGTGTGTGTACTTGCCGATGGGTTATTAGACCACCATGTGTGGGGTCGGCCCTGAAATATATATTATATTATGAATGTACCTAGCTAGACAAGTCGTCCCCGTAAGGTCACTGGGAAAACAGGTTAGTATAAATAGAGATCGGGAGATCTCTATTTAGATTTATTCAGAAATTCATCTCTCTCTCACTCAGAAAGTGGCGCACTAGTGAGGAGGAGGATCATCTACTTCTAGGAGACTTTCTCAAGTGTTTTTTGGTTGTACTTTGGTTGAGCCATTGCTCTCTCTATCTCTGAGGAAGTTGTGGGGTTTTTCACCTTAGGGTTTTCCCCACGGAAACTCTGTGTCTCTTGTCTCTCATGCTTTTGATTCTTGTGATGCTTGTCATGCTTATTGTGATTGTTATGCATATATATACTATATATGTTATTCTCTCAGTGAAGATCGTAGAGTATTGTGAATTAATGCTCAAATTTTAACATGGTATCAGAGCTAACCTGAGAAGAAGACATTTTGTAGTGACAGAAACTTGAGTTTCTTGTTTATTAGGTTTCTCTCCACAGATTTTGGAAAAGTAGTATAGTAGATTGACTCTACTCATCAAGGAGAATCTATCTATCCAATCAGAATTCAATTCTGAGCATTTTCAGATTTGGCCCTAAAAATTAGGGTTTCCACAAAAATAGGAATTTCTGAAATTTGAAGACATAGCTGGAAGCTCCTTGCAAAAATCAAAGATTAGAGCTTTGGATCGAGATTTGTGGCTGGGTAGATCTCCGGGAAACTCAAACCCTAATTTAGGGCTCTCCCTAGTGAACCCGGGAGGACAAAAAGGCAAATCTGAAGGGTAAAGCTTTGCTGATCTCAAATTCTGAATACACCAGGTTGATCAACTCATCAAGGTGCATCTTTCTATCATTTCAAAAAATTGAAATTCACATTTTGAATTTTTAGGGTTTTTTCGACAAACCCTAATCCGGGACCAGATCTAGTTTTCAGCATTTCAAGTGGTAAGACCTATATCTTTTCTATTTCCATTTGAAGTACTCTTTAAGATGTCTCACCACACCAAGATTGAGGATAAGCTTGAAGGAGATGATAAATTCCGAGCTTAGAAGTATAGGATTGGGTTAATCTTGGAAGAGAATGAGTTGGACTCATATGTAAAAGAAGACATCCCTATCCCAGAGGATGAAGAGGCTAAGGTATTGCATAAGAAAAACTTGGTCAAGGCAAAGAGAATCATTGCTGATTCTATCAAAGACCATCTCATACCCCATGTGTCTTCTCTAAAGACACCCAAGGAGATGTTTGACTCTTTGACCAAGCTATTTGAAGGGAAGAACATAAATCGGAAGATGACCCTGCGGAACCAATTGAAAGGAGTAAAGTTTCAGAATGGAGAAACCATTCAATCTTATTTTTCAAGGGTCTCCCAGATCAAGGAACAACTAGAAGCAGTGGATGAAATGGTGGAGAATGGTGAAGTGGTGATGACCACTCTAAATGGCCTACCCAGGTCATGGGATTCCTTTATTCAAGGAATTTGTGCAAGGAAGAAGTTGATCTCCTTCAACAGATTGCAGGAAGAATGCTCTCAAGAAGAAGCTAGGCTTGTGGCACAAGAAGAAAAGATGGGAAATGAAGATCAAGCTCTCACAGCACATGCTAGGAAAGGCAAGTTGAAGAAGGAATCATCTCATAACAGAAGATTCTCACACCACCATTATCATAAAGATAAGAAAGATCTCAGATGCTTCAGTTGCAATGAGAAGGGACACTTTGCTTTAGATTGTCCCAAGAAGAAGAAAGACAACAACAACAACTTCAATAAGAAGAAGAAGAATAACAAAAGAAGATATCATGCTCATGCTGCCGAAGATGATGAACCCCGAAAGAAGAAGGCTAGGGTAGAAAGTGATAGTGATGATGACTTATCAAGTGAAGAAGAATATGTTCTAATTTCTGCTCTCACATGTACTATCTCCCATGGTTGTATTGATTGGTTGATTGATAGTGGGGCTTCCAAACACATGACTAGGTTTAAAGAATCTTTTGTGAATCTATCTGAACATGAATCACCCCATAAGGTGAAACTTGGGGATGATTATCAATACCCAATCAAAGGAAGTGGTGAAGCCTCCTACAACCTAGATTCTGGAAAATCTTTGAAGATGAAAGAAGTCCTTTATGTACCTAGGCTCAAGAAGAACTTACTCTCCATCTCTGCATTGGATGCAAAAGGTATGAGGGTTGCATTTATGGATGGCAAAGTCCGAATGTGGCCAAAGGTAAAGAACATAGATGATGCAGTAGTGATTGGAGAGCAAGAGGGAGGTTTGTATAAATTGAAGGGACAACCTAAACATGCCATGGTACATGAATCCATGGAGCCAAGTGAACTTTGGCATAGAAGACTTGCTCATATGCACTATAGGGCACTTCCAATTGCAAGCAAGGCTATAGAGGGTCTTCCTGAAATCAAGACCAAACATGAAGGTGTTTGCAAAGGATGTGCAAAAGGTAAGAACATTAAGAAGGGTTTCCCAAGCAGTGAAAGCAAGGGAAAAGGAATCCTGGAAATCATCCACTCAGATGTATGTGGTCCTATGTCATCCAGTTCTTTGAGTGGGTATGTTTACTAAGTCTCATCTATTGATGACTTCTCCAGGAAGACTTGGGTATACTTCTTGAAGAGAAAAGATGAGGTGTTTGATAAATTCAAGGAATTCAAAAACTTGATGGAGAATCAAACTAACAAGAAGATCAAAACATTCAGATCCGACAATGGTGGAGAATTCACCTCAGGTGACTTCAAGAAGCTTTGTAGTGATTCAATGATTAAGAGGGAGTTGACTGCTCCTTATAATGCTCAACATAGTGGAGTTGCAGAAAGGAAGAACAGAACAATCATGGAAGCAGCAAGGGCAATGCTGCATGACCAGTATCTACCTATGCATCTATGGGCAGAAGCAGCTAGAACAGCTATATATGTGCAGAACAGAACACCCCACAAGATATTGGATAACAAGACACTAGAAGAGGTCTTTTCTGGTAAAAAACCTGAAGTCATCCCTCTCAGAATATTTGGTTGTCCAGTATACACTCATGTCCCAAAGGAAAAGAGGACTAAACTAGATCCTTCAGGAAAGAATGGTATCTTTGTGGGTTATAGTGAAAGCTCGAAGGCTTACAGAATATACTTTCCAGGGTTCAAGAAGATTGATGTCAACAGGGATGTAACATTTGATGAAAACGCAACATTCATCAAATCAAGGAAAGCACCTATCGAAGTTTATGAAGAACCTAAGGAAACTAGATTTCAAGACATTACCATGACTGAAGCAGTTCCAAAAGTTGTTCATGAGTTTAAAGATCTGCAAGAACCTGTAGATCCACCCTGTGAGGATAACTCTCACAAGAGGAAACATGCATGGGATAGAGAGCTCATTCAAGATGTAGAAAGATTTGGCATTCCAGAAGAAGAACACAGAGCAAAGAAGAGAACCAAATCACATACCAGCTATGTTGCTTTACTCTATGACATTATGAACAAAGAGCCTTCTAGTTATGAATAAGCAACGAAAAGAAAGAATGGAAGGATGCCATGGTTGAGGAATACCAATCAATAATGAAGAATGATGTTTGGGATGTTGTACCAAGACCTAAAGAGAAGTCTATTGTGACTTCTAAATGGATCTACAAAATCAAGCATGCTGCAGATGGCAGTGTAGAGAAATACAAGGCAAGATTCATAGCTCATGGCTTGTCTCAGAAAGAGGGAATAGATTATGAAGAAACTTTTTCACATGTAGCCAGGTATACTTCCGTCAGAACAGTACTTTCCCTGGCTGCAACGATGAAATGGAAAATACACCAAATGGATGTCAAGACTGCTTTCTTGAATGGTGTAGTTGAAGAGGAAGTATATGTGGAGCAGCCACTCGATTTTGAAATACATGACAGGGAGTCATATGTGTGTAGATTGAAGAAAGCCTTGTATGGCTTGAAACAAGCTCCCAGAACTTAGTATGGTAGGATGAATAGTTTCCTATCTAGTTTAAGCTTTACCAAGAGTAAAACGGATTCCAACCTTTATTACAAGGTTGAGGAAGGGAATCCTGTGATTCTATTGTTGTATGTGGATGACTTATTTGTAATAGGAGATGACAGATTGATTTTAGATACTAAGAGAAAGCTTGATGCCGAGTTCGATATGAAAGATTTGGGAATGATGCATTATTTCCTAGGTATGGAGGTGTGGCAGAGTACAGGTGGGATATTCCTTGGTCAAGGGAAGTACAAAGTACATATCCTGAAGAGATTCGGGATGATGGATTGCAAGGCCATGGCCACACCTATGGCATCAAATCTGAAGCTTCTATGTGATGCTTCATCTGAGCTGGTTGATGTCTCTATGTATCGTCAGATGATTGGTTCGTTGATGTACCTGACGAACACGAGACCAGATATTTGCTTTGCGGTGAACACATTGAGTCAGTTCCTAACAGATCCGAGGAGTGTTCATCTGGTTGCTGTAAAGCATGTTCTGAGGTACCTGAAGGGTATAGTGGATTATGGGCTCAAGTATGAGGCGAATCAAAAGTTTAACCTACAGGGTTATGTTGATTCAGATTGGGCTGACAGTGCTGCAGATAGGAAGAGCACATCTGGGTGCTACTTCAGGATGGGATCAGGTGTGATCTCTTGGTTTAGCAGGAAGCAGTCCTATGTAGCACTGAGTACAGCTGAGGCAGAGTATGTTGCATCCTGTTCAGCTAGTTGTGAAGCAGTATGGCTACAGAAGCTACTGTCTGAATTATTTGTTCTCCCATTGGATGCTACTGGTATCTTCTATGATAACCAGAGTTGTGTGAAGCTGTCCCAGAACCCGGTGTTTCATGACAGGTCGAAACACATAGAGATCAAATATCACTATATCAAGGATATGGTGCAGAGAGGAGCTGTGAAGCTCCTATATGTTGCGATAGACGAGCAGATTGCAGATGTGCTGACGAAGCCACTAGCCAGGGTGAAGTTTGAGTACTTCAGAGAGAGGCTTGGAGTTCCTCGGATTGATGACCCTTCGAGGAAGAAGTGATGGACACATTTGCTGAAGCCATTCCAAGCATGTTGGAAGGAGGATCCTTCACATGGTTGTGGATGTAAGCGCTAGATGATGAGCATCAGGATGATGTTCTAGTTTCTGCTTTGTATGATCAGTTGGATCATTTTTATATGTATGTATGTATGCATCATGTCGGATGCTGGATATGATTAGTTGGATCATTTATATGTATATGTACGCATCATGTTGGATGCTGGATATGATCAGTTGGATCATTTATATGTATGTACGCATCATGTTGGATGCTGGATATGATCGGTTGGATCATGTATATGTATTTTGTATAAGCATCATGTTGGATGCTTGGACCATGTATCTGTATATCTATCAGGTGGATACATTGTATGATCAGGTAGATCATGTATGTTGATATGTATCATGTATTTGTATTTGTATCAGGTGGATACACTATACGATCAGGTGGATCATGTATGATGATATGTATCAGGTAGATACTTGGTATGCATCAGGTAGATGCATTGTATGATCAGGATGATCATGGATGACGAGCTTCAGGATGTTGCTCCAGATGATATGCAACAGGATGTTGCAGTGATGATGATCAGGATGATCATGTGTACATCAGGATGATGTATGGTGAGTATCAGGTTGATACTCTGTTGCCATGGAATAGGTTGTGCAGATAAGCATGTAATTTGTGCCCTGGGAGATTTGCAGATAGTCTTTCAAGGTTTTGCCTACGGCATGTAATTTATACCCTGGGATATCTGGCAAATGCTCTTTCGAGGTTTTCCTTGGGAGGACATATAATTTGTGCCCTGGGAGATCTGTAGATAGTCTTTTGAGGTTTTTCCTATGGCATGTAATTTGTGCCCTGGGATATCTGGCAGATCCTCTTTTGAGGTTTTGTCCTATGGCATGTAATTTGTGCCCTGGGAGATCCAATAGGTTGAGCCGTGTGCTCGTAATCAGTCCTAGGATGCTCTTTCGAGGTTTTTCTATGACCACATGTAATTTGTGCCCTAGGGGATCCGATAGGTTGAGCCATGTGCTCGTAATCAGTCCTGGGATGCTCTTTTGAAGTTTTGCCATGACCACATGTAATTTGTGCCCTGGGAGATCTGACAGGTTGAGCCTTGTGCTTGTAATTAGTCCTGGGATTCTCTTTCGAGGTTTTGTGGTGACCACATGTAATTTGTGCCCTGGGAGATCCGATAGGTTGAGCCTTGTGCTCGTAATCAGTCCTGGGATTCTCTTTCGAGGTTTTGTGGTGGGGTCACATGTAATAAGTCCTGGAGATCTGGATAGGATGAAAAAGGCCTCAGATGCTCTTTAGGGTTCTTGCTAGTCAAGAGACTCTTTTAAGGTTTTCTGACGCACGTAATAAGTCCTGAGATTTCCACAGTATGGCCAGTGATGATGAAGACCTGCAAGTGGTGGGCCTACATCCAGTATGAAAAAGGGTTGTCTCTGTAGAACTTCCTATGACGAGCAGAGTCGGAGATTGGTTGAGATGGCAGCAGTAGTGACGATGATGATGACGATGCATCGATGACGATGATCCCGAGAAGAAGACTTGTCTAGCAGATCTGTGTCGAGAAATACCTTCCTAGTTAAGAGGGAGTGTTGATGTATATGTAACTTCGGAATGTATTTCATCTATGTATTTCATATATATTTATTGTACCCTTATTAGAGATGTGTTATTCCTCTATAAGGAAGTGTCGTCATGTGGATTGACAAGTGTCGTAAGTGTGTGTACTTGTCAATGGGTTATTAGATCACCATGTGTGGGGTCGGCCCTGAAATATATATTATATTATGGATGTACCTAGCTAAACAAGTCGGCCCCATAAGGTCACTGGGAAAACAGGTTAGTATAAATAGAGATCGGGAGATCTCTATTTAGATTAATTTGGAAAGTCATCTCTCTCTCACTCAGAAAGTGGCACACTAGTGAGGAGGAGGATCATCTGCTTCTAGGAGACTATCTCAAGTGTATTTTTGTTGTACTTTGGTTGAGCCATTGCTCTCTCTATCTCTGAGGAAGTTGTGGGGTTTTTCACCTTAGGGTTTTCCCCTGGGAAACTTTGTGTCTCTTGTCTCTCATGCTTTTGATTCTTGTGATGCTTGTCATGCTTATTGTGATTGTTATGCATTGATATACTGTATATGTTATTCTCTCAGTGAAGATCCTAGAATATTGTGAATTAATGCTCAAAATTTAACAAAATCTAACTTAAAAGAATACATAAAAAATTCACGATCTAGAGTGATTATCCATACACCCGCACCAGTGCCTTCGTTACTCATTGATCCATCAAAATGCATAATCCATGTCCCTTCTTTTCTTACCTTTTCTTTTAGTAGCTTTTCTTCTTCACTTGGCAGATTATCTTCTTTTGGTTTAATCAAATCTATTTTTTCTTCAGATTGAATATCATTATAGAAAATCAAAGATCCCAAATATGTATCCACTACATATATAGAATGACTTCCAAGTTCATCTCTATCTCTTACCACATAATGAAGCCCTTTTTCAGAATATAACCTCCTATGTTCCCCAAGAACTGGAATAGTAGCGAATGACATATCCATCTGCAAGGTTCCTTTGAGTTTTGATGCCCAATATCTGGATAATAGCATGCCAAACTTTGGTGGAATTTCAGCAACAACTACATCCATAACAACTCCTTTAATTGGCATTTTAGTAAGATTCACCACCAAATCTTTGATTAATCCCAAGCACTTTACTTTATTTGAATCAAAAGAAAATAAATCCTTATATGGTATCATTATCTCCAAACCCAAACTTTCTACCATGACTTCCGACATTAAATTATGTGAGGCACCTGAATCAAGCATACAATTATTGAAAACATTATCATGAATATTTAGGTTTACATATAAAGGTGGTATATCATCTACACTATTGTCTTCCATCTTTGAACCCATATGAATAGTTGGAGTATCATCATTCAATTATAGTGTAGCTGCTTCGATTTGCGCTTCACCTCCAACCATTTTAGAAATATGTTCTTTATATTCAGTGCTTTTCAAAATTTCATTAAAAGGTATAGAGATTTTTATTTTTTGAATCTCATTCTGCAGAATGAAAGGAACCAAACTTTTATCACCTTCTCTAATCAATTCTTTCTTGTTCTCTGGGATCCTTTTCATTGCATCTTCATTTTATTTATTTTTCTTACTTTGACTAGTTGAAGGATTATCCATTTGACCTTTACCTTTATCCAATATTACATCTCTATTTCTAAGATTAATCTTCCTTTGAAGATCATTTACTGCATTCTGATATCCAATATGGTACTGCTCAGTTTCTGATTCCAAAATATTACATTCCCCCTCTCTAGAAAACAAATCATGCTCCATCTTTGTTAAATAAACCTCTGAATCTAAATCTCCAAAGTGATGTATTTCACTTTCTACTAATTTTGTTTCTTCTCCTTCATCAACATAATTCTCAGGAATATGGGGGCTCTTACTGGATTATCCTCTGGATTTCTTTGATTCCTCTGATCTCTTTGATCTCTTTGTCTTATCTGTGGTGGAATTGGTCTACTGAAATTTGGATTTCTAATCTGAGGCTCCTGCTAATCTTTGTTTTGAGGTTTATTATCTAAAGCCAATCTGTCCATTAATTTTTCCATAGTTTTCGTCATCATGTCAATTCTAGCATCAGTTGAGGTAGAAGTCGAGCCTTGGTTTTCTTCTCTAACTTTTCTTCTATCCACAACAACATTTGGTTTTAGGTTTCCTGAAGCCAAATCATGTTTGCTTCCACTTCAACCACATATTTCAACATGGCTCATAGGGTAGGTGATTTTCTTTCTCTTAATGTACATGAAAAATATCCATCAAAGGTATCTGTGAAATGTAATTTAGTTGCTCCTACCAATGGCTTTATGTCAGCAGGAATTGATTTGTAAACCTTCCTTGCAAAAAGCTCTTGAACAGATTCAAAACCTCCGTTCCTTAAATTATTACACTGGGTTAAAATTTGCAAAGGGTTTTTCTTATCTTCCCACCGATTAAGCAAAAGAGTCACAAATTCATCATATGAGGGGATTGATCCTGCAGGGAAAGCTCTGAACCATTTCTTCACTTTGCCAGATAATCTCTGCGCCAACAATCTCATTTTGGCATCATCATAGTCTACCTCTTCCAGATCTATGAAATCACTGAACCTATCAATGTGTTGTCGGGCTGTATAATTTCCCTCCCCGTCAAACAACGTAATTCTATGTCCATAATTTTGGGGAAGGTCATGCAAAGTAGCTGGTAGAGCAAGTGGATCAAACCTTGCAGCCATTACTACTGGAGTATTTCGAGTAGCATTAGGATTTACTGGAGGATTTTGGATAATGTTGTGATTTTCTACTGGTACTCTTTGGGATTTAGGTTTTTTAGACTTGGCTTTTGCAGAATTTTGCAAATCTTACGAAATAGATTGTAAAAGATATGTTCAGAATCTATCTCGATCAAGTTCAGTTTCTTTCAAATCTCATTCTGACTTAGTTCTAAACAAATATCTTTCACTTATATCAACATTTTCATCACTAAATAATTCTTCTTCAAAAGGAGGAGATAAATTTATTGTTTGCGACGTACCTTCTTTATATTTCCCTCTGATTCTCCTCACAATGTCTTCAAGATTCTCCACCTCTTCAAATGGCTGGGAATTTGGATTACTCCTCGTGTGAATCTTTCTAGAAGCTACAATGTCTTTCTTGGAGTCGCCTGTTTACAACTGAAAAATTTGAATGTGAATTCACCCAAGAAAAATACAACCAACTATAAATATCAAACTTATTTGCCCATTGAAATTTGATTGCAATGTCATTCTCCCAGGGAAAATGAAACCTTCGTTCCCTGGCAACGACGCCAAAATGTTATCACTCAGATTTTACCTTTTGGTTGTGGAAGGTTAAACCTAAGGTAGCTGTTTCAAACCAACCTTTAGGAGGGAAATTATCCTTTTCCCTATGAGAGAGGGCTCTCTCAAAGATATGTAAATGGCTAAGGATATATGAAAATGACTGGGATTTTTTCAAAACAAATATATGGCTGAAATATACACAAGAACCATTGGGCATGGAATCGAAACTAAGAATTTTATGGACCAAAAAATAAACAACAATAAATAGCTTTACAAAGGCAAGATAGTTGTCACATTACAGTCAAAATATTTTGCAAGTGAAAACAAAGAAAAATAGACAGTCCACCAATAATGGGCACCAATTATTTAGATGAATCCATTATTGATTTTGGAGAAATAATGAATACGTAGAACTGATAAATCAAGGAATAAACATATGAATATTGACTTATTTAACTTTCATTCAGGCATAGAAGACACAACATAATGGAAAAGATAAATGAAGAAGGGATACATAAAACATAGAGGAAAGGAAAATATAGACTGTAACTTCGATCAACACATGAATCTCTGTTCTGCAAAATGTGTTATTCTCGACATGGCTTTCTTGTATTTATAAAATAGAATCACTCGATACAAAACCGCCTTGTTTTCAAAAAGTTTCCAACCCTTTCAAAATAATTCACATTGTCTTTTATACAAGATTTCTTTGAAGCAAAACCTAACTGCTTCTTTTAACTAAAATTAACATAACTTAACTAACTATGACATGTCACTTTTAGTTAAAGTTTATACAAAAAATATTACAAATTTCTTTCAAATAAAATTCTTCAAAGTCTTCATTTTTTACGGGACCCAACGGATACTTTCATGAATGAATATTATATTTCATTCTTCCATATTTTTTGACCATCGTCCATTGAGATGCTGTTATAAGATAATAGCTTGTCATCTCTTTGACGAGGACCTTCATATCAATATGATCTGCATAGGATATTTCTGGAATTCTTTCGCCGATTGAAACGAACTTATTCATTATTTCAAAATCCTCTTCAAGCGTTTCCATCAAGATTTTCCCTGTAAGTAGATGATTCAAATCCTGAAATTTTCCATGATCCATTCTGATATCAAATAACAATTTCTTATAATCATCCTCGGAAATCAACTCTTTGTTTTCATCCCAGAATGAAGGAAAACTTTTTTCAACCAATTTATCAAATTGTTTTTTAAAATTTGTCACTTGTCTCTTCATTGCTTCAGCTTTGGATTCGACTCTTCCAATATGTGCATACTTCCCTAGAATTCTCCTCGCCCAAGTAATGATGGCTATCTTGTTTTTAATGTTCAATATCTTCAAATCTTCTTCTGTCAAACCATTTAGAAAACTGATTTTATTTTGTGCTGTATCTTTAGGTTTTTTATTCATACTCTCTCTCATTGCAGTACAATTTTCTAGAGATTCTTTAGCCCATTTCTCCTTTATCCTCATGAATCTCAAATATGACGTGAATTTTTCTGCCTCTTTGATAATTTAATCCCACACCATGTGTTTTCAACCTTGCATAGCTACCTGACCTGTCACTTGGTTTGCCAATCTTTTCTTTGTTTCAGTCAATTCTTTATATTTACCTTGCAGAGACTTTGTTTCCTCATCTTTCTTTTTATTCTCTTCTTTTAATCTTTGAGTTTCGTATTTCAACTCTTTAATCTCAACATCCTTCAAACTCACCTGAGACAAAGCCTATAAAAGGATGTCTGCACTGTGTCCATCCTCAACCTGACTAGTACTTGTTTTTCGTTGAGCCAAATTTGATAATTTATTCTTCAAATCTTCGATTTTATTTTTTAAACTTATTTTATCCTTCTCCCAACCAACTTCCTTTTCTACAAGTTTCAATAACTTGGTTGTAATATCATCCACTCCTTTAGATAATTTTTCTTTTTCCTGCTCCAATACAGTCAACTTAGAGCCTTGAATAAGCTGAGTTTCCGGGATTTTTAATTTCTTTCTCAACTCTTGAATTATATTTTCTTTTTCTTTTAGCAAAATTTTCCCTCCATTCCCTCCAGTGCCACTTCCACCCAAATCTATCTGCAACTTCTTGATTTGTTGTTGGCGAGCTTTATTTTCTACTTTTTCTTATTTCAATTGATTCTTTAACTTCTATACCATTGTTTTCAATTTATCAACCTCCAAGATTGCTTCCAAAAAATCGGCATATATCACTTCCCCCATATGGCTATGTAAAAGAATTTTGTCAGGCGCAATAATTTTCTTCAAATCGAATTTCATTTCTATAACCTTGTCACTTGATGACACTACCAAATTTAAAGTGTTTTCTTTAAAATCTCGACTAGTAACCAAATTAACATCAAAATTCACCACGCTTCTGACTTTTGGAAATAGTTGATAAGTCTGTTGAGATGAAGCCTGTTTGTCTTGGCTGTATTGTCTATACATATCTGCTCTAGTTTGAAACTTACTAGCATCTCCTGCTTCCTTGGCGTCTTGAAATGTATACTCTTGTATTTGAACCTCTGGTATTACGTATTTGCTTTTTCCTTTTCCTTCATCATCTGTAAGTAACATCAAATCTTGATGTTCATTCAACTTAGTTCTTTTTTCTTTTTCTTTCTCTTCATCTTCTAAATCAATTGCATCCTGAAAAACTTCCTTTTTCCCCAATAACCACAATGCTCGTTGTAGCTTCTGCTCCTCATATACATTCTGTCAATACCGGCTCTCTTCCTTGGGGACTTGTAGTTTCTTCATCTTTGCTTTCATACTGTGACCAATTTTCCTTTTCAGACATCCCTTCCAACTCTTGGTTATCAAAATCCTTATTCTAATTATTCTGTCTCCTTTTCGAAATGACATGAAGGGGATCATAATCAATGGCCACCTCCTTTTTGAAATCCATTTCTTCTAATAATTTTTCTATGTCCAAAATGGCATATTTATTCTTTACAGTAAACGGGCCTAGTGTAAAAGGATATTTGATATCAGTCGCTTTCTTGAAAAATAGAAAATGATTATCTTCCATAATCAATTTCTGCCTAAGAAACTCAAGAGCAAAGACTCTCAATGTCAAAAATGATGGTAACATATATGGCTGATGGTTGAAACCATACAACCTGAGAACAATGTGATCTTTCCATAAAACCTAGTCTCCCACCGCCAAATCAGTACTCAGCTGCATGAAAGTCTTCATCTCAGGTAACACTCCGAAAATCATTCTATATATATCTGAGAGCATGTAATTCATATAGTTAAACACATTACCTTCCACAAGACTTGTAAAAATTATTTTTGGAAAATGTAGTTCTTCTCGACTAGCGAACATGACTATCTTCATCAGGTGTGATTGAAACCTAAAATGTCTTATGCTATGAAAATTCACCATATATAAGGGAATACTTTCAGCCAAAAACTCCTCAAACTTGAGACAAGGTGTCTAACTACTTTCAATTTCAGATAAACCAATACTTATTCTAAATAACAAACTCAACTGAAATTCGGTCACCCATGCATCTGTATCAAAACCTACAAACAAGGCCAATAAAGACAGAACAAGCTGAGTGTTCTCGCTAAAGAGACTGACATCTATGGGATAGGAAGTATGGCTAATTTCCAAATTTGGTTTAAGACAAGAAGTCATGAAAATTTTCTTATTCTCAGGGGATGACTGGTGATATATGTCTATAATTGACTTCTCATAAAAGCTTTATGGTTCAGGTATTTGTGATGCAGGAACTTCTAGGGCATCTCTTATAACTGAGGGTTCTATTTAGAAAACTATTCTGGTTTTTGAGGAGTTCATAATGGCTCGTTCAGCTTCTGAATAATTAGATGCGCATCAGGACACAAAATCTGGGAATGAAACAATTTGGTAAGGGAAAAATGACAGGAGGGATGACTGGTTAACTCTTTGCACATCCAAACCTTCCTCTTGCAAAATCTTCAATTTAACCTTAATCTATGCAACTGATAACCTAATTGAAGTATGAAATATGTCCCTGTCTCTATCTTCCAAAGCATCCCTAGCCTTAGCACCATCTACATTGTGGATTGTTTCCGTTTTTACCCCTTATAAATAAACTTAAAATATTATTAGCTTGGGTTACAAGGCCCTACCTGTCGCTGAAAATCATGCACTTTGTCCTGCTCTGTCGCTTTCTATGGTGCCCACTTGTCTAGAACCTTTTGGCGCTAACAGTGCAAAGACAAATGTCAAATTTCACATGTTTCTTTGCTATATATAACCCATTTTCCTTATCCTTCAAGAATATTTATGGGTGCTCATTTCCCTCATCCGTTGATCTCATGTGCTGTAATTTGGATCATCAGATTTCACTTTCTTTTAACACTTCGATGACCTCCCTCACCGTCCGATCATTCTCCACTCTTCAAATCTTAACCATTAGATCTTAGTGCTAACATGAAAAAGTGTGGTTTCACAACTCCGAAAGTGGTTTCCAAAACGGCCTTTATCAATTGCGGAATGTTCTAGTGCCTCGACGTGTTTGCTATTTTTTCATCTCACAACCACTGTCTTCTCCTATCCCTTGTGCACTTTCATAATGCAGAACTCCTGGGATCGTTGATCTTTTATCTACCAATGCATCACCAGTGGAAATCGCAATATCTTTAGCTTTCAGATTTTCCCATTGGTGGGCTTCCTCCCGTTATCCTTTAGGCACCTTTTGAACTTATCGCCTTGGATTTATTCTGCTTGCAATCTGAGTCATTGATATTCTGAGACTTGCACTGTAATTAAAAACGTATCTCGAGTCGTTAGATCTTTCCATCATCAATCTCGACCATTGACTTCGATGCCATACCTTCCGCCATGGTGGTTTCGTATTCCTTCAAAGTGGTTTCTCATACCACTTCTCTTGTTTGCGAAATGCTATAGAATTTCCACTTGTCTGCAGGTTTCTCCTTTCGTGACCGCTTATAGCCTTTTACCTCAGCGCACTTTGGTGATGCGATGGCAATCGAGGACCGTTGATCTCCTTCCTGCACCCAATTGATAGTGTAACTTGCATGATAGTTAGTTATTGCATTATTTGTTTTCGAACTATTCATTTTAACATTCTTTTTGCTCCCGATTGCTTATTTCTACAATTTTCTTCGAAATGTTTCTTTTAGTACTTCTATTTATTTCATTTGGTCATATAACTACTGAACTAGGGACATTGTTAGGAATTTTCCCACCATATTTAAAAATTTCCAAGGCATTTCTCCACTATACATCATCATTTGGACTGTGAAAACTAAGTGCTAACAAGGGGATTTTGGATGTTAAGCTAAAGATCTATTGAGAAACAACAACACAGACGCATACCATAAATCAAAAACAGATAATTCACCTTGATTGTAGCGAAGTTATGTAAATTGGAATTTCAATATTAATAAAAAAAGACATTATTGTTGTCACATTGTTGTTTGTGTCTATTTGTGTGGGTGTCTATTTGTGTTTCCAATGAGTGCTTTAATCCGAGACTTGGTTAGATGGGTTATCATTTTCATCAATCATGTATTTCTGAAAGAACTTTTTTCGCTTCCTACTTCTCTAGGCATATTAGTAGGAAAATCATCATAATTTCAGCAAAACAAGGTTCCATTGATTAACTAGTATTGTGATGATTTCAATATGAGATCTCTTTATTTAGGGGAATCCAAATATTTTTGAGCACTTCCATGGGTAAGTTACTATTTCAATTCATAGCACCATGATTTCTTAGTATCCGGGATGTACAAAAATTCTCTCTTGAGCATAGATTCTCACTCTTCCCATCTTTTGTTATCCTAGTTGGAGTCTAGCCCGTCAATTGCTAGTTTACATAAACCTTGACCCTTGAAATTTTTAATAGTTTTGATATCTAGATCATATTCTTGGAGCATAGTCATCCAATGAGTTCTTTTTTCTCCCAAATATTTGTGTACAAGCAAGTTTGTTACTACGCAACAGGGTACTATGACCTTAGTCCAAGATTTTAGAAAATAAGGCCTAAAGTGTTTACTCACTTTGAAAATAACATAATATTACTTTTCCACTTCAATATACTTCAATTATTCTCCTTGGAATCCTAAACTCATAAACGCAATAGGACCTTCATTATTTTTTTGATCCTTTTGTGTTAGAATGGATGCGTACAATTGTTTTGAAGAGGTGTATATGATGCAGTATTTTGAAAAATCATTCTTATCAGGGATGATGTATTGACAATAGAATTTTTTATTTGTATAAATTACTATTTATCTTTTGATCCCAACTTGAATTTGACATTTTTCTTCATCATGTCTTTCAAGGGTTTGACCATTTCTGAGAAGCTCGATACAAATCTATGTACGAAATTGATTTTTCAAAAAAATAATTTCGTAGACATTTTGTATGTGGTGGGGAAATTTGAGCAACAACCTTTGTTCTCCCAGGTTTGATTATCATTCTTTATTTAGAAACATTAAACCCCAATCATTTTCCTTCCTTCCCTACAAAGATATATTTCTTTGGGTTCAAAGAAATTCCATATTTTTAGAATCTATCAAAAATATGTCTTAGAGTAGAAACATGATCTCTTTGTTTGGGAAAGATTGTAACATCATCTAAGTACACAACCATATATTTATTGATCGGTAATTGAAACACAATATCCATTTCAATTTGAAAGGTAGTGCCAACATTTATCAGAATGAAGGGCATTTTCCGATTGGAATATATATTCCCCATTTTTTTCTAAACGAAGCTCTTAATTGATCTTTAGGTGATACCAAAGCTTGATTGCAACCTAAGAAGCTATCTATCAGAGAAAAAATTTCTTATCTAGTGACACTTTGCAATACTTATTACATATGGGTCCTAGTTAATTGTCTTCCTAGGGTCCCCTGTTTAAATTTCATAAATCCATGCATAGCCTTATATATCCATTTTTGATAGGTGCCAGGTCGGCTACCCATTGGTTATGTCGAATAGGAAAAATAATATTTTCTACAAGCATCTTATCCAATTCCTTTTTCACCACAGGCTTGATATTTGGATGCATATTCCATAGTTTTTCTTCAAATGGTTTAGAATCTAGTTTGAGGGGGGATAACTTTTTGCATTATTTTAGAGTCAAAATTTTTCAAATCATCATACATCCACACAAACACATCCTTATATTATTTAAATAGCTTAATGAGAACATCTCTTTTACGTGGAGGGAATCCACATATGATATTGATATTTTGAGGATTCTTTTCCATCTCAATGTTTACAACCTCATACTACATAGAAGAAATATTTGTTTTACAGTTTGTCACTTTTTTAAATTTATCCTTAAGGTCATAAAATTTCTCCAACTTGATCACAGATTTAGGAATAGGATTTTTAGGGTCTTTCATAGCATTATCATTCTGATTTTCAGGGTCACTAGGGTACATCAATGCTTCATCATGCTATAACTCATCAATGGATGAGTCCTTAAAAGTATCTTTGAGTGTGAGAAAATGACTGATCTATTTGTCATCGTCAAATACCCTCCAATTTGTCATGTTATTTGGGATGGAAGGATAGAGAAACCCCGTAAAAACCTCTGATGGAATTAATTTCAAGTCTACATTTTCAAGCATATCAGCATCGGAGTTATGATTTTTGGGTATAGAATCAATATTGAAGGCAATTAAATTATTGACTAAATTCCATACCTCATTCTGATAATTTTAAGATGATTAGAGATACAATGTATTAATTTTCATACTTGTTTAACAATGATCTTTGAATCACACAATACTTTTAAAAATTTGAGAATCAAATGGTTGGCCTTTTTTAATCCTTGAACTAGTGCTTCATATTCTACAATATTATTAATACACTCAAATTCAAGTTGACAAGTAATCAGGGTTTTATCCTCTCGTGGATTAATCAAGATACATCCAACACTTGCATCTTATTTTGATTTTGATCCATCAAAGGATAATGTCTACAAATAATAATTTGAATCATTGCTTGTATCCTTGAAAGCCATGTTATGTGGGTAATCAACCTAAGTGCAATGAAGGAGTTTAGATTGATGATCAATCTTTGCAAGTGTTGATATTTCAGTTGCAAAATTCCAAAACAATGTTTCAAAATTATAATTCCCCATGTTGTTAAACCTAACAAGTTCATTTGGTGATGCTATTTCAGTCAACATGTATTTCATGTATCTTTCTTGTTCGACCCTGATTTGGTTCTCTCGCTCGTTATATCATAACCGTAGGTGTGACCAGTTAGTCGAAAAGTATCCATTCATTTTTTCTTACTAATATTGACTAAACAATAAGTGATAGGCCTAAGGGATTTTCAATACACTTATATTAATTATTTGGTGGAATTTAAGATTGGAGGCTAGTCTTATAAGGATGGTCGTCAGTTTCGTGTAGAACTTGACAATGGATCGGTCTAACTAGACAATCTGAGTGGTGCATGATCTCTTGAGTTCTACATTGCATTTTAAACAAACCAAATATGGAATTATGTTGAAAGATGATCCCAAATATATCATACATTTGTGTACAATTATTTTTTGTTGTCTTGTTTGAATCAAGTATTTTAATAGTCTGAGTATTTTCTTCCATATTGATCCCTTTCCCTAGTTTTTCGGATGACTTTCTAAGAGCTTGCAATAAATATTATCTTCTCTATGGGAGTTTAATTTCTTCATATAATGAGAGGTTTGATTTATTTTTGTTAACATCTTATAATAAATAATAATCTAACAACAAACAAGGCTTTAATGTAACAAGACCATACTAGGAGACTGAAGAACTTTTATTTGTAGGGATTGAAGAAGAAGGTGACTCCTTATTTGTAATTGGACCCTTTCTTTGTGTCTTATAGGTATCAATATCCTCCATGTCCTCCTCATCCTCCCCTCTTTGAGTAAAATAAATATCCCATAAGAAATTAATGTGATGTTAATGAATATATTTTTTACCATGATCCTCTTCCTCCACCTCTTCCTATAATTCTCCCATCCCTTCATCATGGTGATCTGATGATTTTTCAAAAGTGACATTATTTAAAATATTTAAGAATAGGTATTTGAAATTCATTCCTTTAGTAGGTGGATCCATTCTATTATCATGAGAAAAATATATTTTATATGATGATATGTAGTAACTCCTAGATGGTCAATTCTCATTAGCAGTCCTTTTGAAATCAATAATCTCATTGGTGAATTTCTTAATCAGCCTTTGTAAGATTTCCATATGATTAGGATCTATTTCTTTTGTCTTAGAAGCACTTTTATTCGAGGGTAATTTTTCTTGTATGACGTTGAGAAAAACCCTTCTTCCCCTCCAAGATTACCTTTCAGTATTAACATGTCTTTCTCTACTTTAACAACCACATCTAAATTTTCATCACTCATTTTCTTCTCAACCCATTTTACAAACATAGCTATAGTTGTAGGTCATGCAACGATGAAAAATTTAATCATTATGCTAGTCACTAGTTTTGAGGTATTGGGGATTTTGCTTAAGAGGGTTAAAAACCTTTTGTTAAAGTATTTAACCTTTTCTTTATATTCCAATTTTATTGTAGATAATTCAAGAACTAATTTTGTAGGACTTTTGTCTTCCTTGAACTTACTAAAAAATACTTTTTCCACATCATCCCAATTGTTAAATGATTGCGGACATAAGAATTTGAACCATCTGAGGGATAACCCTATGAAAGTTTATGGGAAAAGTATACATAGAAATCCTCATGTTCCACATTCAAAAGGTTAACTTCCATCATAAAATTTGTGATATGGTCTTCAACATAATCCTTTCGGTATGGATCAAACTCCGGGAGATATTTTTTTGGGTGTTTAGGAAGTGGATGTACATCCCCTAGTGTTTATTTTCATCTTCCAGTGTCGATTTTCATTGGCATTAGTTCTAGCCATGTTTCCTCCCGAGTATTCCTTGGAATGTTAATCTTCTAAAGAACCTTATTCTGGTGTAGACGGAGGGGAAATTGGAGGATAAATAGGAGGATTAAGAGGATCTACGATATCATTTTGTGTTTCTATGTCTTCTAGTTTGGAGTTTTGTAGTATTGGTTTATAATGTTTAGGGGATATGTTGGTCGTAATATTATGGCCACGAGTCAGGAATTTGGGGTTTGACAATTTCAACTGAGATTGGGATATATGATTGGAGATAGTCATAGTTATCTCCCCAAAGCTGGGGTCACAACCCCATAAGTTTGAAACGATTGAGGAATTCTAAATGAGCCAATCAATGATGAAGAGTGAAAGGGAGTATGTGTTGGCAGGCAGTTTGATGAGGAAAGATCGCAGTACTGCTGATGCCACGACACGTTGGATGAAGGCGCGAAAGGAGTATCTTGGGCCAAAGGATACCGCAGTTGGCAGGTTTTGGGTCACTTGGACCATGTATTTGGTAGTATTGAGTCAAGTATACCGCAGTTGGCGGGTTTTTGGTCATATATTTTCTAATATCGAGTCATTGTACCGTGGTATGCGGGTTTTTGGGTCATTAGACCAAGTCAGTTAGTAGATTGCCCATAAGTGTCCGTTAGGAAAGTGGACAAGTACTGTAATCAGCGGAAGCCTATAAATAGAGGAGAATTGTAAGTGTTATAGGAGTCGATAGTAGTGGGTGTGGTAGAGCTATATGCGGAGATGAACAAAGATAATGCGGATGTTGCAGGAAGACTTATGTACTGCTTTTGGTTTTCCAAGTGATATAAGGATGATGATTTGGTGCAATCTATGTGTAATGTTGCTGGATGTTCATGTTGTTGCTTATTCTTAATGCCGTTATCTGTTTTCTATTGTTATAATGTGAATGCTGCGATAATGTGTTATCGGTCTATGTGAAAATGCTGCGATTAGAGTAATGTTAATATGCAATCTCTGTTTCTGGTAATGTTAAATACTACGACGTGCTAGAAATTCATGATGAATGTTTAGAATCGATGTTAGTACTATATTTCCACAACCTGCCTCCTCCCTCGACGGAAACATGGTTCCATCTACTCTTCCTGGATGCCTCAGGTGAGACCTCATTCGCTTTGTGGGTGTTGCTGGGTGGGCTCAAACCTATCCGGGTCGGTGCCTAGGGAGACTGTGGTATGGGTCGACAGTTGGTGGACCCCTATCGACTGTGAGGTCGCGATTCCGTCAACAAATGGTTCCGTTGTCAGGACCATGTGCAGAGTAGGAAGAGGCCATGTTGTGGCACCTGATGAAGCCGGAGATACAGAAATGGTTCGATCAGAAGTTGCAGGAGTTCGCTGAAGAAGAAAGTCGGAACACGCGATTAATGGCAGATCACTGGTTGGGAAAATATATTCACAACAGACCACATGAATGGTTTTTCTATGAATTTTTGGTAATTCTATATGAATGGTTGTCGAAGTTAACCTTCCAGAAGAGAAATTTCCAAGGTGGTGAACCGACAACTTGGACCCCGGAATTGATTAAGGAATTGCAGGGAGTTGATAATAAGGCATCACACGCTGTCGAACTTTGGTTTGATAATACCTTGGAAGGATATATTATGGAGTTTGTAGTCAATACAAAGAAATCCTATAGTGAAGCTGAAAGATACTTCTTTGACAGACCGAGGGGAAGGTTTCTGCTATTGCTCCAACTGTCGATTAAGATGCTAATTTGCGAGAAAGGTATATTAACAATGCACCTTGATCAGTAGACAGCCTGGTGGGTAGAGGCCATGGGTACCGTGACTGTTGGGGAACGGTGCATGGAATGGTAAAGGGGTGGATGGGTGTAGACCATGAAGAGATTGTGAGCGAAGCCAAGGAAGAAAGTGGCCTAATGAGGGGAGGAGCAAGGTTCCAACAGGAAAAGAGGCAGAGGATAGGAGAAGGTCCTGCTGCGATCAGACTGCAAGACCGTAAAGGAAGGCAACACGGAATGAAGTGACCTCACAGTCCTAATAGGAATGACCAGGCTACTCCCAGGATAGAGGTAGGACTGAACCCTAGTACCAACGTATCCACACCTCCGCTCACTAGCTCTCAACTAGCAAGAAAAACTACTTCGACACCGCCGAGTACGTCGACACCACAAAAATTAATTGGTAGTAATACAGCGACAGGAGGAAGGAAGCCCAAGATGGTGAGTGATGATGCTAAGCTACCATTGTTCCATGGTAGTGTGACAGACAACCCAGAACAGTATTGGTTTTTGTGTGAAGCGGTTTGGACTGTGAAACAGATCACTAATGATGATGTTAAGAAAGAACAGTTGGCCATGACGCTGTGAGGTTGTGCATTAGATTGGTTCATGAAATTTTTCTTAGTCCCTACGGGGGCCCCAGATAAGTCATTGAATGAGATTCAGGATGGGATGATTGTTGAATTTAGATAGCCTAAGTCGAAGGCCCAGTACATTACTGAATTGAAGGAAATTAAGAAGTATCCCAATGAGACGGTATGGGATTTCGACCAGTGATTCAAGACACTGATGGAAAAGGTTAGTTTTGATATGAGTGTTGTCCAACAGAAAGAATGGTTCATCGTGGCACTGCTACCCCAAATTTGGCTGCCACTGATGCAGTAAAACATATCGACGCTTAGCGAATCCCTGGAGATTGCAATGCGATTGGAGGCATCACCGATTGGAGATAATGCAGCTGGGATGTCGTAGATAAAGACATAGCTCGCTAACCTGACTATACAATTGCAAGATTTAAAGAAGAACAAAGAACAATGCGATGAAGTATGGTGTACGCGATGTCGACGAGAGGGATACAATTGCAAGATTTAAAGAAGAACAAAGAACAACGCGATGAAGTATGGTGTACACGATGCGAAAGATGATTGCCCAGATTTTTGTAACTATTTGGTCTTAGGTGCGCCCAATCCGCTGAATGGCAGCAGTATGCTGTGGTGTCGCATCTGCCATGTGTTTGGGCATGGTCATGATAGTTGTCCGTATATGCAAAAAATGGTCACAACCCCGCGAAATCTGTATTGCACCTTCTATAAATCGGTAGGCCATGATGACAAAGATTGTCGTGCATATGGGTTGCTATAGGAGAGAATGTGTGATGCATTTTATGTCAAAGAGGATCAGCGGGCTGCACCGCTACAGCCGCAGGTAGCTTATCCGATACCTCAACATCAGATGCGGTTTGTACCGCAGCAGTTTGTACCGCAATATACACTGGTGAACCCCCCGCATCCTCAGTACATGCAACAACCGCAGTACGCACCACAAGGTCCAGGGATGCCGCCAGCACCCATGCAGCAGTAGTTTAACTAGCCCCAATATTAGCAGCATGGCGGCTATAGTGGTGGATGCGGTGGCAGATTTGGTCGTGGAGGAGGAAGCCGAGGTGGTCGTGGACATGTTCAATGTTACCACGGTGCGGTATGGGGGCATTATCAGTGCGACTGCCCACTACTACAGAATCAGTGCACGTTTTGTTCTAGTAATGATCATACAGTCGAGAATTGTCTGTAGTTGATTGCAAGATGGAAGGCTGGAAACACTCCGTAGCTACAGATACCAGTGCAGAACTAGGTGCAGCAACTGGTGCAGAACCAACCCAAGCGACCACCACCGAACGCTAATCCCAATGTAAATCAACCAGGGAATTTGCAGTAAAATTAGATGCAGGGTGTTAATATTGCAACTATTTCTGCAAAACCGTGGCCACAAGATGCTTCGATGGCTGTTGTCACTCATGGAGGTAAGACGATTGGGGAAGATGGTTCACAACCATTGATTCGGTTAGCTAGTCAGAAGATGGTAAATTTTGACATTGATGCGAAATGGGAGAAGTTCCTCGAGGCACGTCACACATTGGAGAAAGACCGCGGTAAGGCTGTTGTTTGTGATATGCCACCTATATTTGATACCACCTCAGACGTCGATCGACCACCACTAGGGATATTGCAGCAGTTCCTTGAAAGCTATCTGTCATTAGCACGAGACCCAATTTCCCTAGTTGAGATTGAGGGATGGTTGCAGCGACTTCTGAAAGGACGGTAAGAATCAACAGTCAATTCTTTACAACGATGGAAGACTGGCATGGAAATGAGAATGAATATTCAAATCGGTGATTATGATGTTGATTCTGTAAATCTTGATCTTGGTTCGGATGTTAACATCTTAACCAAGCAGGCATGGTAGAAAATGGGGAGTCCCCCATTGAGCTGGTCTCCTGTGCAGCTCCGGTTGGCTAACCATGCGAAGGTTACACCCATTGGGCGAGTTCTGCGGCTCACAATTGATATTGAGGGCATGAAGACTTATGCCGACTTCGACGTCATTGAATTAGTTGATGGAGGAAGCTCCTATCCTGCGCTATTGGGGACAGGATGGGATAATGATAGTGGAGCTGTAATCAACTTCAAGAAGCACATGATGACTTTTGAGAACCACGATTTCCGAGTTATCGCTCCGTTGGATCTGGCTGAAGGACATCTATATGTTGATCCCATCAAAGATGACGATCATACTGGCTGGGATCATGCATTCAATATTTTTGAGGATTACATTCATCCCACTATCCACGGTGAGCTAGATTGGCGCAGCGAGAGTTCTGCGTCTTCCGATTCTGATGATGCATTAGAAGATTGGCAGAATCGTATGCATGAGATATTAGTCTAGAAGTGTGGCTTAGTTATGCAAATCTTTATTTCGGGTTGCGACAGAAACAATCACATTGCCTGTCTATGAGGGGTTTCCTGGCTTAGACACCTTTGTAACATAATTTGAAGACCACGTTCTAGAACCACAGCGACTGCTGGCCTTAGAGGAAGCACTGAAGGCTGCTCCAGCATGCTGGTGGGAAACACATAAGAAATTTATTAAAGATTGGTCACAATGTCGAAGGTTGATGATGGTTCGATTTGGAAATGCGGAGGTTTATCACACTAGCAAGTATGATGGACGAACCAATCCTGGTGATCATGTGATGGAGTGTCAACGGTTGTGGGTAATGCGACCCAGAGATGAGTGGGTTCATGATTTTGTCCATACTTTGGAGGAGATACCGCATTCGTGGTACACTGCAGCAGAGTTATGCCAAGATATTACCACATGGGGGAAGTTAATGATCTATTTCACTCATACCTTCAGGTTTGCGGATGCCAACCCTGATGTCCATAACGCCCTGCAGCTCATCCACGATGTGATATTTCAGGTTGTTCTGGTGAAATGCACTGTTGACCTACACATACACAGTCAGATGCAGTCTCTCATGGAGTGTTTCAATGTCAGTGGAGGGCCAGAGGATGATGATGACCCCTAGAATATTAACATTCCCAATTCCAAAGGAAGTCGCGATGTGGTACCACTTGTTGCGCCAAATAACCCGTTCAATCAACCGTTGCAGCTTCGCAAAACAAATATCGGCACTGAAGATGCTTCCAAGTTTGCTAATGTAGGGGATGATTGGGATGATGAGATGATGAGTAAAGTTACCGAGTTACTACATGAATTCCAAGATGTGTTTCCCACGAATTTTTCCGAAATGAAGGGAATCCTGCGTGATTTAGGGGAGATGAGGATTCCATTGAAACCAGATGCTAAGCCAGTTCGACAGCGACCTTATCGGCTAAATCCACGACATAAAGAAAAGGTCAAGGCAGAACTTGATCGGATGTTGGATGCTGGTATCATCGAACCTGTGGAAGAATCAGAATGGATTAGTCCTATGGTGGTCCAGGACAAGAAAACCGGCGAAGTGCGAATTTGTGTTGACTTACGGAAGTTAAACGATGCTTGCTTGCATGACCCCTTTCCGAACCCGTTTACTGATGAAGTACTTGAAGGAGTGGGTGGCCAGGAGATGTACTCTTTGACTAATGGATTCTCTGGCTACCATCAGATTCACATTGCTAAGGAGGATCACCATAAGACAACCTTTGTTACTGAGTGGGGTTGTTTTCAGTACACAGTCATGCCGTTCGGTTTAAAGAATACACCTACGATATTTTCCAAGGTCATCATTGTTGCGTTCAAAGATTTTATTCAGAAGTTTTTGCAGGTATATATGGATGATTGGACTGTTTATGGGTTGATTCGCGATCATTTGGCCAATCTACGGTTGATGCTTGAGCGATGCCGACAGCACTAGATATCGCTGAACTTGAAGAAATGTATTTTCTGTGCTCCATTTGGGATATTGCTGGGTCATATCATGTGTAAGTAGGGATTGTTGGTTGATCCTGCCAAGATTGCGCTTATCTTGGGGTTGCAGCCGCTGACCACTGTTACGTAGTTGCGCGTGACCTTGGGTCACATAGGATATTATCGCAAGTTCATTTGGGGATATGCTGTGATTACTGCCCCTATGGAGAAGTTGTTGAAAAAGGATGCGGCATTTCAGTGGAATCCGGAATGTCAAGAAAGTTTTGAAACACTCAAAGCGAAGATGGCGTCGGCACCAATTTTGGTTTTTCCAGATTGGAGCAAGGAATTCCATGTCCATGTTGATGCTTCATCGGTTGCATTGAGGGTTGTATTGGCTCAACCCGGTGAAGGAGACATTGATCATCCCATTGCTTTTGCCAGTTGAAAACTGTCATCGGTAGAATGCAATTACACTACCATAGAACGTGAAGGCCTGGCCATGGTTTATGCACTACAGAAATTCAAGCATTATTTGTTGGGCGGCCATTTTAAAATGTTTACTGATCATTCTGCATTGAAATACTTGGTCAATAAGCATGTGTTGGGGGGGAAGATCTTTTGATTTCTACTTTTGTTTCAGGAGTTTGATTTCGAAGTCATTGTGAAACTGGGACGGTTGAATGCTAGTCCAGATCATCTGTTATAGATTGACACATGGGAGGAACCGACTAATATCGAAGATGGATTTCCAGATGCCCAGTTGTTTCATGTTGCCACCACTGATTACTATTTTGATGACATCCTTCAGTTCTTGGCGACCGGCATAGCGTCCGATGACTTTACCACTGCTCAGAAGAAACAATTGGTCATCAAGTCTGCTGACTTTCAACTAATCATGGGAGAGTTGTATAAATTGGGTGCTGATGAGATATTGCGCAAATGTGTCTTGCCACATGAATAGGCGCAGATATTGGCTGAAGCACATGGCGGAGTCATAGGCGGACATTATGGCGATTGAGCGACTGCCTGGAAGGTATTGCGTGCAGGGCTTTGGTGGCCCACACTACATAACGATGCGACAGACTATGCACGGTCTTGTGATGTTTGTCAACGAACTGGCAAACCGTCCAGACGCGATGAGATGTCGTTACTACCTCAAGTAACACTACAACCATTTGAGAAATGGACTGTGGATTTTGTTAGGCCGATCAATCCACCAGGGAAATGTACAAGTGCGTGGTATATTATCACAGCGACAGAATATTTGAACCGATGGGCAGAGGTGGCCCCTGTAGCTGATTGTTCTGCAGCAACGGCTGCCCAGTTCTTGATCGATCACATTATCACTCAGTTCGGCTGCTCCAAGATTCTGCTGAGTGATCAAGGCATCCATTTTCTCAATCACACTATCAGCCCATTAACGGAGGAATTGCAGATTCAACACAAGAAGAGTACACCCTATCACCCATAGGCGAATGGGACAGTCGAGGCGTTTAATAAAGTATTGGAGCATGCATTAACAAAAGTATGCAATGCAAACCATGACGAATGGGATTTGAAAGTTCCAACGGTGTTATGGGCTTATCGCACCACATGTAAAAGGTTGATTGGTCAAACACCTTTCAAGCTGGTATATGGGAAGGAAGCCATTATGCCTATGGAGTACATTGTTCCAAGTTTATTGATCGTGGCTGTTACAGGCATGGATGATGTTGCCGCACTAGACGAGTGTCTAGCACAATTAGTGGAACTCGAAGAAGATCGATTTATCATTGGATTTCATCAAGGAGTGGAGAAGGATCGCCAGAAGGCATGGCATGATCGCCACATCAAAAATAAGCAATTTCAGCAAGGTGACTTAGTACTATTGTATGACAGTAAGTTTATGAAACATCCAGGCAAATTGCAAATGCATTGGCTGGGTCCCTACCGCATCGATAATATTACTTCAAGAGGAGCAATTCAGTTGCAGTGCTTGGATGGGGGGATGCTCCCCAAGATAGTAAATGGTCACAGGTTGAAGCCATATCGCACGGGCTTAGAGCAGTGCGATGTCTGAGTCACATTGTGTAAAAAAAAAAAAAAAAAGAGATGAATGAATGATGATCGTTGCAGGTTGCTTGGTGGCAGAGAATGCACCAACCAAAGATAGTATGCGCTAGTAGGATAGGCTGGGCCGCCGATCAGAGAATCGTGATGGTGTTTCACTTAGGCTCGCTGGCGAATTTTGTATGACGATTTTGGGAGAGTACGGTGAAGTGGAGGGATTACAGGCCACCCTCTCTGCATATGATTGCCCCTAACCGCTGTGGCAAGATTCACACATGACGACGGCATGTTTTGCATGTAACACACTGGACCGAGATAATCAGCAGCGTCGTTCACGTGGTGGCACGCGGGAGCTGTGTTGGCAGCATGGTCACACCCTTTACTGTGGCAGTTTGTCGGCTCATACACACAGATGAGAGGTACAGCGTCATCATTCTCCTCGTCATGACAAAGGAGCGTCCGTCTATAAGTAACTAAGGACGTTGGTAGTTCTCCATCCAGAAGTTGTTTCGACCAAGCGTGGTTATGTTGTTTGACCTTTGTGTATCAGTTGAGTTGTGAGGAATTCCAAGGAGGCTGTGGAAATGCTCCGCTTAGTTTCCCATGGTAGTACCCCAGGGGCACTACGAGCCCGAATGAAGAGTGTTCCTGAGCATCTTCACATGGGTGCACTTACACTGTGGATACCCGGACTGGTGCCAGGGTGGCTGCAGGATGTGTCAATAGTGAAATGGACCCTTAGCTGGTCCCGCATGTTTCAGTATGCAGTAGTCGCTCGAAGGGTTGCGCCATTTTTTATTAGTAGGCTTGTTGCGGCGGTAGCTCCCTGAACTCAGTAGAAGACGACCGCTGGTGCGTAACAGATGTGCCAGAGTTGTCCGTCGTTCTCACCCCTTGGTATTGTTCATCCTCTTTTTCCTTCAGTCTGCGATTGGAGGATGAGTTCGCGATGTCCCTGATATTAAGACAAGGGTTTCCTACTCTTGTGGAGGGCTTACAGAATTGGTAGCTGAGGATCTATACAGCTGAACAAAGGGGACAACAATTCATGCTCCAAACAGCAAGAACAAATGTCGTTGATGTGGCTCGAGGGCGAGCCACAAGATTGTGTTAGGGGCATGTTGGTAGGCAGTTTGATGAGGAAAGATCGCGATACTGCTAATGCCACGACACATTGGATGAAGGCACAAAAGGAGTATCTTGGGCCAAAGGATACCACACTTGGCGGGTTTTGGGTCACTTGGACCATGTATTTGGTAGTATTGAGTCAAGTATACCGCAGTTGGTGGGTTTTTGGTCATATATTTTTTAATATTGAGTCATTGTACCGCGATATGTGGGTTTTTAGGTCATTAGACCAAGTGAGTTAGTAGATTTCCCATAAGTGTCGGTTAGGAAAGTGGACAAGTATTGTAATTGGCAGAAGCCTATAAATAGAGGAGAATTGTAAGTGTTAGAGGAGTCAATAGTAGTGGGTGTGGTAGAGCTATATGCGGAGATGAACAGACATAATGCGGATGTTGCAGGAAGACTTATGTACTGCTTTTGGTTTGCCGAGTGATATAAGGATGATGATTTGGTGCAATCTATGTGTAATGTTGCTGGATGTTCATGTTGTTGCTTATTCTTAATGTCGTTATCTGGTTTCTATTGTTATAATGTGAATGCTGCGATAATGTGTTATCGGTCTATGTGAAAATGCTGTGATTAGAGTAATGTTAATATGCTATCTTTGTTTCTGGTAATGTTAAATACTGTGACATGCTAGAACTTCATGATGAATGTTTAGAATTGATGTTAGTAATATATTGCCACAATCTGCGTCCTCCCTCTGTGGAAACATGGTTCCGTCTGCTCTTCTTGGACGCCTTGGGTGAGACCTCATCTGCTCTGCGGGTGTTGCTGGGTGGGCTAAAACCTGCCCGGGCCAGTGCCCAAGGTGACTTTGGTATGGGTCGATAGTTGGTGGACCCCTGTCGACTGTGAGGTCGCGATTCGGTCAACAGTATGTTGTTGAGATCTATTTAACCTATTGAGAAATTATAGGGGAGTTAAAATAGGGGTAACTCAGGGATTAAAAATGCCTTCTTGTTTAGGATATTGGACACAAAGAAGTTGCAAAGAGTTTCACTGTGGAGTGGTTGAATGGTCATGTATAGTGTTTATCCTATTATAATTATCCATTCATCTCTATTGTCCCTCCTTATAGTGCCAATTTGTTGATGAGTCGAAATAACCATATAAGAAGTAAGGGAAAACACCTGATCACAAGTCCCAAGTTACACTCAGGAACTGTTGGGATGACGTTTTCCGATTGGTTATGGTCCTAGTTACTGCAATAATTGAATTTTTTTAATATATAATTTGTATTTGTTTCTCATTTTTAAGATTACTCTAAAGAACTAGAATTTGGAAGCAATACATATACCTAAATGAATGCACATATAACATGATAATACTATTAAAACAACGAAGGAAGTTTATTTTTTCTTAACAATAAATTAAATTATCAACATGAAAAAAGAACTTGAAGAAAAGGATGATCTTCTAAGAATTTTGTCAATGTTGTCTACACATCTAATTTTCAAGTAAGTGCTAAGGTACATGATTAAATACAGGCCATCACCACAAGAGAACAATCTCCCTTGATCAATGGGTTCTCACATTCACATATATATGACATTTATTAGTAAATAATTATACAAAGTTCCATACATATGTCTATAAATTAAATGAATCATCGAAGAGTTAATATGCTTTCAGAAAGAGACAAAAATTAATTTTCTATCTATGCAAAATGAAAAGGAATCATTCATTATCTCACACTGGAATACTGTAGAAAATATTGACATTTTGATATTCAAAATTGTTTTCGGGGACTACATCAGAATTCACCTATTCATCATATTTGGAACACTAATGTACAAAAATAAAATGAAAATGGTTTCCCAGGACCACCCCGCTTTTCTATTTCAAAAAATGTTTCTTTTATATCCTAGAGCCGAGGGAAATGAGCTTGCTCTATTGAATACATAACATAATTCTCATGCACAACTCTCAATTTCTATATCTACATGAAGTGATCATGTTGAATATCAAAGAGTTGTTTCTTTAACTACTCCATATGTTCCTTATATTTCTCTAGCAACTGATTCACATCATTAACTGAGGAAGAATTTACATTCACCAAAACTCCAATTAGAGAGATGCATCAGAGTCAATTTCTTGGGGATCCTTATCAGTCATATAAAAAACCTTGATGTTGTCTAATATATACCAAGTCATTTTTTTCTTGGGTGATCTTTTCAAAATTATTTTACTTTTATGATAGAGAAAGTAATCCCCCAATGACACAATGCATCATCAATCTCAATTGCATGTGTTGACAAGGAACCTCCTTCCCGTATCATAAGTGGAGTCCCATAGTTTATCAAGTGAGTAAGGATAACTTTATACCCTTGTTTATCTCCTCATATAACTATCTTTCTTCTTCTTCCTTTTTCTCTCTTTCCTCATCTATGACAAGTGCCTCTTTCTCTTTCTGCAGCTACTCTTGTATTTTTTTCTATCTAATTATTTAAACATTTGATTCTTCTTGTTTTCTCTTTTTTTTTCCAACAGACAAATCATTTTGAGCCTCTTCTCTTTCTCTCCTTTCTTCATCCTCTTTTTTATTTTGTTGTTACGCATATTTTTGAGCAAGTCTTCTTTCTTTTATTCTTCCGCTTCTTTTTTGGATGCTTCCTATTGTTTCAATGTTTCTTCATTCTTTTTGTTATCTTCTTTCCCTTTTTCATCGAGTCTCTTCTTCCTCTTGTTGAGCCTTTTTCTCTTTTTCATAAATATAGTAAAGGTCATCTCATGTTGGATCACCCTTGAACCTAGAATGATATCAAAAAGTGTCATTCCTTCAATATAAATAGGCATCAATATCTCTTCAACTTCCTTTAGAGTGACCCTTTGCATCTTTGTGTTCTCGACATCTCTCAATTGAAAAAAAATACAGAGTGAGGAGACATAGCAACAAGCCAAATCCCAAGAAGAATAGTTGTAGTGTAACAACACTAATACAAATGAAGTCTATACATTAAATTTGTTCACTTAGAATCTTTTTGAATTTGAAAAAATTAAGGGAATAATGATTCTTTCTCTTTTATTTCACATCTCGTCAATCACATGATTTATTAATTGCATTAAATTTAAAAGTATTGAATATCTTTGGTTAAATTCACCAAAATTTTCTAAATCGGTATGCCATACATATTTAATGGCCTAATTATGGAAAGATCCTTAGCCTCTCGTTTCAATTGTACCTGATATCATTCGGGTATTTTGCGTTGCGAAAATCATTTTGGACCGTACACCTATCACCTGATTCATCGAGATAATATTCGATGCACCCAATTTCGAAGTGATGTCTCCCTCCAGTTTTGGAAATTCGTGTTGGCTTGTGGAGGAAGCAAGGAGTCTCGAATTTGACCCAATTTCCCCTTCATCCATCAGTCTTCATCCCACTCGAGTTATGTTCTCTGTTGGGTGTTCTTTCATGAGAATGGACAGATTAAATCCTTCATGCATCCATCAGTTTACCTGTCACGTAGTTCTTCATGGTTGGGCATTGTTTCTAACTTTCTTATCGATGTGAGTGTGTTTTCCCTTTCAATCGATCTCAGAATTCCATGTTTTGAATGGAAGATTCATGAGTTATGAATGAAGGTCGAAATCAAGGGTTTTGAGCATTAACTTTTATGCTTCCAAGCTGGGTTATCATTGGGGGTCGAGTTTCATCTCCCTTGCTGTTATATAGATGCCCATAATCGAATTTTATGCCCAACACTTATATAAATGCCCATAAATCATTTTATGTTTCCCAACCATTGTGTAATTACCATGAACCGTCCCATGAATCGATGTGCAGGTCTAGCACTGGTAAAAATTCTCCTTGAATTTGTTTTTCTTTGGCCCGACCACCATCAATTCGCCTGGTCAATCATTCTTCTTTTTTATTGTGAAATCGAGCAAGAATCAAATTGTCTTGTCTTGCAAAAGGGTTTAGTTTCTTGTTTTTGTTGATGGATTGAAGAAGAAGTTGGGTTGAATGGATAAGAATGAGCATGGAGGGTTCCTTTTCGAGTGGAATTCAATGTAATGTCCGGTATGGGTAACCGCTCAACAGAAATAATTCCAAAGAATATGTGTTGGGCAAAGAGTCTATAGTACAACCAAGTTAGCTTGAGACAACTCTGTCAACATATGCTTGTGCCATTTTGTTTTCATAATCAATTCAGTGGAGTATTGATGATGAAAACTATTGTTTATGAATTTGCAAAACATGCCTATTTTATGTTCACTATTAATCTATCATCTATGCAATTGTCTTGAAGTATTGTTTGTTTGAATAGGCATCTATGAATGCATTACATGAGGATCTAATAGTGCAGGTTCAAGGTGGGCATAGCATGAATAAACCAAATTCCAATTTTAGGAAAAAACAAGCAAAATCGACCAAGTTAATCCATTTAAATCCTAAATATTATTATGGCCCGAAAAGATGTGCATTTCTCTCTTAAAAATTAGAATGCCTCAATACAGGTTTCCCTATAATTGAAGGCATGAATTCAATATTTTGTGGCAAAGACATTGAGAATTAAGAGTCACCGATGGAGCTTGGAGGAGATGACCTTGACAATGGCAATTGCAGCCTACAAGTAATTAGCATTGACACTAGGCAGTGGCAGTGTTGGCAGCATTCCTGTAACTTGCAAGTAGGTGGCATTGGTAACCGACAGTGTTGTTCTTCTGAGTCCCGACTCTTTGAGTTCGCCGTCCATTACCGAATTTACCAATACCATCATCCATGTATGGCTTCTCCTTCCTTCATAGATGTAAAGGATAGTTACTCGACTAATACCAACAGGCTTGTGATATTTTCCTTTTATTTCTAAAGGTTGGTATGCTCAACTCGGAACTGGCTCTTCCCGACACTTTCCTTCCTCAGCTTGGGCTTGGCCCTTTAGGGTAAAAAATCATCATCCATGCACCAATATGTAGTCTGTGGAGAAAGTGGTAGCTGGAGATGGAAGAAATGAGTTATTCCTTTATAATGGCTTCATTAACAAGTAGATACTCTAGTATCTAAAGTCTAGCACTTAGTTTAACCCTCGTTGGGATTTGGAAACAAGATCTACCCTCCAAGCTCAAGCTGTAACATCATATTTCAAAAGTGCCTAGTAGGGAATCCAAACTTGGGAAATGCAAATGAAAACCCCATCTTCACCCTCTTGGTTTCCAGCTAGATCACTGAAAATTAAAAGTAATGACATTTTGTACAAATTATTAAACGTCAAAAAAACGGTTCCAATAATTAATGGGTCGTTTAGGGATATGGTTACATAAAATTTGTTGTTGTATTTGATGGGAAAAATGCTTGTCAAATTCCAACCATGTGCCCGATAACCTTTTGTCAGGGTTTATTTATTGGGGTGAAATAATTGTTCACTTGGAACAACCTCGATGTGATGGGTCTAATCATTAAGTACATCCTTTTGGAGATGAAAATTAAGGCATCAGGAATATGAAGGCTTCGATATTACATCTTCAATTAAAATGTTGGAGTAGATTTATCAGATCTTGTAAAAAGATATTCCATGAAGGATATCGGTATGACAAGTACACTACAATAGTTGGACTCTTCTCGTTGAGGAATAGGTCTGAAAACCATTTGAAAGTTCCAATCCTTGAATCTTAGTAACCCATGCTTAATAAAAAAATTTAAGAGAGGGAACCCAACAATTTCGTCTTTAGGGGCGAAATTGTGTGAATGTTGTTATAGGAACAACATTAGTTTTATTATCTTGTTGTTGTATGTCAATGATATGTTCTTTGGAGTCCCTAATATGAACAAAATCATTGATATTAAGTATTAGTTGGCTATGAAATTTGAAATGGAGGATTTAGGAATAACAAACTAAATTATGGGGACAAATATACACACAGATATAATAGGTAGGAATATTTGGTCAAGTCAAAATTTATACATATCAAATATTATTCCACACTTCAATATGGGGAATGCAAAGCTGGTTTACACCTCAGTTCCTGCACACCTCAAATTGTCTTCTAAATACAAAAGAAGAGAATACAAGCATGGCTTGTGTACCATAGTCATTAGTAGTAGGGAGCCTCATCTTATCCATGGTGAGACCCAGACTAGATATTACGTAATTAGTTGGAGTTGTTATCCAGTTCGTGATATCAAATCCTTGTAAGTAGAAATGGACTATTATGAAGTGGATATTCAAATACTTAAGGGGCACTTAAAATATCGTTATTTGCTACAAACAGAAAATTTACAAATTAAAGGTTTTGTATATTTTTATTTTGGTGGATACATAGATGGATGAAAGTATAATAAAATATATACTTCCACTCTTGCTAGTGGATTTGTAAGCTGGACATCTAAGTTGTAACCACTAGTGGCTTTATAAACCACTGAAGAAGAATATGTGGAAGTAATTGAGGCCAACAAATAGGTAATTTGGATGAAGATATTGAGGGATTAATTAAGGATAATGCAAGGTAATATTACTTTGCATTGGGATAGTCAAAGTTTTATTCACTTACTTATGAAGCCAACATTACATGATCCCATGAAACATATTGATATTAAGTTGCATTTCATAAGAAACAAGGCTGAAGAAGGTAGGATATTGTTATAAATAATTGACATTTATATGAATACTATATGTATTCTTACACAATTGGTTACAGTATATAATTTTGAATGCTGTAGAACTTCTCTAGGCTTGCTAAGAATCTGATGAAGCTAGTATCAAGCAATATCACATAGAAAGAAAACATAGGAAAGGATCTTCCTATATATCGACTTCAGGTAGGAGAATTCTAGGAGGTGAATTCAATATCCATATATCCAATATTCCCATCTATCATTGTACATGGCTATCCCCATGTGTGATTTATATGCATAAGAGGGGGGTATGGGGTGGCTATCCAGGCCCCTCCTACTTGGGAGTGCAAGAGTTGAACCCTCAATGGCGTTTTTTTAATCTTCCAATGTATTTTAGTTCCTTTTCGAACCCTCTTATGTATTCTATAATAGGGAAATAACCCCTATAATTTTTGTACAAGAAATCATTGTAATTACTTGTTAGTAAAATATATACAAATAGAAGCAAACAGCAATAACAATAGAACACGATATTTACGTGGAAACCCTGCCATACATAGGTAAAACGATGGGAAAATGAAAGATTTGATCTTTTATATTACTTAGAAGAAACATATAATGCTTTATTCTATCTCTCTTGTGTTAGAATTCCATGAGGGTCATCCCTTTTTATACAATACATATGAGGGTTCTAGAAGGAACATAAGTGCACTAGAAGGGTCTAGAAATTTTTGTATTGGTGATTTTTCCTCTAAACCTTTGAGAGTGGGGGCCTGCCCTGCACCACTAGAGAGGTGGCTTGGAAGGGACTCTTCTAAACCACCCATGAAGTCAATGCATATGAGAAGCACATGGGCATAGTTGAGAGCTCTACATGAAATATATTTGAGATCTAGACATTGGCTTCATATCCTAACATTCTCCCACTTGAATTCAATATACATGAATTTCCTTGACAATTATTTCCTCCTGAGTGCCATTTCCCAATGTTACCTTTACCACATTTTCAACAATCCTAGGGAATTTTTCCTCTTTCAAACTTCTCTATCCTGACCAAATTTGTGAGGATATCTATAGTATTCTCACCATTCTCAATTTTATCCAACAATATCTTATCTTCTAAGAGGGATCTTCATGATCCTCACACCACATGGGTAAAGGTATGTAAGGATCCGAAGGAGGGAGGTTTTGAAGGTAATACTAGAGGATCAACTTGGTAAACCTACTAAGGAGGGAAGGGTATCCTAGGAGTGCCTTTAAGTTCTGCAAATTCTCAAAGGTGAAAAGTCGATTCCTTGAGATAGGAGGGGGAGGATTCTTTCTTCAAGCTATCACATGTAGGGTATGTGTTCATCACAACTCTTACATGAGGTAGGTGGTTACATTTTTACTTTGCTAGGATGGGGAAAAGCTATATGATAAAGTTCCATAAATTTCCTTATGAAATGGTACTTAATATCAATGAGCTTCATGTGATCATGAAATGTTCGATTCTTCTCTAAGAAAATACCACTTTGATTGCCACAGTGCAAAGTGATATTCCCTTGCACCATATTGATTTCATCCATCATCCTCTATATCCATATTTCATTTTTATTAACCTCAGTTGTTTCCACATATTATGCTTCAGTGGTTTTTAAAAGCACAACTGGCTGTAAATTACATGTCTAGCTTATAGCTGCAAGAACAAGAGTGAAAGTATATCCTATAGTAGACTTTCATCCATCTTTGTCTCCACCAAAACCAAAATTTTCAAAACCTTTAAATTGTAAACATGTTGATCTATAGCAAATAGCAGCATCTGAAGTGCCCCTTAAAAATATGAGTATCCACTTCACAACATTCCAATGTCTCTTACAATAATTCACCATGGAATGACTAACAACTCCCACTGCTTGATAAATATTTGGTTTGGTGCTCACCATGGGGAACATGAGGTTCCCTACCACTAATGCATATGGTACATGAGACATGATTGTCTTCTCTACTTCTATGCTAGGACGTTGTTAGGGAGATAACATGAAGTGTGCAGGAAATGGGTTACTAGCCGGTTTTGCATTTTGCATATTGAAGCGCTCCAGAATATTTTCTATATATGACTTCTGACTTAACCAGATATTCCTACCTATTTTTTCTATCTATATTCATCCCTAGAATTTGATTTTCTACTCCTAAATATTTTATTTCAAATGTCCTAGCAAATTGATCCTTTAGATTAATGATTTTATTCATGATGGTGCTAGCAGCCAACATATCACCATGTATATCATCGACATACAACACTAAGATAAAACAATTGCCATCATCAAAACTCTTACATTTGATCAATGGTCATGTTCACTTCTAATGAAACCTTGGCTCTTTATGAAGGTGTTAAATTTTGTGTATCATGTCCTTGCCACCTATTTCAATCCATACATAGATTTCTTGATTTTTAAAAGAAAAAAATTCCTCTTTCTTCATAGCCCTTGGCTCGATCCATATAAATTTATTCATTAAGATCACCATATCGTGGGAAAAAAATATTTACATCCAATTGTTCAAATTCTAAATCCTATGCGCTACAAGTGCAGGTAAAACCCTTATAGTATTTAGCTTCGGAATTAGAGAAAATATTTCATTAAAATCTATATTTGACTTATGTACATATCGTTTTCTAGCAAGTGAGTGTTATAACATTCCAATAACCCATCATTTTTTTTCTTTACTTTATAGACCCACTTATTTCCAAAAAAAATTGTTCTCGGTGAGAGATCCACAAGTTCGAATGTTTCATTGTTGTGTAATGCTCTCGTTTCTTCATCCATGGATTTCCTCCATTTATCTTCATTATCAGTTTCTCTAGCTTCCTAAAATGAACTATGTTCACCATCATTGGTTAACAAAGAAAAATAATAGTAAAATTAAGGGAATACCTTTCTATACATATCTTGGGATGTGTAGATATTCTGAGTTGTGTTTGTTGAGCCATTTGTTCTTCATGCTGATAAAAATATTCAATTTCATCTTCACTCATTTTTACTTGAATTGGTAAAATATTTTGTGCATGTTTTACCTCCTTCCTTTGCATAGTTTTTCATTAAAAATAACATCTCTCCTAACAATTACCTTTGGTCGGTAGGATCCCACAATATATGCCCCTCCACTAATTATCATAATTGGGAAAAACACATTTCCTTGACTTTGGGTCAAGTGTGGACCTGTTTTCTTTAGGAATATGGGAAAATGCATCAGAACCAAAAGTACACAGATGAGAATAATCAACTAGCTTACTACACCAAAACTCCTTTGGAATATTTCCATCCGATACAACTGTAGGTAATCTATAAATTAGATACACAGTTGTAATAACAACCTTTTCCCGAAATCCATTATCCAACGCAGATGCGCTGAGCATGCTTATTGAGCATTCTATGCTTGTGCGATTCATCCACTCAACCACACCATTTTGTTGTGGTGTGTATGCAACATTATTTTGGTGCTTAATTCCTTCCCATGTACAAAATTTATGAAATTTCTTGGAGCGATATTGTTCTCCACCATTAGATATGAGACATAAAATAGTCTTTCCCAAACTTTTCTCTACTCTTTCCTTGAACTCTTTAAATTCTCAAAGGCTTCTGCCTTATTTTTTAGAAAATACACACACACACTCTTCTATAATAATAATCTATAAATGTCAGAAAATATGTAGCACGATTTATGGATAGAGTGGGGACTAGTCCAAATATATCAAAATGAATAAGTTGAAAAAGATTAAAAATTTTAGCATATCTTGCCATAAAACGAACTCTCTTATCTTTATAAAAAATATAGTGCTTACATGAGTCTAAATCACAAGACTCAATCTCATTAAACATACCTCAATCATACATAATTTGAAATCCTTTTTCACTCATATGTCAAAGTTGTTGATGCCACAAAATCACTGCATCTAGAACATTCCATGAGTATGTTGTTGTTGCATGATTTGTCATTGTATCACTACATAAACAATACATGGTCATATAAGATTCTCCTTTCACTACCACAAGTGATCCTTTGGTAATTTTGTATGGATTGTTACCACAAGTAGTAAAACACTCCAACTTATCCATCATTTTTATTGAGGGAAAATTATTCCATAGATATAGTACATGTTGTATGTCCCACATCTACCTTTCTATGCCATCATCCATCTTGATCTTAATGTCCCCTCTTCCCATAATTTATAAAAGATGATCATCACCCAATAATTCCACCACAGGTAGTAGAATACCCCAACTTATCAATCATTTTTATTGATAGAAAATTATTCCATAGATATAGTACATGTTGTACATCACACATCTTCCTTTCTATGCCATCATCTAGCTTGATCTTAATGTCCCATGTTCCCATAATTTCTAAAGGATAATAATCACCCAATAAGGCCATCCCACCATAATAGGGTTGGTATTTGAAAAACTAGTGCCTATGTGGAGACATGTGGAAAGATGCAGTTGAGTCCACAATCCAAGCATATAATAGAAATTTTTTTTTATTGATACATAAAGCATCACATGTTTCCATGTATTATGAATATGCTATACTAGCTTCAGATGGTGCCTGATTTGTCTTTTCATCCTTGATTTCCTTATTTAGATACAAACAATATTTCATCGAGTGCCCTAGTTTCCCACAATTCCACCACCTCCCTTTCTTACATCCCCTAGACTTGGATTCAGACTATGATCTACCTTGATGACCCCTTCCTCTAGATATCCCTCTCACAGATACAGATTCACTAGTAGAGGGATCTAGAGATAATTTTCACCTCAACTCTTCTCCTAGTAAAGCAACTACAACATCATCAAATTTCAGAGTTCCCGATGATGAGAAGGTGAATGTAAGTACCATATGATCACATGCACCTAGGAGGGAATGTAGTAAAATTATTGTTATGTTCCCATACTCCAGTTTTACATCAACTGATAGAATTTTTTTGATTAGGGTATTAAACTCATTGAGATGAGATTCGAGAGTTGAACCCTACTTCATCCTCAAATGAAAAAGTTTTTATTTTTTTAGGAAAATGAAAACTGTATTGAATTCACTCTACACTATGACAGATCTTGTATGCCTATCCCATAAAAGAGTATGCTATTTTACCCTTATTTGTTCTCGATTTATTCTCATACAACATCCCAAGTTTCTCCCAAACAGATTATGTTGTCTTTTTTTCAACAACATTGAAGATGACAAAGTCTACTAGGAAAATTCGAATTGTAGAAACCACCTTTATGCCCACCTTTATCCATTCCTCATCTTTCATGCCGCTTGGTTTTTTCACAACCCATTTCAAGGCTAGGGCTTGCTCATTTTGAACCAACAAATCCTCCACCTTCATCTTCCATAGGGGGGAATTCTCACTATCAAATTTCTCAATCTCAAACTTGGTTAAACTTCCTGTAATTGTTGTAGCTCCCACTCACAAGAAAACCCCATGCCTATCAGTTTTTAGGATCTGATACCAGATTTTAGTAAAATATATAAAAATAGAAATACAACAATAAAAATAGAACATGATATTTACATAGAAACCCTCCTAGACATCGGTAAAGCCATATGGAAATGATAGATTTGATCTTTTATTATTAGTCTGCAAAAGCATATAATGCTTTCTTCTATCTCCCTTGTGTTACAATGACGGGGATGAATCCCCTTTTATGCAATACATATGAAGGTTCGAGATGGAATTTAATCACACTAGAAGGGTCTAGAAATTTTATCCTCTGGGTTTCATCTTTGAGCACCCGAAGAGTGGGGGTCTTCCCCACACCCACGGAGGGGGGGCCTTGCACCCCCCAAAATCGTGTGCGTACCCGACACATACAAAAAACACATGGGCCTAGTTAAGACCTTTATAGGAAGGATGTTGGAGATCAAGATATTGGGTTCATCTCTGAACATTAATTTTCCGAGCAATAATAAAATTTGAAGCTTCCACTACCCTGTGGTTTTACCTATGCACAACAAGGTTGCCATGTAAATTTGATGTTCTATTGTTATTTTTATTTTCTTCTATTTTTTTACTTTTTCTAAGAAAAATTTCACTATATCATGGACACCAAGATGAATTTCACCCACTATTAGAACATAAAACTCTATCAGGTTGTCAAATTAGGATAATTCCTTCACTAAAGACTCAGTGTCTCTCGAGGAATCAAATCTAGTATAAGTTTTTTCATATTGGGGAAATTGATTTAATGTTGACCATTTCTTCCTGAGTGGGGATGACTAGTCTATGTGGATACTGGTGCCTACCCACTTGTTACACCAACTCATAATGGTTCAAGATCTTGGAAGTATTACTGCAATTTTTTAGATCAAGTAATTTGTTGATGCACTTTCTGGGAATTTCCCTTATGTTTTAAGCAGTTGGCATAGGTCACCTACCTTTGATCATGTGGTATTACACAAATATAGATAATGGATTAATATTCATAATGGTCCAAGAAATCCCCCGAATGGAGTTTGTTTGCAAATTTTGCACCCTTAGCAAGTTGAAGAATCAACTAACCTCCTTAGGGCTCATATTCCTTTTACCACATAATTATTAGGGTTAAGGTTTTGGATATTAGGTCATTATGATATTAAGGTATTATTAAAAGGTAGTTTGGCCTCTTGAAATGTCTTCTTATAAATGAGCAAAGTTGAAAAATCTCTCTTAGAAGATAATCTACCACCATTCTAGATAGTTGTATTGCTCCTCCTTTTATGGATTTTTACAATTTTTTCATTAATAGAATTTGGATTTCACTATATTATTGTTCTTTCTACAATATTTCTTTGTATGTTTCCATTATATTTATATCTTCAATTAATTCTCTACATGATATTGACTGAACAATCCATATAAATAATGGAAAGCCATGAACATAGAACAATTCTTTTCTACAAGGGGAAGGGATGCAAAATATGAAGAAGGGGAAGTGGTGCACCTACAAGAGTCCAAGGAATTCAACCATGATGTTGATCTCCTATCTAAGGAAACTGTGGGGCTTATGGATGGGACGCTCTACTATGAGGAATTAGCGGAAGGAAACACTTTAGATAAGGGTGTCTACAAAGTGTTCTAGTATTTGCACAAGCCTTTTTTTATCGACAAAACAAGTGTTTTGTTTTTTCTGCTATTAGGATATAAGTTTTTTTTGTGTAGTTTATATTTGGATACATAACAAAATGCTCCTTATCGTTTGTTTAAAGATCTTTTATTGACATATTCCAAAAAGAAAGTCTTTGTGGATGAGGCAGACCATAAAGTATTCTCTAAATTTTTTTTTGAAATTGATGTAACTTTAATTCACACTGAATATCAAATTATATTTTTTTCGACTTGAAAAAAAAAGAATCCATATAAATATGCTCATTAATTGTCTTCTCCTATGCATATTCATACATGAATTATGCATCATAATCATCTGTGTCATAAATGCATCATTGTAGTTATCCCATATCACATTGTCTTCCATTAATGGCACATTTACCTGCAATAAATTACAAAAACAAAAGTTACGTTGTCATTCCCTATGGAGCTTATTTTGTATTTGTTTTGATTTACAACTCATTTCTAACTTCTCAAATTCCGTTTGTTGCTAACAATGATGAGATGAGTTTTAGATATTTGGTATATATTAGATTTAATATCCACAATGGTTTTGATATTAATATGTTTTTGAGTGCTTTATATTTGTTTTTATAATAAAAAAGAGGAACCCATTTCTCAAAATTAATTTATTAAAAAAAATTAAATAAAAATATAAAGAATATATATAATTGTTTTAACTTTGATAAAAAAATATATTGAATAAGAAAAATAATTCAAAATAATCATCCATACCACATGTATTATCATACCCATCCTCTATCACATCACCTTCCATTAATAACACTTTTCCCTACAATAAAAAAATTAAAAAATAAATTAGACGTGCCCATCATTCCCTATATCCTTTGTTTCGTATTTTTTGTGCTGACTCACATTTCATATTTTGAATTATCAAATTCCAATTGTTGTAATATTCAAAATTATTGTTAACAATGGTCAAAGTAGGTTTTTAGTCATTAGAATGATATTATTATATTTATTATAACTTCTCTTATAAGTTATATTCACATCAATTCATATTGATGCTAATGTGACACCGCCAATGCAAGGATGATACCATTACAATACCTTTATGATGCAATTGTTTCGTGCATTGAAATGGACAACGCAAGAAGGTATTTTGCATCACAAAGTCTATGGTAAGTTGTTGAAAAGGTAATTTTATCGCACAAAAAATGAAGGAAGAAATATGATTGCAAATTTAAAGTTTACGACTTCAAACTTGAAGTAGAGAAACGGGGTGTATATCAATTTGTTTTCACATGAACATATGGGTAGAGATTGTGGGAGATGAAAGGGGTTTGTGGGGAATTCAAAATATGTAGATAAAGGATATTTCAAGGTATAAATGATTGGATTCAAAGTATTTTTTTTCTTTGTTGTTCTTTTTTTTTAAAACATATACATTTGATGTATAATTTGAATAGGGATTTGGTATGGTGTTTGAGTCTATTTTTAGAATGTGATTTCAGTTTATATTTGAAATTTAGGTAAGGTGTATCTTACCCTATAAACGCATGAATTGAGATCTTATTTTAAATACAAAATAAAATAAGAAACAATTTTAAGTTTAAGCATTACATATCTCTTATCACTTCATCTTCCTCATCTTAATCTCATTCTCCTCTCCTTCTTCTTCTTCTTCTTGTTTTCTATATCTACCTCCTTTTTCTCATTTCTCTTCCTTTATTTCCTTTCTCTCTCTTCTTTTCTTACATCCTTCTTCTTATACATCTCCCCCCTTATTCTTCTTTCTTGTTCCTCTCCCTCATCATTCTCCTTGCCCCTATCTTTTTCCTTATGTTTTTCCTTTCCTTTTCCTTCAGCTTCCTCTCTCTCTTCTCCTCTTCTCCCTCTTATTGCTAATGTCGTTTATATTTCCCTCCTCATAATTACTCGCCCTTCTTTTCCTTTCCATTTTTTCTCCCACCTTCTCTTTTTCTTACTTCTTCTTATCTTTGTCCATCCTACTTCCTCTTTCTCATCTTTATTTCTCTCACTCTCTTTATCTCATTTCTCTCTCTCTATTGGTTTCCCATCCACACTTACTCTTCCCCTCCTATTTTTATTGCCCTCCCCTTCCTCTTACCCCCTCTTACTCCTCCTCTTCTTCCTATTTCTCTTCTCCATCTCTTACTTTCTCTTTTTTTAATCACATCCTCCTCTTCTCCTCCCTCTTTATTTTTATTTTTTTTCTCGTTTCTTTTATATTTTTCTTCTCCTCCCCTTTATATTTTTCTTCCTTTCACTCTTGTTTCTCCTTTTTTTTTTTCCTCTCCTTCTTCCTCTTCCTCTTTCATTTTTTAATTTTTTTTATCATGTTCTCATTTTTGAACAAATTTATTGAGTTTATCAATAAACTATTTGAAAATGATAGAAAAAACAAATAGATTAATGTAGGTTGATAAATTTATCTTTAAAAACATCCTATGAATTAGGAAGAAGGTAAAATATCTCTTCTAAGAATGAAGGAAGCACGAAGAGTGATCCATGAAACACCAAAATACAATATAATTAATTAAATTATTAATTAAAATTTCTTTATGAATCATTTAGCATTGTTTTCTTACTTTCTACGTAACTAATATAAAATAATATTGCACTTTCTACATAACTAATATAAAATAATATTGCACTTTCTTAATTAGCTAGTTGCTTAATACTTTAATTTGTGGTTATTTATTTTGATATGTTTTATTATCAATTTATGAGATTCCTTCATGTCTCTATATAACACTTTTTTTTAATCTAATTTTTAAATGTTGTTATCCTAATTTTGTGGTTATTTGTTGGATATTGATAAACATAATTTTTCTTACCTTATTTCATGTACGTACACAAATAAAAAAAATATAAAAAATAAATATTTTTCTAATTAAGTCAAAATGCCTCCAATTAAAGAATGCTATGTAAATTTATCAATATAATCTTATTTATTATGTTAATATACTAGCTTAATATATATTACTATTATATATATTATTTTATCTTATTACACAATTTTATAATGATAGTTAGGAAACAATTGAGAAAGAATTATTGTGTTCTTATTATTTAACTTGTATATAGTTGAAGTTACTCTTAATTGAATTGAATTATGATTACAATGTTTTGAAGGAATTAGAGGGTATTAATAACATTTTTTCCTATTAGTTTGTTAAAACATCTTTCAATGTTATATTTTTTATTTTATTTTTTTCCTTGAAAAAAAAGTGTAATTTTATTTCATCTTTGAGTACAAAATTACATTTGATCAACTTCACTCTTGAAGAGTATAATTTCAATTAGGTAATACTAGAAGCAACCTAGAATCTAAGTCCATGAGAAAGTTCGGAATCAAAAAACCAATACATATGTTCTGACCAGCCACGAATGACAAAGCCCTAACTCGGATCAGCCAAAAAATGGCACAAATAATAAAAAAACCGGCTCGAAATGAACTGAAACAGAAAGAAGAGAAGGAAGAATGAAACTGATGCCGAAAGAAGAAGAAATGATAAGGCGCCTGGAGTGAATAGGGCCACCGGTTCTGAAAGTGGAGCCACCACCGACAGAGGATAGTTGGACCCGTAGATAACAGTCGCCCCACTACTAATGTAGCCAAAGTATTGCGCACTGTCGTTGATGCCGCGCCCTGGAACAACCGTCCTCACCACCACGTTGTTGCTGCCAAGCCAGGCCAGACTGCAAACACCTCTGCCATAGTGGAAACACATGAAACTCACAGCCGCCGCCACTAAATCTTCGCGCTCGCAAATCCAATGGGTCTCCGCGCAAAGCACCCTCTTACCACATGCCTGATCCATCGTCCATCAGCGTCAGCTAGCATCGAAGGGGTAGAGAGAGGAGGCGGGCATGGAAGGATCCATGGTCGTCGAAGTTCAGCTCCTCTCAAAACCCTAAAGCCCTGTCTCCATTCACACGGCCCATTATATTTTTTATTTTATTAAACTTGTGTTCTTCTATTATGTTCCTATGAAATGAGAATGAGTTGGATTCAAGAGATTAAGAGGAAAATGACAATTAGATCAACATTAAATTACATATAAATTTGCTTTCCTTATATGTGTGTGTTGGTTGTTGAGCCTGATTATAATATTCTTCATTAAGAGGTTGTGTTTTAGCCATGTTTGGATCCCAGTACCTGATGGGGGGTTGTGCGGGGGTTTATCCCCCACTATAATCGTTAGGGGGTCCAAGGGGGGAGGGGTGCAGGCGACAACTATTTTGGAAGTCCCTCCTGGAGGGGGTTCGAGGGTAATGCCCTCATAGCAAAAAAATTGCAAAAATTGTCTTGTAAAATGTTGTAATTTCGTAGGCAATCTGAATTGTTCATCATTAGGTTGTGGATCTGATGGTAGAATTTATGTTAGGGATTTTCACCTTACAAGGAAACCCTCTTTATGTATGAGGTAATTCTATTGCGACTCTGTATTATTGTTAGAGACTAGTTTTTGTCAGAGAGAGACTATGAGAGTCAAATCTCGCTAGCTCATTCGGTTAAGATGTGGGTCTCGTCAGTAGGGTGACCTAGGTTCAATTCTTGTTAGGGATGAGCTTGTGGACCAGGCCGAGTGCAATCCTTGTGTGATTTTGACGGCTTAGATGCCCTTGGTTCATCATTTGTTAGACCAAAGGCCACTCTTGCAATTCAAGGAGATTCTAGCAAAAAAAGAAAGAGAGAGAGACTATGAGAGACTGAAGAGGAATTTGCAATGAATGTGTTGTAGTTTGTATCATTTATTTTTGCTTGATGGAATAATAAAAAGAACGGTTGTTTCTCTGTGGACATAGCCCATATTGGGTGAACCACGCATATTGGTGTCTATCTTGTATTTTGTTTTTATATGTTTTATATCCACATTTTATTTTAAGTTATTGCTCTACGATCATGTTTTTCTAATAGCGTGGATATAGTGTTGTACACAAAGTTGACATTTCCCTAGGGTGATAATGCACCGCTTTATACATATAGAAAAAACTACATGGTTCTTAATCTTAAATTAAATTTCATAGATTCATTAATATTTACACAATTTTTTGCTTTCATAATGTGAAATTTATTGAATTCCAAGAAAATCAATATAATAAATATTTTTAATTTATAAAAATAATAATTAAATAGAAAACAAATATTAAATGCATAATGCTCATACTAATAATAATAATAAAATAATAAATAATGAGGATAATTAAGAGTTAATAATAAATTTAATAATAATTTTGAAATGACCCCCACGATGAGTGCCATCTAGAGGCCACCACATGTCGGGAGTATGACAAGGTGCATTAAGGCTTGCGCATGTGGGAGTGAAATTCGCTAGTCCCACCACCCTATTAATCACAACCCTGATCACATAATGATTGTTCTCGACTCTCTTCTATGGTACCTTGCTCAGATTGTCGTCTAGTTCCAAGTACAAAATTTTGAAGGGTTCAATATGGCGGCCTTCATGGCCAAGCATACCAACTCATCTCATGATCATATAGAAGGTTTTATATTGGGAAAGTTTCTCTATTAACATAGCCCATATTGGGTGAACCATGTATATTGGTGTCTCTCTTGTATTTTGTTTTTATGTGTTTTATATCCACATTTATTTTATGTTATTGCTATGCAATCATGCTTTTCTAATAGTGTGAATACAGTGTTGTACACAAAGTTGACATTTCCCTAGGGTGATAATGCACAACTTTATACATATAGAAAAAAGTACATGGTGATTGTTCTTAAATTAAATTCCATAGCTTCATTAATATTTACACAATTTTTTGCTTTCATAGTTTGAATTTATTGAATTCCAAGAAAATCAATATCATAAATATTTATAATTTATAAAAATAATAGTTAAATAGAAAAAAAATGTCAAATGCATAATGCTCATACTAATAATAATTAACAAATAATAAATAATGAGGATAATTAAGAGTTAATAAATAACTTTAAGTAATAGTTTTGAAATAACCTCCACGACGGGTTCCATTTAGAGGCCACCACACGTCGGGAGCATGACAAGGTGCATTAAGGCCTACACGTGTGGGAGGGAAAGTGGCCAGTCCCACCACCCTTTTAATCACGGCCCTGATTGCATCATGATTGTTCTCGACTCGCTGTTCTGGTACCTTGCTCAGATTGTTGTCTAGTTCCAGGTATAGAATTTTGAAGGGTTCATTATGGCAGACTTCATGGCCACACGTACCAACTCATCTCATGATCATAGAGAAGGTTTCATATTGGGAAAGTTTCTAAAGGGATCATTGAAAAGGTGGTATCTCCTCGACTACTACTCAATCTGGTGGTGTCTCTACACTCTTTCTTCTACAACCTTCCTCACTGTCTTTCTCCTCCTCCCTCTCTATGGAGACAAGCCTCCTTTACACAAAGCATTTTCTTGCACAGGCTTAACTATGGTAAGAACTAAGGTAAGTGAAAGCAAAAATATGAATATTCCAAGGCGTACCCACATGCCAAGGGCTACACGGGATATTGAAAGGGACATGCATTTTTATAAGCATTGAGTTAGTCAACAAGACAAGAAGCACTATGTCCGCCTTGAAATGAGATGCCAGGATGGGAATCTAGGCCTTCAAACCAAACATTAATGAAAGAGTCGTGGGATTTGGTGGAGGATACGAGATCCCCTAAAAATTGGGAGACTTGTCACACTAGAACTCTCCAATTGTACTGGAATGTGAAATCCCTCTTCTGCATGGCATTTGAGGAATGCATGGCCAAGGTCACACACGAAGAGACATCAGGTCCTTCCATGGAGGGTAGGATTAATGTTGTGGAGAATGGCATTAGGAACTTAGCATAGAATCATGTCACGATTGATGAGAACATCAACATTCGACTTGACTTGCTGATCAAGGGGATCCGATGGAAGGAACCTACTTGCTCACCAATGCTTGCTCACCAATGCTTCCCAATGAGCTTGTGTCTAGTACGACTGTTTCTACCTGAAAGGTAAAAAGAGAAACCTCAAGCTCCAATCTCCCGGTGGTAATTCTCTCTAATGATGAAGTGAACTAGATCACTTTGATCTTATGTGTTTTTGTTCTTTTTTTTTCTTATCATGTTACTCTCGATATTAGCCTAGTTCATTTTTTATGACATTTTATTTTTTATTGTGGAGGCCATAATCCCCATCCCATGGGGGAATCCTATGATAGATCATAGGTTCAGGAAACTTTTAACATCCTCCCAGTTAGCTTTAATTACTGCATATATACTCTTATGAACAACAAAACTTATTAGGCCATCGGTTGATATACTTTTGATATGTACAATTATCTTTTTTAATTTAATATAATAACGAACTTTACAAAAAAAAAAAAGATAATTTTGAAATAATATGGTAAAATAAGTCTATCTTTGGTGGTTTAGAGGAGGAGTGTTATTATCCCTATCCATGATTAATTAAAAAAAATGACATATTGAGCTCTTAATGATTATATACCTGTTAGACACAAATAACACACCAATAATGCAAAATTAACATAAAAACATGGTAAATGGATTACTTTAAAGCACACACAATGCTATCATGAATGAAATTTATGTACATTGACACAAACCCTAATTCTATAATGATGTTGAGGCATGTGTTAAAATTAATGATGTTAAAAGTATACCTATTGCAACACACACAAAGTACATAAAACTTGAATTTGTTTCAAAAAATACACTAAATGATGATGCTAGAGATGATGCAAAGGTAGACCATTATAGTAGTATGTACTAATCACCACGATAGTCAAGTTTTTAATATGTTGTGTACCCTCTTTCTTTAGTTGGGGTCTGTGTCTAAATTTATACTTTCTTGGAAAGATGAAAAACATATATTAACATGAGCTGTGATAAAAGTCCTTGCCTTTAAAAAATAATAAAATAAATATTTGTAAGAAAATTGGAAGCATAAATAATCAATTTTTAATTTTGTATGTCTTTTATTGATGATAGTTGAAAAAGTCTATATTATTTAATATTAAAAAATTACAAATATTAAAAAATTACTCATATTAAAAAATGGCAAGAACATCAACTCCATTACATTTTTCTAACAAGCAAGAGCCACAAAGGTGGCAATGTCCCTACATTTTGGTAAATTGAGATTTTGTAAATAGATATTGATATTGAAGGGATGTGAGTTAGCACAAGAGGTAAGTTAGTAGAGATTCAAATATGGATAACCAATTTTATTGTTCGAGATCATACATAGAGTGAGAGTGAGAGCATTGCATGAGTTAGACAATTTTGTTAACTATATCTAAAACACTTTTTGTACATGTATAAATGTTTTTTTTTATGTTTAATAAACTACAAATCCTTCACATTCAATGGGAAAAAATAGGATATCTTTGACATTGTCACTTTAATGTTTTTTAAGTATATCAAAAAAAAAAAAATAGGACGTGTTGTTCACTAGAATATAGGATTTTAAGAATAATGAATGGTTTTGTAAAAATGGTTATTTGAATTAATACATTTTTAATAAAAAACATCAAAACAATTTTGTATAGATGCTATGTATCTAACATTGTCACTTTAATGTTTTTTTATATTAAATAACGTAACGTCTAATATTGAGATATGTAATTTTAAACATCACAAACAATTTTGTAAAAATAATCATTTGAAGTAATACCATTTTAATAAGAAATAACAAAATAAATATTTGTAATTTAATTTGGCATTGGACCATTTGATCACACCACTTGTACTTTAATGAAAATAAGTGTGAATAAATAGAATAATGACAAACACTTTCGCCTAAAAATAATATTAAAAGAGTTATAATGATGAACAAATGCATGGAGTGATGGAAAATAAAAATAAAATATGACAAGTAAAACATCCTTGTTCACTCAATAAATTTAAGTTTCATTGACTAATTGATTTGCATGTAGTGTGTATTTATATTATATTAATAATACAATATATATTTGACATTGTCACTTTAATATTTTTTAAGTATATCAAAAACAAAATAAATCAGCACGTGTTGTTCATTAGAATATCTAGTTTTAAGAATAATGAATGATTTTGTAAAAATGGTTATTTGAACTAATACATTTTTAATAAAAAACATCAAAATAATTTTGTATAGATGCCATGTATCTAACCTTGTAACTTAAATTTTTGTTATATTAAATAACATAATGATATATAATTTTAAACATCACAAACAATTTTGTAAAAATAGTCATTTGAAGTAATACCATTTTAATAAGAAGTAACAAAATAAATATTTGTAATTTAATTTGGCATTGGATCATTTTATCGACAAACATGGTCACCTAAAAACAATATAAAAAAGTTATAATAATAAATAAATGCATGGAGTGACAAAGAATGAAAATAAAATATGATAAGTAAAACAACCTTGTTCACTCAATAAAGTTAAGTTGCGTTAACTATCCCCGGATGCGGGCATCACCATGACACATGGGACCGCATGCAGAACACGAGGTGGGAACGTGGGGGACGATCCTCAACCCAGGCACCTGTAATGTGGCATGCACGCCCCATGCTCTTAACCACTTGCCCACTTGGGTACCTCCTGACCTCACCTCGTCCCTCTATGCATTCAAGACCGCCATTACTTTGGATCCCTGCTTCATCATTTCAGCTCTCTACAAATTAATATGGCTCGTGTGAACCTGGTTCACGGCTCCATAAATGAGCCAGTGAGCACCCATGACAGCATTCTGCTGGCTTTGTCTCAATGCGGGTTCTGTTCTGTGCACCCTCAGTGGTGTATTTGGTTGTGGACTCTCATTGCGCTCTCCACCATGACCAAGCCGCGTGGTGTTTCTCGGTGAGGCAGTGGGAGCCACAGCAAAATGCACTACCCTCCTTCCACTGGTGATGGCTTTGACATTGGCATCTCCTTCGCTAGCCGTAATTTGATTGATGAGTGGGAAGGGAAGCTTGTTGTGGATCACTTGGCCTCAGGAAACAACGAAGGCAACATCAACCATTACTAGATCATCAAAAACATGCTCGACAAGATCTTGGATAATATGATGGGTAACTGGGGCTCAACCAAGAATCAGTGGTTGGCCACTAGGGCCAAACTCATCGAGTTGGATGAATTCCTGGATACCCTAAACGCCACATTCTCCTGGAACCAACATGCCCTCATTAGTCAGATCCCGGTAATGGAGGATTCTGGTTGTAAGAGTGAGGGTGGTGTTGTCTCTGGCATCAGTGGTTTTCCCACGGAAGGGCCTGCAGCTGCTACTACTCCTGATTCTTTCCTGGTAAATATTGTTCCTGCTTCGTCGAGGACTCCTCCTGTGCAGTTTCCTATCCCTTCAATAATTGGCTCTCCGCCATGCAAGAAGATCTGCAGCCACGCAGAACCTGACCTTTTGGATGCTTGCAAAACATAGCCGCTCCCGGTGAAGCTGCTGAAGGAGGACTTTCTGGGGAGTTTCCCCATTCTGAAGGAATTCCCACTTGAATAATTGTCTCTATGTCTACTCAGGAGTTCGATGAGAAGACTGGGGCTCTCTACTCCATTCAGGTTTTTTGTTATAGATGTTTTATGTGTTGTTTGTATGGTCTTGTCGTCCACGATACTCATCACACTTAGACAGCCTTTTGGTCCTGGCCATGCCATAGGAGGCAATTATTTTGTATAACCCAGTTGCTCTGTAATACTCTTGCAAGTCCTGTTTTGGTCTGTTATGTCGGCATGGCTCCATTATCCTAGGCAGCTTCAAGGGTCTACTTGCTATGTAATTTTATCTTTTACTCTTAATTAATCTACTGTGCAGACTTACAAAAAAAAAGTTGCATTAACTAATTAATTTGCATGTAGTGTGTATTTATATTACATTAATAATGCAATTTAATTGTAAAATTTAAATTAATATTTGAAAAGATATTAAATACTAAAATTTAAAATTATTATGTTGTAAAATATGAAATTGATATATGAAATTTACAAAAAATAAAATCCATAACCTTAATTCCTTGGTATTAAATGAAGATTAACCTAGATATGAAAATTACTAAATTTATGCGAAAAAAATAAGTGGATCGATAAATAGGATAAGGATAAATTATCACAAACAAGTTGTAAAACGTAGAGAAAAACTAGCAAAAGACTCTAGTAAATAACACTTGCAAAAATTTATAAACTTTGAATTTTGCATCAGATCATGCCTACAAAGGTTTTGTAGGGTCTATAAGTAAATTTACAGGTGATAGTTTTGTTTCTAGTAATTGGTTTCTCTAAATCTTAAAAGGTGCCTCGTCTTTTTGCATATCATCAGTTTTTTAAATCTAAGCATAGGAAATTTTAATACAGCAACACTAATTGTGCTATATATTCTAAATCTATCGATTCAATTGAGTTGTCATGGGAAGCATAGATTTAAACATAATGTCCAAAACAAAGGTAACTCTGATACTTTTTTCTTTATTTCTCCATCAATCCACAAGGGCCTTAAAATCCAAGACAACCATAATCTTCAAGGGTTGAATAGATGATGGACGCACTTGCACATCCATGCTATGTGCTTATAATTTGAATCCATCAGCTGGCTTTTTCTTATTGTTCATGCTGTTGTTGTTGTTATTGTTATGGAGGGAGTTGGATTGTACTGTTATTGTTCATAACTTCATATACTTTGGGTAGAAAAGTATATATTACATCATTTGGAATCGCATATATATATTCTCCCCATAATTTATCTTCTGATAGGATTCGGTCAATAAACCAAGATGACTACCTAATACAAACCACTCCACAAAGATAGAGCTTATCATTACCATGGAGCCAACTGCTGTCCCTGCAAGCTCTCCTATTTGCATAGATTACAATACAAACAATGGTTAGCAGAGATGATTATAATAAAGCATATTTCAACAAAATATATGAAATCCATACATATTACAAACTTCTAACATCAGATGGCTCTGATTTTCTGAAAATATTAAGAAGACAATCATGTGATGGCCTCACCCTGAGTCGACATGGCTGCATGCTATATACACCAAAAATCATATCAAACATATGGAGAAAGATTTGAATTGTTTCTACTTCTATACAAAGAAATCAAACATTTAATAATGGAATCAACAAAAAAGAATAAAGTAAATTAGCAAAAACATTGAAGTTTCTATAATGAGTTTTAAAATTTTTTTATTTTTTATATTTTTACTATTTATTTAATTTTCAATTTCCATGTTTTAATAATGGAATCAACAAAACAAATAAGGTTAAATTAGAAAAAGATGGAAGTTTCTTTGATGAGTTTTAGGAAACTATAAATCAAACTTTTAATAATGGAATCAACACAAAGGAAGAAAGTAAATTAGCAAAAGATGGAAGTTTTTATAATGAGTTTTAGGAAACGTTTTTGTTGTTATTTATTTAATTTTAAATTTCCATGTTTTAATAATGGAATCAACAAAAAGAGAAAAAATGTAAATTAGCAAAAACATGGAAGTTTCTAAGATGAGTTTTAAGAAACTATTTTTTATTTTTTTACTATTTATTTGATGTTCAATTTCTATAGTATGGAACCAATTAGATTGGAAAAAAAACATTTATAAATTAAAATAAATAAATAAAATATAAAAAATAAGTAAAACTTTAATTCTACTTTACAAACACTTGCTTAAACTTAATGAAATAAAGCGAAAACATTAGTATATGCCAACAACTAACCATTCAATTTTATTAAGAATAATCAAAATTTATTGATTTATAATTTATAATTATAATTATAATTGTGAAATATATATATATATTATATTATATGTTTAATAATTATATAAGATGGAATGAAAAAATTATCATTTAACTAATCTTGATGTTGATTATCGATCACAATAAACTTGTTTTAATAAAAATAATATTATTAATATTTTCATCAAATTTTAATTATAAATGAAGCCAACATGTCTTTAAGATACCATGAAATAGAAATATTTTATCACATTAATTAAAGTGAAGGAATGTTCTAGTACAATAACCTCACATTTAAGTGTATCACTCATATACAACGTACTTCAAATGAAATTTAGTTTAGTTTGACGTAAAAAAAATACAACGTACTTCATATGAAATTTGTTTAGTTTTATGGTAAGAAAATAGCTTTAATTTGAAGGAAATTATTTATGTCACATTTAAAGAGATGATAAATTTGTTGTTTCACATAGCTTAATTTTATCAAAAGTTTAGATAATTTATCTTCATCTTTAATCACATCACCATTATCTTTATTTTAGGAAAATAAAGAGTATTTATTCACATGTTTTCTTTTCTTTTAAGACATTTTTTTAATAATTTTTTTTATTAAAATTTTGTGTTTTTATGGGAAATTGTATATCGGTCAAATAAGTAAGTCCATTCAAACTTGGCTTAAAGAATACATTGCCAACACCAATCATAACGGCTTAATAAATCTATTATAGACAAACATTCGTTTAACTCTAAGCACTATATTTGTTTCGATCAAGCAAAAATTCTTGCATCCACTTCTCATTACTCCTTGGATTGGTTAAAAAAGCTTTAAAAATTAAAAACCATCGCTTGAAATTCAATCATAAAAATGGCTACAAACTAAACTAATCTTGGAAACCCCTAATCCATTGATTCAGTCATTAACTTCTCTTTATTAGAATCTAATCATATCCCCTCTTTTTTTTCTTTTCTCTTAATAATCTCTCTCCCATCATTTATCTTGTTCTTCCTATCATTTATTTAGTTCTTCCTTAGGTTTAATCCTCTTTTTCCGACACCCAATCCATTTTTCATCATCCATTTATACAAATTCCCCCTATTTCCGCTCCCTCTAATCTATTCCATTTGTTTTATTTTAACCTTTCACCAAACCGTTTACTTCCTAAAATTTTGTCCCAGTATCTTTCTCTAATCAAAACATTTTTCTTTTTACTATTTTTTTTATTCATTTAAAATAACATTCTTGTTTACAATCTTCCTAATAAAATTTTTTAACTTAAAATAATTTTAAATATTTATTTAATATTAAAATTTTTTCAAACTTATATCCTAATAAAAAAAATCACTCTTTTATTTTTATTCATTTTAAATTAACAGTCTGTTTTACAATCTTCTTAAAAAAATTTCTAAATTAAAATAATTTTTAAATATTTATTTAATATTAAAAAAATTTCAAACTTATATCCTAATTCCATGTTTCTTTATCCTTAGATAAAATGATATGAATCGATATTTTCAAATTTTATTAAGTTATACCTCTTTTATTCCATTCATATATTCTATGATTATATTTAAATTTATATTCCTTGTTTCTTTTTTAATAAATAGCTTTAATGTTCAAATTAATATTACACCCCGCTTTTTATCAAATCCCATATTTTTCTATTATTTTTCATTTTTCATTTTTTTTTCAAAATCTTTTCTTTCATATTATTATTTTATTTCATTACAACTTCTAAACCTATATTTTAATATTTTAAAACTTATTCAATATTCAATTATTATTATTATTAATATTCCTTAAAACTAGGTTTCATATAAACACTCTGTGAAAAACACTCCGTGAATCTCCGTGGTGAGAAACCCTCAGTGAAGCTCTTCAGTGAAAGTTAAAACCTTCCGTGAAATTGCATGAAGTTCTGGACATTATGCGGTGAAAACCTTCTATGCGGTGAAACCTTCGGTGAAAAGAACCCTTGTGAAACTTGCAGTGAAACATTCGATGAAGCTCTAAGGTGAAAACCCTAGGTGAATCTATGCCATGAAAGTTAATGTAAATTAGCATATGTGGCTAGGGCATCTTCATCAATCATTTGTGATCTCTAATTCAGGTTTCCTTCTCTCTCCACTTTCTTTCTTCTTCTTCTTTATTTTTTTTTCTTTTTTACTTTTTTGGGGGTATACATATCTACATTTTCACATAAATATGAATAATTCACCACGTTTACCAAAAAATGCCAAAGGAAGACCTAGCAGGTTAGCACAGTACCCTACAAAGTCTATATGAATATATGGATTCAATAGAGAAACGTAGGGAAGGAGAGGCTAAACTTTATGAATATATAGAATCCTTAGAGAAACGTAGGGAATAAAGAGAAGCCAAACTCTAAATAGATTTAAAATCAATGGCCGATAATAAATTTACATCCTTTCAAGAAGAGATCCAAAAACAAATAGACTATAAGATAAAAAAAACTTAGACAATGGAGATCAGACTACATGCAATGTAAATGCAAAAAACACCCAAACAAGGAGATGCACCTACGGTAGGAAATGTTAAGTTAAAATATAGGATTAAATATTTACAGGATAAAGTAAATCACAACCTAACCCTAAATAATATAGAAGATAAATTAGATACCAAATCCATTAAAGAGGAAATGAATAAATTGATAGCTTTAGAGCATGAGCATAACAAAATATCTTTGAACCTCATAATTTTTGGTTTAAAAGAGGAGGTAGAAGAGGATACATTAGCCATTGTCAAGACAAAAATTTAGAATAGATTACAAATTGAAACTATCAGTCTTACCGAAGCAACAAGGCTAGGGAAATTAATTGAGAATAAAGAAAGACTAATACAAGTTAACGTTAGCTCTACCAAAAAAAAATATGACATACTTAGTAAGACCTCAAGTTTAAAGGATCGAGAATATTTATAAATGAAGACCTCATTCCATAGGATCGGGTTGAACTAAGAAAGGAGGTCGAAAAGATAAAAGAAGCTAGGAAGGAGGGAAAATGGGCATTAATTAGAAATAGGAAAGTGGTTATTCGAGATAGAAACCAAAATAGTAATAAATAGCAATTTGACACACTCTGGATCCTCTCCTGGAACTATTGAGGCTTTCCATGGAGCAAAGTCCCCAAGTCAAGTTTGATCCTAAGTGAAATTGATATTATATTATTGGTTGAAACTTGGAAGGACGAGGAATACAAGGTCCCTGAGATAGATGGATATGTCCTTTGGTTGATATGGAATAAATGTTCATGTCGTAGAGGCATTGGAGGTATAGCCTGTTACATTAGGAAGAACATGTCCTCTCATGTTAGTATTTATAAGAAAGAACCTTCCAACCAATTTATTTGGATAGAGATCACATACATTAATGATGAAAAAACCTACATAGCCATTTGTTATTTTGCCCCTATTAATTCCAAATTCTATAAAAAAAACAATTTAGATACAAATTGTCCTTATAATGGTTTAGAACATGATATTTCTATTCTAAGGAAGGAAGGAAATATCATTTTGAAGGGTGACTTCAATGCCCGAACTTTGAGTAACCAAGCTATTCTTTTAAGCAATTATTCTAATCCTAATACTCTTTGGTTAAACGAAGACCTTGAGCTAGCTAATAGGTACAAAAGAATTTCTGAAGATCTAGGTGAAAATTTATTCGGTTCTGAGGTGGTCAATTTATGTAGTAATCAAGATCTTATCACTTGCAATGGACTAACAAAATGGAGAAATTCTAGCCAAATGACTTGTATTCATGGGCTTGGCAGTAGTGTGGTAGATTATGTTATTTCTTATATCCCTTTACGCAACAAGTTAATAGATTTTGACATCTTAAACAACCATGAGCCCGACTCTGATCATAGGAATTTAATTATAACTCTCAATATTTCCATGCATAGCAATCCCAAAGAGGAAAATTATCATTTCCAAAAGCACCTAATCTTCGATAAAAATAAAACCGAGCTTTTTCTCCATGATTTAAAAAATTATTTGTTTCCTTTATCTAGTATGGAGAATATAGAAAATCTCTACCATAATTTTGCTACATCCCTCTCGTGGTCCATTAAAAAGTTCTCTATTGAAGTCTCGGTTAATAAGAGAGATAATAGAGAAAACCCTTGGTATGACCAAGAGTCTAAGAATGCGAGAAAAAAAATTAAGCAAGCTACTGGAGAATCGATAAAAATGGACAAGATAAATCACTACAAAACCCTAATTAAAATAAAAAAATGCACTATCTTAGTAAACGATAGGAAAATATCTTACACTTCTCCAAGGTGGCTCCTAAGAAATTCTAGAGGCAAATTCTAACTCGCAAAACAAGAGAGATAATAAGATTGCTTTAAAATATTGGAATTCCTATCTTATAAAGCTTTATGAATCCTTAGATATCAGAGATAACATTCAAACCCTTCTTACAACGAAAGAATTTTTCTCATTAGAAGACATAGATTTTAGGGTTAAGCGCTTATCAAATGGAAAATCCAAAGACATTGAAGGCTACCAAACAAAAATATTAAAAATTGGTGGGCCTGTCCTCATCCCGCATATCCACAAACTCTTTAATATAGCGATCAAGAAAGGGTTCCCTACACATTGGAATCAGAGCCTCATTATTCCTATTTTCAAAAGTGGCGATAAAAATAACCCCTCTAATTATTGGGCCATTATGATTAGCCCTCTCTTGTCCAAGTTATACGGTATTATCTTAGAAAATAAGATCAAGGATTGGCTAGAAATGGAAGGTAAGCGGGATAAAGGCCAAGCAGGTTTTAGAAAGAATCATTCAACCACATACCACCTCGTTACACTTAGGATCATTACAGAGGAATGTTGTAATAATAAGTCTGACCTTTTTGTTGCTTTGTGGACTTTAGGAAATATTTTGGTAGAGTGCCTAGAAATAACACGTGGAATAGGCTAGAGGAGCTTAATGCTCCTTTTGAGTTGAGAGTTTCCATGATAAGGTTATATGAAAAACTCATCGCCAAATTTAAGAGTAACGAGGGCTAGTCAATGGATATGAACTGTAATATTGGAGTTAAGCAAGGTTGCCCCCTCTCCCCTACCCTTTTTGGAATTTACATCGATAAACTAGAAAGATGTTTAGAAGAAGTAGGTTGTGCTGACACGATATTAACTAGGATAGTTATCATCCTCCTTATTTATGCCGATGATATTGTTCTTATGGAAAGGTCTCCCTTTGATCTCGATAAACAATTAAGAATTCTCAAAATATTTTCTCTAACATGGGTATGACTGTTAACACCGATAAGACAAAAGTTATGATTATAAAATCTAAGAAGGACACCTATGCAAATTTTATTTGTGATAACAGTAAACTGGAGGAAGTGACTTCTTACAAATATCTTGGAATTGATATTCATCACAAGCTCAATTGGAACCATAGCATTGAGAAACGGATTAATGGAGGATGGAAAGCTTATTTTGGTCTTGAAAATAGTTGTAAATCATCCAACCTGGTCATGTGGGATAAATAAAATTCATCTTTCAAACTCTTTTCATCCCTATTATCTTATATGGTTGTGAAGTATGGGGTGGCAACATTCCTAGAGAATCTGGGAGAAAGGTTGAGCAAATACAGAAGTGGTTTATAACTTATATCCTCAAAATTAAAAGAAATACGCCTTATCTTGTTCTCCTCATAGAAGTGGGTCTTTCCCCCATTGAGAGCATGGCTATGACTAGGTATCTGATGTACAAGCACAAGATGGATAACATGGGAAATGACAGACTTCCTAAAATTGCTTTAAATTCAAGTCAAAACCAACTACGCCTCAAGCAGAGTTGGTGTAAAGATACGATGGCTTGCTTAGACCATTGGGGCATTGATGAAAATGACACTTTATAGAATATTGATAATGTCAAAAATATTATTACCTTTAAGTTTAAACATAAATTGTGGTGTGAGATAAATTTAGCGGTTAAGAGAAAACTAAGATACTATAACGAGGATATTAACCCTAATTTGGAAGATCATAAATATCTCTCGATAGTAACTAGTTCAAAGAAGAAAATTACTATAACCAATATTCGAACGAACTCCCATGAGATTCATAGCGAAATTGGGAATTGGTCTATTCCCAAAAATCCGTGGGAGGAAAGGGTTTTCCATCTTTGTGAGTCTATGAGCATTGAAGATTAAAAACACTTTCTGTTAGAGTTCCCTACTTACACCCACATTAGATATGAGTTTCATAGTATTTGCTACAATACAAACCTTGATAACTTCCTAACTTGCGAAAACTATAGTGAGCTTGGAAAGCTTCTTACCAAGCTTTTTTAGCATAGGAACAAAAGTTTAAATCAAACCGAGTAATAAACTTCTTAAGGTCCGATAGACCAAAGTTGGTCTCAGTGGACATTAATCATCATCATCATCATCATAAAATTTTAACTATCATTATTTATTTTCATAAATATTTTGTTTTCTTAACCTAATTATTTTTGGATCTTGAAGATGGGTGGAGTGTCCACTCTAAACGTGTTGATTGTGTTTCAATCCTAACATAGTGACAATACATAATATGAAACACAATATATATGTATTTAATATAATATTTTTTTTCAAGGTTCGAAGTTTTTGAGCGTGCTCTTTGCTCCTAAGAAAGAGTATGCTTGGGGAAGCTTTTGCTATGTGGTAGTGGCTGAAGTAGCTTTAAATAAATAGAGATTTAATGGTATTAATACACCATTTATCCCTCCACACAAAACCAAAATATTGGATACTATTTTGTTTACTATAAGGTTTTTCCATATGTTATGGGATCTACTTTCTATAGGGACATTAATATGTAATAGTGCAATCACTGTACAAAATATTTCCTAGATATGGACTCTATGGCCAAAAAATATCGAAATTTGATACCACATCATAGTTTACTTGTTTTGTGTGGAGAAACCGCTAACTGGCATGGAAATTCAATAGTAAAATCACCTTTTAATCATGTCCTCAATAAGCTTAGAGGCCAATTAATGAATCCTCATCAAATAGTCCCCTTCATTCGTATGGTTTTGATGGTAACAATGATTACTCCAGTACATTTGATCCTCCCTCACATCGACAAGCTTGGTGATGTATTTGTGGTGATGTTTCTAGACATTGGATGAATGTTATAGCACCTTCTTATTTAGAAGGAAGTTGTTTCATTGCTTAGGTTTATATGGATTTTATCTATCTCTCCGTCCTTAGGAGGCAGTTGAATTCGTGATCAACGTATCCGGAATAATGTATTAGAGAGGTAAGGAACTCAAATCTTAGCAAAGGTACTCACTTCTTTGTGAATTTTGAATGTAGCAAGATCACCTCTATGAGCATTTTCTCGATTTGTTGCGGCGATGATTGAAGGAGAGAGGCATATGAGAAAAGATTAAAACAGAGCATAGAGAAAAGAATTAATACAAATAATACACATAGGTATGCTTCAATATTGTTTACATTTACTTCATTCCTGTTAAGCACCAAGAAACAAAGTTGTTGCTCTTCTCATGCTTCAGAAAACAAACATCATGTATCCCCCGTTAAAATGGTTACAGTAAAAGATGCATAAAACATGTTGCTGTAGGAATATAGCTATAGAGATATATATAAGTTGTTGCTACAACAAGTACAACAAAATATAAGATTCCATAGTAGAGGAAATAATATTGTCTTCTACATTCACAGCACTATGTTTTGATTCACCCACACATTTTTCATCAAAACACTCTGGTGCGTCTATAAAAAAAATAGAGCTTACAATACCTTGATATGCATATATCTAAAAACTGTTCTCGAGACTTGTTCTATCTACCACATTGCAAGTCAAAAGGATAAGACACTACATAAATTTTTTATGGCCCTGAGGTACTAATCTGTCATTGTTTCAGCTGTAGAAGAAGGACGAGGTGTGGGTGAGAGTAATAGAGTTATGGAGGAGTACTGATCCAGATTTATGCAGGAACGAAATAAGATAGCATATATATATTCACATACACAAATATATTGAAAAGGACACAGTGATACAGTAAACACATATTCTATTAAATAGCGGAAATAGAACAGATTGTAAATACAACAACTAGAATGGTGGTAGCTATCTCTGGGAAGAGATATGGCTGCTATGCTCATTCGTGCCAAGATGAATACAAAGAGAGGCCAAAAGGACCTATTTATCATAAGCATGAGGGAATAAATCCCAAACATCCAAAAATCTAACCCTAGGATATGAAGCGCCAAAAGTCATGTGGGCCTCGCTTGGGTAAGTTAGTACATCAACTTCCCGGGGTCGTAACTTTTGCATACGATATCCATTTGGGGTGCACAATAGCTCGTTAGAAAGATCTATTCAAGGATTAAAAAAAGGGTTGAAAAATATCGAGTCTGGCATGTGAAAGGGTAGGTGCGCATTACTGATATTTTCACGACCATTCGATGCCAAAAAACATGTCGTTTAGGGCCTCAAAATGGCTCCGGAAGTTTAGGGCCTGAAAAACTGCTAAAAATAGTAATTTGCAAAAATTGCCAAAAGACTGTTTTGAGCCAGTAGGAAGAGGTGGGCCACCACCGATATCCACCTAGATCAAGTAATGATTGGTTTGTAGAAGTAGTTGGGATTAATTCCAATGCTCCCCCTTAATCACAACTACTGAAATATTTGATGCCCAATCAATATCTTTGATAGAAAATTTTTTCTCTCCCTAATGCCTTGGTGGAAATGCCTGCACATTGATCTTGAGACCTGCAAAAAACCAAAGATATTTCTCCATTGATGATTAGTTCCTTTATGAAATGATATCTTATGTCTATATGTTTGCTTCTATTGTGAAATATTGGATTCTTTGACAATGCTATAGTTGAGTTACTGTCACAATATATCTTTGTTTCCTCCTTTTGTTCTTGCTTGAGATCCTTCAAAACTTTTCTCATCCAAATTGCTTGACATGATGCACCTGTGGCTACTACATACTCTACTTCAGAAGATGAAAGAGTAACAATTGGTTGTTTCCTTGAAGCCCATGATACTACACCTATTCAAAAATTAAAAACATAACTAGAAGTGATCTTTCTATCATCAATGTTACCTGCACAGTCACTATCTGTATACCCTATGAGTTTTAACTCATTTAACCTTGAATAATGGATACCATGGTTTCTTGTTCCACTGACATATCTGAGAATTATTTTCTCTGCTTTCCATTGAGAGTCGTTTGGAGACTCCATGAACCTTGAGATAAGGCTAACTGCATACATAATATCTGGCCTTGTGGCTGTTAAATACATGAGTCTACCAATAATCCTTTTATACAAAGTTGGATCAATGTTAGCTCCTTTGTCATCCTTGCTTAATTTCAATCCCGTGACAATTGGAGTTGGAGATGATTTGTAATTTGTCATATTAAACCTTTTCAAAATGTCACTTGCATACTTAGATTGAAAAATGAATATACCATTATCATTTTGATTCACCTCAATGCCAATAAAATACTTCATGAGACCTAAATCAGTCATTTCAAATTCTTTTTCCATGTCTCCTTTAAACAAATCAATTGCTAAATCACCGGTGAATATCAAGTCATCAACATACAAATAAAAAATTAAGATCTCACCTTTCTCATTCATCTTGGTATATAATGTTGGCTCACTGTTGCACCTATTGAAGCCATTTTGCAAAAGATGATTGTCAATTATGCTATACCAAGCCCTTGGGGCTTGTTTAAGTCCATAGAGTTCCTTTTTCAGTTTGTAGACTTTGTCTTCATGGCTCAAATTCTCATACCTAGGTGGCTGCTCCACATAAGCCTCTTCTTCTGAGAAACCATTTAAGAATGTTGATTTCACATCCATTTGATATACTTCCCACTTGTTTTGAGCTGCTATTGCAAGAATCGTTCTCATTGTGTCTAGGCGTGCTACTGGAGCAAATGTCTCATTGTAATCAACCCCAGGCTGTTGTGAGTATCCCTTAGCTACTAGCCTTGCTTTATGTTTTTTCACATCACCATTTGCATTTAATTTGGTTTTATAGACCCACTTTACACCTATAAAATCTTTTCCTTATGGAAGGCTCACTAGTTCCCATGTTTCATTCTTTTCTATTGCATCAATTTCCTCATCCATTGCATTCACCCATTTTGCATTTTTAATGGCATCTTCAAAATGGAAGGATCGTCAACATGTGAATATAATGCAAAAAAAGAATTCATACCTGCATTATTATCACCTTCATTTTGCTCATAAATATCCCTTTAACTTCTGAGTTTTTGTCTCATTAAGCATGCTAGTGTGGGGTTTGACATATCACATGAGCTTGTAGAATGTGGAATTGATGGTCCAATACCAAGAGTACCAATTTGAGATGATGTTTGTTGCACATTTGACGGAGTATTTTCTTGAATGTGTGGGGCTATCCTTTTGTTTTGTGAAAGTGTCATTTGAACACTTTGTTGAACTTGAATGGGTGTGGAAGGAGTCACATTTGAAGGAGTACCTTCTGGTATAAAATATTTGTTTCCTTCTTGTGGTAAGTTGCGTGCAACATTGATTGTTTTATCCAAACTTCCATCCCATGCTTCATCTTCTATGAACTGCACATCTCTCCTAATTATGACTGTTGAATATGATTGTCATTGATGTCAAAGGAGTTCAGTACTAACAAAGGAATAACCAAGGACATGATGACAGGGTAAACTCAGTGAAAGACAAAGGAATGACAAAGGAAGTGATGACATGGCATGTATGATGATGTGGCATGTGTGATGAAACTGGAAAGACACTTGATGGTGTTCTCATGTTATCATTAATTCAATGTTGCAATCTGACATCACTTTGGAAAAATATGGAAAGTTTGTGAAACTTTGGAAATTGACTAAGTATGGAAAAAGTAGTCAAAAATGCTCTAAGAAGATGCCCTCTGTAATTCATGGTTTGAAGTTTATTCCCGCACCATCATATCAAGATGTACCTTGTTGAATAGGATATCCAACCATGGTCTCATTTCATCAAAAGAGTACTTTATGACAAAGATATAGATCTGCCAAAACAAGGGTTCAATCAGTTTTAGACATTCTGAAAAATGGCTAAGTGTTGGAAAAATGAGCCAAGTGGCTTTGGGGAAATACTCGTCGTACCTCACAGGTTAATGATAAAAATTATCTGAAACTATCATGATATAGCTTGTTGAAGAGGCTATCCTACCATGGTCTCAGTTCTCAAAAATAATGTTTGATGAGAAAGTTTTAAGTCTGGCAAGATAGGGTTTCAGGATAAACTTTGGAGAAATTCTTGAAAATGACTAAGTGTTGGAAAAATGGCTCAGGTGGCTTTAGGTAAATGCCTGCCAAAGTTTGTAGGTTGAAGAAAATTCCCACACCATATGGTCATCTTGTAGGTTGGTGTTTTGTCTACCTGACCATTTCCTCATCTTGACTTGAAAGTGCCCGACGGAGAAGTTATGGATCTGCCAACACATTGTTATAGGCACATTGGACCAAGTCTAGGAAAGTGCAAAAATTGTCTACGTGTTAAATCACTAAAACTGCCTAAGTCACCTCAGTAAAATGCCTGCCATCTCTCGTGCTTGATGTATTAAAATATTTTGAGAGTATGGATGTCTAGAATGTTGTATGGTGCATCCAACCATATCATTAGCTTGACCAAAGAGTCTCTAAGAAAGAAGATATTGATCTACCAAAAGTGTCTCCCAACTTGATTTGAACTACTTCAGTAAAATGCCCACCGAAGAGAGAGAAAGAGGTTTCAACGAGTGAGATTGGTTTTGATAGAATCCCCTAGTTTTCCCCTATCCAGTGAATGTCTCACACTTCAAATTGATGAAAATAAAAATCTCATTATATTAACCTAGGGTTTGATAATTTTTCCTAAATGGAAAATCAACAATTTGGAAGGCCACTTTCAAATTCCTGCTAGATGATGGGTTTGTGTTACTTAGTTCATATTTTGACATGGTCTTGTTCATCATTGAACTAACTATCAAGTAATGCTTGGAGTTTTCTTTATGGTGATCACATGAGGAAGAAATCAATCTGCCAAAGTGAAGAAAAAGTGTTTTACATATTAAAGACAAATTTTGTCAAAGTGTTGAATTAACAGCTCGAAAGCCTATTTTCAAATGCCCTCCAGATAATGTGTGCGTATCAAAAATTTCAAAAGGTGACATGGATCTTGTCCTTGTTGAGGTGGCTATCCATCCATACTTTTAGTATGCCTTATGATGGTCATATATGCAAAAGATCAATCTGCCAAAAGTAGGAAAAATATTATTTTCCATATTAAGAACAAAAGAAAAATTGGCTAAGTGTTAAGATCAGAAAGTTGAAAAGGAATTTGGAAATGCCCGGCAAAGAGTGTCCTTGTGCTGATAATTTTTCTAGATGACATGGGCATGTTCCTTGGTGATCTATCCATCTAGCTGTGGTATCAGTTACCTCCTTGGTGCTCTCACGTGCGAGCCATTGGTCTCCTAAAAACAAAGAAAAATATGATTATTAATAAAGGGGCTTAAAGGTTAAAAGCTACCAAAGGCTTAAGTATGCCCACAGGAGCTGAGGTTAAGCTCGCAGGAGCTTAGGAATTCCCGCAGGGGGTTGAATATGCCTGTAGCGGGTGAGGTTAAGCCCAAAAGGGTATAAGGGTGCCCGTAGGGGGTGAGGTTAAGCCCATAGGGGCGTAAGGGTGCCCGCAGGGGCTAAAGTTAAAACCCACAGGGGTCTAGGAATGCCTGTAAGGGATAAAATATGTCCGCAAGGGTTTTCCTATGCCCGTAGGGTCTGAAGCTAAGCCCGCAGGGGCTTAGGGATGCCCGCATGGGGTGAGGTTAAGACCGCATAGGCTTAAGGAAGCCCGCAGGGGATGAGGTTAAGCCCGCAGAAGACTTAAGGAAGCCCGCAAGAGCTTTCCCACATATGCCCATGAAAAAGCAAGGGGCTTAGGGATTTTTCCCGCATAGGGAGAGCCCGCATGAAGGAAGATCAATGAGTTGGATGAAGCCTGTAGGCCTAAGAAATCCAAAGAAGTTTTTTTTAATTAATTAAAAATATGAAATAAACAGAATCACAAATAAAAGATTAAAATTTAGATATTTGAAGAGATACAATGATGAAAAGGCATGAGCATAGTTTGAAGAGATGTAAGGTTTAAAAGATGAAGAATATATAAGATGAAGATCAAAGTGGAAGAAAAGGTGTCTCGGGAGTCCAGGTTGAAGGAGTAGCAAGTATAGGCCGAGACCAATGAAGTTCCAGAGTTGAAAAGAAGTTCTGGAAAATTTGAAGAAGTTAGACAAGGGTAGAAGGGTGAGCTAGGGTAGGTTGTAGCCTGTTAAAAGGGTCTTGGTGCATCCTGTTAGTTGTAGTTGACAAAATAGGGTGTTGGTGCATCCTTCAGTCATAGCTGAGAATTTCGGGTTTTGGTGCATCCAGCAAGTTGGAGCTTGCAAATTAATTGTAAGCATAATTTTGCAGTAATAGAAAGAATTTGTGGTTTTCCCAGTTGGGCTTCCACGATAAATTGTGTCTTCTATTTCTTGTTGATTCATTTTTTAATTGTGATAAAATATTGAAAATAGTATAATACTGATTCATCCCCCCTCTCAATATTGCTTGATATTCCAACAATTGGTATCATAGCAGGCTCTTCATTAAAATTTTAAACACTTGAAGAGAAATATTTTATCACTATGGATCAGTCAGGAAAAGTATCCTCCAAGGTTCCCTTATTCAATGGAGAAGACTATGCCTTCTGGAGCATTAGAATGAGAAGATACATTATGTCTCTTGGATTGGATGTTTGGATGTCCATAGAAACAAGGTACACATACCCCAAAGTACCTCCTACAGATCTTGAAGGAATTAAAATTTTGGAAGCAATGCCAAAGATGTTAATGCAATTCTGGCAGGATTAACAAGAACAATTTTCGCCAAAGTAATGAATTGTCAAACAAAAAAATAAATTTGGGACAAATTGCAGACCAGCTATGAAGGAGAAACTAAAGTAAAAAGAGCTAAACTCCAGACTTTTAAAACTCAATTCAAAAGTGTGAAAATGAAGGAAGAGGAAAACATTTCAGAATATTTTGGGAGAGTGGATGAAATTGTGGATGCTATTCAAGGGCTAGGAGAAGAATTGGAAGAAAATGAGATAGTTGAGAAAGTACTAGGATCTCTTCCAATGTCTTACAATCCTAAGATTTCTACACTAGATGATAGAGAAGATCTTGAAAAACTCACCATGGATGAGTTATATGGAATTCTTATAGCTTATGAAATGAGGATTGGGAAAGACAACTCACAAAAGAAGGAAGCAACCTTTAAAGTATAAAAAACAGAGAATAAATCTTAAAAGATTCAAGCAGAAGAACCTGATGATGAAGAAGTACTTCTAGTAAAAAATCTTAAGAGAGGAAATGGTAAGTTCAAACGGAAATTACCTTTGAAATGTTTTAATTGTGGGAGAATTGGTCACTTTTCTAACAAATGTCCCTATCCCAAACAAGAAGAAGAAAGTGAGTGCTCTGAAAACTTCAAGAATAACAAAAAAATATTTAAGAACAAAAAGAGAAAAACCTTTTATTCCATGGATGACAGTTGTTCATATGACTCTAGTGAAGATGAAGAAGCAGAAATTGTATTCATGGGGATAGAGAACAAAAATATTGAAAAAGAAGTAGAAGATAATTCAGATATGGAAGAGGAAGTAGACCTTGAAGTTGAACTCATGTGTGCTCTCGAGAAAATGGAAAAATATAGAAGAAGGAACAAATCCTTGAAAGGAAAAGTGTCAGAATACCAAGAAGAGGTGAAATCAAAAGAAGAAGAAGTCAAGACCCTCTAAGAAGAGACGCACAAGTTAAGAAAATAAGTTATGTGGCCTAAAAAGAAACTTGATAAGGAATCTATTAAATCAAAATTTGAGAACAACTCAAGGACCTTAGATGACATTATAAGCAGGAAAAGATCATCAAGTGATAAAACTGGATTAGGTTATGATAAAGAAAATAAGCCAGAATGTGTGTCCCTTACATTCCAAGATATAAATAAAATAAGCTATGCTGCTACACCCAAGAGCCCAATTAAGAAGAATAGTCAGAAATCTGACTACTCCTTGCATAATGAAGACATAACTGATACAATACCTAAAAAACCAATGACAAGAAGGGTCCAACAGACATTTTTTGGTAATTGCTACTCATGCAATAAATTTGGACATATGGCTAGAGAATGTAAGTTGAGGAAGAATGCTTCAATAGAAGTTCAAGAAAAAAAAAGGGATGGAAGAAGATGGAAGTTATGAAGCAAGAAGATAAAAGATTCCTCAACCATAAAGGAATATTCTATGGATATTGTCACTACTATCACAAGTTTGGTCACAAGGTTGTTTATTGCAGAACCAAGAGAAAAAATCTAAGCACGGAATCTAAGAAACAAAGGAGGTCAATAAGCAATATACCTCATGGGAAGATGTGGAGAAGAAAGAAAGACTACACAAAGTCAGGGGAAACATAGATTCCAAGCATCAATGAAGTTTCCAAAGATGATGATCAACATAATAGTGTTGTAGATGGGAATGAAATCCATTATGACGGAAAACAAGATGAAGATGAATACACCGATGGAGAGAAGTATTTTGAAATTCTCTTCTAGAGCCTCTCATGACCTAAAAGAGAAACCCTGAAGCTAGCATTAGAAGGGATCATATGGTCAGGGGGAGTAAATATAAAAAATTGCAATTGGTATTTAAAAAGTAATTAATATCATTTGGTAAAAATAAAAAGCTATCAACATCAAAGACTAGAAGTAGAGGTGACAAATTGAAGAAAAGCATTTTTTCTAGAAAACATCTATGTGACAAGCACACTTAATGGTTGAAGTGTAACAAAATCAGAAGTAGAATTAGAGAGGATAAGAGATGATCTTGGTGAAATGATTAACTTGTGTAAAGAACTAAAATAAGAATGTTGATAGGTAAATATATTGGACATAAGAACTGACTTGATCCTACAAGGATGGTCTACATACTCCAAACAAAGTAAGGAAAAGGATGTAATATTTGCTCTAGAATGCATGAGTAAAATGAGTCCAGGCAAGGGAAAAATCTCAATGTTGTATAAGAAACTCTATTGAGAAAGAACACTGAATTATTAAGAAGTTTTTGTGAGCATACACATATATGCAAGAATTGGATAAAAGGTGCAAAATACATTGAATATGATCACCTAGTAAAATATATACTATCAATTCGTGATATATGGAAAGCATGATCAAATAAGCACGTACATAATTCAGATGGGAAGACTAACTGTGAAAGACTCAGTAATAGAGCAAAAGGAATCACTATGATAGGGGGAGTTTATGAACTTATCATCCAAGATCTCACTCAAAATGGTTATCATTCAAAGGCCAACTACAAGATGATGACTAGATTATCTTAAACATAGTGATAAAGTACTAAGTCCAACATAAAAGGAGGAAGAGAAGCAAAAGAAGGGCAGTTGTCAAAAGGAAGAAGGATAGGAAATTCTCTATCAAGATGGTTACAACAAAGGGCATATCAGGTTACCATTTGTCATTGTTCTCAAAGGGGGAGAATGTTTAGATGTTTTCATCAATGCCAAAGGGGGAGAATGTTTGATATGATTGTCATTGATGTCAAAGGAGTTCAGTAATGAAAAAGGAATAACCAAGGACATGATGACAGGGAAAACTTAGTGAAATACAAAGGAATGACAAAGGAAGTGATGACATGGCATGTACGATGATGTGGCATTTGTGATGAAGCTGGAAGGACACTTGATGGTGTTTTGGTGCGATCATTAAGTCAATGTTGCAATCTGACATCACTTTGGAAAAATATGGCAAGTTTGTGAAACTTTGGAAATTGACTAAGTATGGAAAAATTAGTCAAAACTACTCTAAGAATATCCCCGCCATAATTCATGGTTTGAAGATAATGCCTGCACCATCATATTAGGATGTACCTTGTTGAATAGGATATCCAACCATGGTCTCATTTGTTCAAAAGAGTACTTGATGACAAAGTTATAGATCTTCCAAAAAAAGGGTTCAAGCAGTTTTAAACATTCTGAAAAATGGCTGTGTTGGAAAAATGGGCCAAGTGGCTTTGGGGAAATGCCTGCCATACCTCACTGGTGAATGATAAAATTATCTGAAACTATCATGCTATAGCTTGTTGAAGAGGCTATCCTACCATGGTCTCAGTTCTCAAAAATAATTTTTTATGAGAATGTTTTAATTCTATAAAGATAGGGTTTGAGGATAAACTTTGGAGAAATTCTTGAAAATGACTAAGTGTTGGAAAAATGGCTTAGGTGGCCTTAGGGAAATGCCCGCCATAGTTTGATGCTTGAAGAAAATTCCCGCACCATATGGTAATCTTGTAGGTTGGTGTTTTGTCTACCTGACCAAGTCCTCATCTTGACTTGAAAGTGCGTGAGGGAGAAGTTATGGATCTGCCAAAAGAGTGGTTTAGGCAGATTGGACAAAGTCTAGGAAAGTGAAAAAATTGTCTAAGTGTTAAATCACTAAAACTTCATAAGTCAACTCAGTAAAATGCCCTCCATCGCTTGTGGTTGATGTCTTAAAATATTTTGAGAGTATGGATATGTAGAATTTTGTATGGTGCATCCAACCATATCATTGGCTTGACCAAAGAGTCTCTAAGAAAGAGGATATCGATTTGCCAAAAGTGTCTCCCAGCTTGATTTGCACTACTTCAGTAAAATGCCCACCGAAGAGAGAGAAAGAGGTTTCAAGGAGTGAAATTGGTTTGGATAGAATCCCTTAGTTGGCCCCTATCCAATGAATGTCACACATTTTTATCAAAACACTCTGGTGCGTCTATAAAAAAAAACAGAGCTTACAATACCTTGGAACATATGCATATATCTAAAAATTGTTCTTGAGAATTTTTCTATCTAGCACATTGAAAAGTCAAAATGATAAGACACAACATAAATTTTTTATGGCTCTGATGTACTAATTTGTCACTGTTTCAGTTGTAGAAGAAGGACGAGGTGTGGGTGAGAGTAATGGAGTTATGGAGGAGTAATGATCAGTTGGTAGAGGTAGTTGGGATTAATTCGGACATGATATCTAGAGAAATATAGAGAATATTGAAGAACATTTTTTGGATCGTCAAAGTCAAGGGGTCGAAAGTTTGCTTTTGAATCTCGATATAATTCATTCGAGTAGAGAGAATATTGTCACATATGTAAACACAAAAGCTGGTGGGACTATATTTGAAGATTTCTTCCTCATGCAATTTCTTTCATTTTTGTTACAGGCCTTTGAAAATCATGAATTATAATGGAGTTCAATGCTAGAGTGGAGGCCATAAGCTTATAGAAGAGCTCACCTTTATCAACATTATCTAAATTTTCTATAGTGATGATCTCTATAGAAAGATAGAGAAGATTGAAGAAAAAATATGGGAATGTGAAAGCCAGGGGGTCAAAATTTTTCCTTTGAATCTCCATATAATCCATTCGAGTAGAGAGATTATTGTCACAAGCATAAACATAGAATTTGGAGGGCCTATATTTGAATAGTTATTCCCTTTATTTTCATATGGTTGCTTTTATTTTCATAACGGGCCTTTGAGAATCTTGAACTTTATTCAATTTTAGTGTTGGGGTGGGGACCATCAAATTAGTCAATGTTTTCTCTCAAATATCTACAGTAATTTGAGTAAATATGTTCGAGCTAAGTGGGACTGTACTGAAGGGTTTTGATTGAATCTTCATAGTGCTTCTTTGATATTAGTTCTTTCTCTGTGAGAGGTAATCCCTCATATTGGTCTATCAAATCCTACATCAATTCTTTGACATCATCAATGATTGACTTTTGTTTTATAATCATAAAAAAATAGTTGTTTTTTCTAGAAAAAAATCTAATAATATTATTTTTTATAGAGTTATGTATGTTTTTTTAACTCAACCTTTCATATAGAATAAATTAACTTGATTTTTTTTATCGATCTTACAACTTCTTATTTTACTAGAGGAATCGACAACTGGGGAAGGGATTGTACTCGCATGAGACAGGATCGATTCTTGACAGCGACCACTATACCCATAGGTTCACCCACACAACCCCCCAACATAGGGAAGGGGTTAGGTGAGATTTGAACCAGTGAAGTCCTAAGAAGTGTCTTAAAACAATACACTCTATCACCACTTGGTATAAACCATGGGGGGATTTGATCTTACAACATTGATGGTTGAGCACTTGAGGTTTTACACTTGGAAAATAAATTCATAACCATGGTTTCATATGGAATTTAATTTAGAAGTGATTACCTCTCTTTATAGTATAGTTTTTAATGTTCATTAGAATGAGAAAATTTGAATTAAATTTTAATGAAAAAAGTAATAAATATCTTTCTCCCATATATATTTACATGTCTAATTGATTTTTGAGTACTTGTATAAATAATGATGCAATATATATATATATATATATATATATATATATAGGGTTACTATGGTAACAAAATGCATTATTATTTATACACGTACTCAAACATACATTAGAAATATAAAAATATATTATCTATACAAGTTCTTAAAAATTTAATGCAATCCATTATAATCCATTATTGATTTGAATCTAATTCTTATAAATGGTTTTTTAAGTTAATAATGAATTATTATATATATATTTGTGATATTCTATGTTTACAAATACAGTAATGATGATGAATATGATAAAGATATAACTAGAAAAGATAGTGTTTTGTTATTTAAAAAATATATATAAAGTGTTAATTTGTAGTATATTATTGGTTTTAATTTAATTATTATAATTTTTTTTAATTATAAATTATTATATATATATGTTTATGGTATTTTATGTTAAAAAAAATAGTAATGATGAATTAGATAAAGAAATAATTATCTATTGGATGTAGTATGAGTGGTTAGGAGGAATGGTTATTACCATTTCTACTCAGGTTCAATTCTTTGTAAGTGACATGTTGTGGTTATATATGGGTCTATATGATGCTCTTGCTGTTGAGTCCACAATGTTCGAAAATTCTCGACCACCTCATGTTCCCTCATGGATTTCGGGGAGGAATCTGTGGACATGGCAAGAACCAATAGTCAATAAATATTAACATTCATATCACTCATAAAATGTTGTTGATAATTACCTATGCAATTGAAATTTAAAATCAAGTTATTTAAATTTCAATACAAGATTTACCTTGTCAATATATTCGAATTCTAACTGGGCATTGAACTACCTATGCAATGTCAAAAGTAATTATGTATAGTGGATGAGTCCACGAGAGGAATTCCCATTTCAGTGCCATGGAAATTATGCATGCCCATTCAAGTTCCCTAGAAACATGAGAAACATACTCATCAAAAAGTATAGTTATCATTATAATGGAAATGAACATTTAGATTTTAGACTATATGTATCCAATAACATGTCCCAAAAGGCATCTAGAAATGTAGTTTCCTAATTTCTTGTCCTTTTTTTCTTTTAACATGTCCCAAAAGGCATCTAGAAAGGTATTTTCCTAATTCCTTGTCTTCTTTTTCTTTTGTTTTGATAGTGAACCTAGTTCATTTTAGGAAGCTAGAGGAATTGATAATGAAGATAAATGGAGGAAATCCATGGATGAAGAAATGAAAACACTACACAAGAATGAAACATGGGAACTTTTGAATATCCTACCGGGAAGAATGGTTGTTAGAAAAAAAATGGTACATGCAAAGAAAATAAGATCAATGATGAGTTGTTGGAACACTATAAAGATTGCTTGGTGGTAAAAGGTTGCGTATAAGTCATGTATAAACTTTAGTGAAATATTCTCTCTAGTTGTGAAGTTAACAACATTGCCGAAGCCAGGAGTCCTTGCTGGTAGTCCTTTCTAGTTGTAATAGCCGATAGCTGGTAGGTAGTCATAGGAATCCATGTGATTTAAAAGGAAAGAAAAAATTGATTGGTCAGATGAGGAACTCACTCTCTTTGAGAGACTATAAATAAGAATGCCACCAGTAAAGGCCTTCCTATCTTATCTGATGAGCATAAAGATGTTTTTATACTATTTTTCTGCCCAAATAAATAGGGGAAGGAAACAACTTGATAAAGATGTGTCAATTTCATAAAATTTTTACTTGCACTTGCACTAGCACAAGATTTAGAGTTAGAGCAAGTAGATTTCAAAACTTCTTTCATGCATGTTGATTTTGAGGAAAATATTTATATGGAACATCTTGAGGAATATAAATAAAGAGGTAAAAGGCATTTGGTTTGCATGGCCAATAAATCTCTACATGGATTGAAACATGCACCAAGGATGTGGTACAAAACATTTGATGCCATTATGAAGAGGAAAGGTTTCAATAGGAGTGAAGTTGATCATTATGCATACTATAAGAGGTTTGAAAATGGTATTTTTATTATCTTGTTGTTTTATTTTGATGACATGATAGTTATAGGCCCAAAGATGAATAACATCATTGATCTAGGAAAATTTAAAATGTAGGATTGATGAACAACGAACGGGAATCTAAGGATTGAGATACATAGAGACATAATAGGTAGGAATATATGATTAAGTCAAAATTTATTCATATAAAATATTCTACCATGCTTCAATATGGAGAATGAAAATTTAGTTAGCACCGCACTTCCTACATGCTTGAAATGATATTCTAATTAATGTCATAACACATAAGCGGAGAATGCTTGCACGAATGTCTTTTGTACCTTATATTCATTAGTAGTAGGGAGCATTATGTTCTCCATCATGAGCACCCTATGAGATATTATGTAATAACTGGGAGTTGTTAGCCGATTCGAGGAAAAATTATGGTAAGGAGCATAAGGATTCTATGAACTGAATATTTAAATACTTTAGGGGCACTTTAAATGATGTTGTTTTCTACAAATAAACATATTTACGAATTAAATTTTTTGTAGATTTTGTTTTTCGTGGAGACATAAGCACAATTTCAATAATCATTACACCAACAAAACTACAAAAGTTTTTAAAAAACATTATAATTATCATCTAGTAGTGACAGTGAAAGTATTCAAATTCATCTTACTTCATTTTATTTCTTATAAACAATAGAAATAAATAAAATAATAATTTTAGGGAGAGCTAGATAATATGTCCTTACTAACTAATTGTTTTCCATTTTTACTAGTTTTTATTCTAATACAACCATCTTGGACAAAAATGATAATGCACTAAATTTATAAATATGAAGAAAAATGCTGAACCGTTAAAAAGAACCTTGCCTAAAACAAGAAATTTTTTTGTTGTAACTTTTTTTCAGATTATATTTCCATAACATGATCCACATTTAAATCACTTTTTATGAGTTCCTTGTCATCCATTCAAGACCATTACAACTCATATGTTTTAAATGACTTTATTATACTAAATAAAGTAAGAAAATTCCAAATGTAGAGAGCAAATATATTTATGGGAGGTGAATATTACTCAACTAGTTTATCCTTGTACACATAACGTGATTTGCTTGGTTAACAACTCCCTTTAATATTGAAGGAAACAATGTTCACAAATTCAAACACAAATATTTCATTCCATACTATAGGAAGTTGAAAGTACACGTTCATTTTAACAATTCACTTTGACTAAAACAAACGAAGCATCATACATTGTACACCACCCATAATTCGCATCCATAAATTTATGATTAGCATCATTTTTAAGCACAACTTACCAATTTCATAACACTTTGTTTTAGGTTTCACAACAGTCTTGTTTGTATTGAGGATTAATAATATTAATTTCAAAACCCTCAATATCCCTATTATAAAGTTTTCAATATCCCTATTATAAAGTTTTCGGGAGTTATTCCTTCACAATGAATATATATGGAGTTTTCGGGAGTTATTCGTTCACAATACTTATATGTGCACAATAAGTCTCAATGCATCTCAAATTTGATTCCAAATATGAAAAAATGTAAATCAAACTTCAAATTGTTTTTTTTTTCATAACCACATGATACAATTTTATATTTCTAAGTTGCAACAAGAAAAGAGAAAGGCTATATATTTTTTTATTTTACCAAATATAAACTACAAGATTGTACTAAATGTAATAATTTTGGAGGTATTAAAGAGGAATTAGGAACATAAGTTATTAAAAACACAATATTTTTATATTGAGTTATTATAAAAACACAATATTTTTATATTGAGTTATTATAAAAACACAATATTTTTATATTGAGTTATTATTGTACTCGAGATATGAGGTGCAATTTAATAAGATATGGCTAGAGTAATTATGAAGTCATATCAATATTGTTTAGTTGTCCTATTCACATGACATTTTATGACATTTTGGTGAATACAGGTTTTAGGTATTTAGATTAATTAAAAAATATATTTTTTTAATTTGTAATAATGTTGAAAATTAAGTGATTAGAAGGTGATATTTATTATAAATGTTAGAATCTTAAAGTTTAATCATGAATATGAATTAATATCTATCAAGATAAAAATGATCAATACTTCATTATCAAGTCCATAATTTTGAAAATATATGTATATGATATATTATTAAAAAATATTTTTGTTTATATATCTATATATATATATTTATACTCAACTTATTTTTTATAGTTTTACATGAATATAAAAATGTTTTCGATGTTAATGTGGAGTTGTTAACAAGAAAAATAAAATAAAAAATAAGCATTAAATGTGAAGAATGAGTGGCTAAAAAATGAAAATCATAGCATGGAATGAACGAGGGCATTTTTTTTATAGGAAAATTAATTACATTCGAAATTTTAAATTAATTCTAGAGAAATCATTTTAAAGAGATTATGTAATACTTGATCTTAGAATATTTTATGCAAATAAATAAAGATTTTTGACATATACCATCTAACAAATAATTGTATTCAGAGACATATTTTGAATTAAAAATATAATTTCATGTTCATCCCACATTAAAAATACATTTTCCCAAATAAAAACACATCATAAGACATATGGGCATCTCTTGTATGATCACTTTAATCATAGAACTCTACAAAATTTATCACACTTTTTCCAAATGAGAGATTTCCATTTTTTATTGGCATCACGGGGAATTAAAAGGAATGCTATTTGAACGTGGTTTGAAATATACATGATGAAAGTGGTTAAAGTTTTCAATGACACCATCCCAATTCAAATTCAAAATTCGACTAGGACTTGTTATGAACATGTTGAAATTGTTTTTTGCTTTATTTACCGTGAAGGATTACATATTCAAAATAAATTAATAAACTAATAATCAATGATTAAATTCTTATTATTTATATTAATTTTAGTATCACTGTTACATTTAGTATAAATTCTGATTTTTGTTATCACAAAATAGACGAAATATACAAAATCAACACATCAAGATTTTGTCAAAAAATTCTTAGAATATTTTTTCATTGAAAAACCATCACTTTTTATATGATGTGTTATTGCCATATATCATGGTCACATATATTTTTTTCTCTCTCTTTACATTGTAATTCCAACATTCTAGTAACAAATGTTTGTTTCAATATTGAAAATTATACAATTTTTTAGGTACTTTCCTCAATATTTAGGTTATAGATTTTAATATTAAAATTAAGTGTTATGTTGTAAAATTTTATTCTATTAAAATATTTAGTGATTATTCATTCTTGAAATTAACTAATATAATTATAGATTTTTACTCTTTTAATGTATATTCATTATACTTGAATTAATTATTATCAAATTATTGAAGAAATAAAATTACCAGTATTTAATGATATCTAAATATTAAACATTCCATTCCATCCATATTTACTTAGTTAAACCTTATTGCAATTGAAATTTTAAAGTATGAAATTCTTTGAGATTAGATATAATAGTATTGAAATTGAAAGAGATTGGTGTATAAGGCTGATAAAATAAAAGTATTATATATTATTGAAAAAACAATTATATAATTAATTAATGATTTTATTGAACAATAAAAAAACCAAAATATTTTAATCCCAAAGAGAAAAGGAAAGAAAACAAAGAAATATTTATGAAAAAAAATTTAGAAAAAAAAAAACCAAAATATTTTAATCCCAAAGAAAAAAAGGAAAGAAAATAAAGAAAATATTTATGAAATAAATTTTAGAAATAAATAAAAACAAACCAAGTAAAAATATTAAAATAAAAATAAAATATATATTAAATAAAATAAATAAATAATTTTTTTAAAATAAATAAAAATGAAAAATGAAAAAAAACTTGTGTAGACATGACTAAACCTAAAGGGAAAAATTATTACATCAACGATTGTGGCACACACATAATAATTTTTTTTTTAAAAAGTAAATATTTGAATTTAAAAAAAAAGGTTGGTATGGATTTTCCCAAACCTAAAGGGGCCAATCATGGCCCTTATGGATGTGACCTAGTATAATTTGCAATCATGGGTCAAGGTTAGGCTCTTGGGGGTTTGTACATGGTTGCATGAGCCATGGCCTTAGCCACAGGGGCCATGATTGACTGCTTGGGGTTCAACCTTTGCCACTTGTTCAACCATGGCTAAAACCCAAGGTGTTTTCCATGGCTTGACCTTATCCATGAGGGCCATGGTTGATCCCTATGGGCTCATCCATGGCTACACAAGCCATAGTTATTGCAACTTATGACCTATATAACTCTACCAAACCTTAAGGGCTTCGACATTATTTTAACGGTGACAAATGAGAGTGTTGATACTTAAGGACTGACAAATGAGGGTGTCAATGCAACATTAAAATTTATACCCAAATGTAGTAGTGTATTAGAACATTGAATGTCTTGAATGGTTAGATGAATTCAAACTAGTAATTCTTGTTGAGAACTACTAGTTTTTGTAAAAAAATGATATATACACATCCAATGTGGTAAAACTATCCAAGCTAACACCATCCCAAATCAAATTTAGAATTTGAATTTTTTTATTAATAATTGATGTTGTAACCATTTTTTTTGTGAATGGTTTGATGTTAAAATGATAACAACAAGCTAGCAAGCAATAGTCAACTCTTTATTCTTGACTTTTTTGTTAATGTTAGAAACATATTTGGAATGTTTTGAGTCAGTAAAGGAAGATTTAATGTGGAATTATTAACAAAATTACTATTTACTTTAACCCTACTAGTGATATTGAAGGAATGATTAGCATGTAATTGAGTCAAAACATTTTATATTTCTTTAGAAAGTGATATCCATAATGAAAGTCACCTAAATGGATATCTAGACTCGTTGTACATACAACAACCATTGCATAAAATTCCTACCTAAGATTCACATCGATGAAAATTTACTTCAAGTGCAATCTCTTTAAACAATAAAAACATTTTCTTAAATTCACTATGCAATCATTTTAGATATAAAATATAGGCATATTTCAATATCAATTATTTAGGAGCGTATATATACCAAATTATATATATTGCAATTTGGAGTGAAATCTTAACAATTGAAATATTTTGAACCCATCCCTTGGATTTCTAGTGAAATGAAAAATAAAATCAGGGAATGTTTATCTAACCCTTCTTTGAGGTTCTCTGTCAACATGAATATTATTCTTTAGGAAGGGTTGGTAAACCCTTTCAAGGGTTCTAAATTTATGGGAGTACTATGCTTCAAGAAGGATCAAACAACCACCCCCCTAGATCTCGCTAATGTAAAAACTAATATTGAAGAGGGGTCACTCATGCTTCATAAGACTCACCCTCTATGCAATTACTAATCTTGAGGAAGGGCCTGCTGAAGTTACCCCATAACAAAAATACTATAATCTAAGGAGGATCAATTAATACTTTCATGGTATCCTACATGATATGTTGTAGAGTTTGAGCATGTGAATCTAGATATTATACAAGATAGAAATACTATGAAAGAGATCAACAATCAATCAAATTTAAGCAATAAATGTGTTAAACATTAATCATTATTCAAAATAGAGAAGTAAAAAATATGAGAAAATTTTGTATTACATGTTTCTTCAATGAATCTAGTGAAAGAAAACAAATAACAAGATGTAGTTTCAACTACCCTCTGTTATTTCCAAAAAAAAATGATGGGTCCCTCGTTTTGAATTTTCCTACCTTAAATCATACGCGGTTTTCCTATGCTTGCTAGGTATCAATAAAGAGTTGGTGCATTAGTGGGAGAAAGAAGTTAAGTCTCTTAAGATTTTGAACTTTTGTCTAAATATAAGGTATCGGCCAAAAAAGTAAAGTTGCAATGATCGTTGCGGTGAGAAACTCACTTTCTTGCCGAATGGCAATTAAAAAAGGTACTGACTAATTTGGAAAATGGGAGATTATGGCGAAAACATGGGAAACTCACTGACGGTTGAGGCGAGGTTCTCATAAAACCGTCGACCATCTTTCAGAGAACTTGCAAGTTGCAAAAGAAGAGCAATAAACTTCGTTGACTGGCCTCACTCAAAATGTGCAACAAGAAATTCGGAATTCCTTTGATCGCTACAGCGGTGAAAGTGACTTCTCTGCTACAACACAGATGTAGAGATAGTATTCCAAATGCTTCGGCGCTGAAGTCCACTTCTCCTCTGCAACAGAACTCTTACAATCTCTAAAACACACCGAGGCTTGGCACGCTAGAGGGAAAAGGAGAATGCCAACGTGAAGAAAGATGGGAAACAATAGAAATTTTCTATAAATAGATAGCTTCCCCTACAAAGTAGCCAATTATTCTATGCATTGAGAAGCTTCCATCGGTCGCTGAACAAACCAGATACTGAGGATAAGGAGCAATCGTGAACATCCACACCACCTAACTGAAGCTTCTAACCGACCGAGTTAAGGTAGGTTATTATTGACACGTCTACGTTATGCTTGTGGTATATTATTAAAAGAAAATTGGTTTAGGCAAACGAGAGAAGGACCCTCAACCATTTTGAGATAGGTATCAAAACTGTATGCAACCTTGCGACTTCATAGGGAAGTGCATCATCCTCAAAATTTACCTTCAGCTCGTTAGGGTGCAAACCCTAGTGGGTTCGTTTCAGAGTTTATTCATTTTATTAGTGGGTGGATTGGAGCCTCAAACCCCGTTTTCCTCCTTAAGAAGCATCCAAATAGCATCTCAAATCCCTTGCCCTTAACGACAAGAATTTTGCCTTTTTCTGAGCAACCCTAAAAAGACCTGGTTAATACTTCATTCTTGGTAGTGTCAATAAGATATTTTCCATCCGAGGATGGGTTCGCACGATTCGCATTTGTGAGGTCGCTACACCATGGAAAGACAAATCCATAGAGCCCCAATTCCATAGTTCAATCAGACACAAACCTAACCTTGAACATGATGGGAAGCCATGGTTTTCTCTCCTTGAGATACCCTCGCTTGGCCCAACCTGAGTGATTTCGTAGATAAATAGGGTTAGGATCCCTTACATCCAACACACTCATAGACACAACCCTTTCTAAGTAAACCCTTTAATAACCTCAAAGAATTACACCAAAGAAATAAGACGAGTTGAGGGATCATAATCACATTTTGATCAAAGATTAACCTCTCTCACCGAACTAATTGCACAAAACTCTTTTGCTTATATAAAATCTTATACACACCTAGTAGAATAACAAGCAAAAGGGGATTTGTAATGGGAATCTTTTTTGATATATTTTTCTTGCTTTTTTCCAATTAACTTGAGTTTTGAGCTTTAAGTAGCATTTGGATTTTGTAAGAACTCTGAGGACCTGCATTATTAACGAAGTCTATTTTAATGCTGAGTTTGCTTAAGATAACTATGATCTGAAACATGAAAAAATCTGTGTATCTAGGTTCTTCCTTGCTTTCATGTCTCAGTGTCATAGTTTGCCTCTGAAGGAAAATGATAGTGTTTCTAATGACTCACAAGACTACTATATGTCTCACCAAATAACAAGACAATAGTCCAATACTATTCAAGAAGTATCATATGGTGAAGAAATGGTAGAAGTATAAACCCCCTCTCACACATTTCAGTATGATATGATGATACCAAGAGCACCATAGGAATAGAACTTGAATACAATCGAGAAGAAATGTGTCACTTCTTTAAAGTGGAGGAATATCACATGTGTCTAGTATTGAAGATATCCTAATATATCAGAACATCAAAAGGTATGGCCTACAAAAAGCAGCGGTGAGATTAGAGGTTTTCCCATGTGTGGAAGTTATCGTGTGCTTGCTCCCTCATATTGATGCCAAAAGGCATATACTCAAATTATCCACTAGAGAAACCATCACTTCTTTTCAGCTGTCCACCATTGAGAAGTATTATAAGGTCCCGACATCAGAAATCAATATGATGACTGATTGGGTAAAGTCCCTTAAAATCGATTACATACAATTCATAAAGCAATTACAATTCATAAAGCAATCACGGGGACCAACTAAATAGTTCTACAATAAAGAAACAACCATATATGACACCAAATGGTTGAAGCAACCTTATCGAATGGCCACATCCCTCCTATGCAAACTATATGGGGAACTAGATGCATTACACTCAAGCTAGAATAGATTCCCCTATTTTATCAAGTTATTGTGCTCGGCACGAGGTTCAACTAGGAAGCTAACCTCTCTACCAATATGGAGGACACAGTTCGAAGTGCATAATAAGGTATCCTCATGCAAAAATCCATCTTCCATGTGTCTTCATACATGTTGGACGCCATCTGCACTCTAAATAATTTTCCCAAAATGGGATGGAGTTGGAGTCCCTTAGAGCCCCCAGTGCATGTTTACTTTGAAGTTTTGTGGACGAAAAAAATGCTAGTTATTACAAACATATCTGTGAAGACCACGCAATTGACGAACTGAGAAAAATGGTAGGTCGGTTCCTAACTGAGGGCGAAACATATCTACGGATCTACATATATAGGATCAAAGGCCCCCTATATTTTTTTGAAATATGTCACAGATCATATAACCCATAGGGAGATTGTAAGATAGACATTCATAAATGGGATCATAACCGCTCTTTCCAAAACAAAAAAAGCATTATGGCAACCTTTACCAATATTCATTGGAGCATACAGGGTGACTACAGTAAAGAATGTTGTGGATTTGTCTAAGGAATTGAATATATTTCACTTTGGTGAGGAGAATTTCCATGGAAAGGTTGCAAATAGCTACATGACTATAAAATTCACCTAGCCATATGAAGACAAGTTCTTCGTGGAAGAGGAAACTTACAGAAGAGCTCAAAGTCTTTAAGATTTGGCTAGAATAATGAAGAAGGGTAAAATCATATCTAAGGCCACTATTGGCAAGGCAACGAAAGTACCCAGCAAGAAGGAATGATAGGAAGTGTAAGAGGCCCATAAAAAAATGGTAAATAGAGCCCAACAGATCATTGAGGAAAAACATAAAAGGGAGGTTGAAATAGAAATTCAAAATGTAGAGTGATAGAAAAAGTGTGATGATGAAGCCCACGTGAAAAAAGAAAAAGAAGAAAATATTAAATAGGCATAATTACAAAATAAAGTTGAACCATAAGAGGAATATAAGAAAGAGTTGGAATAAAATACAAACAGGTAAAAGTTCAACAGAATGTCGATAAGCATAGATGGAAAGAGGAAGCTCAGAAGAAAGTTGGAAAGGAGCTCAAGACACAAGAACTGGCCTAGAAGAAGGTGGAATAAAAGCAAAGACTAGATGAGGATGTACAAGATAATGGACCAGAATAGATGGACATAGAAGTACCTTCCACTAGTTATACTATCTCACTCACTGGAAGACACTTCCCACTGAAAGATATCGGTATTAGCTCATACATGCCTTACAAAGAATAACTGGTGGCCAAGATGAGTTCCCTCATTTTTCACCAGAAAATAAACAAATCATGCAAAGGACACATAAGAAACTCATGCTTCCCACACAACCTAAGATGGACATTACAATGGAAAATCCTATATTTAAGCACATTGATAGAGCACCAGAGATTATGGCCTCAACAAATGTCGCCACTGCTTTGGAAAATGGAGACAACATAGAAAAGGTGTCCAGAGAGTTGAACTAGGCCGAAAAGAATATCGAACTTTTAGAGGATCATCTCCTAGAAGACAAAAGAGAGGGAGTTGAATTAAGGCATGATTATGATGCCCTTTGTATAGAAAAAAGAACTCTGGAGAAATTAGCACAGGATTTGCAGACAGTGTTGAACTTTCGTTGTCATTGATCTCAACTAATGTCAAAGAGGATGTCAATTAATTCAGTTTGATTCATTGATGTCAACTAATGTCAAAGTGGATTCAACAGTCCTATGCCAGTTTAAAGAAGTATATGGAATCCACTTTGAAGAAGTATATGTGCATGATGGTGAAGGACATGAATACTAGTGTGAAGAAGTATATCTAGAAGTTGCATCCAATATGAAGATGTGTTTCCAAGGATACATCATGCATGATCAGTATGAAGAAGCACATAAGGAAGGTACATCATGTACATCCGGTCCAAAGAAGTACATAAGCAATATATCCTACTGTATGTGTTACCAATGCAGATATCAAATCCACCAAGTCACACTCTCAAGGAAGCAGTCAAAGAACTGGTTGGACAAAGTTATACGTGCACAAGTAGGTAAGGAGTTGGTTAAGAAAAGATACGAGTGTGCAAGCATGTTGAAAGAAGACTCTGGAATGTGCAATCATTGCTTGGTCAAAGATCGAGAGTGCACAAAAAAAAATTAACTCAATAGTCCTAAAAGCGCGCAAGTCCCACATGTAATGGTACTGCAAGGGTCAAAGTACCACCAAGTAGAAGTCGGTTTATTTGCAGATTCCGCAAAGCATTGATACATCAGGAGTGCAACACCCACAAGGGATGGTACAATAAGGGTCAAAGACTCATCAAGTTGAAGACAAAGAATGCACACATACCTCAAGGAAATGGTACATCAAGAGAGCACCAGTACACCATTAAGGAGTGCGTCCCACTAAGTCATGGACGAAGGATGCACAAGACCCACAAAGGATGACACATTAGCGACACAGAAGATGAAATATGGAAAAAGAAAAACTCGTGAAGTATGGAAGAAGGGATGCCTCAACCAACTTGTGAACATACAACCTGTGTAGGACATGTATAAATAGAGATGCAAGTTGGATATTTTAAGTAAGCTCGATGGTGATATTGTAGAGGTTCAGCTGGAAAATACAGATTTATATTTGGGGCATCAAGGGCTTGAAGACATAACAACATGATCTAGCAAGGAGTTGAGTGCACACATACAGAGGAATGATACAGTTGATGGTGCGCAAAATGATGTTGTAGATCTGTGATAGATGCAAAAATACTGAAAGGCAAAAACACAAAATTATGCGTAACTGCGTGAAGATTAAATGACGCAATTGCATACATCACGCAAATAGTCACAAATGTTGTAAGTAAGGAAGTAGTGTAGAAACATAACCAAAGTATATCAGAAGATGTGAAGATTTTTAGATGATGCATGAAGAGTGAAGTAAAGTGTGTGAAGTTGAGAATTCCATCTGATGAACGATGACAGAGCATCAGCAGGATCTAGTAAGCACATCATGATGAGGATGATCTGAGACAAGTGCATTAAACTGAAAGGACGAATTAATTGATGCATGGCATGTCGCATATTGTCTAAAAGACTATGTCTCTTAAACAAAATAGACACATTAATAGTGTGCAGTTCCATATGTTACTGGTGCATTGTCTTAGAGTAAAAAACTACGAATTGAAAGAACAATATCAATTGGTGAGTGCAGTTGCACAGTAGCAGATCAATAGAGCATACCTTAGCGCCGACTGCAGAATCAACAAGCGCACAATACATGAAGTAAGACATCAGCAAAAGTGTTGAATTGAGATGAATGAGAAGTCAAGTGATGTATGCAACATAGTGATAGTGAATCATCTACATACGAAGATAGCACACAAAAAACTAATATTAGAAGATCATAAGTGTGCGTGAGTTAGAATTTCAGTAAGTTAGAATTGTATATTTGATATCTGGGTGGCATGACGGGGAAAGAAGTAGGGTGTTGTAGCCTCCTTCCAGTTGGTGTTGGAGAACAAAGGGAGTTGGAGCTTCCTTGACATTGGTGCCTATAAAACCAGGGGGTCGGTGCCCCTTTCTAATTGGTGCTAGTAAATAAAAGAAGTTGGTGCTTCCTTGAATGTTTTATTTTCATTACAAAAGAACATTCCATGGTTTTCTCTCGATTGGTTTTCCACATCAAAATTCCTACATTCTGTGTTATTTGTCTTGGTGCATATATGGATGAATGATTTTGTTTATATTGCATGCATAACTAAACATCAAAATTGAGTTAAGACTAATCTATTAAAGAAGATAAAAACTATCGATAACTGCACTAATACTAATTCACCCCCCCTCTCAGTATTAAATCAATTCCCACAAACAGAAAAGGATGCATTGGTTGCTTAGGTCGAAGGTATTAAGGTTGAAAAAGAGGCCATGATAGCATAGATTGAAATCATACACAAGAGAAAGAGATGCCATGGTTGCTTGGGACGCATTAGAAAGAGAAGCAGACATTGAGAGAGAAGCGCAGCTTAGTCAAATTTCACACCTGTGTCATTGCGTTGCAACACAAGTACTCCCACACACAGGAGATGGTCATAAAAAAACTCCAAGAAGTTCAGAGGGTTGTGTCCAATCTCAAATTTATAATCAAAAGAGCCAAAGAACATGATATCAACATTAGGGAAGTTAAGTGAAAGATGAAGGGTATAGCAACCTCGCAGCAACAAAACATTGAGACCCCCCCAATTTTTCAAAGATGACTCTAGAGGAAATACAATTGGACTGTGCCACCTCAGAAAACTGCCAAAAGGTTGGATTAACCCTACAAAATGATGTTGGTACTTCACTGATTAAATGTCAGAATATACACATCGGTATGGAGAAATTGATTGAAAGGTATTAAATGCCACCCCTGAGGACCTTCGAAGAACCCATTCCAAAGGAGCATTAACTTGAATACTTGAGGAATAAGAGATGAGGACATTAAAGCATTAGAATCACATTGCAAGTGACTTCAAAAGCATTGCAATATTGGGTTGTGGTACCCACATGAAAATTTCATTTCATGACAACGTGCCACACTTCCACCACAAGAGGACTAATCACATTAACCAAAGAGGAAGTAGCACACAAAGTACCCTTACATTTTCTCAATCCCTCATACTTGAATGTTGTTTCATATGGTTGTGAATTATGGGATCAATTTATTAAATCACAAGGGACTTCTACCCCTTGAAAAGTATGTAATTTAAAAAATAACTTTTATTCCATTTTGAGAGAATTAAAACACCAAGGGATAAGTTCCCAATGAACCCAAGAGTCATAACTAACCTTGCAAAATATGAAGGGTCACTTTGACAGCTACTTTTGTAAAATCTATAAAATAGAGGGAAGGGGGAGGGTGAAGAGACATTTTCCTCGAGAGGTTTTGCTACTCATTTTTGTAAGAACTAATTATGTAAATGAATAGAAAAAATGTTGGACGTAAGTTTTGGCATGGAGCTATGGCTATGGCGTGGATCAATGTCATGGAACTATTTCCTGATTTATCTCTCACCTATATGAAGTAAGATTGTTCTTGATTTCTACTAGATTATTCTTACCATCTTCTATTTCTGTCATATATGTATTTTTGTGTTGTCTTTGCTTTCTATGAGTTGTGAATGCAGAATTTCTATGTTATTGTAACTATTTTAATGTGCATACATTATTTTGTAGTTGTTATACATTTCTAATATACAATTATAGGTTTTTAGAATATGCATTTAAATGTTATTTACCGCTTGTTCCTTTAACCTTGATACTAGCTAGGATAGGTTAGTAGAGCATAGGATTGCATCTTAGACTAGTCTCATATTGTATTTCATCCCCTTCAAAAAAACACTAAATTGTGGATCGCGTCACAACTAGTGAACCCCAAAACTAGGTAATAATAGCCAGGCCATAACCCAAATGGGTTCCCTATTCGAAATGGTTTATGTTCTAATTGGGACTTTCTACTGGGGAGAACCCCTACTATCAATGCAAGTACATTTTCAAGTGTCAACATATTTTGTGCTAGGAGGAGGAATGCTAGTGCATGGATGGAAGAGGAATTCCTCTCTCATGTGTATTTTTCTTTAGATCCCAATCTTAAAAAAACTTATCCTAAAAGTTCAATTCCCAAAGGGATAGAAGATGGACATGATACTAATAACTTTGAAGACAGTAACCCTAAGTCAAAAAATCATGAATCCTCTCTTGAACATTTGTATGTAGTTTCTAATTAAGAATTTAATAGTTTCTGTTGATTTACTAGGGAATATATAAAATAGATTGGACAACTACTTGTACATCCCTTACTACCTAGGTGACATGATTCATGAAGGAAGGTGGTAGAAACCAATGAGTTGATGTTTGTGAATTATCTTGACAGATTGCTGGATTTGACATTACAAAAGATTCCTAAGCCTCTTCATTAGATTGGACCATCATCTCTTGAGACTCCTAGTTCTCAACATATTCTATCCCTCCAAAATCACCTCCCCATATTATCAATATGGCACACAATGTAAACATACTACCAACTTGAAGGTCACAAGGTGCTTTGAATTTAGCCAGACAACTCCATGATTTCCTTAAGCACCCTGAGTGGATTTTTCCTACGTTTGACCCAAAAAAAGGGACCATCCTTGATAACCATCTTAGAAGTTTTTATGTGGCTCTCAGACTTATGAACGTAGAACATGAAGATGTAGACTTCAGTAGATTGTTCTCGTATAATTTTGAAAACAAGGCATCTTCTTGGTATTTTATGCTCACACCAAAGTCAATCACCAACTGGAATGATTTTGCGGAAGACTTTATGAGTAAATTGGCAGAAGAGTGGACTCCTACCTCTTCGATGAGAGAGTTGTTGAATTTGAATATGGATAATCAAGGAAAATATTAAGGATTTTAATCAATGCTTCACAACAGTGCTAAATAAGTTTACTGCTAACACACAACCTAGAAAAGAGGTGACTATTGAGTGTTATACTAATTCCCTACATCCTTATGTGGCCATGTTTGTAAATAGAGTTGGTAAATACACATTAAAAGAAAACTTCAAAGAGGATAAGAAGGATAAGTTAGAAATTCCTATTATTGTTAAAGACTAAGAAAAAATTGAGTCTAATGCCATCTAAGAAGCCTCTACTTTTGACCAAACCCATTGAAGAGAAAGCCTTTGATTTAGAAGTGTTTTCAAGATGGTCAAAAATCTATCGAATGAAATAGTGGATCTAAAAACGAATATTGGGGAGATTTCTACTGGCAAAAAATCATTTAAATATTTCTTTAAAAATAAAGACAACACTCCAAAACCCATTGAAAACGATGCAATTGCTTTCAACTTGAATTATGTGGGCATGGAGTATTATTGTTCCTATCACCAAGAAAATCACTCAAAAAAGACATGCCCCCAATGGGTAAACTCTATGACCTTGTTGATCAATCAAATATTGAATAAGGAAGCTTTGGAAGAAGAAGAAGAAGCAAAACAATAGAAGTTTGTTGAGACCAAAGAAGACTCTAAGGAAAAAACCTTGCTATTATGGGATTGGGACCCCAATTCTGAATATGACTGTGATGAAATTGTTGCCACAAATGAAATTCAAAATCTACAAATAACTCCAGAATGCTACACTTTGAGAAGCAAGGGACCTGTTAGCACACCTTCTAAAAGAGTTGAAAACAGTAAGAAAAGCAGTCCCATTGAAAATGTGCAAAAAAAAATTGTCCCTGCTAAGAATAACACCGGTGATAAACATTCTCAGAAGTCACCTAGACAATTACAACTCATACAACTAGTAGCTTTGTTGAGCCATGGAAAATTGCACTTGTTGTGAATACAAATTCTGCAACGATTTCACCAAGAGATGAACCAACATCAGGAACTAAAGACAATGGCCATATCATTGTGTATAGTGTTGTTAAATATGTTAAGAAAAGTAAGGCCAAACCTCACTATTCAAAATGTGTAATATGCCTCAGCAAAGAGAGTTACTATTGGAAGCCTTTGGACTAACTATAGAAGTGCAACCTGCGCCAACTAAAGAAAAAGAAGGGAAAGAATCTAGTTCTAAGCAAGATAAAGGGAAAGGAAAATTTGTAAGGATCCATATACTTTTTATTAAAGTGTAGAAACCTTGGTGAATATGGTCCTAATTCTTAAATTTCCAACCATAAAATTTTGGGCGATATTCTTCTAAAAATATTCAATTTTCTAGGGGTTTTATATAATTTCTAGACAATTTTGGTGATTTTTAGAGTAAAACAATTTAATCCCAAGGAAGCTGGGTGAATAAATTTAGAAAAATATGAAAATTGGTGAATCTCTTTTTGGATAAACAGGTCAAAAATTAGCCCATGGGATAAATTTCGCCCCTAAACTTTTTCGTTATAAACAGATCAATGAAGCTGCAATATGCAGTAGGTCCAAATCCCAGACACTGCCTTTTCTGTTGACATTCGAAATTGATAATTAAAATGTTCATAACTTTATGGTTGTTTATGGGGATTCCTTTACTATAATGTGTTATTCAGTATGCAAGAATATTAATGGCCAACCAATCCCATGTCCTTCTAGGATTATATAGATATATAGCTTTGATGTTAAAGTGATAATTGAATTGAAGAATGTTTTAATAAGAGTAGCATCAGATGCAAGAGTCTGTTAGTTTATTGATATAGTTGTGGTATACATTCATGAAGCATATGGCTTGTTGCTCAGTTGGGATTAGTCTAGTAAGTTGCAAGGATATTTTCCACCAATTGGTCTTAATTATGGATCCCTTATCAAAACAAATTAAAACATTTTTTTGTATATAGGCAAGCACACGTGAAAAACATTGTCATAGAGTTAGAAGGATGCAATGAACTTGTTAGTTTCACTCAATCTATCCTGGGAAACCTTTTTTTAGAAATTAAGCTATGTTGTTACCAAACTAAGATCATCAACCATGATTCAGATACCAAGAGTGATCTCCTTCAATTTTCAGAGACTAATGATGATTAGTGTAACATATCACGATTAGACATTAACATAAATTTAGGTACTAATGTAGATCCTAATAGTAGCTTGCATTCTATTTTTTTGAGTTTGTATTTTGATTGCTCGAAAAAATAGGAAGGTGCAGTGGTTGGTGATGTCCTTGTTGATCCTCAACGATGTAAAATTTCCCTTTCATGTATATCATATTTTGAGTGAACTAATAGCGCAACTGAGTATGAAGCCCTGGTCCAAGGCTTACAAAAAGCTATTGATCTTAAAGTGAAAATTTTGAAGGTTTTTGGTGACTCTGGAATTTTTGTTAGGCAGGCCAAAAAATATCATACATTATTTGTCTCCACAATTAAAAGGTTACCAGATAGAGGCACGAACATTTATTTCATAGTTTGAAGCTTTTAATATTAATCTCATACCTTGTTCCATGAATGCTTCTGCTGATATTTTATCTAAAACTGCTTCACATTTAATTCCTTTGAATGACAAGTTCTCCATTGAAATTATTTTCAGGCTCTCTATCCTTGATAATGTGACCAATTAGAGGGTGTTTTATGATGGTCAATAGATTGTTGACTTCCTCACAGATGAAGACACTTTTAAAGGATCTATCATAGATGATGATGAGCACTGTGTGAACCTAAAAATGTCTGGGGGAGATGGAATCTGTCTCAAAGGGAATTTCATGCCTAAAGGAATGCTTACACTGGAAAATTTAGTTGATTTGCAACAAAAATTCAAGAATTGAGTTCTTCAATATAGTCAAAATTGTTTGAGGAAAGTTGTTTTGTTTTTTTATTGCAGGTTGTAATTAGGCATCAAGGATCAAATCGAGAATTTGTTAAGGGAGAAACAAGGATCAAATTTCGAAAATGGTGCATATATTTCTTATCCCTGTTTCTATTTTATATTTTTCTTGCTTGATAGAGTCTTATAGGATTGTCGATGCATGTTCTTGAGTCTTATCAACCTGTAGGAAAATAACTTTAGGTATATTTCCATTTACTGAGTAGTTGGTAACATCACCATAGTCATAGGATGTAATTCCAAACAACATAAATGGTGACACCACTAGGGAAAGGTAGCCTCTATAGAGACCTTGTTGATTGGTATCTTGTTTTAGTTATGGGTGTTCTGGTATCTAAATGTTCTAGTCATACCCCATAAATATTACAAAAAATTTGAATTTTCCTTACCTTTTGCTCAAAGTAGTCCATCTCAGGTACCATTCACAACCTTTAGTGGATACAGGTGTATTTGGTAGGGTAAATTCACACCCTACTATGGTGATAGGAGTGAATTTTTGCAGGTTTTGTTCTATATAGGTGCAAATGACATAGAGTTTCTACTTTTTCTGAAGATTATGCCTCCTTTTTTTGAAAGACATAATTTGGTTGGATTCCCTAAGTGGTGTAGGATCTTCAATACCATGTTTGAAGTGCTATGGGTGGTGTTTGGGAGTGCATATACCTTGAGATTGGGTAAAATTGTGAAATTTTTTTGAGGTGTTTTGCTTCGTTTTATTTTCATAGATTGTGAGTTGGTGAAGATTCTAGTGTGAAAGTCCAAGAGCACAATCGAGTTGTTTGTGTTTCTTGCTACCCTATTTTTAGAGAATTGGATTCAACAACCTTGTTTACCTAGTAGATATTTTTCTCTTGGTTGAGTCTAAGGATTTTTGTTTGATAATTTTTTTCTCAAACCTTGCTTGCAAAATTGGTCAAAATTCCTAGTGTTAGAAGTCATTCTCACAACAAATTTGAGTCATATCAACCTTTATTTGTTTTCTTGCGTTAAATTAGATGTTGTTTCGAATTTTCTCTTTTCAATGAAAAGAAAAGTTTGGATCATTATTGCATTTGATTTGAAAACAAAAAAAAGTTGTTTGAAAGAATGTTTGCGTGGAATTGAAAATGCCTTATTTTCTTTTGAAATAGTGTGAACATTTGGAAAAGTGTTTGAATATATTTAGTGGCATTTGTTTCCTCATATGTTGGTATCATTATTGATTTTTTTTTATTTTTTAAATAAGAGGAAGCAAAAAAGGTATCATTATTGAATTTTTTTTATTTTTTAAATAAGAGGAAGCATAAAAGGAACTAGGAAAAAAATTTCTCTTTAGAAACTCACTAATAGCCTAGGTTCTACAGCCTTGGTGCTAGTATTAGAGAGTGAAATTCTCCAAGGGAACTTAAGCCTGAGACTAGCAAAAAATAAATAGTGTTAAATCTATTAGTAACGTGAAGTAATTGTCAGGAAAGTGCCTCTAACACATATGTCAAGTGGTAGGTAAATCTAGTTCAAGTTAGAATATTGCCCCTTGTTACTCATATTAGTGGGGTTATGTGTGATAATGTTTTTTTTAGGTGTGGAAAGTTCTCAAGGTGACACCACTACTTATTCAAATCTTAAGGTATAGTACTTGTGTCCTACATCCCCTTCCCTTTCACAAAATCCCTTTCAGATGATCGTTCCACCTATGTACCAAACATGAATTGGTATCCATAGTTGCATTTCCTCGGTTTTTGATGCATGAATACAAGCAGATCATATTGTGGTACCTGAGGTAGATGTATAATCTCATAATCAACTGCCTAGGAGGGTATTCATTGAAGGCAACTACTTGCACCCTGGTGATTGTTTCATGAAGCTTAGTGTTATTGTCTCATCCAAACCTTCGTTGTTTGGAATTGGTCCCTTTTCATCCTAGGATGACCTCCGAAAGGGACATATTTGAAGCTATTCACTAATTGGTATTTGGTGACAAATAATCGATGATTATCATTAGGAGAGTTATTATGCTTGTTTAAATATTTCAAGAACTTTTCTAGTGTGTGATGATTTTTTTATTTTCAAGTCATAATGTTTTTAATTTTGTGTCTTCAATAATTCATTATGGTCGATCAACCTTTGCAGAGGTCCAACAGGATTCAAAATATATCTACTTAATAGAGAGAGTTACATACTCAGAGGTGAATACTAAATCAACATGATCCACCCCCACAAGGCTTATAAGAAGAGAACCAAGAACCTAAGTTCAATCATGAAGAAGAAGAATAGTGTTCAATATCTAGTGAGTCTGAGAGGTTAACAGAGGAGGGATATATTAGTGATTTGGAAATTCATTTTCATTCACTCATAAATGCACCCCCTCTTTCTGAATAAAATTCATCACATGTTGATATAGAATACCTCTCAGACCCAATAGGACAATTGAAGCCATCTCAAAGTCCTTATTTTTTTCACAACCACGATTCACATACACATATCCCTAGAATCAACAATCCAATATATAAGTGTGTTAACATGGAAAAATCAGGATAAGTACCTATTATTGGGGATGTTAAGCCCCGAGTCAGTTACAATCCTGCAAGAGGAGTGAATCCTAATGTGTCATCCACAGTGGAGACTGGGTGGTATTTTCCATGCTCTTTGGTGTCCATAGGAGGAGCTATTCCTTTGAATATCCCTCCATTTGGTGGGACTACATCTATGCGACAAAGAGCCAATCATTTCTCTTTTGGGATGACATTTCCAGGTTTCCAACCTGTGGTCGCTAACATTCCTCCTGTAAAAAAAGAAACTACTACTCCTAGAAGTGGTCCCTCAATTCCATTCCATGCTTTCCCATCTGGTGGCAGACATATGTCTATTATCATTCCTTCAATAGTTATTGGATTTATCCATGTCTCTAACATACCTCAAGATAGGATCCCTCTCAAAGTATGGGAGGTATGAACGCTGGTGTTCCTTTAGGATTCAATGTGCCATAAGTTATTTTTTCTTTCCATGGAATAGGAGGCACTAATGTTGGAATTCCCTTCGAATACAATATGAACTAGAGAAGTGTTCCTTCATCTCTGATGGGATGGATGTATATGGGCAATGTGGAAAATGTAAGTGCTCCTCAAGCTATCCAATTGTTCATTGGAATAGGGGGAATGCTCAGAAGATTCACTATGGTTAGACTCACTATGTTCATACCACTACATTTGCATAGATTCAATATGGTTAGAACAATAATTTTGGACATAGCAATTAACCTTTCATGATTCATGATTCCTAGTAGTGGTCCCTCAATTCCATTCCATGCTTTCCCATCTAGTGGCAGACATATGTCTATTCTTATTCCTTCAATAGTTATTGGATTTATCCATGTCTCTAACATACCTCAAGATAACACCCCTCTAAAAGTATGGGAGGTATGAACTCTGGTGTTCCTCTGGGATTCAATGTGCCATAAGGTATTTTTTCTTTCCACGGAATAGGAGGCACTAATGTTGGAATTCCCTTCGGATACAATATGAACTAGAGAATTGTTCCTTCATCTCTGATGGGATGGATGTATATGGGCAATGTGGAAAATGTAAGTGCTTCTCAAGGTATCCAATTGTTCATGGGAATAGGGGGAATGCTAAGAAGTTCACTATGGTTAGACTCACTATGGTCATACCACTCCATTTGCGTAGATTCAATATGGTTAGAACAATAATTTTGGACATAGCAATTAACCTTTCATGATTCCTAGCAATCCCTACATACTAGGTCAATCGTTTATCAACACAATTCAATATTGAGAAACAAATGCTATCTGGATTTGGAACTCTATGGTTAATACCAAGTTATCATTTTTGGATACTTTGAATTTTCCTAATAAAACTAAATTGAACAATGACCCAGTGCTTCATGACCCTAGTTGGCCCCCGATACCAACAAAAATCCCTCCAGACAATCCTAAGTTTGAAGGAATGCGTAAGGAAGACCCTACCAAAGATGTAATGAATTTCCATATTTTGTGTTCCTCAAACTCATTGATGGATGATTCTACCATGCTTCATTTATTCCAAAATACAATAATAGGAGTAGCTACTAAGTGGTACATTGAGTTCCCATAAGCATCCTTCAAAAACTTTAATTTGATTTCGATGACTTTCCTTAACTGTTTCCAACTACGAGTCCACAATGAGACTAGCATTGAACACCTAACTTCGTTTACATAGAAGAAGTCTACTCACATATCCAATTATATCCATGAGTGGAGGAGGAGACATTGCTTGATAAAAGCATGAATTCCTGATGAGTTCTTGACATATTGGTTTATTAAGTAAGTACAACCATTCATAGTGAAGGATGTGGCTCTTTGAAGGGTAACCATGGACGAGCAGGCCATCATTAAGGCTCAGCAACTGGACTTATTTGATTCATTCTCTATGATTTTGTATGAGATACCACCCATTTCTCCTATAGAATATTTTGATCCAACCAACACTATTCTTGGTTCACATGCCGATGGTGTGATTAGCTCAGTGGAAAATGTTGTAGTAGACAATTGTCTTTGAATGCACCTACAACTGGTCAAAATAAAATAAAATAAAAATTAATCCTAACCCACCCTTGGATGTTATGTCAATATAGATGACTAATTATAAGGGTAACCAATATACTAGAGGGAAAAAATTAAGAAGAAGAAGAATGGAACAAAGGGAAAAATAACGCAGGAAAGAACAATAAAAACAATAATAATGGTTTCATTAAAGCTTTCACAGGTTGCAGTTATCTTCAAGGGGGATTGGATACCTGTGTATAGTTTAAGTTCTCGACGCGTTTCGGACTGCATAGTTGAGTCCATCTTCAGGAGAAAACATATCTCAATTAAAAGCTGCACGAAGTTTTACATTATTTATATTGCTGTGTTATGATCTTCAGTTTAAATTTTTGAGAGCCGACTTTAATTCATTAATGTGTCAATGTACAAATACATTTTATTAATTAAATGTATCGAAGTAAATACTCATTGATAATTAATGTATATATGTAAATTATCTTTTTAATTTTTATTTCTAATCCTAGTTTTAATTAAATGTTACGTTTTGTTGTGTTGCAAAATAACAATTTAATTATGTTCATAATATTAAACTATACTCAATAAATATTTAAAAGTTTGTTAATAATATTTTTTAAAAATGTTACCCTATATCCTATACTTTAATTATGCTATTAGAATCTTATAGTTTAATAGTTAAATGTTGTATTATTGACCATAAGTTATCGTTTATGAAATAATATTTATTTTAATTTTAATTTGTCTACAATCGTATAGTATTAAGTTTATAGTAAAGAAATTTTAAAGAAAAATTTTTTTAAGAAATTTTTAATTTTTAAAATTTTTAAATTTTTAAAGATTTCTTAAACTTAAAATTAAATTTTTAATCTAAATTTTAAAACTTTTTAATTTTTAATTTTTATTTTCATTTAATGTTTTGTAGGGAGTGAATGATCGGTTTCCATGAGTCACAAAGGGTAAGGCCATCATCCCTATTGAAGTTTCTTGGGTGTTTCTCAATCTCAATTGCTTCACGTATGCGTCTCTTGTTGTAATTCTCCTCAATTGCTAAGACTCTTGCTTCTTCAATGCATACATGGTGGTTAGTCTTTGATGAGTGCTCAGCTACTGCTGATTTCTTAATTCTTCCATAGTAACATCAGCACAATGCTCCTTTAACCTTGTCTGAATTGAGCGTCCCGTCTCACCTATGTATACGTCTTCACATGAGCATGGAAACGAATAAACACCTTTTCTTAGTTTTGGGTTGATGGGGTCTTTTGCTTTATCTAGCAAATTTCTTAGGGAGTTAGGAGGGAAAAATATTGTCTTGATCTTCTTCTTCTTCAAAACTTTGGCAATTTTATCAGTTGTACCATGGATATATGGGAGAAAAGTTCTTCCTAGGTCTTCTTGTTCATTATTACGATTTTTAGTTTCCATACTTCTTGCCCTTCTGAAAGCTTTGTTGATATCTTTTCTATCATAACCATTGTTTTGGAGGGTTATCTCAAGGTGTTTCAATTCCTCATCAAGGTGTTCTTTATCGAAGATTCTGATAGCTCGTGTGGCGAGTGTGTGTAATATTCCTAGTTTTTGTGAAGGGTGATGGTGTGAGTTGGCATGTAAGTATGTGTCTGTATGGGTTTTCTTATGATACACCTGGTGGGATAAGGAACCGTCTTCTTTCTTAGTGATCAGAACATCAAGAAAAGGAAGGGAGTTGTTTTCCTGGATTTCCATGGTAAATTTTATGTGTTGAGATTGATTGTTCATGTGCCTAAGGAAGTCATCTAATTTCTCCCTGCCATGTGGCCAAAAGAAATTGGTATCATCCACAAATCGTTTCCATTCTTTTGGTTTAAGCGGGTAAGAATCTAAGGCTTTTTTCTCAAAGTGTTCCATGTACAGGTTGGCTATCACTGGTGAAAGGGGGGAACCCATTGCGACACCACTGGTTTGCTCGTATATTTCTCCACGAAAGGTAAAATAGGTAGATTTTAAACAACTTCTTACTAGGTTGGTTATATCTTTACTAGTTATCTCCTCCACCACCTTGATTGCTTCTTCCAGAGGGATTTTTGTGTAGAGTTGGGTTACATAAAAACTTACAAGCATATCATTATCATCAACTTTGAGGTCCCTAATGTTTTCTACAAAATGTGTTGAATCTTTAATGTATGAAAATGTGTGGCCAACCAATGGTTTTAGGCTTTTTGCTAGGTATTTGGCTAGATTATACGTTGGTGACCCAATGGTGTTCACAATAGGTCTTAGTGGTACACCATCTTTATGAATCTTAGGGAGTCCATAAATTCTTGGGATGATAGGGTCTTTCGGGGCTAGTCTCTTTTTTAGGTTATTATCTAATGACGACTCATTTATGGCTTTTTTAATCTCCCTAATGATCTTGTTACTTGGGTCTTTCTTCAGTTTTTTATAGCATCCTGTTATTGTGAGATGTTCATTCATCTTAGCTTCATAATCAATGGTGTTCATTACTACGGTTGCATTTCCTTTGTCCGCCTTCATGATCATAATTTCCTTGTTAGCTTTTAAGTGTTTAATGGCTGCTATCTCCTTCTTGGTCAAATTGTTTTTCGGTGGTTTTGCTTTTCTTAAAATCACTGCACAGTCCTGCCTTATTTCCTCTACGGTGTCTTTAGGAAGTGTCATTACCGAATCTTCAATGGCACAAATGATTTCTTCAATCAGAATTTTGTTGGGTGCAACTGAGAAGCTTAAACCTTTCCCTAAAATGTTCAATGCATCATTATTCAATTGTTGGTTTGATAAATTAACTACGCTAATCTTCTTTCTTCTGTTAAGTTCGTATGGATGTTGTTCAACCTCGTCTGGTTTATTAACAATCAAGTTATTTAGGGTTTGCGACTGATCAATAGCATTGTTAACATCGAAATGGTTGCGTCTTTGTTCTGAGATGTTATTAGTGTCATTGTTTACGTTGTTGCCTTCTAGGTTACTTATCTCTCTATCACCCAGCCCTCCAATCTATACGCTTCTAGCGTTGTTATCTGTCCATTCTGTAATGTTAATACTTCCCAAGCTCATGCTGCCAGCGTTACCTTCATTATCTGCAGTCTCCATACCCACGATATTATCAACTCTCGATGGTCTCTTACCACTGTTATCAACATTACTATAAACTTAATACTATAAGATTGTAGACAAATTAAAATTAAAATAAATATTATTTCATAAACGATAACTTATGGTCAATAATACAACATTTAACTATTAAACTATAAGATTCTAATAGCATAATTAAAGTATAGGATATAGGGTAACATTTTTAAAAAATATTATTAACAAACTTTTAAATATTTATTGAGTATAGTTTAATATTATGAACATAATTAAATTGTTATTTTGCAACACAACAAAACGTAACATTTAATTAAAATTAGGATTAGAAATAAAAATTAAAAAGATAATTTACATATATACATTAATTATCAATGAGTATATACTTCGATACATTTAATTAATAAAATGTATTTGTACATTGACACATTAATGAATTAAAGTCGGCTCTCAAAAATTTAAACTGAAGATCATAACACAGCAATATAAATAATGTAAAACTTCGTGCAGCTTTTAATTGAGATATGTTTTCTCCTGAAGATGGACTCAACTATGCAGTCTGAAACGCGTCAAGAACTTAAACTATACACAGGTATCCAATCCCCCTTGAAGATAACAATAATAATGTTGGTGGGGGTAAAAAGGAGAAGAGGAAAGTGAAATTCCCATGCAAACTATGAGTTGATGATCACTTGATTGACCAATTTCCAAAACTAGACGTTGGTCAATGTTTGCTGGCACAATAGGCAGATACTAGGAAACATGTGGTGCTAACCAATCCATTCCGTCCATAGAAACAATAAATGATTAATACTTCCAAACCAAACCTACACCTCCGCAAGGGGGGAAATCAGGGTGCCTCCTCACAAGGGGTGAATTCAAACAAAAATAAATATTTCATGTGTCAAGGGGAGGTCGATATGCACATTAGAGCTCTCAATTACAACTCAACTACGTCCGGATCAAAATGTAAAGAAATTCCTGAACCTGAAACAACAAATCCTTTGCACATGGAAAATCTAGCCAATGCCACTATGCCTAGGATACTGAAACATGTGGTAAAGAAGAGTGCGCATAAGCCCAATGCACATGTTTCCAAGAATTATAGCATAGTTGAATACCTCGCACAAGGTCCTTGTGCAATGTCCACTTTGGAAGTCCTCTAGAGTTTTCCTACTCAATAGAAGACTCTGATTTAAACTATAGGGTCTCTAGATCCTTGGGATATTTAGTTAATGAAATTTGATTTGGATAATTGGAAGCCCCACTCGCCTCATCATGCCACATTTCAAATCCAAGTATCGATTAGAAGGTTGAATATCTATAGGATTGTTGTGGATGAGGGGGAATTCACATGCATCATGTCCTTATCATGTTGGAGAGTTATTGGATCACATCACACTATTAACCTGCAACCATGCTGAAATATTTTGATTGACACTTGTCCCAACCTCATGGAATTATCCCTACTCTACCAATAGAGCTAGGGAAAAAAACTGTGAATGTGGAAGTAGAAGTTGTCGACACTCCTCTATGTTAAAACCTACTTCTAGGAAGAAGTTGAACTCATACCATGATTGGATATGGTTTTTTAGATATTTCAAGTGATAAAATTTCCCCACAAAGGAAAGGTAGTCACCATCGATTGGCTATAAATCTGCAGGAATGGGACCACTCAAAAAATGGGACAAATGTCCCTCTAGTGGATCATTTCATGAAAGATTGTGAAAATTTTGGTGTTGGGGTGTACCCTAAATTGATGGGAACTTTTTAATTTACCCCCACTTGACTTAAGTGATAGTGTGGATCCTATACATGCAATATATTCAGTTTCCATTAAACTCACAGTGAAAGTTTCCCATTTTAGCACCTTCTACTTTGAAAACCCATGGATAGTGCCAAAACCTACTCTAGGAACTAGATGTAGATGATCCTCATTGACTTTGTTTTGCACCTGAGGTATCTTACCAAGCCATCTCAACCCGTGTCAACCCTTCTCTTTACTTTGTTAGTATATTGTTGTTGGACGCATATGCTTTGTACGTTGTCCCGTAGTATTTGTTGATCCATACTTTGTATTAGCCCATGGTATTGACCCATAGTATTGGACGCAAATGCTTTGTAAGTTGTCCCGTAGTATTACATGTCCCATGGTATTGACCCATAGTATTGGGGAAAGACTTAGTATATGAGTGTGTGTTGAAGCCAATGAAGGTAACGTGCAGTTATTTATATTGAGCTTACTCAAAGGAGGTTTCCCCCTCAAAGTGGCCTGCGATCAATAAAATCGATTCTGATTTCTATTATTTCTTCTATCTCGTGTATTCTCATTAATTGATTGTTGAAGGTTCTTCACATTTGGTATCAGAGCACTTTCTTGGGCTCGTTGAGTGGAATTTCTTAAAAAAAAAAATTATGCATCTGTTGCAAGTTTGGATCTGGGTATAATCCCTATCCGCTTAACTATGGGAAGTACTTGGGCATAATCCCTAAAAATAATTGTGAGGAGTACCACAGGAACCCCAAAGTAGCTGGCCCATTGAGAGGACCTTCTAACGAAAAGGGAATCAACCCCTACCTGATCATTGACTAGTTCCCACCCGTGAGGTAAACCAAGAGCTGTCGTTTGTGGCAAAGCGGTTATCAAATTTACCTAAGCCACGGAGTGATGGGTACTGCCCCAATAGGAAAGTTGTTAGACAGCATTGGTGGCCGACTGAAACCCCTAAACTTTCAGGAAGTCGAACATACCTGGGGTTCATATCTATTTTTAGCTAAACTGTTTTCGATCACTTCCACGCCGTTTTAGATCCATTCTGATCTGTTTCAAATCCATTCTGAAAGTTGTTCCAGATCTAGTCATTTCAGATATATTCTGAAAGTCGTTGCAGATCCAGTTGTTCTGATCGCTTCCGCGTCGTTGCAGATCCTTTCCCTTGAAACTTCCCAAACACCCCTGCAATCCCATTCTGCATATTTCATTCCTGAGGATCCTATCCCAAATTCTACTTCCCAAAGCCATAAATCTCACATTTGTCTATTTTTAGGGTTTTCCATAAATTCTTCAATTTTCACCCACTCGCCTCCAAATTTTGCCATCGTGTTTATTACCTATTTTTGCTTCTTTGTCCCTCTCTAAAAAAAATTCCCATTCTTTCACCCCGCTTCTAAAATCCTCATTTTTTGCTTCCTTGTCCATTCGAAAGTGTCCAAAACCTATTCAAACCTCAATTACCCATCATATTTTTTCCAAAATCTAAATTTCCCTTTACTAAATAAGCTTTTGTTTGTGTTTTTCTACTCATTCCCCCACCCCCCAAAAAAAATCCTGGTTATGGTTTTCACCGGCGCAGGAGCAAAAACCATGGAGGAAGCACTTGCAGCCATCCAAACCAAACTCCAATATCTAGATGAAAAATTTCTTGTCCTCCATCTTGAGCATTCAACCATAAATAACAAACGACAATCTGAGTCTTCATCAAACAATGGGTTCTCTTCTTCCAGCAATTTTCCTGGTTCGAAACTTGATTTTCCTCGCTTCAATGGTACTGATCCGACTGGATGGATCTATTGTGCAGAACAATATTTCATTCTGCATAATACTTTTGATGTCAACAAAGTTCCACTTGCATCATTTCATTTGGAACAGGAATCTCTTCAATGGTACCGTTGGTACATCAAGGCTCATGAAGAGCCAAAATGGCCATATTTTTTCTAGCTCCTTTTGCAACACTTTGGTCCTAGTGCTTTTGATGACTTCACAGGAGCCCTCACTAAACTTCGCCAAATTGGCACTATGAGAGAGTATCAGACAAAATTTGAGAAACTCGCCAATCACACAGAAGGATTGTCTGATGAATTCTACAGGAGTTGTTTTATCAGTGCTCTTAAGGATGAAATCCGCTCAGAGGTCAAAATGTTATGTCCCAACAAAATGATGGAAGCCCTAGGGTTGGATAAGTTGGCATAAGAGAGGATTGCAACCCAACAATGCTCCAAACCCACTTTTGTTCCCTTCCGAAATATGGGTTCTCAACGACCTCCCACCCCGCCATCTCCTCGACCAACTCCTATAAAGAATTTGTCTGAAACAGAGATGCATGTACACAAAGAAAAAGGGCTTTGTTATAATTGTGATGAGAAATTCACTCGGGGACATAAATGTGTTCAGCAAAAGCTCTATCTCTTGGATATGGATTCTCCGCCTGCCTCTAAAATTGGTGAAGAAGCTCTAGATACAATGGATGATCAGGTCAACATTCAGGAGCCGCCTGTTGACCCCCCATCTCAGGATGACCAACTAGATATATCTATCCATGCTTTATCCGATGTCACCACCCCCCAAACAATGCAGGTTAGGGGTTACTTCAAGAATATTCCTCTTACAATACTCATTGATTCTGGTAGCACTCATAACTTCATTGACCCTCGGATCACCAAACAGGCTGATTGTTTTGTCCATCCTTGCTCCAACTTTGATGTCATGGTTGCCAATGGGGGAACCTTACCTTGCAAGGGGAAGTGTCACAATGTGCATATCTCTATGTAATATTATAACCTGCGCTCTGACATGTTTACCTTGTCCCTAGGAATATTTGATGTGGTTTTGGGCGTTCAATGGTTACACACACTTGGCCCCATCTTATGGGATTTTGCTGAACTTTGGATGCAGTTTTTAGTCAATGGGAAACAACACAAATTTACGGGCTTACAACAAGGGTCTCTCTGCATCATCAGTTCACATCGCCTAGAAAAAGATCCTTAAGAAGAATTCACATGGTGTCATCGCTCAACTCCATTCCCTTCAGATGCACCCATCAACGATCTCCAGTAATTCCTTGGATAGATATGCATGTGTCTTTGTTGAACCAGTAGGCTTGTAGCCTTCAAGAGACCTTTCCGGTAATAATTGAGCCGCATCTACATCTCAGCAGGAAATGCTAGCTATTTTGCATGCAGTACAAAAGTGGCAGCCATACCTATTAGGAAATTATTTATGCATCAAGACTGATCTCCAGAGTCGGGAAAATTTCCTGGAACAACAGGTCTCCTCCCCAGAACACCTGAAATGGGTTATCCAACTCATGGGTTCTTCCTATGCGATCACTTACAAGAAGGGTAAGGACAATATGGTGGCAGATGCTCCTTCTCACACATTTGATGACCTTGTTTATCTTACAACTATTTCCTTGCTTGTTCCAATTGGTTGCAATCTATTCAACAGGGCTATCTCTTCTATGAACTCCATGCTTCTTCATTGGCAGGGTGCTCTACGTTCCTCAAAACGTATGACCGAGAACAATGTAACTTCTTTTGGAAGGGGCTAAAAATGACAATTCAACAGATGGCGGTTGACTGTGATACTTGCCAGGTCAACAAGGGTGAAACGACACTCCTTTCAGGACTGCTCGAACCCTTTCCCATCCCTACACAGATTTGGACAACTATTTATATGGATTTCCTAAAAGCTCTCCAGTGGTACAGTACCACATCTAACAGGATACCATATGAAGCAGTCTATGGATAGGCACCACCAGTTCTTCTTCCATACACCCTCAACAGCTCCTCAGTTCAGGAAATTGACTTGGTTCTTCGAAACTGCGATCAGATTCTTCTCATTCTGCAGGACAATCTTCACATGGCAAGAATTCGACTGAAACAACAAGTCGATCAGCACCGTTCTGAGCGCACTTTTCACACAGATGATATAGTTCTTCGTCGTCTACATCCTTCCAAGCAATCCTCCCTGAAACTAAAAAGGCGTCAGTGGCCCGGAATGCAACCCGAGGATGCTACAGGGGAACCACTCCAGATTCTGCATCAATTTCCACATCTAAAGCTTTGAGGACAAAGCTTTTTCTAAAGGAGAGGGGATATTAGGAACCTGTGTCAACCCTACTCTTTACTTTGTTAGTATATTGTTGTTGGACACATATTCTTTGTAAGTCGTCCCGTAGTATTTGTTGATCCATAGTTTGTATTAGCCCATGGTATTGACCCATAGTATTGGACGCATATGCTTTGTAAGTCGTCCCGTAGTATTATATGACCCATGGTATTGACCCATAGTATTGGGCATATACTTAGTATATAAGTGTGTGTTGAGGCCAATGAAGGTATCGTGAAGTTATTTGTGTTGAGATTTCTCAAAGGAGGTTGCCCCCTCGAAGTGGCCTGCAATCAATAAAAGTGATTCTGAGTTCTATTATTTATGCTATCTTGTGTATTCTCATTAATTAATTGTTGCAGGTTCTTCACACTCTAGTGGGTCATTTCATGAAAGACTGTGAAAATTTTGGTGTTGGGATGTACCCTACATCGATGGGAACTTTTTAATTTACCCCCACTTGACTTAAGTGATACTGTGGATCCTATACAGGCAATATATTCAGTTTCCATTAAACTCATAGTGAAAGTTTCTCATTTTTGGACCTCCTACTTGAAAACCCATGGATAGTGCCAAAACCTACTCTAGGAACTAGATGTAGAAGATCCTCACCGACTTTGTTTTTCACCTAAGGTATCTTAGCAAGCCATCATATATAAAAGTGCATACCAAGACCATCACTTTGCCAAGATAGAAGGATATGACAATAATCTATGCCTATTTTGGCAATCAAGTTCTTACCTTGTCATGACCCCTTAGATACAGTTATTCCTTTCAATGAACCTATCATCGATGCTATTTCTTTGGTTGAAATACCTTGTATAGACATGGACCAACATGAATCATTTATACCAACCAAAAGTGATATGAGGATTGATGAGAATGGATCCATTAGACCAAGGTTCATGTATTTATTTGGGATTCCTCTTTCCACATATTAAGTGTATGAAAAGGGGAATAAGGTCAACATTTCAAAAACCATTCCCACCAATATTTCCAAGATGCAAAGAATTATTGAGAATGTCTTTATAGGTGCAGAATGCTGACGAGAAGATATTGAGATTTATCCTGTGTTATTCAAAGAATATAGAGATGTTTTCACCCAGTCTTATGAAGAGATGTCATGGATTAACCCTTCCATTGTTGAGCATAATATTAAGATGTATCCTAATGTTAAACTTGTTTGGAAAAATCTATGACTAGTAAACCCAAGAAAGGATTCTACCATCAAGGCATAAGTGGAGAGTCTTATCTACACTCATTTCATATATCATATCCATTTAGCTGAATGGGTGTCGAATATGGTAACCAGAGATAAAAAAAAGGGAATAATAGAGTGTATAGAAACTTTCGATATCTAAATATATCTTCCTCTAAAGGAAATTATCTGATCAAATGATCGATGAGTGTGCAAGGAGTGAAATATTTTCATTTATGGATGTATTTTCAAGATATAATCAGACTCAAATGTGTTCACATGATCAACACGAAACTGCTTTCATATGCCCCTGGGGTACCTTTGCTTATAGGAAGATTCCATTTGTCCTTAAGAATGTTAGGGATACATTTCAAAACACCATGGCATATTCTTTTCACGATATTAAGAAGATAACCGAGGCCTATCTAAATGACCTAACAACTAAATCTTGTAAGAGGGTAGATCACCCCAAACACCTCAAGATAGTCTTTTATAGTTTCAATTACTATAGGATTCAGTTGAATCCCCATAAGTGAAATTTTTGTGTTTTTTTTAGTCAATTACTTGGTTTCATCATCTCAAAAGAAGGAATTATGGTAGATCCATTGAAGGTAGAATAAATAGTTCAAGGGAAAGCCATTTTTTTACATCTATTCATTGCTAACTATGTTGAGATCAGGTGGACAACTTTCAAGGGATGTTGCAGTCTGGAGATCGGAGGAGCTCCAAGAAGTGCATCGAAGATGTACGTTAGCAATTTGATGGTGAATACTGGAGGCATCTTTTTCTGGTAGGAATATGTGAATGATGGTATCTGAGTACATCGCTGGATCATACTGAACCGGATTTGGAGGATCACTTTCCTGTAGAGATTATTGCGGTTCGTGACTTTTGATCTGTGCGCTACATTGGGAAGAATTATGAGGGAGTTGCAGAGTTTCTACCCTGTGTGGGGATCCTGTGCGAGTTGAGAACCTTTGCGACTGGAGATGATGGAAGTTGCGTTCTGGTGGATTCGTGCTGCGGCTGATTGAGTGCTTTCTTGTTTCTTCGCCCACTGCCGTGTGCTTGCAGGCCGTGAGCTGCATTGATGGGGCACAGATGCTTTGGCCGTAGATGTTCTGTTTGGGAGTGATTACTGCTACGGATTTTCTAGTTGGGACGTTGTGATTGCATTTCTTGCAAGAATACAATTCTGGACAAGAACCTGGAAGTGATTTCTCCATTTTTTGCACATTTTCCTATCGGATCCTGCCTCTCTATCTGTATTACATTCATTGTGTAATTCGATTGGCCCATTTCGCTGGCAACTGGGTGGTGCATTGATGGCGGTCCTGGGGAGTGATGATTCCCAGCCACATACTGGGATGTCTGCCAAGGCTGATAAAATCCCCGTCAAGAAGGTCAAAGAACGTAAGAGACTGGATCTTTTAGTGCTGGGGGTCGATGTTACGATGGCAGAGGCCGTGGATTACTCACATACTGTTGTGGTAGGACATGTTAGAGGCAGGAGATTAGGCAGAGGCTTCCTTCAGCATTGGGTGGCAGAGCAGTGGATTAACATCGCGCCTTCAGTCCCTGAGGTCCGTGTTTTGTCGAAAGGTTGGTTCTCCTTCATATTCTTGAACAGCGGGGAGGTCAATGCTGTTCTGAGTAAACATTGGTCGATGCTGGGAGTCCCACTTGTTCTGAAAAGATGGTCCCCCTTCTTCGACGCTAAAACGGAAAGAGTAACTAAAGAACCGCTGTGGGTTAAGCTTCCAGTACTTCCCATGCATCTGTGGAACGAGACTCGGTTTGCTGAGATTGGGAATTTTCTAGGTGAATACGTGTGCTCTGATTCCTCCCATCTTAAGACTGGCATATACTCGGTTGCTAAGATATTAGTCAATCTCGACATTCGGATGGGACTTTCTGCTGAGATTAAAGTTCATTCTAAGGATGGGGATTATGTTCAATCACTGGATTATGTGGGCGTGCCGTTTAGGTGTCATCGCTGTCATGCTCTTGGACATCTTGTAGCCTGTTGTCCCCTATCATTTCGGAAAAGTATGCCTCTGACTGATGATGCTGCAGATGCTGTTGCTGTCCCAGTGTTGAAAGTGGACTCTCAGGTGGTGGTGAAGGGTGGGAGTGGGCCTGCAACTGACGGGGGGGGATTCTTGATTATGTGGAACCTTTTGTTAATTATGGGAGGCTGGAATCAGAGGATCGTTTTCCATCCTTGGTGAACACTGGTAAGGAGAAGCAAGGGCGAGCGCCTCCTGTTGTTGAGGGGGATTCTTTGTGTTCTGTAGCTCCAAATTCTCAGGCCACTTTTTTGCAGCGGGAGATGCCCTCTCATCGTCGGGGTCCACCTAAGATACACAAGGGTATGTCTCCTTTTCTTTCTCCTTCAGTATCCTTACTAGCTGACCCATTTGTATTGGGGGGGGGCAGCCTTGGGTCTCCTCCTCGACAGGATGATCATCATCTACGGCCTGATATGGGTAATGTCACACCATCTTTTGTTTCCTCCTCACACTCTACTTGCTCCGAGGGTAGGAACATTCGATATGCTCTTCGTAGTAGGGAGATTCTTGCTGATGGATCGGGGGGCAGGGGACTACCCGAATTGGCCTCTAGTGTTGAGGGGAAAGGCCGGGGACGTAAATCCCATATGACTAAAGCTAAAGAACGAGCTAAGGTGGATTTAGTGATGGGAACACAATCTTCTATTGAGTGGGCACTTAGAGCAGTGAAAGCCCAGGCTGGGGATTTTTTATGAAAATTATGTCCTTCAATTGTCGTGGGTTGGCGAGCCCCATTAAAAAATCATCGCTACAGAGGTTGGTTGACTTAAATCAACCGGATGTAATATTGCTGCAAGAAACTTTGGGTGGCTGTGAGGATGTTGTTCGTGCATTAGAATCTTTGCTCCCTGGTTGGAAGTTTGTAGGAGTGGATGCCCGGGGGCGCTCTGGTGGGTTGGCATCAGGGTGGAAGGTCACCAGCTGCAGATGTGATTGTTCTTGGGGGATATCCTCTGGTCTTGGTTTGGAAGTTTGGGATTCTGAGATAGGTCGGTTGACCACGGTACTCAATATTTATGGGCCCTACCTAAATAGGGTGGGCTACTGGGACTCCTTATTAGGTATGGATATATTTGATGGCAGGGATGTGATTTTGGGTGGGGATTTGAACCTTACTCTGGGGTCTTCTGAAGTCTGGGGGCCTCGGGCTGTTCCGGATTCATTAGCAAACTTCTTCATTAATTCCTTTGTCAGGAAGGATCTTCTCGACATCATACCTTCCAAGATATCTCCTACTTGGAGGAATATGAGAGCTGGGGTTCATAGAGTGGCTAAACGACTGGATAGGTTTCTGGTGGCCGAAGGATTGGCACATGGGGTTGACGTTGTCCGACAGTGGGTTGGGTCAGGTGGGATATCTGATCATTGCCCCATCTTCCTGGAGTTACGAGGTGGCAGGAAAAAACCTCCCAGCCCCTTCAAATTCAATCCTAGCTGGCTGAAGGAGGCGACTTTCATTAATCTGGTACATGAGCAATGGGTTCATCGTCCACTTGACTCTCAGACGCCTGCTGGTGCTCACTTTTATCACAACCTTAAAAGGATTAAAGAGGCCACTAGCAATTGGGCTCATGACAAAAGGGTGATAGATGACCTGAACTTACAAGCTGCTGAGCTAAACATTGCTAGGATACTTAATAGTCTGGGCATGGGACTCCTGGATGAATTGCAGAAAGGTGAGTTGTTGGAGTGGGAGAGACGCAGGAATGTGATTCTGTGTGAGCGAGAAGAGCTGTGGAGGATGAAAAGCAGGGCGGTTTGGCTTCAGTGCGGTGATGAGAATACTAAATTTTTTCAAGCTTATGCTAAGGGGAGAAAATTCACCAACTCTATCTGGGAACTTTCTTCTGAAACTGGGGAACAGGTTTCCAGCTTTGATGGATTAGCAGAGTTGGGAGTTCGACATTTTGGAGATCTATTCATGGCTCCACCTGGAATATCCATTGCTGAGGTTATTCGGGTGACACAGCTTTTTCCCAGTTTCATAGGGGAGGAAGACAACAGACTGTTGATGGAGGAGGTGACGCAGCAGGAGCTCACGATGGTTATGAAATCATTTAATAAAGATAGCAGCCCGGGGCCAGATGGCTGGCCTATAGAATTCTTCCTGGGATTCTATGATTTCTTCGGGGAGGAGATTTTGAATGTGGTGGAAGAATCACGCAAGGCTGGGTTTGTCCATGGCCCATTCAACTCCACCTTTTTAGCTCTGATATCGAAGACGGACAAGCCTGTCAGCTTTGCTGAATTCAGACCAATTTCGCTCTGTAACTGCATCTATAAAATCATCTCTAAGGTTATGGCGCGAAGACTCAAGAATATATTGTCTAAGCATATTTCTTGTGAGCAATTTGGCTTCTTGGAAGGACGCCAAATTCATGAGGCCATTGGAGTTGCACAGGAAGGATTACACACTCTCAAGGTGCAGAAGCAGAAGGGTGCTGTGATCAAGATTGATCTCTCCAAAGCGTTTGACAGGGTTAGTTGGCTTTATATCCGGATGCTTCTCACCCATCTGGGGTTCTGCTATGAATTTATCAGATGGATTATGGCCTGCCTCACAACGGTGAACTTTGCTGTTCTGATTAATGGTTCTGCTAGCCCTTTTTTCCAGGCTGGGAGGGGACTACGACAGGGATGTCCCCTGTCTCCGCTGTTGTTTCTCCTTGTTGCAGAAAGACTCAGCCGATTTATTCTGACTGCAAAAGCTGGTGGTTCTTTTAGAGGCATATCTATCTCTCAGGTACTATTCATTACACACCTCCTTTTTGTTGATGACATCCTGATTTTCTGTGATGGCACGAGACAGGATATCGACAAGGTGGTTGAAGGCCTCCATTTAGTGCAAGCTGCCGCGGGTATGTTAGTAAACATTGACAAATCTACTATCACTTGCTCGAATTTAACTGAGAAAGAGATTCTTAGTATGGTTAACAAACTACCATATAGGACTTTGGCTATTGATGAGGGATTTAAGTACCTTGGCTTTCACTTGAAACCGAATGCTTATTTGAAGACTGATTGGTGCTGGTTAATTGCTAAATTAGAACAGCGTCTTCATGGTTGGAGTCACAAATGGTTATCTCGGGTTGGGAGGCTGGTTTTGATAAAATCAGTCTTGGAAGCAATTCCGGTGTATTGGATGTCTCTTTCTTGGATACCCATTGGAGTTCTGGAGCAGATCAGGCGACTGTGTTTTTCCTTTCTTTGGAAGGGTACGAGTGAGCATCGGGCATTGGTGTGGGTCAGATGGGAGAGAATTGCTGTTCCTAAGGCTTTGGGAGGGTGGGGTTTAAAGAATATTTTCATGTTTGCTAAAGCCTTGGGGGCCAAAGTGTCGTGGCGATTAATTCATACACAGAGTCTCTGGACTAGAGTGGTATATCATAAATATATTGCCCCTTTAACTCTTCTCGAATGGATCAGGCTGAGAAATAAGTCGAGGGCAAACTGCTCTATGGTCTGGAAAGCGGTGGTGTAGCATTTCTCTTTAGTCGGTTCTGGATTAGTGTGGCGGATCGGCGATGGGCGTCTCCTTCGAATAGGGATGGACCCTTGGGTTGGATGCAGGGGTGGACATGTCCTTTCTGTGGAACTACGATCCTTTTTGGCTACTAGAGGATGTCATAATCTGGCTGATTTAGCGGATCCGGGAGCTTCTTTACTTTGGCAACAGGGGTGGATTTCTGCACGACAACTTGGGATCTCGGATGAACTGCAGGGGGACTGGGCGGATTATATTCGGAGGTTAAGACTTACCCATATTAGATTGACCAATAGGGATGATGTACTTATCTGGGATCACCATCCCTCCGGAGTATATTCACCTAAGCATGGATATATCCAGCTCAATGTGGAATTACATAACAGGGTATTGGTGTGGTGGTGGAAACTTTTGTGGAAGTTAAGATGTCCGGGTAAAGCAAAATTACTCTTCTGGGCGATCCTGGAAAATAAGGCCCCTACTTGGGACATTTTGCAAAAACGTTTTCTTCAGGGACCGGGGATTTGTCCACTTTGTAGGGATGCAGAAGAGAATTTGGCTCATCTTTTTATACATTGTCGATTTTCACAGGCTGCTTGGATTGATATCAACAATATTTTGGATATTAAGGTGAGGTGGAGGGGAGCGAGTGTGCTGGAAGCATTCCAATCGTGGTGGTCTGTTCAATCTTCCTCCTCTTTCTGGGCTCTCCCGTGTATTTACACTTGGGGCATATGGCTTGCCCGCAATAAGGTGATATTACAGGACTGCAGGGTTCCACTGGAAACTGTCGTGGCTCAAATGGTGGCGGTCATTCTACATTTTGTGGCCCCTGTACAAGTGAGCAGAACTCGACCTGTGCGGGTAGAACAGATTGATATCTCCAAGCCGTGGGCATTTTTTGATGGCGCCTCCTTAAACCAACAATCGGTTTGTGGAGGGGGGGGAGTCCTTTACAAATCAGAGGCGCATTATTTCCATCTGGTGGCTGGTTTGGGAAGAGGAACAAATAACTATGCAGAACTCATGTCTCTAAAATTGCTGATGTTATTTGCCCTTGAACAAGGATGTTTATCCCTTCAAATTTTTGGTGAATCCTTGTTAGTCATCAACTGGGCCAAGGAGATTACACAGTGTCATGTGATGGATCTATTACCTATCCTGGAAGAAGTGAACCGGATAAAATTGGCTTTTAACCAAATCACTTTTACACATGTTTACAGGGAGCGGAATGGGATGGCAGACCAGCTATCCAAGGAGGCTACACAGCAGGCATTAGCTTATGGAACCTGGAAGATAACTATTCATTCTCCGGCAGGCACATTCAGCTATTATCACAGACCATTTAATGAGGTCAATGAGGCTCTGCCTTGATCTACCACGAATATGTTGATGGGGGAGATATGGGATGGCTACTCGCTGACAATGGGAGGCTTTCCACTGGAAGGACGGGCTGGAACATTCTCTGGACGCGGGCTGTAACATTCTTTTTTTCTGTAGGTGGGCTGTATGAACAGCATTAGTTATCTGAGAGGGTCACGACTTTCAGCATTGGAGACTTTAGTAGTCGAGATGCAGGCTGGGACAGCCATATCATTTTTGAATTCGTATGGGTAGTTTATACGGGAAGTATGGACAGCAGTTGATCAGAGATGGTCAATTCATTTCTGAGACAGTAGTCGAAGACGCAGGCTAGAGGATAGCCATATCATAAATTTTTGATTGGATTTTTGACTGGATTTTTGATATATGTAATATGGGATGTAATATGTGACAATGTAGGGATCTTAGTGATTCTATTACATGTGCAGAATGTAATTTTGTTTATCTTTTTGAATAAAATTACGAATTTTTCCAAGGAAAAAAAACTATGTTGAGATCACAAAATGTTTCATGTGCTTGCTTAGGAAATGCGTCCCATTCATTTGGGATGATAATGCTCAAAATCACTTGATGCATTAAAAAAGGCTCTAATGTCTTCCCCACTTCATTGCAGATGAAACTACACACACTTATAGATTTGTGTCTGCAAATTTTAAATATTTTTTTTTAAGAAACAATATTTCTTTCTAGTTTTTTTATTGATTTCTATTTGTGCATATATCATATTTCTAAAATACATAGATTTTTTATTTCTAATGTAACTTTTTATTTCCTTTCCCATTTGGAAAACAAATTGTATGGTGAAGGCCTACACACTAAAAAAAATAAAAATGAAAATAAAAATGATTGGTTAAGTTATTGGTTGGCTTTGTAATTTCATGCTTTCACTCACTTTATTAATTTAAGAAAATATAAAATTAACATTCAAAGATATGGAAAAATAGTGGTGCGCAAGAATAAATTTTTATGTACAAGTGTACAATTGATTTTCAATAAATTCCATCATTTCAATACTAAACTAAGGTTTTAAAGGGAACCGATGGATTACATTTTAGAGGAAAATGTAATGCCCTGTTTTTGACCCCACTATGTAATGATGTAATTATGTAAATATTGATGAAATAGCTAGAAGCTTGACATGAATGGTTTAGTGTTACCAAGATGATGTAATTATGTACATTTTTCATTTAATATAAAAAACATGACTAATGCGAACTAAGAATAATGAAAATGAGATGGGGGCCTATGATTACACAATAGGGAAAGTGAAAAGGGGGCTTAATGCTGAAATGACCCTATGACTTACAAGTTAAGTCATTATCCTTAATATTCATTTTCTCTTAAGTTTATTAATCCATTATAATCAAAAGTACAATAGCCATAATATTTATGAACATGCATACAAATTATTGAGAACTAGTTCATTCATGATTATTCCATCATTCATCCATCATCCTTTGTCATCACCGAGCCATCATCCCACACCATATCTTGGATCCATACCGAAGAACATGGAGGAAACTAAAGTTGACTTCCTCGAGCCCTAGTAAGGGATCCAGGAAGAGAATTGGGGAAATAGCCCAAGGGATTACTAACTTAGAGAAGGGAATTCAAGAGACTATTAACTCAGAGAAGGGAATCTCATTCCTTGGGTTGTGCAAACTGGTGGGGGAGAAGATAGTTATAGAGCGGATTCAACACCTATGGACTTGTTAACGATTTCCTTCTTGTGGATTGATAGCCCCAACTCAAGTGTGGCCTCTGATATAGAGAGAGCTAGTATAACAAAGGGCCTGCAGCTAGGTGGAACATCCTTAGTTTGTATTCAATTGGAGGATATTTAAGATAAGTTTATATCTATGCATAAAATTTTATGTATTTATCCTTATTATGTGTTTTGTTTAATTAATATTAAGTGAATATTTCAATGCATGTAATTCTTGGCATTGTATGAATGTATTCATGCTAGAATTTCATTGTTTACGTTGGTTTAATTTAGGAAACTACATATATTTAATTCCATAGTAATCTTGATAATTGATTTATGAGAAACAAAACTTGGATACCGATGGAAATTTAGATAATTTATTCGAGTATCTGTTGCTTGAAGTCATAGTGTGCTCACCACATTAGAATGTTAGAAGAAAGTGAATTTCTAACTATTTTCCACAAATAAAGATTATATATTTTTGAAGCTTATTCAATTCCCTACATTTCATATTTTTACACCAAATTAGAATTGGTTGTGCGTGTACCTCTAATAATTCCTCCTAGTCATCATATTTATGTTTTTCCAAATTTGGATTGCATCTAACGTGTGTGAAGAGGGAAGCATTAACTTGCACCACTCATTAATATGGACATAAATCCACAACATGTAGGTTTAGTAAACTTACATTTATGTAGATATCACAAAGATAGCATCGACACTAGTTGGGTCTCGCAAAGAACACATGCACCTCTACGTGATGAACTAGTATTTCACTAAGGAGTAACAGCAATGTAGATTCATCTTAACTGTGCATCTATCATGTCAAGAGGGACTAAAGCAATGATTGGAGCAAAATCTAATAGTTACACCGATAGGTGTTTAGATATTATCTGAGATTTTGGACTTCCTTGAGCGGATCAACATGATTAACCAGAGTGTAACATGTAACAATCTGGATTAATTTCATGGTCGTCATATCTTCTTATGCTTAAATGCATCTTGACTAAGATTTAAATAAGTTTCACTTAAGTGGTGGTTAAAAAAGGGATATGTTTATTAAATAGTATTTGTTTTATGTTTATATTAATTAGTTTAATGTTTATGTTAGTTTAATGTTTGTATTAATTCATGGCACTTAACTTTTGACCTATGCGTGTTCACCTGAGTCTATTGGTATTTTACTATAGCTAATGCATTGTAGAGAGATAAATTTTGATACGTCATTGTATGAAGATCAACATCTTTGTGGGTGTATATAACATATCCAAGAGGAAATAAATGCGATATCATATTTTTGTTAATAATATTTTTATTTTTATTTTTTAAAATCTCAATTATAATCTCCACTTTGAACACAAAATTACACAACCCTTTTATATTTGGGTGTAAAAAACATCTATTCCTCCAATTAACAAAAACAGTTTCACCCCAAAATACCTTACTTTAATAGGTGCCATACTTAATAAAACACATAGTAAAAGTCATGGTAATGTCTTAAGTGGTAAAGATGAGAAGTTGTAATTGGTTGTAAATAGAAGATCATGTGTTCGAATACCCCCAAATTTACCCCTACCTAGAGCTGATTCCCCTAGTAAAAAAAAAGTTAACACCTAAATGAATAAAATACACCAAATCCAATCTATAAGTTTGTGTTTTTATTCAATCCATCTTAATTAAGTGTAAGATGAATGATACCAAATACATATATTTAACTTTGTAAGTTCCATTTCAATTATTTTGTAAATCCATGATAAATACTTTAAAATTAAAATAAATTTACATTGATATCTATCTATCTTTCTTTTTTTTTCAACCGAAAAAAAAACGTACTATTGCTATTCCTTGAAATCAAATAGTACAAAGATTCCCACCTTCTTGAAAAAGGTATATCCATACGGTTCAAGACCGATTGTCCCATAGACCTCTAGTTATCATCATCAAAGGGATAGTCCATATAAGATTATACAACGGATATATCAAAATCATTACAAAAGAAAGCTGTTCCTACAAGAAACCTGACAAAACCAATCTAATAGAAAAAGACTTCTCCACATTCCAGCAAGCTGGAATCCATCCATTCTTCCCAGACCAATACACCTTCAGATCCCATCAGAGCAAGTTTTGATAATCCATCAGCCTGACCATTATGTTCACGGTAGATATGAGAAAGGAAATATGTTCCTGCAGATCAATCTCATCTCTAGCACGCCTACACCAATGAGATAAAGCAATAACATTAAGATCAAATTCTTTGGTCTCCCATTTGATAGTAACTCGCGAATCACCATAGACCTTGATATTAACCAACCCAAAGATGTTGGCACATTTCAGAATGCACCATAGAGGTAAGAGCTCCGCTTTCATATTGCTGCCAATGCCACAATTAAGTCGCAGAGTATAGAAATGACCCTGATTTAGATAAATAACCCATCTAGCAGGACAAAATCCATTCTGAGCAGCCCCATAAAAAAAAAGAATAGGTTGATTCACAATGAAAGTAGATAGTCCAGGCCTTCTTACCTCCACCAAATTGTTAACAGCAAAATAGTGTTGTAATAAATTTAAGACAATAAGACCACAAGCCACAACATCCGGTGCTTTATCTTGAAAGGTAGTCAGATTCCGGAAGTACCAAAGAGCCCAGGAAATAAGAATAGGAACCTGTAGTATTTCTCTTGAGGAACGAAACTAGTTCAGCAATGACTCACCAAAACCATTATTCCCAAACCTTTGAGATTGCCAACTTCGAACTATAGAAATCCCAGACATTTTTCCTAAATGTGCAATAAACAAACAGATGGTTGATAGATTCATGGTCCTTCTTACATAAGATGCACCAATTTGGGCCACACCAGCCGCGTTTTAAAAGATTGTCCCAGGTTTTCAAAGTTCCCTGTAAGGCATGCCATAAAAAACACTTATGCTTTAGTGCAATATTCCACTTCCATAACTGTTTGTACCACCAGTGCTGAGGATAAATATACTTGTCCTGCATAATTCTGTCATAGGCCGTTTTAGCAGTAACAACACCAGCTTTCTCATTTCCAATCCACACTATCTTATCACTTTGATTAGACAAAGAAACACCAGCCGAGCCGAGAGCATGGACATAAGAATCCCAAGAGGTTGCGTCCTTGCCTATCAATCCCAAATCAGGGGAATTTAACCAATATGATTGGCCAGAAATACCTCTTATTCTGTTTAAAGTCGTAAGACCATATACTTTTAAATAATCCAAAATCCTGTTAGAAAGACGAACAGTTCCATCAATGCCCAAAATATTGTCTCTCCCAACTCTCATATCATTTCCATTTCCCACCTGCCACCTCAGATCACCAATGATCCATCCAGAAACTTTTAAAAGTACACACCATAAAAGAGAGCAACCAGAACAAGTAGGCATACGCATTCTGATCCATTCAACTAGGTGTATTTTAATATATTTCACAAAAGAAATCTTTGACCACGGGTTATGGTGAAAGAGACATCTCCAAAGACTTTTAGCTCTGAGCGCTATGCTGAAAGATTTTAAATCCTTTATTCCCCATCCACCATATCTTTCAGGCCTGGACACCGATTCCCACCCAGCCATAACCAAACTGGCCTTATCTAAACCACTAGTCCACAAAAAATTAAAAATCAATTTCCTGATAACATTCAAGATGTAGACTGGAATTTTGAGGAGAGACATCCAATAAACCGAAATCCCCATCAGAACCGCTTTGATCAGAGTAAGCTTACCTCCCACGGAGAGCAGTCTATATGCCCAATGTCGGATCCGAGCTTCAAATTTCCACACAAGCCACCACCAATCCTTGACCTGATAGTTATTGGGTCTCAAGAAAAAACCCAAGTACTTGAGCCCTTCGTCTAAAGAGTGACAGCAATAAGGCATGATAGTTGAAATTTCCTGTCTGACATCAGGATCAACATGATGATAATAGAAGCTTGTTTTTGTAAGGCTTACCTTCATCCCAAAAACACGATAGAAACAATTTAGTATGTTCCTGAAAACTCCCCATTCAGCAACAGTCGCCATACCGGCCAGCAACACATCATCAACAAAAATTAAGTGTGATATAATACAGTCCATCCCCAGTTCAATACCCTTGATAAAACCATCATGTTTTTCCAAATTTAACATTCTGCTAAGAGCATCAATAACCAGAAGAAACAATAATGGGGATAATGGACAGCCCTGCCGGACTCCCCTCGAACACTGGAATAAAGATGAAGGCGATCCATTAATCAAAATAGCAATGCTGGCCGTGGTAACGCAAGACATGATCCAATTAAGGGCTAGGGGGGGGACCCCAATTTGGATCAAAATAAGCCTTAAAAATGTCCAATTCACCCTATCATATGCCTTTTCCAAGTCTATTTTAAGAAGCATAGCACTCAATTTACGACTTTTAATAGTGTGAAGATGTTCTTGAGATACCCCAATGGCATCATGAATCTGACGGTTATGCAGAAAGCCAAACTGTTCTTCAGTGATATGATTAGAGAGAGCCGATTTAATTCTTTGAGCAATGATCTTTGATACCAACTTATAAGCCAAATTGCAAAGTGCAATAGGCCTATAGTCACCAAAATCTTCTGGTTTGCCCTTCTTAGGTATCAACGTCACAAAAGAAGAATTTAAAGCACCGGAGGTAAACCCTTGTAACCTGGTGTATTCCACCATACTCAAAATCTCTGGCCCAATAGCCTCAAAGAAATGAGTATAAATCTCCACAGGCCACCCGTCAGGGCTCGGGCTTTTCTCACAGGAAAAAAGGTGCAACGTGGTCTCCACCTCCTCAAGAGTAACCTCCCTACCAAGAGCAGCAGCCTCCTCATCACTAAAAAACCTGGGGAAAAGTTCTGCTATTCTTGTCTGTTCCATCAACACACTATTACCCTCATCTCTATATATCTTCCCAAAATGTTTCACAGCTTCTAATTTCAGCGCCTCACCACCCGAACAGATGTTACCATCAGCATCATTCAATTCCCAAATAGTATTTTGATTACGACGAGCTGAAGCGAAGGAATGAAAAAACTTTGTGTTAAGATCACCATGTTTCACCCACAAAGCTCTACTTTTTAACCTCCATTCCATCTCCTCCCGAAGGAGAATATCCTCTCTTTTCTTCTCCAAACCTTTGACCACTTCAAATTCTTCCTTTGTCAGCTCCCCAACAAAATTCCCTTTATAATATTTTTGTATTTCAGATTCAAGAGAAACCAGTTCTCTCTTATCAGATTCCTTCTTATGCTTGATCCAACCAATCACAACTCGTTTAAGATCCCACATTTTGTTGCAGAATCTATCTAATGGGTTATCCCCATTAGCAATAGCAGAAGCCCAAAAACCTTTCACCAAGTTGCAGAAGTCTTCCTCCAATAGCCATGAGTTATTAAATTTGAAAGGTACATTGGATTTCACTCCATATTCATCAAACTGAAACATGATAGGCCAATGATCAGAATTTTTTTGTCCGTGGACCCAGGAGCGATATCTATGGAACTTTCCCAGCAAAGAAGTCTTAATCAAGAAACTATCCAGACGCTTATGAACACCTTCATCACCCCCTCTACCATTGCTCCAAGTCGGACATAATTTTGAAGGCACAACATCGATTAAATCATGATCTTCCAATAATTTACAGAAAAAATCCGCCATAGGATCCAATCTAGACTTCTTCCCCCAAATTTCTGAGGGAGACATGGAAAATTTTAAGTCACCGGCGAAAATAAGACTTTCATCATTCAATAGCCCCGAACCAGAAAGGGATTCCCAAAAGGTCTGCCTATTGTTAGAAGGAGCATAACAATTGAATATCGACAAACAAGAATTCAGACCAAAACAATAACCTTTCAAAAGTATTCCCCACCCAGTCCTAAAAGCTCTGAAAGAAAATAACTGGGGATTCCAAGCAGCAATCAAACCCCCAGAAAGACCTGTAGCATCCACAGCAGAGATCTCCCAATTTGGAAGGAGACATCCAATTTTTGAAACCGCATCCGAACCCGAGCACATAGTTTCCTGAAGTAATAAAATACCTGGACTAGTAGCATGTACAAGGTTGGATAGGGCCCTAGCCCTCAAAACCTCACCCAACCGACGGACATTTAGAGAGATAATAGACATTACGAAACATCCACATTGGGCAGCTGTGCTCTATGACCCAATACAATTTCACCATCAAAACCCCCCACATCATCACAGAAACCTACAGGCTGCAGAGACCCAGGGACAGGAACTTTTTTCTTCTTCTTACCTTTTCTAATCGTCACATTCTGAAATTTTGGCGGAAGAGGCAAAACATCAGAGTCCGGATGAGGATTTTTTGAAAAAATATCAATAGGGACCAATTCTAAACCCTCCCTGTTACCACTATCCTCCAAACAAGCAGAAACCCCTACATCCACCGGTTTGACAGAAAGATTAACCACCGGCTCACAAACATTGAGTACAGGAGAAGAGAGAGAAGTAGGGTCTGGTGCAGTTGTATCCCTCCCACAAAAGGAAACCCCAAAGAAAGGCTATTACTCAAAATGGAAGGGCATAAATCTACCCCAAAAACAGTAACGGGACCAGAATCAACCAAATCTGACCCAGGACAGGCCATCGAATTGGACAAACCATGCCTCAACTGTACCACCCCCAAGGAAATCCTTCTATCCAAATCAACCTCCTTATCAGTAATAAAATCTAATTCTGCTTTAGAAAGATCAGAATAAGCAGATTCCGGAGGAACTTTTAACTTACCAGAGAGTGGGGTCTTCGGGGAGTCCATCTTCGGAGAAGCCGAGGCATTAAGAGGTGTGGAAAAATTAATCCGGCGCCTCGAAACCCTCGAACCAGACCGAAACTTGGGACACTTAGCTTGGATGTGCCCAACCTCCCGACAGAAGAAGCAGCGAAAAGGAACCCTGAAGAAATCCAACTGCTGTGTCCAGCGACGGTCACCCCATTCAATTTCAATATCGGCCGGCAAACCCAGACGTAGGTCAATCTCCACTAAAACCTTCGCATAACGTCTATCTATTCCAAAGATAGAACTTTTATCCACCTTAATGCATCTACCCACCGAGTTTGCCAATCCAACCACAGTATCCTCCGTCCAAACTTCAATTGGGAGACCCGGTACAATCATCCAGAGATGTCTGATTCCAAGTCGTTCATGAATGGGGTCAAAGGCTAAATGCCAGTGCTGGAGATTCAAGGAACCGTTCTTAAACAACCAGGTTCCATCCAGAATTCGAGCCATCGCCTCTGTAGAGGGGAAAATGAACAGAATCCACTGGTTTACCCAAATATTGACCCTCGGAGTATTGCTCATAAGAGGAGACCAATTTTGCTTCACCCATTCAACTATCTCCACCTTCAAACCCGAAGCATACTCAAGTCTCCCCACCAATGCTCTATCTGCCAACATTTCAACCCTCTCCAAATGAGCACCAGCTGGAATTACATACCTATCAACCTTCTCCCTGGCCTTGAAGGTTTTAGCCCTTCACCTATTCTTTGGACGAGCACCCCACAGATTAGGGTTTCCTCCAGACCCACGCGCAGAGGGAGAATAAACGGAAGGGCCAACATCAAGCACAATACCGTGTAAATGTGAAGAAAGGGGATAAGACCCCTCCCCGAAAGCACACATATCCCAGGAACCGGACCAGCCAGTAGTTCAAACACCTGTCCAAAATCAGGGTAGATAAAGACACGGGTAGATAAAGACACCTCCCACAGAGGGATCCAACTGTCCCTACGATCCCGTACAAACCTAAATGTCCTGACAACTAAAAAGACCCTAAAACAGTGGAAGATCGACTCCATAGTCGCCACCACCACAACCAGAAATAGCAGAATTAGCAGGCCAATCCTGCAAAACCCTAACAGACACCGCCATCTCTTTCCTAAAAGGATGTTGAGTTTTTAGTTGTTTCCATCCCTTGTTAAGTTTAATCTAATCATTTCCTTATTATTCACCTCATAATTTCCTTATTATTCAGCTCATCATTTAAACAGAAATTACTTGAAGTGACTAGTTGACATTTTAATATAAAAAATATGAATCATCCAAAATATTTTCGTGAACTCTTGCTTGAACTTGAACCTGAACCTAAGTTGACTTGTTGGATTATTTCAGTCAATGATGGCTATAGCTTAGGTCTACATTTTTAGAATGGAAATGTTAAGTTTCTCATTTCTTCTTTCATTCAGAATTAGATAATGTGTTTGAAGAATGTTCTTTCATTATCGAATTGAAATTCCATTGGAAACATACAAGAGCTTAATCCATTCGCTAAATTAATCGATCGAAAGCAATAGCCACGACACAAACAATTGAAAGCGTCTGTAGATTATATCCAATCCAAGGGTTTCTGGAAAAATAAATCACAGCAACAACATCAATGTCAATCGAAATAAAAACAAGGAGACACAACATATTAATAACACGAAATCAAACAACACGAAATCAAACAACACGTAACAAAACCCTAAATATGATAAGGACGGATCAGCTACGCCTGCAATGATACAACCTTTAAACAGTGCCCGCTGCTTCATAACGACATTGTTCAGATTGGAAGAGGGCCCCATTTAAAGGTGTATTAAACGTTGGTATATAGTAATCATGACGCCAACAACAATGAATATATGCCTTCCATTGCAGATCGTCTGTCGCAAGTCATTAGATCGTGGCTTACGTAAAACAGAGCAATCAATCAAGTAAACTATGTATATACCTTTAACTCTCCCATTTGTATACGTAACGTTGATTGACTTTATATAAATATTTTCATATATTTATATATTTTTAAAATTAAGAAAGATGATGGCTTGCAGCTTTATTTATTGGTGTAGTCTAAATATTCTAGGTTGAGGTTGTTGAATCTATTTATGCAATAAAAAATACAATGCTGAATCTATTTATGGAATCAAAAATACAATTTAAACACGTAAAAATTTGGATTTTACCAATAAAAAACGGATTCCGCGCAATAAAGTCGAAAAAATAGAATAAATAAACTATTCGTTATTTATTTGGTATTATTTTATTTTTAAAAAAATCATTTCAAACCTAATTAGCTAATCATTATCAACTAATATCCTCAAATCACATTACTAATTATTATTATTCAATAAAAACCACTATTATTCAATGAAAATCACATAAACTAAAATAACCTGATATTGTTTAGTATGAGAATAGACTTCAGAAGTTCCACTATGGGAGACCCTAGTTGTAGGTCAAGGTACCTCTAGGGCTTGGAGAGATACCTTTAGGTATTGAAAAACTAACCTATTTCACTCCCAAACTTTCAAAGTTCCACTCTAGCAAGATACTACTTTTAGGTCATGGTACCTCTCGGTTAACTACAAGACTTCCAAAGTTCCACTCATGCCAAATACAAGAAACCAAATACTACTTCTAGGTCGAGTCTTTGACAATACTTTATGGACATTTAATCTATTTTCTTAGGTCCTATCTCTTTAGATATAATTTGAAGTCTTACTTTAAAATCAATAAAATAAAATAATAATATATATAAATAATTTATAAATTGATTTTAATAATACTAGTAATTAGGTTATGATAAGTCATCTAAATTATATATTTTATTTATACATTAAAATTTAATTATCTACTAGCACCACCAAAATATTTTATTTTTAAAATCATATTATATTTTAAATTGTATTAAAATTTATATTAAGTAATAATAATCAATTAATATATATATATAATTTTATTAATTACAAATTTGCCCAGACATACCTTTGACTTTATTAAAGCATATAAAAATGAGCGATGTCATATTCGTCATAAAAATATTGATGGACTATAAATGAATACACGTATTTATGGCGTTTTCGGTCATGGATAATGTATATGTCACGTATCTTTATTTTCTTGCCTAACTTTGAGAAAGTGGACCACTTTTCTCAGGATCAGATTCGTACAAAGCATGATCAATCAGCTGGGTTATTATAAAGATTCTCTATAATTTTCAATATTTGGCTAATTCTTATTATTAGTAATCGATCACTTGATCAATCCGGCTTAAGTTAAAGATTCTCTATAGTTTTCAATATATTTGGCTAATAGATTATTTTTGATATTGGACTGTGAATCTGAGTAATAATAACTTTTTTTATAATGATTTAAATTGCATTTAATTGTTAAAATAAATTAATTATTTAAAATTTTATTATAAAGATAAATAAACTGTAATATTTTTTCATGTCTTCTTTCTTCTTGATCACTTTGTTTTAACTCTTGAGAACAATTTTCCATGTGAATCTGTAAATATTGCTAATGTACTAGCCCAACAAAATTTTGACACCCTACGCTTTCTTTAAGTCATGATAATATTTTTAAAATCATAATATATGTAAATTCACGAGACTTTTTAAATTTTAGTTCCACTTTTTTAAATCAATAATATTTTTCGCTGTCTTAATTCATGACAATATGTTTATTTTTCACTTTGTATTAATTCATGACAATATCTTCACTTGCGAATTCCAACGAACATCTGGAATTTGTAGCGATTAGTGATTTATTAGATCTTTTAAATTTTGAATTTTGATTACTAGTGAACTTTTTAATTTGCTTTAATTTTTTATGATGATGATTAAACTTTATTGAGACTTTTTGGTTTATTGATCTTAAGAGAAGATAAATGAATGAATTGAATTTTTGTAAAACCTGATTCTTATGAAGAAAAAGTTGAGAAAGAAGTTTTCCTAGGTTCCCATAATTTTGACAAGTTAGAAAGTCATGGAGATTAGAGTTGTAGCAAAGATTAGGAAACTATGATAAAATGTGGGTGTATGCATGGCACTCTAAAAGAAAGTGAAATTCATCCTCAGCGCTCATGGACTCGCATAGATGGCAGATCCTTTCCTCCCATGGTGTTCTAGGAATTATCCATCGTCCTCTTTCGCTGTGAAGCCCATGGGAGTTCGTTCTTATCTTGGCTACATTAATCTTCTTCTTTGAACTTGCTAAGATAGAGAGGTATGTTTGGTCTTCCAGATTAGGATTAATGACTTCCTTCTAGATTAGGATTAATGACTTCCTTATAATATCTTAACTTTCTTTTACCTTGTAACTCTTTCTCGTCCCACATTCTCACTTTCAACTTATTTGTGATAGTTTTTTTGAGGTTGTTGATATCTTGCAAAGTGATGTTTTCATCAATATCCCAATGAATTAACCATTCCATGTCATATTTGTACCAACCTCTCTTGAGTTGAAGATGGCCTTGACTAGAATTTAAAGCAATTTTAGGGATTCTTTGGTCTGCCATGTCATTTATCTTATTTTTGCACATCAAGTATCTATACATAGCTATGCTTTCAATGGGGGGAGACTCACTTCCATAAGGAGAATAGGATAGGGCATGTTGCTCTTAAGTTTGAGATTATACATGATAAGACGTTTTTGAATTTGCTCGATATTTCTCCAGGACTCTCTAGAGATGATACACCCCCAAACTTCACAACCATACAAGATAGCGAGAGTGAAAAGAGTTTTAAAAATGAACTTCTTTTTATCCCACATCACCAGATTTGTTGATTTGCAATTGTTTTCTAGGCCGAAATAAGCTTTCCACCCTCCATTAAAATCATTTTGTCAATGCTATAGTTCCATTTGAGCTTGTGATGGATATGAATTATGATATATTTGTAAGAGGGCACTTCCTCCAAGTTGTTATTGTCATAAACAAAATTAGCCTAGGTGTTTTCCTTAGACTTGATAATCATAACTTTGGTTTTGTTAGTGTTAACAAACATACACATGTTAGAGCATAAATCCTTGTGAATCCTTAATTCAGTATCAAGGTCAGAGGGACTCCTTTCCAAAAAAACAATATCGTTGACATAGAGAAAAAGGATTACGACTATTCCAACTAAAGTTATTTCTATGCAACCTACCTATTCGATTATCCATAGGTGTTAAAATAATTTATGCAATGATAACATTATTATGATTAAGGAATTTAGATAAAAAAATTTGGTAAATCAAAACTATATAAATTTATATTAAAAATATTTAGAAAAAATAAAAAGAAATTAAATATATTAAATAATATTAAGGTAAAAATGGTTTTATTTTATACTCAATTGATATATATATTGGAGTTTTAATTAATAAAATTTTAATGAATATAGAAATTAATGAAATTGAACAGCTTCATGGTTGAATTTCATTATTTTGATAATACTGGTTTTTAGTAAAAAAATTTGAAAATAATATTTATATTTATATATTGTTTGAAGATGGTATTGTATTTGTATTTAAGACACTTGAATCTAGTTTAACATCCTTTTTAATAATAACAACAATAATAATAATAATAATATATTTTTAAGATTATAATTATTTGTTGAAAAAAACACCCTTCTTTGTAACAAAGTTTACATGTATTAAACTATTTTATATTTAAGATTCATTCATAAAAGTGTTTAGAAAGCAACTTATAATATCATCCAAAACCTATATGAAATTTTGGTAAATTATAAATCATTTTCTAATTTAAATATAACTAATCTAAATATTGTTAAAAACCTACATAACTTGGAATTATTAAAAGGTTGAAACTTGGAAGTAAAAGGTGGAATTATTAAAAGGTTGGAAATAGAAGGTGATGAGCCTGTACTTACCAACAATGCAATAAGATATGTCTATATGAGTATTTTTTAAAGTAAAATATTTTATGAAAAACCATCTTATATATTTCTATATAAAACTTCTCCACAAGCCATGAAAATTAAAGATAAAATGATTTTCTAACTCATCCACACATAAACAAAAATAAAAAATATTATAAACCAACATGGTTTATTAAACAAATACCAAATACATATTAAAACGAACAAATCATAAAATAAACAAAATGATACTTACATTACAATGTTCGATAAAACTATGAAACTATTTAATTCTGAAAAAATGTGTTGAAAACACATGGAGACGTTTAAGAGATAAAGTAAAACAAAAAATATTATTTAATATCCATCAAGATATATAGTATGCTATAAATTTATTGCGTAAACATATGAAATAATTGACCTATATTTCAGTTTAATGTAACCTCTTCGAAACGAACATTTACAATTTTTTTTTTTTCCACAGAAAATTCAACTTACTATTAATATGCGGAATAGTAAATATATCCAGCTGTCAATCTTTACATAGGAAAACAATCCCTGTCAATAGTAAGACTAGGGAAAAAACTGACGTATAGACAGTAAAGTGTCAACAAGAAGTTCATAAGAGTCCCATAGACATAGTGCCACAAGTCACTAATGTATCCAATATGCAAAACAGGAAAACATCATGTAGGCGGCCAGCAAAATATGCCTCAGCAAGCTAATATGTAAAAAGCATAATATAAATAAGTCCCATGATCAACAGGCCGAAATTACCATAGCCCATCCAAAGCCACTGACTACTGCAGAGTATTTGTCTTTCTAATCAGTTTACATCAGCAAATAGCTAAGTTTTTTAAATAATGTTAATACATCCGATTTCAAAAAAGTACAAACAGCTACTGAAAGAGGCTATAGTATATAATCCGCAAAATATTTTTGAAGATGGAATGCCCAACAAGGAGTTGGAACCTGTGCAAATTAAGGATCTGCACATAGTAATATTAGTCATATAAAAAATATCAATGTCGCATAAAATTGAAATGACATCAAAATGAGTATATAAATAGTAAACTATAAGTATCATGTCCAATGCAAATGATAAGAACCATGGGTAAAGAGAATATCCTCCCGCCATTCCTGCCACATGATGACCCCTTCCCGAGAGTAAAGAGCCCGCTTTGAGAGCATATCAGCCTCTGTATTTACCTCTCTGAAGATATGAGCAAAATGAGTATGCTCAAATTCAAGTATTAGCTTTCGAGCCGCTTCCAACCAGTGAGTGAGAAGTAGAACATTGAGAGGTGAAATGCCTCTAGCCCAAGAGATAATAGATAATGAGTCACCCATGATCATAAGTGAGGATATCTACCGAGAGCGAGCAATAAATAACAAGAGCCAAAAAACACATAACTCACTGCGAGTATTAGATCCAATACCTAGATTAAGCCAAATATATATAGAAACAGTATTGAAAATGTGAGTGACAATGTTTATCATTGGCATATAGTTAGAACGATTGATCCTATTATCTTTTACTTTAAAATTTAATACCACACAATACAATTTTTTATGTCGTCTTGTGTTATTCCCCATATAGGTTTTGTACTTTAGAACTTAAAGTCACACAATAAGTTTATTAGTGTTTTGTACTTGATAAATATATTATTAGGAAAGTTTGCTTGAAATTATTGTTTTATTCTATAAAGCATATTTTCTTTATATGATCTTAAAGTTTAATGTGGAAGTCATTAAGAAATCATAAAAATTCTCCATATAATGAATGCATTTAACAATTTATTGGTTTTTTTGTCACAACATTTTTGAGTTCAAAAGGCACATTCTACAACCTAATAGAGGGAGATGTGCAACTCCTTCGGTGCTCATCTTAGAGCTGACATGTGTCCTTTTGAAAAGATAATAAACTATTATAAAAAATAACGTGTCGTCTATTTAAAAACATTTACAATGACATATATATAAAGCTACACAAATTAGATAAATTAAAATGCTTCCTCAACATTTGAACTCTAAAAAGGGCTTTTCTCTTTAAGAGATTTGATCCCTCTTGGTGCTTGGTAGATCCCCTTTAAGATGGATCTATGCTGGTTTAATTCATTTCCAATATCCATTAGTTTGTGCATGGAAAGTGCAATATTATAATGACTCTTCAACATTGAGGCATTTGCTCCTTGGCTATAAATTGTACATCCTAAATCCCAACTATAAATCATATGCATAAATACCCAAAAAATTGCAAGAAAACAAGTGAATATAAAAATATAATAACACTCTAGGTGGTGAAAAGAAACTACTTGAATCAAATTTACTTCTTTGTATGTCGGAACGTACCATGCTACCACTATCCATCTCAAATTTAAATACTTCAATGTCGGAGTATTAGTGTTATATAACTCTTAGAAAGTTAGCTCTTGCACTATGTCATGTCTTTATTTAATGTTGTTGTGTTTTTTGGACACATGAATATATATTTAGATTGAAGTGCATTAAAATTAGGTAGATGGATTGAGAGCTTGAGATCATACTCTAATCATAGATCAGATAAAGAAGTCCCACATTTCCAACTTCTACTACAAGATCATTGACCATGGAGGAACTTATTGAACTGTTGGGCCCCAATATCTCACTGCATATTGCAAATGCACATGCACAATGAAAAGACAAATCTCTTAATACGCCTTAAAAGATTCACGGTGAAGATTCAACTACAAACCTTGTGAAAGTGATCAAATTATACATGAAGTCATTAATTTTTGTGATTAGAGTCGTTGATTTGACATATACATTATTGCTTTTAACGCAGATTAGGAAATGCTTGTGTTATTAACGGATAAAACCTATTTAAAATAAATGTTAGTCAAAGCATTCAAAACAAGCTTAGGCGCTATAAAGGCATGTCAATTGTGAAGATATGTTTGTAATAATATTTGGAACATGGAAATAATGCAATAATTTTTGAGAGGGATGTTTTATATGGCAGGACATCTATAATCATGAAATTTCAAGGATATGGGTTTGAACATGCTTCTTGTGGAAGCCCAATTAAATTGCACATGAGGTGACAAATTGTCTTAGAGTTTATCTTATTATTGATTTTATTGAACTTATTTTCCATTTCTCATTACTATTCTTAATTTCTTAATTGATTTTTCCCATTATTTATTATTATTATTGTTTAAATTTAATTAATTTTTATTTATTTAATTTTTATTATTTTGTTGTTTGAAACTTCCGTTTATATTTTGTTGGTTAATAGTGAAATTGTTTTATAGAATTTTACATCAATAAATATGTCTAGAAAATGAGGGCAAGTTTGATTAAAAAATAAGCATTTTTTTACAACATAGATGCATTTCCAAAGGGATTTCCACATATCTTTTTTAGGTTCACAAAACTATATTATATTCTTCCTAGTGTTCTTGGAGCATGAATGCTCCCTCATTACACCCATTCCTAAATGGATAACCTCCTAAAAACTCATTACACTCATTCCTAAAAGTTTTTTTAGGTTCACAAAACTATATTATATTCTTCCCAGTCTTCTTGGAGCATGAGTGCTCCCTCATTACACCCATTCCTAAATGGATAACCTCCTAAAAATCATTACACTCATTGTGGATGTTTTTTTAGTCACCGGGGACTGGCTGGGCGGGGAATTTGGAAATGGACGGCTAGTTTTGATAGGGAATGACTGCATTGTGGGGGTGAAAGATCTCTGCAATCTTCCCAAAGCACTAACTTATCATCTGGTTGTTTGGGGCATCAACACTTTGGATGATATTGATGGTAGAGGAAGGGGGGGTGGACATATATAGAACTCGGATTCCTCATCCGACCTTTCTCTTCCTGATAGATGGACCGCATAGTGGAATGCTTGGATTGGTACCCTGAATAAAGGCTTTATACAGCTGACTGATAACCCAGATTCTTTGAAATGGAATGGGAACGAGGATGGAGGCACTTTTGTTATCAACATAGCCTACAAGTTGTTCTGGAAGAGTCTCCATACCCTCGGATGCTGGTGGTGGAAAACCTTATGTCATGCTCATGCCCCTCATAAAAGTAGAATATTTATGTGGTTAATACTAAAAGGAAAATTATTGACATGGGATAAACTGAGGGAAATATTCTTACAAGGCTTGTGATGGTGCACATTGTGTAGGAATGCCAACGAATCCTCTGAGAACATATTTATTTTATGCCCTTTCTCAAAACAGATTTGGAAAGGTCTTGGGGACTCTCTCTATTTAAATCAGTTATGGAAAGCTGACTCGATTGAGGAAAATTTAAAAATATGGTTCATCAACCCAGCTCTTCAACCATTGAGATGTATTCCTTTTCTGGTTGTGTGGTTCCTTTGGTTAGCTCGAAATGCATCCATATTTGAGGATGCCCAATATCTAGCTTACTATGTCATATCATAGGTTCTGTCCTCTTATAGGTTTTTCATCGAACAGTATAGCAAGAAATAGATCAGAATTATGAAAGAGGTCACTATTAGAGAGGATGACATTTACGGTTTTTTCAATGGAGCTTGCGAGGATGTATCTAGACAGTGTGGAATGGGAGGCATTTTGTCACTATCCAAGAATGCATCAATAGAGTTCAAAGCTAATGGGGGTACATGTACAAATAATCACACTGAGGGGATAGCTTTGAGAATGCTCTTACAGATTGCAAAAGAGAAAAAGGGACTAAGATGAAGATCTTTGGAAACTCGGAGCTTTGGATCAAACATATGAGGAAAGAACTTTGCATCATAAATCTTCACTTACATAAAATTGCACAAAATATGGAATTGATAGTTTCGTCATTCAGTAATATTGATTACAACCATGTTTTTATGGAACAAAATGTGGAAGGAGATGCCTTATCCAAAGAAGGTTTGCATATAGAAGCTGGTGTATGTTTAGTTACAGCTAAGCATAACGGATTCCAGGAACAAAAAAGAAAGATCCTTGACTTTTGGGCTAAAGTTTGATCAAGACTCAAATTTTCTGCTTTAAGAATTATTATGTTTTTTTTGTAAAATTTGTAATGCAACTCATGTCCTCTTGTAAGATAATGAGGAAGTTTTTGAATATTAACTTTAACTATACAGAAAGCACGTGAGGAATGTATTTTGTTTTCTCTTCTGATTACAAAGAATATGATTTTTTTCCATGGAAAAAAAACCTCCTAAAAATCATTACACTTGTTCCTAAAAGTGTTTTTAATTTTTTTTTCAATCATATTACAATTAAAACCTTTAATAATTGGTTATTCTCTTATAAGGTACTTTTATAAAAAAAAAGTATGAAAAGAAATATGGTAAATGAGAACTACTTGTAAACTAGTAAACTCATAAGAAATAGGTTATTACTAATGACATTTAGACGATATGGCTATGTGAAATTGATCATTATTATTATATTTATGGAATATTTTTTAATTGTTTAAACTTTTTTTAATTGGTTATTTGTATTTCATTTTGAATTTATATTTTTTATATTTTTTAATTTTTAAATTAAAATTTTATATTTTATATATTTCATAACTAATTATTTAAAAAAAAATCAAGTACAAATTTAAAATAAAAATAAAAAATTATAACGCAATGTAGTCATGCATCTTTTCATGTAGATGTAGCTATTCATATTATGATCGGAGAAACCATTATTGCATAAACTTCAACATTTTTATACAATTACGCATGAATAAAAATACATTAAATTTTAATGTATTCATGTAAATAATAACGATCTTAAAACTTGAAAGTTTTTGAGAATAACGATCTTAAAACTTGAAAATGATATTTTTTAGTTAATTATTTTTTATATGAATTTGAGAAAGTTCCAAATCGATTTTTTTTTTTCTTTCATATTTGTAATTTATTTTATAATAAAAATGATATAATTTTTTTATTTTATTTTATTTTTATTTAATGAAATATACATAAATTTAAATAAATATTTTATAATATTATAAATAAAAATATTTAAGCAAAACCTTTTGTACTTATACTTAAAAATAGAAATAATGGTGTACTTTTGGGGAAAATATTTAGAAATCATCTATTTCTAAGTGTAACGTTCTACCATCGTGTCTGAATAGTGTTTTGTATCACCATATACATATTCCGTCATCTGCTAGCGGTTAGAATTTTACCACGTTGTCTCCTCTTTACTTGTGATATACCTCACCTCCTCAAGTGCCATGAGTGATCTCTTATTTGACATTATATATTCCCAATCCATGTCTCGGTTATATGGCATGTTGGTTTATCCATATGATGGGGTACTTTCATGACATCCATGTGGGATTACGGAGTTGTTGTTGCTCCCTGCTTTGTGTTTTTGAAGCTTATTTTGTTCAAACTTAGCAAGTTTTCTTTTCCACTTTTCTTCCAAAATTGTTGATCTTTTTCCAAATTTTTTGATCTTTTTTTACTAAGGTAAATTTTTCTATCTTTAAAAAAAGTGCAGTTTTAATGTTTAAATTTGTGTCGAAGGTGCAAGTCTCAACCTTAACTTTGCGCCGAAGGTCGCAAGTCTCAACCTTAACTTTGCACCATTGCGCCAATATGACCCTTGCAGGTGCCACCCCTCCGCGCAATTTTTAAGCATAAAATTTGCGCTAATTAACGCAAAATCTAAGGGTAAGTCGCCCGCTAGTTGCACAAATCCTGAGCATAAAATCGCGACCCTATTTTTGTGTCCCTTTTAACCTTACCATCGTCGCATTTTTTGGGCGCAAATCTTAACAATAGTTTCCCCGCTCTCGACGCAGACTCTAAGCTTAATGGCGCCGCTATAGTAATTCTCCGCGCCATATTCGATTGCGAGATTTAAACATAAAATCGCTGCCTGACGCTAGAAGATACCATTTGGATTGCCGCCACGGTGCGGCCGAGTTTTTTTGGTTTACGGGAAGGTCGGGTTGGTGGAGTTATTTAATATGCATTGCATCGAGCCCCATGCTCACCAAACACCCATTAACCCACCCGTGGGCAATTAATTCTTACACTATATATGCACAAAAAGGGTTCTTTGATCGTTCATTGTTCCCAAAGCCGAGAAATTTTCCAGTGTTGGACGTTGGACGATTTCAGTTCCCTATTCGCCTGGGTAGAAGCATCAACTGTAGGAGACCATTCCAAGGGTAACAGGTAGGCACTTCTCCCTTCATTTTCTTGTTTCGAGGAATAACTCCGTTCAAAGCTCATTTTAACAGTTTTTTAAAAAGGAAAATTGCTTCATTGATAGTCATTTAAGCCACCCACAGTGTTTGAGTTCCTCCTCGTCCATACTCTGTCAGAGTTTGTATGCATATTGCATAGAACCTTTAAACGCTAAGTCGCTTTGCCAGTCTCAATATTAACTCATACAAGCCTTCCTCTGTGCATGCAATGCCGCCCATCTTCTGCTGTTTTCGCAAGTATTATGGGAAAAATCTCCCTCTAGTCGTATCCTTCAAATTGACAAAAGTGGAGCATCTCTTACTGTGAATATCTTTAAAAGCCATTATTAGCAATGTCGCATCCTCTTGGCTTTGTATCTCACATTACCAAACTAGAAGCAGCACCCCGCAACACACAACAAAAACGCCGCCAACGACCATACTGCATTTGTCAAATATGTTGGGAATTACGTCAAGCCTTTAGCAAGATAACCCCTACAGTGAAGCCAATAACATGTGGGTGTTTCATGTCTCACACCACAATGGCAACCCCCCACGTAATTGCAAATTGGCGCTTTTGTAGCAATTTAACCTATCGCAAGTTATTAACGAATGAGACATTGGAAACTTTCAATTTTGTTTTAAAAGCACTTAGTTTGGAATTGTTTCATGAATGATTTTTGGTTTAAAAGTTGCTACCATCATTCTAAAAGGATGTTTGAAGTTTGAAAAGAGTCACCCTCTGTTACTCATTCATTGATTAGTTACTATGAATTCTGTGTGGTGTTTGTTTTGTTGATTGCACATAAATCTGTCAACTCCTTATTTGCATGTACTCGCCCTGACAGGTTTTGATATGCATAGGAAGTCCACCAGAAAGAAGGCTAAGCTCGCTAAGTCTGACTCAGACGTGAAAATCTTGTTAGATACCTCACTTGAAACCATGTTCAACGATATGGAAGCTACCACCGGAGTACCTCCAGGAAGCTCTGCCCCATAATTTTAGTGGGGTGACTTATATAGGTTCATCAGGGATTGGGATTACCCTCAAGCTCCCCTAGAAGACACTATGGTGTATGCAAACATCAAGAAGTTATGCCTCCATAAGGCAACAACTCGTCCTGATTTATTCCCATGCTCTGAGGTCATCGGTTGGGTCATCCTTCATGTAAAGACTGACACCAGGTTCATTAATGACAAGAACGAGATGAATCTAGCATCTTTTGCACCCGAACATATCATAGCTACTTACAAGTTACCCTAGCCAAGAACTTGGTTGGATAATGATTGGATAGCAAAAAAGACTGTGGACCCTTTGGAGTATGCCAGGAAAATGATGATAAGTGATAGGAAAATCAGACAAAGGGACAATAATGAATATGAAAGTAACCTTTTAAAGACTCCCTATAGACTCATTGTCTTGATGCTGAGTCGGGTTTTCGACATGCCAAATGGCAATATTTTCAAGCTTCGCTGGGTGCTAGTAATAGTTCATGTGGCCATGTCCAGTACCATTTTCAATTGCGATGATATAATTTCAGAGGAATGACTCAGAAAAAAAGAATATTTTTTCATGTCTTCTTACTTAATAGACTGCATATTAAGCAAACACACCTTCCCAGATTTGGGTTGTGTATGGAATAGAAAAGAGACTCCTCTCTTTGTGGCTGACCAACCCACACGGGCAAGTAAATATGCAAACCACTACAAGCAGATTTGCAAGAAATTCATCATGCCCCTGTATCAACTTATTTTTGTAGAAGAGCCAAATTGCATGTCTGAGAACGCCATGCCCATCATTGAAGAGTTTGGAGATTATTACCATGCCCTAGAAGGCACCTATATCCGAATGAGTGGAGGATCCCAAGCTCCCTTTTTGTTTCCCCGGTATGTTACAGATTTTGTGGTGCACCAGGAAGACTTAAGGCGACTCTTCGTCATTGGTGGAATCACTAGGATTCTCACTGAAAGGAAGAAAGGTATATATCCACCAATGCCTTTCACTATCGGCGCATACAGCCTCCCGAGGGAAAAAAAAAAGGGGAAAACTATGCTCAGGGCTTGGAAATATTTCATTTCGGCACAAAGTTTTTCAGGAGGCATGACCCTTGTGGTAGAGTGGCTAAACATTGCCTTGATGTCAAAACTTCCTTTGAGTACACCCATCTTATGGACCAAGATGAAGAGTTCTTTCGTAGTGCTAGGAACTTAACAGAATTAGGAAAACGCTACAAGAAGAAAGGAAGAAAGGGTTCCACTCCCAAGCCTATCAGCCTAATCCAAAAGGAGCAAGAGGCAACAGCATCTCAATCAGAGGGTTCAAAAGGAATGGAAAAAGAAGAAGAAGAAAGGCTCCAAAGTTAGCAGGAAGTAAGATAGTTGTAAGAACAGGAGGCTGCTAGAATACAAAGAGAGCAAAAGACAAAAGCTCTAAAGGAGGAAGAAGAAAGAATCTTGCAGTAACAAGCTACAAAATTGAAGCAAGATGAAGAGGAGAGAGCTATGCGAGAAGAAGCAGAAAGGTTGCAAGCAGAGTTAGCAGAGCTAGCAAAAATGCAAGAGAAAGAAGAAGCTAAGAAAGCCGCGGAACAAGACCTGCCCAGCCCGCAGGCCATGGAATTAGATCTGCCAAAGTTAGACCAATCGGGGATATCTCATGAAGGGGTTGTCTCTACTGAAGAATTAGCACTGATCCCATACAACCCCAGAAAGCAGCGCCAAGTAGCCAACCTGGATTCCACTTATTTTCACAAACGGAAGAAGGTTATCGTTGGAAGATCAGTAAAGAAAATGGAGATTGGATAGGACATATACGAACTTAGAGTATCAGAAACCACACTTGTCCAAGGGACTGACATTGACCCCGCGTTCATGGCAAGATGCTCTGTAGCTTCGGCCTAGGCAAGTAAATCCAATGTCGATTGTCTAATTGAAGATGTTAAGAAATACAGAGAGCTATGCTTCAAGATAAAAACTGACAGGAAGAACGAGGTGTTATAGAGCAATGAACTAAAAAGGAAGTACAAAGAGCTTGTAGAAGAGAAAGAAGAAACAACTTCGAAAGTCCCGCAGCTCGAAAATGAAAAGAACTCATTAGAAATGCAACTAGCAATTTTAGAAGATGAGCAAGAAGTCTTAAATGCCCGTATAACAAAATTAGAAAACCATGAGGCCAACAGTGTGCAACAAATTAACTCTCTCAAACCTTAGTTTGAAAGACAGACACAAGAAAAGGAAGAGCTGTTGGAACAGCTCAAAGAGATAACTGAAAAGAGGCAGGATCTGTCTACTTTTTACAAACAGGCCTGCGGCTTGCAAGAAAGGATTCATCAATTGCTGGTATTGATTTCTGAAGAAGTCTGCGAGATGAAAGAAATGATCACAAAGATGACAGTCATTGAGGTTGAGGCACTCAAAATTAAGGACAAGTATGCGCAACACGTGGCAAAAATTAAGGAACAGTTTGAGTGGAGGAAAGGAAAATCTGGTTTCCCCTCGAATCTGCGTTCTTTAACCGATGAGGAGCTAGACATGGATGTAGGAGTACTCAAATTTTGCAGGGATTGTGGAAAAAAATTAAGTAGTGAGATCCAAAAGACCATCAAAAAATGCCATGTTGTCTACTCCAAGATCTGGGAAACCCACAAGAAATGTCACATGGATTTACCTTAGATCATTTATGAGTTTCCTGAGAAACACCAATGCATGATAGAGTTGCAAAATAATTTGAATGCAGAATTAGACTATCTAAAGAAGATAGAGGCTATAACCTCAAAAGACCTTCATCAATTGATCGGGCAGATGGATGTTCACACTCACTTTCTGGAAGCCTGTGCACAAAAGACTGTGGCAGGGACAACGAACATCAAATCAAGTTTGCACAAGCACAAGATAGTGTGGAAGGTGACAATCTCATCAAGGGGGAAAACCATCCTAAGAGAAATTGGCCAGTGGGCCAATTATATCGAAGAAGTGGACAAATCAGCAAAAGGAAATGAACCTGTTGAAGAGAACAAATCAGCAGTAGAGGAGCGACCAAATGAAGTAGAAGGGCCCTCTGGGACTTAATTAGTTCATTGTAAAGCATATTAATTGACAGCTGTCCTTTTGTTTGTCTTTTGTGGAAAAAGGCTTTCACGAATCATTCCAATTGTGTAATTAGGCACTAAATGACAAATTAAAGATTCCTAAAATTAGGGTACACTTGGAAGCTCTAGAAACATTTTGTAAAGTTATATATAGATGAATGGAAGTTAGAGAAAAAGGAATTTTGGTAGGTGAAAGACATTTTCTGTGTTGTATGTGAACTGCTTTACTACATGCATAAGGAATTCGATTTTGCCTAAAGAAAGCCTGGGAGACTGCATTTTTTCCTGAAGAATGTGTTAAATGTTTGCTGGATTATTCTAATGTCATTTGCATATTACTGTGAGATCATTCATTGCTATTATGAATTGCTTCTATGTGATGAATGTTCTAATATTTTTTTGTACAAAGATGTTTATCCCAAATGAGTAATGGAATGTGTTGATTGAATTAAAGCTATCTTTAATATCTTTTATCTTCTGCTGGAGCTGCATCTTTATGATTAAATAGCTATCTGTCTGATCTTTAGATGTTTCTTTCAGTTTATTACTTATCTTTATAGTTTTCTCCTTGCAAGGATAGATTAAATTTGCTTATACAGTTTTAGATTAATTTAGATTAGTTACCTGCATTTAGCTTAAGGCACTTGCATATCATCTTTAAATAAAATACATAAACAGTGGATCGGGCTTCAACCAGTGTAAAGGTTATAAATCTTTAAACCTCACGGTAGCCAGAACCATTAACCAGATGGATTCCCCACACCAAACAGTCAGCAATCTAATTGGGATTGCTTACCGGGGAGAATCCCTTGTTGATTGATGCTACGATGTTCGAGGCATCAAGAGTTTTTGGTGCTAGAAGGAGGGCCACCATTGCATGGATGATAAAGGGGACTCTTCTTTAAGAATAGATCCAACTGGAAACCCACTTGAAACAACAATCCCAGACAATTCAGATCTGGAAATAATAAATCAAGAAGATCCTAACTCTGAATTTGAACAGCATGAAACGCAAGAAACATTGTATGTTATACCTTTTGTTGAAGTAGCAAACTTAAGAAGACATACCCATGCTTATGTTAAGCAGCTTCGTGGTTTGAATGCGATTCCTTTTCTCCCTAGAAGAAGAGCTCATAGAAGGGAAATACAGTACACACGTGATTTCGTTCTTGTTCAGAACTTTGAGAATTAGTAGATTTATCTTTGGAAGAAATCAGAGATCCTCTTGGAGAAATTGAACTTGAAAATCCTCTAGATCTTGAAGAACCTTATACTCCAAAGAATTCTCCACCTCATACTCCTCATGATTCTCCACCTAATTATCCACGTGGAGCTATGGCTGTACCTGCATGGAGAGTGAGAGGAGCACTAAATTTGGCTGGACCTTTTCACAATCTGCCTAAGAATCCTAAGAAAGTTTTGCCCAAGTATGATCCTTGGAAAAGTCTCTGCTGAAGATCACCTTAAGAGATTTTATTTAGCTTTTATCCTTTTGAATGTGCAACATGTAGATGTAGTTTGTAGACTCTTTCCCTATACTTTCGTTCCTAAGCTAGCTTCCTGGTACTTTAGTTTACAAGCTAGCTCAATATCAAATTAGGAAGAATTTGAAAAATGTTCTTTAAAAAAATATGGAAATCAGAAAACAGTAGCTACACTCATGAAAGAGTTGTTGTCCATGAGAATGGAAAAGAAAGAGAAGGTTCAAGTATTTAACCAAAGATCCACTACGCTGTTAAATAATTTTAGTGAGGCTGCTAAACCTGCAGAAGAATCTTTAGTAGAATATTACACAACAACACTTGATCCGCCAATAGCAATGTTTGTCAAAAGAACTAAGAAAACTACCTTAATAGAAAATTTCGAAGAAGCTAGGAAGGTGGAGGAAGAATTGGACATCATTTCTAAACACGCTCTTGAGGTAGAAGCAAAACCAACAACTAATAAAAAAACCTTGTTACTAACTAGAAATAAGGAAGAGCCATCGACAGACATGGAAAACGTGGTTAAAATGATGCAAAAGTTGTCTAATAAAATTGTAGATCTTGAAAAGGATAAGGCAGCTAGCACATCTAGGAAGCCTTTTAAACCTTTCTACGGGAAGAGAGAAGAAAATGATCATCCTCATCCACCTACAAACAATTCTCCTGTTTTAAATTTAAGTGAAGTAGGAATGCATAATTTTTGCACTTTCCATCAGGAATCACATTCTGAAAAGAGCCGCCGACAATGGATAAATTCAATGAGTTTAGTAATGAACCAAATGCTGGATGCACAAATCACGGATCAGGAAGATCCTCATGAATAATAGACCTTGGATGTAGAAGAACCCGCTCCAGATACTACTATGGTGCTATGCAATTGGGTTCCTTCAACCGAATTGATTGAGGATGACCCCGAAGAAAGTCAAGTCTCAGCTGTGAATATTAATACTTGCAGCAAAGGCCCAGTCACTGATTCGATTCCGACTGCTCCCAAGCCTAAAGCCTCCAAGGAGATACCCAAAAGGAACATTACTATTATTCCACCACAGCCCAAAGCTAACCAGATACCTACCAAATAGCCAAATGTAGAAACAACTCAACATCCAAAAGTAACTTTAAACAAAACAAACAATCAACCAAAAGTTGTAAAAGAACGTGATATGGGGTATGATATAATTGAAGACATAAAGAAAGTAAAAGCAAACGTTTCCATATTTGATATGTGTAGTTTTCCTCAGCAATGGAAGAAGCTATTACAAGCTCTTGAACCTCAATCTAGCACTCCGTTAGCAAGTACTCAGGAAGATCCTGAAATAAATGAAGCTAGTATTGGCAAGAAATCTAAATCCCAAACATTGCCTTTTCTTTTAACTTTTGAAATTTTCAATCACAATGTGCATAACTGTTTGGTAGATTCCAGAGCATCCCCATCTCAGATTATTCAACTAGATAGGACTGTTGTTAAACTCATTGGGGAAATGAAAGATGTGCTTATTAGGTTTTTAGCAGATCCTAGAGTGTGCCAGTTCATTGATATAATGGTAGTTGATATTCCTGAAGCCTATGGATTAATTTTAAGTAGAGACTGGTCAACTAAACTAAGTGGTTATTTCGTGATAGACTAGTCCCACTTGTGGCTACCATATCAGAATAGGAAGAATCAGATTAAAGTGCTGAGAGAACCACACATGAAGTAGAACGTAACTCAACTAGAGGAAAAGAATGAAGTTGTAGTCTTTTCATCTTCAGTTTTGGGGAATAATTTCTTAGGAATCTAGCTAGGTAATTATCAATCAGAAAATGTTAGCCATGAATTAGATGAACAGTCCGATCTCCTTCAATTTTCTCAGACTGATGATATTGACTGTAACATAGTTAGTTTAGTTACTGAATAAGATAGTGAAGATACTAACTTAGTTAGATCAAAGAATGTTTTTTGGATTTTATACTTTGACGGTTCCAAAACTCAGGAAGGATCTGGAGTTGGTTGTGTTTTGATCAACCCTGAAAAAAACAAACACTTTTTGTCTTGTAGATTAGAGTTCGATTGTACTGATAATACTGCTAAATAGGAAGCTTTGGTCCACGGATTAAAGAAAGCCATCGGTATGAACGTTAAATACCTGAAAGTATTTGGTGACTCAGAAATAGTCATCAAATAGGTGAGAGATACAATTCATTGTCTTTCACCACATTTGAAAGGTTATCAGTCTGAGGTATGGGATCTAGATACGCACTTTGAAGCTTTTAATATAAAATTTGTCCCTAGACTACAGAATGTTGTAGCTGATTTATTAGCTACCTCTGCTTCTAGGTTGGTACCTACTAATAATAAAAGCTCTATTGAATTGGTTTCCAGGCCATCTATTCCATATAATATTACAAATCTCAGCGTATTTGATGACGATGACCAGATCATTAGTTTCCTTAGAAATGAAAACATGTTTCAAGAAGCTATTATAGATGAAGAAAAACATGATGCTAATCTACAAAACAAGGATGCAGTCAAAGGAAATTTCATGCCCAAAGGAGTGACATCACTTGAAAGTTTGTTCGATCTGTAGAGCAAGTTCAAGAAGCCAGCTAATGTTAAAACTCATAGCTCCTCTATGCAGCATGAATTGATAAATCTAGGCACAAAAGCTGAATCAAAGTATGTTAATCTTGGTAAATGCTGTTCACCAGGTGAAAGAGATAAGTTCATCAAGCTTTTTTGGAAATATAAGGATGTGTTTGCTTGGACTTATGAAGATCTGAAAACATATGACACTCGTATCATTCAGCATGTCATACCAATGAAGGTAGGCGTTAAGCCATTTCAGCAGCAGTTAAGAAGAATGCACCCGAATCTCGAACCTTTAATTCAAAAGGAGTTGAAGAAATTACTAGATGCCAAGATCATTTCTAAAGTCTGGCACTCGAAATGGGTTGCTAATCTAGTTTCTATAAGGAAGAAGTCTGGAGAAATAAGACTATGTGTAGATTTCAGAAATTTGAACAGGGCCTCTAACAAAGATAACTATCCTGTTCCTTCAATGGAACAAATTCACAAATTCTACAAATGGTATCAAGATCAAAACTTTTATGTCTCCTAGACGATTTCTCTGGTTACAATCAAGTATTAGTAGCCAAAGAAGACCATCTTAAGACTACTTTCCGCACTAAGTGGGGAACATTTTCCTACCGAAGAATGCCGTTCGGTTTGATAAACGCATGAGCTACTTTCCAGTGAGCAATGGACATTTCCTTTCGAGGATTGAGTGGTCACTGTGTTGTAGTCTATCTGGATGATGTGACAGTTTTCTCAAAGAAGAGAGAAGACCATGTTTTCCATTTAAAGCATATTTTTGACCACTGCAGAAAGTATGGTATCTCTTTAAACCCCAAGAAAAGTGTTTTCGGCGTTCTTGAGGGAAAGCTTCTGGGTCACATCATTTCAGAAAGGGGAATTTCGATAGATCAAGAGAGAGTGCAAGTTATCAAAAAAATTTCCATGCCCTACAACAAAACATCTATGCTGACATTTATGGGAACTATCAATTTTGTTCGAAGGTTTGTTCCCGATTTCGCTCAAACCGTTAAACCTTTGCAGCAAATGGTCAAGCAAAGTGTACAGCTCAAATGGACAGAATTATAAAAGGATGCATTTAAAGAGATCAAAGCTGCCATAGCTAATGCTCCCTCTCTAAGAAGTCTAGATTTTGACAAAGATTTTATTTTGTATACCTTTGCTTCAGATGACTCCCTCGCAGCTTTGCTCACGCAAAAGGTAGAATTAGGAGATGAATACCCAATCTCTTTTACGGGCACTAGTCTACAAGGTGATGAACTGAACTATCATGTTGTAGACAAATAGGCATATGCCATATTCAAAGCAGTAAAGTAGTTCAGGCCATATATTCTTAAGAACAAAACTAAAGTCATAGTTCCTCACCCAGCCATCATATCCGTTTTCGCTCAAAAGGAATGGGGAGAAAGAAAAGGAAATTGGGTCACTGCTCTCCAAGAATATGATTTAGAATTTAAACCAGCCACCATCATTAAAGGTCAAGGCCTATGTAAATTTCTCACTGAACATCCAGTTGATGAAGAGCGAAATTGGGAAAATGAAGCTTAGCTAAGCACAGTTGAGGTATGCCCCATCTTCACAGCTCCTAAATCCTTGTATAGGGACTTAGTGCATTACTTACAGCAACGGTACCTACTAGAGCATTGGAGTTCTAAGCGGAGAAGGGCACTCTGTTTGAAATCAACAGCTTACCAAATCATCAATGGAGTACTTTTCAGAAAGAATTATGATGGCAATTTTCTTAGATGTCTAGAGAGGGAAGATGCGAGCAAAGTAGTCAAAGAATTACATGATGGCCCTACTGGGGGACATTATTCCGGAGATACGACAGCTCAGAAAATACTGAGGGATCAATATTATTGGCCCACCTTGTTTAAATATTCTCATGCCTATGCAAGGAATTGTGATGTGTGCCAAAAGAGTGCTAGGAAATTACCAAAAGCAGTAGGACCATTGCAGCCAGTTATTATCTCGGAACCTTTTGAACAATGGGGAATAGATGTCATTGGGGAGATAAAACCGAATTCTTCTTTGTAGCACTAGTATATCCTGACAGCCGCAAACTATTTTACAAGATGGACAGAGGCTGTTCCGTTGCGCAAAATCAACGAGGATGCAGTTATCAGCTTCTTAAAAGAAAACATCATAACCGGGTTTGGGGTTTCAATTTCCCTACTCTTTGATAATGCAACTTATTTTTCATATTTTAAGATAAATGAGCTTGTTTATGAAAGAGGAATTAAATTACACTATTAAGCCAATTACTACCCCCAAGGAAACAAATTAGCTGAATCTTCGAACAAAAACCTCATCCGGATCCTTAAGAAAATTGTGATTGAAAATCAGAGAAGCTAGCATACTACTCTCCCAAATGCTTTATGGGTAGATAGAGTTAATCCAAAGAATGCTTTAGGGGTTTCCCCATATACCCTTGTCTATGGTAGAGAAGCCATCCTCCCTCCCAAAATCTTACTCCCATCTTTGTAATTGGTCCAAACCTCCCGAGGTTCCAGTAGACAAGTTTTGCAATCTAGAATTGACACCCTACTGAAACTCAAAGAATCCCAGCAAAAGGCCAAAGACCAGTTCCACCAACACCAAGACATAGTCAAAAGATGGCTTGATAAAAGGAAGTTTGGCAAAAGAAGTTTATAAGTAGGTGACTTAGTTCTAAAATGGGATCATCCGCATGAAGGTAAAGGAATGCACACAAAGTTTCAACATCTATGGGTTGGCCCTTATCTAATTTCTGAAAATCTTGGTTCATCCACTTATATGCTAAAAGACCTCCAAGGAGAGGAAGTAATTCTCCCTCTCAATGGCCTCGCCCTAAAGCAGTATTTTGCATAGTCTCATTGAGACTTTTGTACATAAATAAACTATTTTTCCTTTTCCTTGATTTCTTGTTTTCTTTTATGGACACCTTAAGTAGTTTGGTCTATTATTGTTACTTTACTCTCTGCTTGAGTTTTCTCTTTTTTACTTAATAAATCCCAGCTCAACTCCTGGCATAGCAGTAGGACAGAACTCTGAGCAAACATCAAAGTCTTGAAAGACAAAATTTCACTTGTAAAGAAAATATGGTTCCATGACTTAACTTTCACTGATCAGCCTTTGGGAATGTGGAGATCCTTTTCTGTTTGGTTGAAATAACCCCAATTAAATGACTAATGATTCAACATGTCTTTCTCACTATCTTGAGGCTCCATTCACTTTCACATTAATGCCTGTCTCAAGGTTTTTGCTACTATGGACCCACAAAAAGGAAGCATGCCTCACAGGGGTATGGTATTTAAAATGATCCCATGCTACAAATAAAATCCCAAAGAGATTACATCAAAGGGTCTGATTTCCAGAAATTCTTGCCTCAATTAAAGCATGGCTGAGATGAAGCAAAATGTTCAATCTAGAAAGTTGTTCAAATAACTTAGCTCAGCAAGTTTCTTCTCCGTCCATGAAGATTGATAGTCAAATAAAATCTCTTGCTCACACAAAAGGACATTAGGGATTGAAGAACCCAAATGAAAGTATTGAAAGTTCAAGAAAGTTATTTCTGGAAGGCTCAAATAGTAGAAGCTATCAATTTAAGAAACATCCAAAAGGATGCAAATAGCATGGGAATGAGGAACAAACAAATACGCTTGTGATATATTGTTACTATCCTATGGAGTCCTTTGTTGGTCAAAACGTCGTAAAGATAGATCTTAAAAAAATGAACTCCACACTCCATCCTTGAGAGAGTTTGAAGGAAGTCTAAGTCTAGGTCTCCTTTTTTCCCAAATGACTAATATGATAAAGAGATCACTACATTCTTAGAAGTTGAACTATGAGGAAATTTTGTTACCCTTGGAACTATCAGTTCAAAAGTCATTCTGATCATGAGAATAGTTTGTTTCAGAGATCTGTGTTCGCGAGCGAATCACCAATTGTTGTTGTTCCAACATCCCACCCAAAAATTTTGTAAATATTGGGGCCCCTCTATTTTTTGAAGCTTATTTTCTTCAAACTTAGCAAGTTTTCTTTTCCACTTTTCTTCCAAAATTGTTGATCTTTTTCCAATTTGTTTGATCTTTTTTGGCTAAGGCAAATTTTTCTATCTTTAAAAAAAGCGCAGTTTTAATGTATAAATTTGCGCCAAAGGCGCAAGTCTCAACCTTAACTTTGCACTGGAGGCGCAAGTCTCAACCTTAACTTTGCGTCGAAGGGTGAAAGTCTCAACCTTAACTTTGCGTCATTGAGCCAATATGACCCTTAAAGGTGCCACCCCTCCGCGCAATTTTTAAGCATAAAATTTGCGCTAATTAATGCAAAATATAAGGGTAAGTCACCCGCCCGTTGCGCAAATCCCGATCATAAAATCGCCACCTTGTTTTCGCATCCCTTTTAACCTTATTGTCTTCGCATTTTTTGGGCACAAATATTAACAATAGTTTCCCTTCTATCGACGCAGACTCTAAGCTTAATGGTGTCACTGTAGTAATTCCCCGTGCCTTATTCGATCATGAGATTTAAACATAAAATCGCCGCTCGACGCGGGAAGTTACCATTTGGATTGCCGCTGCTGCGTGGCCAAGTTTTTTTGGTTTACAGGAAGTTCAAGTTGGTGGAGTTATTTAATATGCCTTGTGTGGTTTTAATACGCCTTGCATCGAGCCCCATGCTCACTAAATGCCCATTAACCAACCCGTGGGGAATTAATTCTCACACTATATATGCACAAAATGGTTTCTTTGATCGTTCATTGTTCCCAAAGCTAAGAAAGTTTCCAGTGTTGGACACTGAATGATTTCAGTTCCCTATTCGCCTGGGTAGACACGTCAACTGCAGGAGACCATTCCAAGGGTAACAGGTAGGCACTTCTCCCTCCGTTTTCTTGTTCTGAGGAATAACTTCGTTCGAAGCTTGTTTTAACAGTTTTTAAAAAGGAAAATTGCTTCATTGATAGTCATTTAAGCCACCCACAGTGTTTGAGTTCCTCCTCGTCCATATGCTCTGTCAGATTTTCTCCACATATTGCGTAGACCCTTTAAACGCTAAGTCGCTCTGCCAGTCTCGATATTAACTCATACAAGCCTTCCTCTGCGCATGAAATGCCGCCCATCTTCCATTGCTTTCGCAAGTATTATGGGAAAAAGCTCCCTCCAGTCGTATCCTTCAAATTGACAAAAGCTGAGCATCTCTTACTGCGAATATCTTTGAAATCCATTATTAGCAATGTTGCATCCTCTTGGCTCTGTATCTGACATTATCAAGCTAGAAGCAGCACCCCGCAGCACACAATGAAAACGCCGCCAACGACCATACTTCATTCATCCAATATGTTGGGCATTAAGTCAAGCCTTTAGCAAGATAACCACTGCAGTGAAGCCAGTAACATGTAGGTGTTTCCTGTCTCACACCACAATGGAAACTCCCTACGTAATTGCAAATTGGCACATGTGTAGCAATTTAACCTATCGCAAGTTATTAACGAATGAGACATTGGAAACTTTCAGTTTTGTTTTAAAAGCACTTAGTTTGGAATTGTTGCGTGAATGATTTTTTGTTTTAAAAGTTGCTACCATCATTCTAAAAGGATGTTTGAAGTTTGAAAAGACTCACCCTCTATTACTCATTCATTGATTAATTACTATGAATTTTGTGTGGTGTTTTTTTTGTTGATTGCACATAAATCTATCAACTCCTTATTTGCATTTACTCGCCCTGACAGGTTTTGACATGCATAGGAAGTCCACCGGAAATAAGGATAAGCTCGCTAAGTCTCACTCGGACGTGGAAATCTTGTTAGATACCTCACTTGAAACCATGTTCAGCGATACACAAGCTACCACCCCGAGTAGCTCCAGGAAGCTTTGCCCCATAATTTTAGTGGGGTGACTTATATAGGTTCATCAGGGATCATGATTACCCTCAAGCTCCCCTAGAAGACACTATGGCATATGAAAACATTAGTAATCCCTGCCTCCATAAGGCAACAACTCGTCTTGAGTTATTCCCATGCTCTGACGTCATCGGCTGGGTCATCCCTCATGTTAAGACTGACACAAGGTTCATTAATGGCAAGAACGGGATGAATCTAGCATCTTTTGCACCCGAACATATCACAACTACTGACAAGTTACCCCAGCCAAGAACTTGGTTGGATAATGATTGGATAGCAAAACAGACTGTGGACCCTCTGGAGTCTGCCAAGAAAATGATGATAAGTGACAGGCAAATCAAACAAAGGCACAACAATGAATATGAAAGTAACCTTTTAAAGACTCCCTATAGACTCATTTTCTTGATGCTAAGTCGCATTTTCGACATCCCAAATGGAAATATTTTCAAGCTTGGCTAGGTGCCAATAATATTCCATGTGGCCATGCCCAGTACCATTTTCAATTGGGCTGATATAATTCAGAAAGTTTGGTCTCGCAATTAACTGCTGCCGAAGGAGGAATGACTCAGAAAAAAAACAAAATTTTTCATGTCTTCTTACTTAATAGATTGCTTGTTAATCAAACACACCTTCCCATATTTGGGTTGTGTATGTAATAGAACAGAGTCTCCTCTCTTCGTGGCTTACCAATCCACATGGAAAGCAAATATGAAAACCACTACAAGCAAATTTGCGAGAAATTCATCATGCCCCTGTATCAACTTATTTTTGTAGAAGATCCAAATTGCATGTCTGAGAACGCCATGCCCATCATTAAAAAATTTGGAGATTATTACCATGCCCTAGAAGGCACCTATATCGGAATGAGTGGAGGATCCCAAGCTTCCTTTTTTTTTCCTAGGTATGTTACAGATATTGTGGTGCACAAGGAAGCTTTAAGGCAACTCTTCGAGATTGGTGGAATCAGCAGGACCCTCACTGAAAGGAAGAAAGGTATATATCTACCAATGCCTTTCACTATCGGTGCATACAACCTCCAGAGGGAAAAAGAAGGGAAAAACTATGCTCAGGGCTTGGAAATATTTCATTTCAGCACAAAGTTTTTCAGGAGGCATGACCCTTGTGGTAGAGTGGCTAAACATTGCCTTGATGTCAAAAATTCCTTTCAGTACACCCATCTTATGGACCAAGATGAAGAGTTCTTTCGTAGTGCTAGGAACTTAACAGAATTAGGGAAACACTACAAGAAGAAAGGCGGAAAGGGTTCCACTCCCAAGCCTTTCGGACTAATCCAAAAGGACCAAGAGGCAGTAGCATCTCAATCAGAGGGTTCAAAAGGAATGGAAAAATAAGAAGAGGAAATGCTCCAAAGTCACGAGGAAGTCAAACAGCAGCAAGAACAAGAGGATGCTAGAATACAAAGAGAGAAAGAGGCAAAATCTCTAAAGGAGGAAGAGGAAAGAATCTTTTAGGAACAAGCTACGAAATTGTAGCAAGAGGAACAGGAGAGAGCTATGCAAGAAGAAGCAGAAAGGTTGCAAGTAGAGTTAACAGAGCTAGCAGAAAGGAAAGAGAAACAAGAAGCTGAGAAATCCGCTGAATAAGACCCACCTAGCCCGCAGACCATGGGATTAGATATGCCAAAGTTAGACCAACTAGGGTTATATCATGAAGGGGTTGTCTCTACTGAAGAATTAGAACTGACCCCATACAACCCCAGAAAGCAGCGCCAAGTGGCCAACCTGGATTCCGTTTATTTTCACGAATGGAAGAAGGCTATCGTTGGAAGATCAGTAAAGAAAATGGAGATTGGACAGGACATATACAACTCAGAGCATCAGAAACCACACTTGTCCAAGGGACCTACATTGACCCCGCGTTCACGACAAGATGCTCTGTAGCTTCGTCCTAGGCAAGTAAAGCCAATGTCAATCGTCTAATCGAAGATGTTAAGAAATACAGAGAGCTATGATTGAAGATAAAAGCTGACAGGAAGAAAGAGGAGTTAGAGAGCAATGAACTAAAAAGGAAGTACAAAGAGCTTGTAGAAGAGAAAGAAGAAACAACTTAGAAAGTCATGCATCTCGAAAATGAAAAGAATTCACTAGAAATGCAACTAGCAATTTCAGAAGATGAGCAAGAAGTCGTAAAGGCTTGTATAACAAAATTAGAAAACCATGAGGCCAACTGTGTGCAACAAATTGACTCTCTCAAACCTTAGTTTTAAAGACTGACACAAGAAAAGGAAGAGCTGTTGGAACAGCTTAAAGAGATAACTGAAAAGAGGCAGGATCTGTCTACTTTTTACAAACAGGCCTGCGACAGCAAGAAAAGATTCATCAATTGCTGTTATTGATTTTTGAATAAGTCTACGGGATGAAAGAAATGATCACAAAGATGACAGTCATTGAGGTTGAGGCACTCAAAATTAAGGACAAGTATGTGCAACACGTGGTAGAAATTAAGGAATACTTTGAGTGGAGGAAAGGAAAATACAGTTTCCCCTCAAATCTGCGCACTTTAACCAATGAGGAGCTGGATATGGATGTAGGAGTCCTTGAATTTTGCAAGGATTGTGGCAACAAATTAAGTAGTGATATCCAAAATACCATCAAAAAAGGCCATGTTGTCTACTCCAAGATCCAGGAAGCCCACGAGAAATGTCACATGGCTTTACCGTAGATCATTTATGAGTTTCCTGAGAAACACTAGCGCATGATAGAGTTGCAAAATAATTTGAATGCAGAATTAGACTATCTAAAGAAGATAGAGGCTATAACCTCAGAATACCTTCATCAATTCATCGGGCAGATGGCTGTTCACACTCAGTTTCTGGAAGCCTGTGCACAGAATACTGTCGTAGGGACAACGAACATCAAATCAGATTTGTGCAAGCAAAAGATAGCGCAGAAGGTTACAATATCATCAAGGGGGAAAACCATCCTGAGAGAAATTAGCCAGTGGGCCAATTATATGGAAGAAGTGGAAAAAGCAGAAAAAGGAAATGAACTTGTTGAAGAGAACAAATCAGCAGTAGAGGAGCAACTAAATGAAGCAGCAGGGCCTTTTGGGACTTAATTGGTTCATTGTAAAGCATATTAATTGCTAGATGTCCTTTTCTTTGTATTTTGTGGAAAAAGGATTTCACGAATCATTCCAATTGTGTAATTAGGAAATAAATGACAAATTAAAGATTCCTAAAATCAGGGTACACTTGGCAGCTCTAGAAACATTTTCTAAAGTTATATATAGATGAATAAAAGTTAGAGAAAAAGGACTTTTGGCAGGAGAAAGACATTTTCTGTCTTGTATGTGAACTACTTTACTACATGTATAAGAAATTCGATTTATGATAATAAAAGCCTGGGAGACTTCGTTTTTTCCTGAAGAATGTGTTAAATGTTTGTTGGATTATTCCAATGTCATTTGCATATTACTGTGGGATCATTCCTTGCTATTATGAATTGCTTCTATGTGATGAATGTTCTGATATTTTTCTGTGCAAAGATGTTTATCCCAATTGAGTAATGGAATGTGTTGATTGAATTAAAGCTATCTTTAATATCTTTTATCTTCTGCTGGAACTGCATCTTTATGATTAAATAGAAATCTATCTGATCTTTAGATGTTTCTTTCAGTTTACTACTCATCTTTACCATTTGCTCCTTGCAAGGATAGATTAAATTTGCTTATACAGTTTTATATTAATTTAGATTAGTTACCTGCATTTCACTTAGGGCACTTGCATATCATCTTTAAATAAAATACATAAACGGTGGATCGGGCCGCAATCGGTGTAGGCTATAAATATTTAAACCTCACGGTAGCCGGAACCGTTAACCAGACATATTCCCCACACCAAACGGTGAGCAATCTAATTGGGCTTGCTTACCAGGGAGAATCTCTTGCTGATTGATGCTATGATTTTTGAGGCATCAACAAGAGTGGATGGAGTTTTTTATAAGTTATTGTGGGTTCAAATTCCTTTCTTCCTAATTAGTTCATATTGTATCTTCGAGGATTCTTCCCATTTTCCTTGTAGCTTCATTAGTCTACCTTTATTTACCCTCACTGGTATGATCCTTTTATTTTGGAGTTTCCCACATATTGTAGTACATTTTCTACATAAATGAACTTCATTTTGAATCTCAAGAGCCAACACACCATAAGGGTGTCTTTGAATTTTTACACATTTTCTACATAAATGAACTTCATTTTGACTCTCAAGACCCAATGCACCATAAGGGTGTCTTTGAATTTTTACAAACCTCATGTCCTTTTTTCAATCATATCACCTCCATTTTGCAAATCTTTGATGTCATTTATCACTCTAAATTTGTGATGTCACCTTGGCGTTTACCTTTTCATTTTATTTTGGATATCATTTGATACCACTCACATCAAGTCTCTGATCCTCAACCCATGAATTTAAATGATTTTCACTTGATCATTGAAGTCCCCTCTACATTAAATTATTTCATATCTTTTAATTTAAGACATTATCTTCTAAAAGTCATTCGTATGTCCATTCATCTTTCTTAAGATGTTCTTTATTTCTCATTCATTCATTCTCTTCTAGAAAAACCTTAGGATTGTTGGAATAACATGATTTTTCGCTTCATTGTAACTTGGAATTTTCTAGAGATAAACAATTGATAATAGACAATCAACTGAGTGGTAAAATAATTAGTTTATTGAAGGGTTAATCAAAGAGTTGAATAATTGACCATCAAAGCATTTCAATAGTTGGGTCATTATAGCATAACCATCTACTATGGCATATGGCATGGAAAAAATCAAGGATGTTGTTGTGTGTTATGACCCAAGTATGTGGACTTGGTGTTCCTTGCTTCAGGGGAGTTTGCTACAACTTGGTTGTTTAAAGGGATGCTCCTTGTGTTGAATATATAAAGAGGTTGTGATGTGATTTATCACTCTAATATTTTGTTTTCACCTTCACATTTACCTCTTGATTTTAGTTTGGGAATCATTTGATACCACTCACATCAACTCTTTGATCCTCAACCTATTAGATAAGCTGAACTTAAATTATTTCCACTTGGCCTTTGAAGTCACCTATGCCCCACCATGAAATAATACTTGATTAGTACTTCCTACAAATAATATTTTTTTTCATGACATTCAATAACCCCTTCTTGAATTTTCTCTCCTATCTTCCAATTCAAGTATTTATCATCCAAGATGCAATTCTTATGCACATTCAACTTTTCTTATATTGTTCTTTATTTCTCATTCACTCATTCCCTTCTAGGAAAAATGTGGGATTGTTGGAACAAACTGGTTTTCTAGTTCATCAAAACTTTGGATCGTCTCAAGATAGTAGTTGACAATAGAAAATAAAATGAATGGTAAGGTAACTATTTGACTGAAGGGTTGATCAAAGAGTTGACTAGCCAAAAATCCAAGCATTCAAGTAGTTAGGTAATTATAATAAAACAATCTACTATGGCATAAAAAATGACAAATTTCAAGGATGTTATTATGCTCTATGACACAAGTATGTGGACTTGATATTCCTTGCATCAAGGGAGTTTGTTACATGTTGGCTCTATATAGGGACGATCATATTGGTCTATATAATATATCATGATATTAATACTTTGTGCGATACAATATTCCTTTTTTTCTCGACACCCGCCTCTTCTGGGAATAATTCGCTTTTATTATCTATCTAATTCCTTGAATTTTCAACATGGTATAAATTTTTTTCACTTGAGACACATTCTATTTTATATAAGTCATGTTCAGATATTCTCATATAGACAAGTTTAATTGATTCCGATCTATCTTTTTTATTGACTCAAGGTTGTAACTTGTAGACTATATCAAGGTTTAGATCTATAAATCATCATTGTAGCTTCCAAACAAGAGCATGTGATTCTAAATGGATGCAATTATGGAATATGGGGACAAGATATGGAAAACTTGGTGAAAAATAAGGAAACTTGGATGTTTACAAAGTCCATGATTCAAGATCTAAAGTATGATCAACGTAAGTTTTTCATTGACAAGAAAATGGATAAGGGAATAGGAGTCATTACAACCTACATTTTAAGGGAGATTCATTTTCATACAAGAAGGATAAACTATCCTCATCATGTCTAGAAAAAGTTAAAGAATCTATTTGATAGGAGATTACAAAAATTAGGTTATGCAAATTTAGAATGATTTGATCTCTTTAGATCGTCTCTCCTTTGAAAGAATTGAAGACTATTTAGTTTGTGCAATGGATATATAATTGAAGTTTGGTGAAAATGGCAAGTATTTTCCGAAGAAACATGATAATATCATTAAAATCATCCTCGTGAACCTAAAGACACCCTATGATATATTTTTTTTGACATTTTATGCTAGTTGAGCATCTAGAAAAAAGGATGGTAAGTACTATATGTTTAAATCTTTTCAGCAATTATTAATTATGGAACAAAAGGAATTGCATGAAGAAGGACAATTAGAAGTCAAGTATTAGAACAATTTCCTAAAGGGAAAATGTCAACATAGCTATAATGAAAGAATTTGATAATGAAACCATGAGAGAAGGAAAGATTGCATCAACCAAAATTAGAAGGAGAATGGTGAGTAGGATTCTACTAATAAAGGTAGAAATAATAAGATCTAGCACTACATTGGGAAATTGTGCCACATGGAGATTTTTATTTGAAAAAATATTAAATATATTGATGAGAGAGTCTAAAAACTTAAAGGTGACATAACTATTGGATGATTTTCCAATAGTCAACATTAAATTCTTATCTTTGCATTATCACACTACATAGAGTGGGGGTGTGAAATGCATAGAAGATCATAGAGACTAAGAATACCTCATAGAGAAACAATTAGCAGAAAAGCTGAATTACAGTGAAAATTGGAGTGAAATGAGCAATAAAATTCATCATGCATTAGAGTTCAGATGTGCACAGAAATATGTGTCATTATCCATTAATCAGTATAGTTCACATATATAATACAACCAAGAGAATTCAATTATCCAAGGATAATTCGAATCCCAGTCAGTCTACCTAGTCTAGCATAGGAAATATCAACAGTGGAGTGCTCTGGAGCTACCAAACTCAACTAAGACTCAGTGAATTGAAGCTAATGTTAGTTAACTGACCAAGAAGGGTGCACTAGTGAGTTTGGAATGAAAAATAGGCTATATATGGCACATTAGATCATAATCAGTTGCAATCGGGGCTCAAACCCCCCACTAGAGTCAGGAAGTCAAGTGGAACTCAGTTGGTCTAAACCAGATCACTGAGTTAGCTCCTAAAATGTAGGTAAATTAGTCTAGGGTCCTAAAATCATGCATGCATGGCGCATCAAGTGGCTAATGGGTCCTATATGACATCTTCCCACCACTAGGGGGCTAACAACATCATCAACTACTAGGAAAAGGTAAATAAATCTAAGGTGGACAAGGTTGGAGTATTAATTATCCTAATACACTCCCTTAATCCAAACTTAGATAATCTCGAGCCCTATTTACTGAGACCAAAGGTCACCCATACAATCAAATAATGATAAAAAAAATAATATTTTTCATGAAATTAAGGAAATGGGGAAAAAACTCATGGGAAAAATACCCCCCCTAAAAAATGAACAGCAGGAAACTCAAACAACCTTCACACCAAGCAGAGAAGGAAATTCTCTTCTGAGTGAAAGACCTTGTAAAAATGTAGTAAATATGCTCCTATGTAAGATAATAATGTAGGCGTTGGATTTGGATCTGGATCTAGATATTCTCCTATGATGTACCTCCCACAGTTTCGAAGCTGCATTTTCCAAAACAAGTCTTCCAAAATCCATTCTTGCTACTGGGGATAATGACTCATTTAATTCCAAACCATGAACCTTTGAGTACCCTTTGTCAACCAACCGATATTTTTACTTGGTTGTAGATCCATCATGGAAAGTATCTTTGAAGGATTGTTGATTAGACACCACCATCATGTAGCACTTCTCTGAGAGAAGTGGATCTGTATGACATAGTGCAAGTTGTGCATCCAAATACTGAGATTTAGTTCTTCTATGGTCAAATGGATCCCCAGCTATGTTCCCAACAACTTCAAGGAATTTTTGATCCCATTTTGGGCTTGGCCATGGATTGGGTGTAGTGGCTAGATTTGGATATGGATCTTCTTGAACTTCATACTCAACATCAAGATCTTGTTCCTCATTTTCAGAATCTGAAACTGGATCATCAGAAGAGACATCATTATGATCTTCATCAGATGCAAATGGTGTAGGAAGAGAGTATGGAAAAAGTGAGAGAATTCATATGCCTTGAAGGCATGGTTTGCAACACCTTTTACTATTAGCTTCCCATATTAGATCTCTGCAATTTTAGCTCTGTGAGGTCCAAAAATAACTTTCTTCAGTGAACCTGCGTGTGTCTTCTGATAAATAGATAACAAGTTTGTTGTCAAATAGGGCACATACAAAACATTTTTCGAACTTCCCATGCTCCAATTGTATTGTTCCCTTCCCTTCAATAGAGACCTATGAATTATATCCCATGTTAATACTAGGACCATCATTGAGATCTAGAGAATAAAGTGATTCTCTGGAGGCAACCATGTGGTTGGAGGCTCGAGAATCAATGAGGAAGGCTTGTGATTATGAGAATCCATCCTTAACTGCATGATAGCTCTCATGATCATCTGTATCACTTCTAGAATAAATATCCCTTGCGCCTTCTAGGCGGGATGTCACCTACCCAAATTCTGAAAATAATATTTTATTTATAAAAATACTTTATGTTAAATTTTAATTTCAAAGTTTTGAAATTATGACCAAGTTTGGTCAAGGATGAATGTAATTACTGAATTATTATTATTTAATAAATTAAAGTAGGAGACAAACACCCAAGGGAACTGTTAAATGAGTGTTCACTAACTCACTAGGAGGAATGGAAGCTGTTGGAAGGTATGGGACAGATGGCACCAATTGCACCACACCACTAGCTGTTGGTTATGGGACAACTACCCCTAAAAATGTGGCATTATCCCCCAGGTGGTGGGAGTGGGTAGGCATCTCATTTAATGACCAAGTAATAGCTGAAAGGGCCTAGGAAGCCTACATAAGGAAAATTTGAATTGAGCAGGCAGCTCTTACACAATATTTTCTACAGAAATATTTCCTTATGTGCATCAGGTGATCACTGAGAGATTCGAATAGGGATGATAGTTGTGGGTGCAATCATAAGTCAGCATACTATTTTTCTAAGAAGAACCAGAGGTGTTGGTGCAGGTCTTTTGAACTGTTATTTCTTGAAGACTCGACAGTTAGTGCTACTACAAGTAGAGATCCTAAATTCCTAAGTTTCTTCCTCCTGGTGGTTCAGTGAACAGGATCAGGGGTCCTAAGGAAAGTACTTGACTATCTTCAGGAATTGGTTGGGTGGAACAGTCTTCTTGGGCTGTTTGTTTCCCTATAGATTTATCCAAGTTTTACAGTTTTCTACTTTACCTCAGTTAATAGTTCTGTTTAGTAAATCTAGTAATCTCTGTTTTTCTGTTTGGAAGAAGAATTTATTTCTGATTTGGTTTAAAGTCTGAATGTTAAGTTTAAATGATGATATGGATTGATAAATCAATTTCTACATTTTTCCACATGTTGTTTTATGCATCGTACGCTAGCGTAGAGAAGTAAATTAAGTATAGATGAAAAGATAGGCAAACTGCCATTGAATCGATAGATAAGTACACTGATTGAGTTGTGTTTCATTTTCTGTCATATAGCCAATAACAATAATAATTATTGTATAGTATCTAATATATTATAGAATATCCCATTGTTTCAAGAAAGACAAGTATTGATTATTTCCTGTACAGATACATTGTATTTATTTTTCTTATCTCTACTATGTACATAGGAAGTAGATGGAATTCAAATTTCCATACATCATGTCTACATTATAAATACTATTGCTGCAAATAAATAAATGTGTTAACTAGGAACATAAGTTACAAATTACAGTCAATACACATTTCACAAACACATTGTGGTTTTCTTCACAAATTTACTGTTACAATATTTTTTTTATAATCATCTCAGTATTATCAGAACTGTAAACAAAAGAAATGTAAACCCGATATTGTTTACACTTATCATTTTACATTACAAACTGTATGTATTATTCAATCTGAATGTCATATTTTCTATTATATTAAAAACTTCAAATAGTACTAAAAACATAGAATCGTATCAACTGTAAAACCCTAGATCGTATCTTTTTAGGTTTTCATTATCATTATCAACAGTAACATAAAACACAAATTAAATCCACATTTAAATTACAGTACAAACCCTAGCTACAACATAAGGGCTATTCTAGAGTTACATGTGAATAATATCTTTCATTTTCGAAGACAAGACTAGAATCTAGGCATGGCCCTGTTCTTTTCCCTTTTCAAACAAAAACCATTTCATCATTCGCAACATATAGAGTTTAGTCATCTACATGAATGCATTTAAATTTTGCTTAGCTCGACAGTCACGTCTACCTACAGTACTCAAAACATATAACACAAACAAATAGCACAAAAAGAAATAGTATATTTTCATTGCCGAGAAGAAAACTATTGTATCCACAATAGACAAACCTCGGCTCTACTTCTTACTCCACATACCATAAACCAAAAGGTGTTGTTCAAATTTTTAAACCATTACAAGATTCCAACTTCAAAAAGGAGAAATCAATGTTCTCAGAAACAAAAATTACAATATGTTTCCAAACGAAATAGCACAGGGTTTATTCCCAAACTTAAACATTTTAAAGCGAGTTCAAAAACTCTCAGCATTGATGAGTTAAACCTTCAAACTAAGCCTTGTGACATACAAGCAAACGAGGGTCACATCCCTGTACATTCATCACTTAAATACAAAAGGTTCTTCAAATATTTTCGATTGACAGACAATGTCGAAGCATGGAGAAAACCTGGTTACTCATCTATTCGAAAGCACATCAACCAAAGTTGAAAGGCACCTATGAGGGTTTGAGACAGTTCTGAAAATTTTATGGCAGATTACATAACTATCATAACTATGGCAGATTACATTACATAATTAACAACAGTTCTGAAAATTTTATGGTAGATTACAGCATGAAGGAAAATGGGTTATTGCTGTATAAGAACAGATTGTGTGTACCAGATATACCAGAAATAAAAATTTGGATATTAAATGAGATGCATAAAAGTCATTGTTCTGGTCATCCAGGTTATCAAAAGACCATTACTATGCTAAGGAAAGAATATTATTGGCCTAGAATGAAGGATGACGTAGCAGAGTACATAGCTAAATGTTTGGATTGTCAAAAAGTGAAGGTTGAACACCAACATCCTGCTGGATTGTTGCAACCATTACCTATACTGAGTTGGAAATGGGAAGTGATAAGTATATAATTTATTACTGGATTACCTAAAAATCAGAAACAAAATGAATCTATCATGGTGGTAGTAGATAAACTCAACAAAGCAGCACATTTTATACCCATGAAGACTACTCATAAAGCTCCAAACATTGCAGAAATCTTTATGAAACAGATTTTTCGACTACATGGGATACCAAAGGTGATAATTTCAGATCATGACTCTAAGTTTACCAGAAACATTTGGAGGTCACTGTTTAAGGGGTTGAATACAACATTAAATTTCAGCACAGCATTTCATCCACAAATGGATGGATAGATAGAAAGGGTAAATTAAGTTTTGGAAGACTTACTGAGAATGTATGTTAAGGATCATCCTGGTAAGTGGGAAGACTACTTACACTTAACAGAATTTGGATATAATAACTATTATCATGCATCATCCAAACATAGTTCTTTTGAAATTTTTTATGGTAGGAAATGTGATACACTTGTTTCATGGAATGATCTAGTAAATAGAGTTGTTTTAGGACCTGAATTATTGCAGGAGTTAGAACTAAATGTGAAATAGGTACAAGGAAATTTAAAAGCTTCCCAAGATAGGCAAAAGAGTCAAGCAGACTTAAAAAGGACTCATAAAGAGTTCTAGGTTGGTGAGCATGTATTCCTCAAGGTAAGACTGAAAAAGAGTTCATTGAAATTGGAGAGCTGTGCCAAGTTGACACCCAAGTATTGTGGTCCTTTTGAAATATTGTCCAAGGTTGGACCAGTGGCATACCAACTGGCTTTGCCACCAAATTTAAAAATAGATAATGTTTTTCATATATCATTTTTAAAGAAGTACGTACATGATGCTACTCATATTGTAAACTGGAATGATGTACAGGTGGGAAAAGATGGAGATTTTCAGGTGGAACTGGACTGTATCCTCGAAACGAGGGAAACTCTGCTCCGGAATTGCACCATTGGACAAGTGAAGGTGCAATGGAAGCACCTTATCCCAAAAGAGGCAACCTGGGAGTTGGAGAGTAGTATCCATGAACCATACCCAACTATACTTCAGGAACACTCAAGGAGTGGTTAACCAACATCGAGGACGATGTTAACACTTAAGGGGGGGTGTATGTCACCTACCCAAATTTTGAAAATAATATTTTATTTGCAAAAATACTTTATGTTAAATTTTAATTTCAAAGTTTTGAAATTATCACCAATTTTGGTCAAGAATGAATGTAATTACTGAATTATTATTATTTAATAAATTAAAGTAGGAGACAAACACCCAAGGGAACTGTTAAATGAGTGTTCACTGACCCACTAGGAGGAATGGAAGCTGTTGGAAGGTATGGGACAGATGGCAACAATTGCACCACACCACTAACTTTTGGTTATGGGACAAATACCCCTAAAAATGTGGCATTATCCCCCAGGTGGTGGCAGTGGGTAGGAAGCTCATTTAATGACCAAGTAACAACTGAAAAGGCCTAGGCAGCCTACATACGGCAAATTTGAATTGAGCAGGAAGCTCTTACATAATATTTTCTGTAGAAATATTTCCTCATGTGCATCAGGTGATCACTAAGAGATTTGAATAGGGAGGCAAGTTGTGGGTGCAATCATAAGTCTGCATACTATTTTGCTAAGAAGAACCAGAGGTGCTGGTGAAGGTCTTTTGGACTGTTAGTTCTTGAAGACTCGATAGTTAGTGCTACTGCAAGTGGAGATCCTAAATTCCTAAGTTTCTTCCTCCTAGTGGTTCAGTGAATAGGCTCGGGGGTCCTAAGGCATGTACTTGACCATCTTCAGGAATTGGTTGGGTGGAATTGTCTTCTTGGGCTGTTTGTTTCCCTACAGATTTATCCAAGTTTTACAGTTTTCTACTTTATCTTAGTTAATAGTTCTGTAAATAGTAAAATTAGTAATCTATGTTCTCCTGTTTGGAAGAAGAATTTATTTCTGATTTGGTTTAAAGTCTAAATGTTAAGTTTAAGTTATGATGTGGATTGATAAATCAATCTCTACATTTTTCCACATGTTGTTTTATGCATCGTACTCTAGTGTAGAGAAGTAAATTAAATATAGATGAAAAGATAGGCAGACTGCCATTGAATCGATAGATAAGTACAGTGATTGAGTTGTGTTTCGTTTTCTATCATATAGCTAATAACAGTAATAATTATTGTATAGTATCTAATATATTATAGAATATCCCATTGTTTCAAGAAAGACAAGTATTGATTATTTCCTGTACAGATACATTGTATTTATTTTTCTTATCTCTACTATGTACATAGGAAGTAGATGGAATTCAAATTTCCATACATCATGTCTGCATTATAAATATTATTGCTGCAAATAAATAAATGTGTTAACTAGGAACATAAGTTACAAATTACAGTCAATACACATTTCACACACACACTGTGGTTTTCTTCACAAATTTACTGTTAGAATATTTTTTTTATTAGTGTTTCTGTATGATCGGAACTGTAAACAAAAGAAATGTAAAACCTACATTGTTTACACTTATCGTTTTACATTACAAACCGTATGTATTATTCAATCTGAATGCCATATTTTCTATTATATTACAAACTGCAAATAGTACTAAAAACATAGAATTGTATCAACTGTAAAACCCTAGATCATATCTTTTTAGGTTTTCATTATCATTATCAACAGTAACATAAAACACAAATTACATCCACATTTAAATTATAGTACAAACCCTAGCTACAACATAAGGGCTATTATGGAGTTACATGTAAATAATATCTTTCATTTTCGAAGACAAGACTAGAATCTAGGTGTCGCCCTGTTCGTTTCCTTTTTCAAACAAAAACCATTTCATCATTCGCAACATACAGAGTTTAGTCATCTACAGGAATGCATTTAAATTTTGCTTAGCTCGACAATCACGTCTACCTTCAGTACTTAAAACATATAACACAAACGAATAACACAAAAAGAAATAACATATTTTCATTGTCGAGAAGAAAAGTATTGTATCCACAGTAGACGAGCCTCGGCTCTACTTCTTACTCCACATACCATAAACCAACAGGTGTTTTTCAAAGTTTTAAACCATTACAAGATTCCAACTTCAAGAAGGAGAAATCAATGTTCTCAGAAACAAAAATTACAATATGTTTCCAAACGAAATCACATAAGGTTTTTTCCCAAACTTAAACATTTTAAAGCGAGTTCAAAAACTCTCAGCATTCACGAGTTAAACATTCAAACTAATCCTTGTGACATACAAACAAACTAGGGTCACATCCCTGTACATTCATCACTTAAATACAAAAGGTTCTTCAAATATTTTCGACTGACAGACAATGCCGAAGCATGGCGAAAACCTGGTTACTCATCTATTCAAAACCACATCAACCAAAGTTGAAAGGCACCTACGAGGGTTTGAGACCAAGAGCTTACCGGGAATGGAGGCATGTCAACCTTTACCAAACCCTTTTCAAAGTCGCCATTCGAACCCTGCAAACTAGCATAACAATTGCCGAGAGTTAAACAAATTGTTTAATATAAGATGTAAGACAAATTTCAATAAAAGAACCACTGACTTTTCGAAAATGTTTACTTTTTTCTTAGTAATCATGCTCTATGCATTTTCCAGTAAATGAAGAGCTCCTTGCTGTAGACGAGACCAGGATACTCTCATTCTTCTTTGTAGAGAAGTGATTTCCCACTCAAGACGAAAGCTGTAAACTATCACATTCAACAACATTTCAAACAAGAGATCCAACATTATAGCATAACGCCATTAGAGTAGGAAAGAACGTGCAACTTAAATCTAACCAACAGGTCATGGAGTCGAAACCTTTTCACAATTTTCGGTTAAACCCTAAAATTCAGTAGCCTGTCGGCCTCACTACTCGAAACGCAGATGACACAATGAAAATACATTATTTCACTATCAATCAACACCACAACGAACACTAGTGTTACATCCAACGACACAAATTCATCACAATCAACGTTCATGGGTGTGCTAGCGAGGTTGCATTGGGCCGAAGAACCCTTGCATTTATTTCTCTATCACTTCACATGCACGGCCATGCCACCTTAGCTCACGTTGGATCATTTTACATCCAGCTTGGAGGAGTTTCAAACTTACAACCATTACCCAGAGGCTTTTGTAATCACCATTACGTTGTATTTGCACTACGTGGATTATGAACAATCCTTATCACGAGGACTTTGGGTTGAGTTTTTAATGCAGGATGGAGATACTATCTCCATGCCAGCTCGAGGCACATGCCAATTTTAAATACCCGTCAACTCGTCCATTCTGTCAACATTAATACATGTCAGTACCATTTATATCGACGATATAGTTCCAAATTGATATTCACAAATTTAAAAACATTATTGTTATATTGTATAGTAGTTATTAGTTCTAAGTTATGTTCGCAATTTCGATATATTATTTGGATATTAATGCTTTATATAGTCACGTATTAAAGTTCCAATTTCATGTGAGTTCAATATTGTGAACATTTATATATATTGTGAATAGTTTAAAAATGTCAAATTATTGCTTAGGATAGTAATCCATAAGAATTATATTGCTAACATGATAATCATAGTTCTCATTCCTTTTTTTTGTTTTTTATATTTGAAAGATAAGAGTTTGCATTTCTTTAAATTTCAAACAAATCCAATGTTTGGATAATAGCATAAAAACCATGCTAATACTATGTATTCATACCCTAATTTCTCAATACAATGCAATTGATGGCTAGCGATACAATTACTACCATAGTATTGTACAAGTATTATTTACTTTAAGACGACGACCAAGCCAAACTATAGCAATGTCATGGGTTTACGAGAACAAACTTAAATAGCATGTAGACTTTCTAGATGTCATTATTTTCAACATTGGTAAAAGGTAATACAATGTCAAAAAACTAGGAAGCAGCACTAAACTGTCATACCTGTAGATACTTTGTCTTCACAAAAAGAATTCACAACATTTTATTATCCGACGTTGAATTGAATTATATACGTATTGTTAAACTATACAGTGATTGAAGTTCTTACCTGTCGTCTACACATAGAACATTTCAAATGCTTTAGCGTTGCAGCTAAGTAAACTCCAGGGTACCTCGTAGGACACCCTTGGACATCAAGAAAGCAAACTGTCAATATCATCTCAAAAGAAAAGTATCGGATTATTTTTCTAACCTGTCAATGCATTTATTACAATAATCATGTTTATTAAAAGTGTGTTAAGTAGTCGTTATCAGAATATTGTTAACTCAGAAAATTAAATTATGTTAGTACCAAACGATTTTTTAATCATTGCTGTTGTAATCAAATATTTATTATTTTCCCCAACCATATTTATCTTATTTAATGTCGTTTTCAAAAGTTTTAAAATTTTATGAAAATTCAGGATGTTACAAGGGAAATGTTGTGTTGTTCAAGAAGTTTGGTCATTTGATCTATCTTCTTCTTCATGCAAGATATCAATGGATGGTTTCCTTTCTTGCAATAGGAACACTTGGTCTTCTCAAACTATTTTTCTTATCATTCTTGGAGATGGAGGATCCTTATGATGGATTAGGATTCTCATATGGTTTGGATTCAACTTGCTTACTGTCCCTTCCTTTCTTCCTTCCTTTACCATTCACACTTTTTCACTCCCCTGCCACAAGAGCTTGATTTTTGGAGGCTTGCAAGGCACCCATATAAATCATTTTGTCTTGTTCTTGGATGAGGGATTCAATGAATTCATATAAAGAAGGAATTTTTCAGTTGGGGATTGACAATCTCCTAGAATGGAAGGTAGAAACAAATATTGAAAATTCAGGACCAATCTTTCTTAGAATGGAGAGAACCATTTGCTCATCCTTCTTCTCAATGCCACATTGTTTGCACCATAACCAAGGACTTGAACTTTGAAAAGAACTACTGTATAGTTTCAAAATTGCTGCCCGTTGAAGAGCAATTAATTCGTTCTCCAAAATGTGGCCTCTCATCTCATATTGCTTTCCAAAGAGAGACTAAAGATTCAACCAAACCTCTCTTGGTGTCTTCAATCCATCAAGGTGGAAGATAAAATATCTGGAGATGTGAATACACATGAAACAAAAAGCTTCATCTAATATGTTCAGCTGCTTGGCCTTCTCAACAGCTTCCTCAGGTTTAGCATCCTTTCCCATTGTGACCCTGTACAAACTCTTGTTACGCAATACCATCTGCATATCATCCCTCCAATCAAATCAATTGAAGGGTGTAAGCATTCTTGGAGACAAGGGATAATTTGAATTCTCCATGTGAAACTACTGGAGCGAATACAAACTGAAACTGCTGCTACTGTTGCACTAAAAACATTTCAAAATCCTACAAAAAAATCTCGATTATGGAGATAAACCAGTTACTGAATCTACTAAGAAATTCTTTAGGACAATAGGCACTTTTATGCAGATCCTTTACACCTAGCTAGACTCCAAAGTATTTCTCCACTGGATTCAATGCAATAGCACCAGGATTTGCCATGGAAATCCAAAGGATTCTTGTGCACTAATGAAAGAAGATGCTCAACCTAAGATCTCACAAGCTCTGATACCATGTGAAATTCACAATAGATCACAGAGCTTGAGAATACCTCACAAAGAAATAATTAGAATAAAAGATGAATTACAGTGAAAATTGCAGTGAAATGAACAATAAAATTCATCATGCATTGGAGCTCAGATGTGCACAAAAGAATGTGTCATTATCAATTAATTAGTATAGTTCACAGAATATAATACAATGGAGAGAATTTTATTATCTAAGGCAAATTTGAATCCCAATCATTCTACCTAGTCTAGAAAAGGAAATATCACCACTGGAGTGCTCCGGAGCTACCAAAGTCAACTGAGACTCATTGAATTGAATCTACTGTTACTCAACTAACCAAGAAGGGTGCATTAGTGGGTTTGGCATGAGAAATAGGATAAAGAGGGTGCATTAGATTACAATTAGTTTCAATCGGAGCTCAAACCCCCCAGTAGAGTCAGGAACTCAGGTGTAACTCAGTTGGATTGAACAAGATCACCGAGTTAGCTCCTAAAATGTAGGGAACTGTCTTTGGTGGTCCTAAAATCATACATGCAGGGCGAATCAAGTGGCTAATGGGTCCTATTTGACATCTTCACACCAGTAGGGGGATAACAACATCATCAAGTACTGAGAAAAGGTAAATAATGCTAAGGTGGAAAAGGATGGAGTATTAATTATACTAACATGGTGGATAATCAATTTTTTCTATACACATCATAGGGCTAAATATGCTTCTCCCCTTTCTTCCATAACTGAATCTAAGTAAAATAATATATTTTCACAAGATTATTATTGTTGGTTGTTGAGAATTTAATCTCAAAAAGGTGTGACCACCATTTCGTATAATTTACCAATATTAAGTATTAATTTATTGTTGGTAGGACAAATTAACCATGTTAAAAAAACAATTGAATTATGGCTAGATCAGTTTATTGTGAAATATGTAAACAACAATTGGGAAATTATTACTAAATGGTTTCTTGAACCCAAATGTAGAGTATACCAATTCCATGATATTCCCAAGAGATATTCTAGACAAAATGCACTCATATCTCATACAAAATACCATAGAATATTTTGATATGAACGACTCAAAGGTATCAATTTTCATGATTAAAATTGATGGTGAAACATATAATAGTTATTTTACTATCTAAATGTGTTCCCCTTTATGGATTATATGAAGGGTTTTCGCTTAGTAAGAACCACCAATATGCCTTTTAAATACTGAAATAAATGAAAGTGAAGACTTAGCTAAAATTTATCCATAGTGATCTATGCTCTCTTAGAAACCATTACTAGAAAATTTGAGAATTTGTTTTAACATTAATTGATGATTTTTCTAGGTAAATGTGGGTATATTTATTGAATAATAAGAGCCATGTATTTCAAAAGTTAAATGAATTTATGACATTTGATAAAAACAAATAAAGTTGACCTGTGATATTTTTAAGATAAGACAATTGTGGAGATTATGTGAGAAGAATGTTTGAAAATTATCTCTCGCAACATGGAATCTCTTGGTAGATATTTGTACTAGAAAAACATTAATGGAATGGAGTTGTAGAAAGAAAAAAAATGGACATTGGTCAAAATGGCATGATGTTTTCTTCAAGCAAAAAATTTGTTGACTAGCTTCTGGGAAGAGTTTGTTTACTATGCAAACTGCATGTTGAATCTGACTTCAACTAAAGCTATATGTGATATGAATCACATTGAAAAATGAACTAGAAGGAAACCTTAAGTTGGTCACCTTAGAATGTTTGATTTATTGCATGGGTGCCCATATTAGACAATCGCAAGAATAAATTGGATGTAAAGAGTCATGGTTTCATCATGATGGGATACACTAAAGATTCAAAGGATTCTAATTCATTTGACCCACTCAAACAAGAAACCATTAATAACAGTGATGTTATCTTTTTATGAAAATACCCCAGGTATTAAATTTTGAATTCCTCTTCTAGATTGATGAAAATTGATCCTTTTTAAATTCTAATAGAAGCATGATTGAATAAATACTATATTGGATCATCAAGTGGAAAATTGACTCATATTCTCACTTCAACTTTTATTAAGTCATCAAATACCAAAATCAAATACTAGTCTTGGAACCCTTGAGTAGTATTCCATTGAATTGGTTGATACAATAACCTATTCATTGTACAATAGTTATCTACCTCAATGAGATGCTAAGACCATTGAATTTGTCAAAGCTAATGCATGAGGTAGCAATGAGTCATGGAAGACTAAAAGCCACAAACAATGTTGTAGTATTTCTCTAGAAACATACATGCATACATACATACATACATACATACATCCATACATGAATGCATACATACATATATATATATATATATATATATATATATATATATATATATATATTGTTGGAATCAATTTAATACTAAGAGGAGGGGTGAATCGGTATTAGCATAGTTATGAACAAGTTTTAACTTATTTAACATATTATTTTGAACTTATTCTTGATCTTCAATTATGCATCCATCATAAATAAACATTCATCCACATATGCATCAAAATAAAGAACACATAACACAGAATTTTCACATGGAAATGGAAACAAGAGAAAACCACATAATACTCTATTCTAATGAAAAGATTACATTGGAGGAAGCACCAAATTCCTATGTTTACCAGCACCGACTGGAAGGAGGCACTTACCCACTGGTTTTACAGGGACTGACCTAAAGGAAGCACCAAATCCCTGTTTTCTACAACACCAATTGGAAGGAGGCTATGAGCCCATATTCCTTGCCCCGTCCTACTTCCCATATATACAAAATAAGATGTTTCCTTCCTGAGCTTCCAACATGCACACAATTCTGATCTTCTGATGTATTTTCCGCTATGCACAACTTCTATATGCAGTTGTATTACTGTCCCTTCCCTACATACATCACTTGACTTCTCAGTCCACTCAACACTACACTTTTTCTGGTGACTCTCTTCATATACTGTGTGCTTCTTCAAATTATCCTGCATTCTGCTCCAAGGTTCACTATGTCGTTCTGCTTCTGTACAAATGCAGTCACCAACTAATACTGTGATTCAATTGATAACTTGTTTTTATGAGATTGCGCATTGGTATTAGATGGAACTGCGCACTTACTAATATGTGTCCATTCGCTTTAAGTGCCATAATATTTCAAAAAATTTGCAACGTACTATGCATCATATGATTCATTCTTTTTTTTGGTGCACTTGTCTTAGATCATATTCATCATGATGTGCATACTAGATTCTTCTACTATTATGTTGCCGCACATCTGATGGAATTCTCTACTTCGTACACTTTACTTCAACCTTTATGCATCAATTGAACTTCTACGCATCTTCTTATATACTTCAATTATGTCTCTATGCTTCTTTCTTAAAACATCTATGACTGTCTACGTGATGTCTGTAGTATGGTCATGTAATCCTCATGCTCTTGTGCATCCTATGCATTCTTCCTTTTTGTCTTTGTGTAACCATCACAGAGCTACATCATCTCTCTACGCATCATTAGCTATATCATTCTTCTGCTTGAGCACACTTGGCTCCTTGCTAGATCATACTGTTTTGTACCTCGAGGCCTTGATGCCCCGAATATAAATATGTATTTTCCACTTAGAATCTTTTCATCCTTGCCATCAAGCATACTTCGAATCTCCAACTTGATTTCCTATTTATACATGTCCTACGTGGATTGTATGTACACAAGCGGAGTGTGTCTTTCCTTCTTTCATGCTTCACAGATTGTACTTTTTCCACATGTCATGTTTTGTGCTATTGATGTGTCCTTTTGTGGGTTATGCGCATACATGGTCCTCGACTTGGTGGGACTTTCACCCTTGTTGTACCATCACTTGTGGTTCTTGCACACTTGATGTTTCAATGCTTTTTGGAACTTGCGAAAACTTGATCTTCGACTTAATGGGACTTTCATCCTGGCGGTACCATCACTTGTGAGCCTTGTTCACTTTCGGTGTCATTGGATGTGTAATTTGGGCATATGTTGACTTCAACCACTACACCGTTCTTGGAACTTGTTTGTGCTTAAACAACTGAAATATTTTTTTGATCGGTGATGACTTGTGCACTTTGCATAATTTTTCAACCATATCCTATTCCATTCTACTTGCACACTTCGCTTGACTTTCTTGCGCACTCTAGAATCTTCTCTATACTTGCTTACTCACACTGGACTTTGTCCCCTGTATTCTTTGGCTTGCTTGCACATTTTTTAAACTTCTGCCCAACCAACACTTTATCTTGTTCCTTGAAGGACTATGACTGGATAGACTTGTGACCTGCTCAAGTACATGTGCCTTATGTACTTGTTTAAACTGGATATGCATGATTTACCCCTAAACACACTTCTTCAAACTGGATGAAAATTCTAGATATTCTTCTTCATATCAGCATCCATATCCTTCACCACCTTGCTTGCGCATATACTTATTCAATGTGGATTTTCCATACTTATTCAAATCGAGATGGGAATACTAAATCCACTTGTCTTCAATTTACATCAATGAATCAAACTGAATTAGTTGACATTCTCTTTGACATTAGTTGACATCAATGACAACCAAAGTTCAACAATCTCCCCCTTCGGCATTGATGTCAACACATTATGAAGCTATGAATAATCATCTTCTTGAACTTGTATGTTTCATCTGTACTTGTCGTAGTAATCCCCCTATGCAGATGGTCCCCCTAAGTTCTTTTCTAGTTTGAACTTTTGACATATGCGCATTTTGTTGCTAGTGCTTCTTATGCTTTCTGTTACCTCAACGCAGATCGCATGCTTTATGATTATTTGCACTATATTGTTGCATTCTTCATGGTTAGCTTCATATTCTTCATATTCATGCTTCTTCTCTGTATCCTCTTCATGCCAATTCTCCAATTATTTTCTTTGTTATTTTTCTCACGTCATTACTATCTCATGTTGCTACTCAACTTCTAGATGTTTCTTCTCAGCTGCACTACTTCTCAGCTTCATGCTGTTTCTGTTCAACTGCATTCAGCTTCATGCTTTTCTCCCCCTTTGACATCAATGGAAAAGAGGTGCTATTACTTGCACAATTATTGGTTATTCTTTCTTTTGTTATCCGCTGACCTTTACCTATCTGTTCATAGGGATAACTCTCCCTATCTTCATGCGCCACCATTATTTTGTTGAATTCCTGCATATTATCTTTGATTGCTTTCTCTGTATAGGTTCTATATTACTTATGTATCTTGATCTCATGTTCCTGTCACAAGCATTCATCAATATTTTTGCATTGACTCATTCAATCATTAATTTGTCCCATCTGTGCAGTGCCAAAATCAATCCTTTACTAGTTTTGAACTTTCTTTTCCATCGAATTACTTTTTGCGCGTGATTTTTTCATCTATCGCATCTACTATGCTGCCACCAAGACTGGTTGCATTTAATGTTGTCACATCCCTTTCCATGACAACCATATATTTGACATGTTTTTCATATATCAGCCAGCTCGACATCTTCAAAATATTTAGGGGCGAAATTTCACCAATGTTTTTTTGGGGTTTTTTTTTCAAAAAATAAATTTGCTCGGTCATTTTTAGTCTCTAATATCACCTATATTTACATAAACTAACTTTTTTTATTATAATATTCATCAAAATTTACAATTTTTAGTATTAAATTTTATGTTTCATATTTAATATTCTCCTACCTATCTATATATATGTTTTTTTTGTTCCAAAATAATTGCCTAGAATACTAAACTTATGTATACTATTATAATACTTAAAAAATACCCTGCTCGACATTAAAGTAGATATGACACTCAGTTCGCGTGGCAATAGTGACATGTCGCATCTGTACTCGAGCCTTTTGGGGCAACATCATTCATCTCATGGAGAAATGAATATGATTTTTTCTTTTTGTACTAATTTTCGAGATCATTAATTCCATCATTTAGTTTTGTAAACTCCACCAACTTATTTGAATCATGCAGTATTGAAAGAACATCTCTTCGAATTAACTCCATGCGTGTGAACAACATCAATTAAATTCCATAAGAACTCATTCAAGGATGCATGGTGCATCGCCTTTGGCTCTCTTATTGTTCCGCGTCACATTACTTCCTAGTTTTTCATTTTTCGTTCTTTCCGATGGCTTCCTTTTACTAAAGAATGAATAGTTCCCTTTAGAGTGTGCGGCTAGATGTTCAGTCACAGCAATACGAATTTGCAAACCTGAGAGTTGATATGGGAGTCTAGAAAAACCAGATGGAGGAAACAGAGTTCCAACGTCAATATGCTCAACCACAGGTGAATTATGCCCATGCTGAACAAATGACTCATTTGACTCGACGGGTTAAATTTTTAGAGTGCCAACAACAACAGATTCTGGATGAAATTTCCTCACTTCGGTCTCAACATTCTGAATTTCCATTGTCTGCAACATTACAACTTCTTCCCGTGTGCCCTTCCTATGAATGTACTGTTCTCATACCGATAGACTTGCATCTTCGAATCGCACACCAGTCGAGCTTGCAAATTGACCTCAAATTGCGGTTGTAGAAAAATTCTGCAATTCTCAATTTTTTCATCTTCACTTGTTTTCTTGTACACACCTTTTTGGCCTCAACATCGATTCCCTTCTGATATTTATATTGTAGAAGACTCATGCAATTTTGTAATCACACTTTTTACGCAGACTCATGTCTATCTTTTAGCAATGTTTGAACATTTTCTTTATTTAGTTATGTGCAAGATTTTTCCCTTTTTGTGCCATAAACCATAACAATGCAACTAACCATTCTTCACTGTATCATATGCAAGCACTTTTATCTATTAATCATAAAATTGAATATATGCACACAGTTTTTACTTTGACTGAAACACTACAACAATTTTACTCAACACACAACTTTCTGCAATCTTGATAATTAATGCAACAGACACCTTCAAACCCTACCTTCACTAACATGCTCCTTGAAGTCTAAGATGCATCGTGTTTGAATTCAAGGGTTTCACCTAATCTTCTTAAGATCAGTAGGAGGAACAACAATTGCTTGATATTTTGGATGGACTTGGATTGTGTGCTTCTTCTGCGCACTTCTGAGGATATTTCCTTACCCAAGTTTTCTTGTGTGCACTTCCATCTTGATTCTGTACTACAGAATTTTTACTATGATTCCCTGGAATGTGATTTCCTTTTCACAATAAGTATTTATCCGAAGTTTACTACTATTCGACAGTACACAGGATTATGTCCAAAAGTATCACATCCATAGCATCTCAAAGTTTGACAATATTTTGTAACATGACCAAAGTGGCACACTTCATCCTATTGATCCTTCTTTGGTTAGTATATTGGAAAGAATTGTACGTGTTGAAGGAACAGCCATACCTGGAACACTTAACATGATTTCGAAAATTTTATCTGTCGTAGACCTTCTTTGATGCCTTTTCATAATGAAGACCCGATTTGTCTCCAAGTGTTCTCTGATCATTCAGTATTTTTTTCAGACTTGATGTGTTATATTTGAACTTGTTCTTGACTTTATCTTCAACACTAGTCTTATTTCTCTCTGAATGTGCGCAAATCACTGGGGGATCTTGGACTTGTTTCTTTCCCTTCATCTCAACCGACTTGTCTTCTAACTAAGATATCTCTTTGCTCTTCTCCTTAAGTTGACTTGTCATCATCCTATTTATCTATGCTAATTCTTCCAAAGAAAATTTTAGTGCAACTTTCCCTTCTTCAAGTACTTTGACCTTGTCTTGTGTGAAAAATAGTTTTTTCTCATAGTTGATCACTTTTTCACAAACCTTTGCATCAAAGGACACTTGAAATAGATTGTACTATTCTTCATACTTCGACTGCTGCTCCTACAATAATTTACTCTTCTTTCTTGACTTCCTCAATTCATCCAGGGCACTTATCAATTCCTCTTCCTAGTCAACATCTGCAACATATTTTTCTTCTTTAGATTGATTATATGTCTTAACTTTTTCAACTAGATTTGGAGGTGTTTTGAACGAACCACTAAAGAAGTATTTATCTAGTGATCCCGTTTTTCTTTGTGCAACTAGAGTATTCTTCGAACTATTCTTCTTATTTTCATAACTTCTTTGTTCCACAAAGACCATGAAAAGTAACTCTGTTGGTTCTTCGTCCCAGCCACTTCCTTCAGATACATTGATGTCTTCCTCAGTGTATAGAATTTTCTTCTATTTTGGAATCCTCCTTTTATTTTCAAGTTTGTGCTTAGTGTGCATGTGACAACCCCGAAATACATCAAATGCAAAAAAATTTAAATTTTTTTCTACTCTAACAAAACTAATGTTTTGTATAACTCCTTTGACATGGATACCATACTTTTAAACCATACATAAATTAAACATTTCATAATAATAAAATATTAACATAAACATGTAGATAACAATGCTACATGTAGCTACGAAGTAGATGATGCTACCATGAGTCGCATGTTGTATTTATTAGATAATTGCTATTATCAAAATAATTATAGTTTGCATTCCTTACTCATCTCAATACCTATTTGATTCTATTCATAATTGAACTATTATTCTTATCCACCTTTTTGAACTACAATCTCCTATGGAAAAGGCTATAGTCTAACAATACTACACTTGTTTCTTTTTTTCACTTGTCACCTTCCATACCAAGAACCATATATTACGGTAGCCATTATACAAGTAATACATAATATAGTTGTGATATTAGTATATAATTGTATAATTACGTTACAAGGCCAAAGGTTTAATTTTTAATTTCTTTTACACACACAGACATATATTTTGTGTGGTTCATGTAACACTCTCTTTTTTCTGTACCCATTTATGTCCATGGTAACTTCCCCAGTGTCAGGAGAAATAGGAAGGGTGGTTATTTGGCTAGTAGAGCTCTTGAAGAGCTCAGTGGCTCACTTAAGATCAAGTGTCACTAGCAGGAATTGAGCGTGGGTGGAGCGAATAAAAATCCGATAACTCCACCACTCAGGCTAAACCCAATTTACCTATATATATATATATAGATATATCGAAACCTTCCTCTTTGTTTTAATATTTATTTACCATATTCTTCTACATTGATATACCATCCAAAATAACTAATATAATTTAAACCTTCCAAACTATCCTTTTAAATGGGTCTAATTTTTGTTTTCTTATAAGCAATTATTTGATATTATGACCACATAATATATATGTTAAAATAAAAAAATGGATATTAATTCTTACTCGAAAACCAACGTGTAACTTAATTTCTTCAGCGTATACTAATACCTTTCTATAATTCAAAACTTCAAGGATTTCAACTCTTATATTACAATGAACATATATATATATACAAGAATTGATTAAAGAAATTACAACTATAAATTATAAACGGTGATATGTCAAGGGACGGGGTAACGATTGTCTTATAAGACATTAAATTGGAGTCCAAGGGACGCCACATGTCTCACCATAACAGTCTCAAGGAGCGAGTATCTCAAGACTTAGGCGGATAAATTCTCTCAACTCAAGTGTAAAACCAAGTTCGACCTGCTTAACCTAACTGACAGTTCAATGAATGAACTGCTACTGGGCTGGTCGAGTAAAGGGAAGATCCATCTACCACTTAACGCTAAGAAACGAATTACCGAGACATGTCAACCTATGGACTCGAGGGTTAAGCAAAGAAGGGGGGGATGATACACCGATTCCCTTCATGACTTTCACGAGCGAATTAAGGGATATGGGAAATCATATGAGGGCTGTTACACATGGAAACATTTTATTACAACAGCCAACAAAAATTTAAACAGATTCAGTGCACCCAATACTTTGATCAACAAGCAGTCAAATAAAAGAGCAGGAATTGATTAAAAACATCACACGTATTTTTATATGTTCACTGACTGTCATGCCGAGCGATTTGAACAAGAAAGGAACAACGAAGACAAAAGTGATTGGTTTGACCATACATGCAATATGCATTCGTTATGCCGAAGATAAGGCGTGTTCCTGTGATTTCTGAGTTGTTATAACTTGGTTTAAAAAAATATCTTAATTAATTCCCTTCATAGTTTGACAGTGATCACACCCTGGGATCGATATGAATCGAATTTAAATATTTAACAACTCTTGGTGTAGAATCATACAAAGAAAAGTACACAGGAAGCATTTACAACAAGGGTGTCGAGGTACAGGACATAACAGTATAAAAAACCGAGCTCAGAATATTTTGAGAGTAGGAATGGGTCGATAAAAATCGCCCAACCTCACCATACAATCGATAACATGTATATATATATAAGTAAAAAATAAACATAACGATAGGTGTTCGGCATGTGTCGATCCTGTCATGTCCCTTCCCTAGTGGCCTTGGTCAAGACTTGGGTCCTCCCATCTCTACGAGGTCTAATAGAATTAATTAATAAGGAATAATTAATGGGGATAAATTTTGAGGCACAAGTACCATAGTTATTAACTAATTATTAATATGTAGAGTTTTGAATTATTTTTATAATAAATGCATCATCATTACTAATTAATTTTGTGGAGAGAATTGATGATTACATGGATAGGAAGGTGCATAGGGTCAAGGTGGACCTCACTTGCCTAAGTGGAAAAACTCAGAAAATCAATGAGTTAGCTAAAGGAAAGATGGTAGCAAGAGAAAGTGGAAACTTTCAAAAGAAAGAAGAAAAACAGGAAAAAGCACAAAGTAGGAAAGTAAAAAGAAGGAAAGTACATAAAGCAGTCACTTGGAAAAGCAATCAACACTCAGGAAATCTAAGGTAAGGCGCACTTGCCAATTTCAGTGAGGAGACAGAAAACACGAAAGTTTGAAAAGAAAGCACTTTCTATTTCTCTCAAGGAATGCACCCTCCCTCTCTCACACATGTGGGTGACTTGGAGATGAAATTACCTCATCTATAAGAGAATGCTTCCAACTCCCATTCACATTTTTTGGTTAATTATTTTTGTCAATGAGAGCTCTTTCTACTCAACTATTGAGAAATTTGCCTCAACCCTGTTCTTGGGGGATGGGCCCCAAGGGTTTTGATGTTCCATCAATTTATTGATCAGATCCATAGATTTGGATTACTGATCATCAGATCCATATCAGTCCATTGTTGAATATTCATAAGCATCCAGAGAGTATTCTATAGTTCCAATGCCATTGGAGCTAGTTTTGGAGGAGATCACTCAGTAGAAGGAAGCCAACAATGAATGCGCCTAGGACACTTCAGGAATACCAGTGTGCCCTTCATATAAGATATTAGACCTGTTTATAGCAATATATAAGATTCATATCATATTTACATTCATTTATCTACCTCTTACTCTCATTCTCTCTCAGTGTGTAATATTTTCCTAGCCTTGGAGGCTCTTTGTAATTCTGAATGTAATGAGATATCAAATATGTATTCTAGAATTCATATTTCAACCTATTACTATTAATGGACATTTATCAGAATCATTTAATGCTTCATAACAGAATTTAGTAAGCCTTTAAGGTAGTTTGAGAACAAGGACTGCAAGAATAGCTCAGTGAGCAATTTTAATTAACTAGTTTTTCCATATTTACTGCAAATATTTATTTGAGCATCAATTTTAATATCTGTAAGTTGTGTGAATCTCTTAATTCAGCAAACAAGCCATTCCATCCCATCCCCTCAGTTTTTGGAAGCATATAACACTGTTTGGAGGAGTCTGTAAACCTCCTAGTTGAGCAATCCTTAGTAGCGCCCTTGACTAGTTTGCCTCCAAATCAATCTGTAACCTCCAAAAATCACATGAAATATGATACAATATATTTTAGTATGTTTAATGACTGATATAACCCCTAATTCCATCCAGAATAAACTCCCAGTCTAGTATGGATATGCTGGCAGCCGAGGAAGCTTCGAAGTAGGAAACATACTTGTCTGTTGTTGAAAAGTAAAAGGATCTAGTATCTGGTGAATAGGACTTACTGTTTGTCCCTAACTTACCTTGCTTATGCACATTCATCATACAAAAACCAGATTTAAAGTCCATTCCTATCATCCTTGACCAGTGAACTGGTAGTCAGCATTAACAGCCTGCACACCATAAAAAAATTGTTAAAAATTACATGTTAAAATTCAAATTAATTTGGGGGTTTGGATTTAATATTTTGGCCTATTCTTGGATGGGATATTATAGTAGTAACAGAGCATGGTCATATTAAACTTCTCTTTAATTTGGTTATGAGTCCTAATAGAATACCATTCCGCAAAGGAAAGAACCCCGAAGAACCTTTTGTAGAAGAAGAGGTAGAATCTACTAGAGGGAGAATACAAGGGGAAAAGAACATGTCTGAGTTAGATGAGAAGGAAGAGTTCAAAAATTTTGTGCAAAGTATGTTAAAGAGGTTGCATGACATATCTCAGAACATCATTCAATCTGGGAAAGACACCAGAGAATTCTTAGCTAAGCAGCTAGGACATAAAGATGTAGAAGGGAGCAACAGTGGCTCTCAGAATAAGGAAAGGAATATTCCTAGTGGATTTCTCTTTTCAAAGACTAGGCCTCATAATAGGACTAATGAATTCAAAGAAGAATTCAAGGATCATCCTGGCACTCCTGGCACACCATGCCCAATTTCCTTTATGAACACAACGAGGATCCTAAAGTTCCAACTAAATCAGTTGCTTCATGGGAGGATCGGTATGTAGAATACGAGACTCTGAGTGAAGAGTGCAGAAGGGCATTGCATTTCAAGGATTTATGTGAATCCCAGTATAAAATAATCTAAGAGGCGGTCATAGGCATCCAACACATAATTATGAGCTGAGGAATTCAATTTGTAAGATCCAATTACACTTCTTTGATGGGTTCTCAAAGTGTACTGCTAGCTCCTGGGTGCATAATCTAGACACCTATTTCCAGCTAAATACAATGGATAAAAGGGATTCCATTATAATGGAAAATTTGCATTTGCAAGGTGAGGCTAATGACTGGTGGTTCCATGGCATGAGGAATTTGGGCCCTGATCAAGAGACTTCCTATGCATAATTCACTAAGAGACTAATGGAGAGATTCGATAGAAGAGACCCTGAAATCTCCTTTAGGCAATTGGAACATGTTAAGAAAACTGAAACTCATGAAGCCAACACCTCAGAGTTCCAAAAGATGGAAGTAATGGTCACCGAAATATCTAAATTCCTCTTGATCCTCCTGTTCACAAAAGGATTAGCAAAACCATTGAAAGGGTTGGTTAAAGCCTACCGACCAACTACATTACAAGAAGCAGTGAGTAGAACAAGGGATCTGCAAGATGCAATCCCAAGAACCAAATATCCACCAAAGGCCACCATTCAGAAATGTGGCTACCGCAAACAAGAAGGAATACTCATACAAATATTGAGATGAGTTAATAAGAAGGAAAAAGTTCTGTTTTTCTTGCCAAGAACCTTGGGTTCCGGGGCACAAATGTGCTAAGGAGAAATCCCACTACATTGAAGGTTTTTCAGAAAGTGATGAGGAAGATATTGGAGTAGAAGAACCAGCATAAGAGGGGTATGACACAATAGGAGAAGAGAAACCCCCGCAACCATAATACAAAATTGCAGTTTTAAGTGGAGTTCCATGCTACCACACCATAAGATTCAAAGGGGTTGTGCAAGGCAAAAAGGTATCAGTTTTGGTCGATGGGGGTGCCACCCATACCTTTATTGATGCAGCCATGGTAGAGAGTATAAAATTACAAATAGAAAAGTTTGGAGGTTTCCCGGTTATTATTCCTGGAAACAACACTATGCAGTGTGACCAGTGGATTCCAAAACTGCAATTGACTATTGGAGACCATACTATGAGTGATAGTTTTTACATTGTCGATGTGGATGATACCAATATGGTGATGGGAGTGCAATGTATGTACTCCATGGGTGAGCAGTTGGTAAATTACCAAGTACCCTAGATATGCTTCAAAGATACTAAAGGAAAACAAGTAATTTTGAGAGGTGTCAACACCTACCCAAAACAAGTAATTTTTGCACATAGTATGAGGTCAGTCTTGAGGCATGGTGATATTGAGGGGGATGCTGATTTTTTATCACCACTCAAGGGACTTACATTGATGTATCAAATCATCCGGAAGATATCCAAATATTTATCCACAAACACAAGAAAGTGTTTGAAGATATGCCACATGGAAGGCCTCCTGACAGGCGTACTGATCATTGGATTGAGCTGGAACACGGTAGTTTTCCTATCAAAATCCATCCGTACAAATACCCCAAGAGATTCAAGCATGAGATTGAGAAAAGAATCAAAGATCTGCTTGAGATGGGGTTCATAAGGCCAAACTCAAGTCCCTTTGCTTCATCGATGGTTCTAGTTAAAAAGAAGGATGGAACAATGTGCATGTGCATTGATAATAGGGATTTGAACAAGAAGACTATCAAGAACAGATATCCTATACTAAGGATTGATGAACTGATGGATGAGCTGCATGGAGCCAAATATTTTTCTAAGATTGATCTTAGTTCTGGATACCACCAAATCAGAATGAAAATTGAAGACATTCAGAAAACTGCTTTCCGGTGCCATTATGGGCATTCTGAGTTCCTTGTCATGCCTTTTGGCTTATCCAATGCACCAACAACTTTCCAATCTTGCATGAACATAATTTTCAGTAATAATCTACGTAAGTATGTCCTTGTATTTTTTGATGATATTTTGATGTAGAATCGGACATGGGAAGAGCACTTGCACCATTTGGACAATGTCTTAACACTCCTTGCAGAACAATCTTTTTATGCTAAATTGTCAAAGTGTGAGTTTGGTTTGGAAGAACTCCTTTAACTTGGTCACATCATTGGGAAAGGAGTCAAAGTACATATGGAAAATATCAAAGACATCCTTGAATGGCCAAGTCCAAAGAACATAACAACCATAAGGGTCTTCATTGGTTTGTACACCTACTACATAAAATTTGTAAAAGGATTTTCTAAGCTCACCTCCCCCTTGACAAATCTCACCAAGAAGGGTGCTTTCTACTTGTCAGATGAGGCTGAAAAATATTTTAACAGAATGAAGGAAGTCATGAGTAGCTGCCCAATACTTGCACTTCCTGATTTCATTCAACCTTTCATTTTGGAGTGTGATGGCTCAGGTGAAGGCATTGGAGCAGTGTTAATGTAGAATATGCATCCTATTGCTTATGAGAGCGGAAAATTGAAGCCATATGAGAACCATTATTCAATATATGATAAAGAGATGTTGTCCATCATGCATGCCTTGGCCAAATTCAAACAGTATCTAGTGGGAGGCAAATTCATAATCAAGACTGATCACAACAGCTTGAAGTATTTCTTGATGTAAAAAAGAGATGAATGACAAATAACAGAAATGGGTAAGTAAAATTAAGTCTTATGACTTTGACATAGAATATAAAAAGGGTAAGTTGAATGTGGTGGCTGATGCCCTCTCTAGGAAACCTTCTTTTTCTTTGCTACGAGTTCCCACTGATTGGAAAGTTCAACTAGCTAGAGAATATTCAAAAATTCAGTTTGCTTGTGATGTATTGGATACAATGATTCAGGATGATTCCTACCAAGTCATCAATGATATTATTTATTACAAGAACATAATTTTTCTAACACCTAGATCCAAGTTAAAAGAACAGATTTCGGTGGATTCCCACAATGCACCAGTAGCAGGCCATCCTAGATTTATGAAAAGTTACCAGAAGGTGAGATAGAGGTTCACTTGGAAGGGCCTCAAAGATTATGTGTTAAGGCATGTAAGGGAGTGAACTGCATGTCAATAGAATAAGGTGGATCACACTCATCCTGCTGGTCTCCTTCAACCCCTTCCAATTCCATAACAGAAATGGGAAAGTGTGTCCATGGATTTCATCGCAGGACTACCAAAATATCACGGTAAGGATAGAATATTTGTAGTAGTTGATAGATTTACTAATTTTTCTCACTTTTTTCTATCACATCAACTATTTCATCCAGTCAAGTAGCTGCATTATTTTTTAAAGATATATTCAGACTGCATGGTTTGCCAAAGATTATAATTAGTGATCGAGATAGAAAATTTACTAGTGCTTTCTGGAAAACTCTTTTTGAGTTGGATGGAACTAGTTTGAATCTCAGCACAAGCTAGCACCCTCAGAATGATGGCCAAACTAAGAGGGTAAATCAGTGCCTGGAAGGTTATCTCATAAATTATGTTACTGGGTAGCAGAAAGAATGGGTCAACTGGCTACATTTGGGAGAATTCTACTATAATACCACATTTCATATGTTCATCAGAATGACCCCATTCAAAGCTTTGTATGGATATGAATCTCCTACTTTTGCAGATCTGATTTTTGGAGATTGTATAGCACAAAAAGAAAAGTATTGGCTATAAGAAATCCAAGACATCCTCAAGGAACTCAAGGAAAACTTGCAGGTTGCACAGAACCAATAGAAGGTGAATGCAGATAAGAAGAGAACAGATCGAACCTTCAAAGAAGGAGACTTGGTTTACTTAAGGTTGCATCCCTACAGGAAATCTAATTTGAAATCGAAGGGGGCTGAGAAATTGTTACCAAGGTTTTATGGGCCTTACAAGGTCACAAGGAAGGTGGGTGAAGTTGCTTATGAATTAGATCAGCCATCTGGAAGCAAGATATGCAATGTTTTCCATGTGTCATGCTTGCAGAAAGAATTTTTCCAACAGGTGACTCTTTCAGAAGTATTGCCTCCTCTTGGTGATGAAGGACACCTGGTCTTGGAACAAAAAGATATTTTGAAGGTTAGAGAGAGGAATTTGAAGAGCAATATCATTAAAGAATATTTAGTGCAATGGGAGTTTCCTAGTGAAGATGCAACCTGGGAAGATGAAAAGATTTTGCAACATCCTTGTTTGAAACTGCTTGAGGAAAAGTAGTCTTGGGGAGGGAGGACTGTCATGTCCCTTCCCTAGTGGCCTTGGTCAAGACTTGGATCCTTCCATCCCTAGGGGTTCTAAGAGAATTAATTAATAAGGAATAATTATTGGGGATAAATTTTGAGGCACAAATACCATAGTTATTAATTAATTATTAATATGCAGAGTTTTGAATTATTTTTATAATAAATGCATCATCATTACTAATTAATTTTATGGAGATAATTGATGATGACATGGCTAGGAAGGAGCATAGGTTCAATGTGGAACTCACTTGCCTAAGTGGAAAAGCTTAGAAAATCAAGGAGTTAGCTAAAGGAAAGATGGCAGCAAGAGAAAGTGGAAATTGTCAAAAACAAGAAGAAAAACAAGAAAAAGCACAAAGCAGGAAAGTAAAAAGAAGGAAAGTACAAAAATTAGTCAGTTGGAAAAGCAACAAACACTCAAAAAAGCTAAAGCAAGGCGCACTTTCCAATTTCAATGAGGAGACACAAAAATAGGAAAGTTTGTAAAGAAAGCACTTTCTATTTCACTCAAGGAATGTGCCCTCCCTCTGTCACATGTGTGGGTGACATGGAGATGAAGTTACCTCATCTATAAAAGAATGCTTCCAACTCCCATTCACATTTTTTGGTTAATTATTTTTTTCAATGAGAGCTCTTTCTACTGAACTGTTTAGAGATGTGCCTCAACCCTGTTCTTAGGAGATGAGCCCCAAGGACTTTGATGTTCCAGCCAGTTATTGATCAGATCCATAGCTTTGGATTATTGATATTGAGATACATATAAGTCCATTGTTGAATATTAATAAGCATCCAAAGAGTATTCTACAGTTCCAGTTCCATTGGAGCTAGTCTTGGAGGAGATCACCCAGTAGAAGGAAGCCAATAGTGAATGTGCCCAAGACACTTTAGGAATACCAGTGTGCCATTCATATCATTTATCAGACCTGTTGAAATTATTATATCATATTTAAATTGATTTCTCTACCTCTTAAACTCATTCTCTTTCAGTGTGTAAGATTTTCCTATCCTTGGAGACTCTTTCTAATTCTAAATGTAATGAGATATCAAATATGTATTATGGACTTCATATGTCGACCTGTTATTGTTAATGGAAATTTATCATAATCATTTAATGCCTTAGAACATAATTTAGTATGCCTTTAAGGCAATTTGAGAACAAGTAATGCAAGACTAGCTCAATGATCAATTTTAATTAACTAGTTTTTCCATATTTACTACAAATATTTATCTGAGCATCGGTTTTAATATATGTAAGATGTGTGAGTCTCTTAATATAGTATAAAATCCATTCCATCCCATTCCTTGATTTTTTGGAAGCATCTAACACTGTTTGGAGGAGTCTGTAAACCTCCTAGTTGAGCAATCCTTAGTATCGCCCTTGACTACTTTGCCTCCAAATCCACCTATAAACTCCCAAACTCACATGAACTCTACTCCAATATATTTTATTGATTTTAATGACTGATATAACCCCTAATTCCATCCAAAATAAACTCCCCTTCTAGTATGCATATGCTGGAATCCCAAGAAGCTTCGAAGTAGGAAGCATACTTATCTGTTGTTGAAAAGTAAAAGGCTACAGTACTTGGTGCATAGGAGTTACTATTTGTCCCTGAATTACCTTGATGTTGCACATTCCTTATACAGAAACTAGAATCAAAGTTCATTCCCTCCATCCTTGACCAGTGAACCAGTAGTCAACCTTAACACCCTGCACACCATAAAAAAATTGTTAAAAATTACTAGTTAAAATTATGATCAATTTGGGAGTTTGGAGCTAATATTGTGGCATATTCATGGCTGGGATATTACAAATCCCTGGGAATATCACCCAGCCCCACCATAAATTCATGCCAACAGAGAGATTATATATGACAACGATAGATAATAGTGCCCAGTCAACCCACACTCAGAATAATCTTTAGAGATCTGAGTTCTAGGATAAGAGAATAAACAAATATACATCGACTCTATAAAAAGAATCCCAGAGATATTAATAAATTTCAGAATGGTTACTTGAACAAATTTATACTTAAAAACCTTACATCTATTGGGTTCGCAGATATATTCCTTTATAAGCCACGATGATATTTCCTATCGCTACAGAAAGAGATGAATCTAACATAGACAATGAACGATAATGAACCAAAATAAAAAAAATCGATTCCATGCAGAAGTAAAAATTCTTGCATGAATACGCACAAGACTCAGAAAACAATACTTATTAAGCGTACAAAATTTTCGATATCCACAAAATAAAAATAGGTTCAAATATAACAACAATCCATTTTATATAAAAAGAATGACTGGATTTCCATTTACCCAAATTGAATAAACATGAGTCCCATTCGATGCAATATTTTTTGGAATTAACCGAATCATAATTCTTTCCTATATAAGTCGCAAACATACATTTCCTCCATACACATGGATACATATCTATGCAATTTTAAATAATTAGATCTCAATAATAATTCCATACAATCAACCCAAACCAGCAAATCTACTTGTTCCATTAGCATTGTTCATATATTCACACAAATAAACATATACTTACTTGGATTAATGTGAATGACAACTTGGAGAATCGGCTCCTCCCAACCATAGAAGTGAGCAGCACAACCACTAGCTTGACTCTACCCCCGAGCTAGATCACCACCATGCACATTAGAAACAAAAGCAAAGCTTCCACGTGGCTCTCTCTCTCAAAGTCCGTAACAAGCTCAGTGATGGACTTATGAAAGAGAGAAACACTCAACACATGCACTCACAACATAATTTCTCCATGCACAACATGGCATCACATGCTATTTCAGTGCACCAATATATATAGATTTTGTCGAGGTCTAGTGCCATCCCAATCAAATCTCAACCAATCCTTAAATCCATATGATTTAGGATCTTGGCTGGTAGTTTAGCTTTTAGATTGGATTTGAATGGTAAAAATATTCCTTGTTTGTTGTACACATGTTCTTTGTGCCATGGTGGTGTCTCGTCATTTAACTGAATTCTCCAAGTGTCTTTTTATTTTATAAATAATAAAATAATAATTTGTTCTGCAAAGTGTCACTCACATCTGTTGTGGGTATTTTTGAGTTTTACATAACTCTTACAAAAATAATTGGTTTTGAAATATTTTTCACAAAAATAAATAAATAATAATGTCTTGGGGGTCTCACATTTCTCTCCCCATTATTCTTAACACCGTCCTTAGTGTTCTTTTATTCCTATCTCTCTTGCTCATTCTGGAACATGGAGGGACATGCCTCTCACATTTTATCCTCCATTTCCCATGTTGCATCTTTAGGGATGAAATGCTTCCATTCCAATTTTATTTAAACGATGGATCGATTCCGTAGCATATGTTCCTTCCTGTCTAGGATGTGAAAATGTTCATTCTGGAACTTGCCCTCAGGTTCTACCTAAATCATATTCCAATCAATTACATGAGTAGCAGCATGCACATATTTTTTTAACAAGGAAACATGAAATACATTGTGCAATTTATAGTAGGAGGAAGTGCAAGCTGATAGGATACTGGTCCTATCTTAGATAACACCTTGAAAGGACCACAATACCTGGGCACTAGCTTGGAGCACCTTCGCAAGCTCAAGGAGCTCTTCTTTGGTTTTACCTTTAGATACAGACGATCTCCAATGTTGAACTCTCTTGGATTTATTTTTAAATCTACATAACTATTCGGCTGATCCTGGGAAACTTTTAAGTTTTGTTGCACTCCCTTCACCATTTGTTCCATCTCGTTTAACATGTCAATTCCTAGAAAAATACTATCAATAGGGTTATCCCAAGACACATAAGTGTAGCATTTTTCAACTATACAATACTTCAAATGGACTCATTTTTAATGAAGCTTGAAACCCATTATTAGAAGCGAATTCTACTAAACGTAAATAGTCTTCCCATTTACCTGGTTTATCCATTACATACATTCGCAACATATCTTCTAACACTTGGTTAGTTCTTTCAGTTTTCCCATCCATATGAGGATGATAAGTATTACTAAAATTCATCTATGTATCCAAACCTTTAAACAAAGACTTCCAAAAATGACTTGTAAATTTTGATCTCTATAAAAAATCACAACTTTTGGAATACCATGCCAACGGAAAATTTCTTTCATAAAAATATCAGCTATGTTAATTTCTTTAAAGGTAGATTTCACAGGTATGAAGTGTGCATCTTTACTTAACATATCAAAAACTACCAGTATTGAGTCATGTTAATTTATTTTAGGTAACCGCATTATAAATTCCATGCTTATTATCTCTCATTTTCATTCTGGAATAGGAAAGGGTTGAAGTAACCCAACATGATGTTGATGTTCTGTTTTTACTTGTTGACATTCAATGCATCTAGCTAGGTAATTTGTAGCATCATTCTTCATGTTAGGCCAATAATAGTTTTTTCTTAACTTTGTTATCATATTTTGATATCCCGAATGTCTGAAATATGGTTTCTGATGTAACTCAATAACCATTAATTGCTTAACTTCTTCAGAATTAGGTATATATTATCTATTTTTATAAATCAATAAATCCTTTGAGCTTATAGAGTAAACTAAGGATTCATTTTTATTAACATATTTTTCCAATTGTTCTTTAATTTTTAAGTATTTTTCATCATTTTTAGCTGCAGATCTTTTATTAAATCTTTAAGATTCATCTTATAACTGCTAAAAGAAGCTAAACAGTGTGGAGTGGCATTCCTACTCAGAGAGTTTGCCACTTTGTTCTCTTTGACTTTAATGTGTTCAATTTCAAAATCATACTTGCTCAAGAAGGATAACCACCTTGATTGGAGAGCATTTAAACTTTGTTGGTCAAATAAATATTTTAAGCTTATGTTATCAAACATTAAAGTAAATTTTCTTCCAGTTAAGTAATGTCTCCACATTGTTAAGGCATGTATTATAGTAGCTAATTCCAAGTCATGTGTTCCATAGTTACGTTCATGTTCTTGAATTTTTCTTGACTCATAGCTTATTACGTAATCCTCTTGTAGTAACATGCCACCTATGTAGGGACCCCCATTTCGGGTTCCCCAAAAAGACTTCCACAGAGTTTGAACATATAAGCATAATTAATTTTAGAACTTCCAGTACGATTTTTCAGAAGAAGATATAGAGTCCATAGATCTAGTTCTATCTATTACAGTACATGAATGTCAATAAATAAAACTACATACCCAGATGCATTCGTTTAATAACAAGAGTTAGCAAAATAAATAAACTAAATACTTCAAACCTATTTTTGACGGTTGATCTAGCGAATCGATCGAGTCCTCGAAGTGGTTTCCGCACGATCCAATCCAATTTCCTAATGAAGTACCGAGTGACCCCTCGATTGACCTCCATACAGTATCAGGGTTACTCTCCTTCACCCTGAACCCCCGAGCTAATGGGGTCTTAAGAACACACAAGCTAGCCTCCTGAAAGGATCTCCCAATCCCCATTCCGGCTAATCCCAACTCCAAGGATCATAACATAATCCGAGATTATGATGACCATACAACATTAGGGAGAAACAGATCCCTTTCTCTCCTCCTCCTCCCTCATTGTATAGAAAAATCCTATGTGCCATGTGTCTGTCCATTCACATATTTAATTTTTAATTTCCATTATTCTCAAATACATGTGTCTCAATGTCTTCAATGTGCACCTAACTCCCTAAATGAGTGGGAGTTAAGTGTAGGAGATTTCTACTCTTTTGTTTCTCAAATAGTTTACTAGAAATCTTTTTAGTAAAAATAAAAATAAAAAGATTTGTTATTTTTATTTAATTGATAATGTAATTTATAAAAGACAGATGTTTCTTATATTAAATAACATCTAATATAAATATTCTCTTTAGCTCTTTTTATCTTTTACTAGAATATTCTCACTTGAAGTTAACTCCTATTACTATTCAAATCTAAGAGAACTTTCAGAGGAATTTCTAGTTTTTAGTTCTTATTCTATTCCTTCAGTAGAGTAGATAAATAAAATAGTTTAGACTAAACTAAAAGTTTTATTTTTAAACAAAAGAATAATGAATAAATTTTTCTGGTATTTGTCTTCTTAATTTAAAGTCACCTGAATTTATTTTTGATGAGTTTTCGATTTCTTTATTTTAAATAACAATTATCTTTCTCTTTTCTAGGTGCCTCTTCAGTGAGCCCTTCTGACAGTTTCATTTCTTCCTTCTTATGGGGAGTACTACGTAGCGACCGGGAACCGCTACCGTGATCTCTCAACTACACTCCTTGGAGACTAAGGGATGTTGAGGGATAAGGCTCTCCTTATTGCGCACCCCTCAACTCATCATACGCGACCAAATCGTTATGGCGTTGCCCGTACGGCATACGCTTTCCCGGGTGAGCTGAAACAGCTTCACCCATGCATGAGTTGCTAATCCAGGGTCGACAGTCAGTCGTTGTACACCTATGTGTTCTTTCCGTTCTTACGACCCCTAAAATTCCATTGTGGATCAGTCGGTATATCGTCTTACCTGCCACTACACACACTCAAGTGCACATTAGTAGCACTGCACTATATAATATATTTACATCATTCACTCTAGTATCTCAGTCAGTCGAGCATACAAATTATTCATCATTTATCATCATTTCTCAGTCAGTCGAGCATTCATCATTTTCATCATTCATCATCATTTCTCAATCAGTCGAGCATTCATCTATCATTCATCTAATCATTTCTATCTCAATCAATCAAGCATATCTAGCATTCAATAATTCCATCTCAATCAGTCGAGCATATCTAACATTCAGTCATTCTATGTCAATCAGTCGAGCATATCTAACATTCAGTCATTCTATCTCAATCATTTGAACATATCTAACATTCAGTCATTCTATCTCAATAACTCAAGCATAACTAACATTAAATCATTCTATCTTAATTAGTCGACCATATCTAACATTCATCAATCTCGTTATTGAATTGTTTCATCATACATCATAATATACTTCATTCATTCTCTAATCGTTAAGCAAACATCATAATCACCCTCATAATTTCATTTCCATAATTCAACCTAAATACGATATTCATCATAAGATTTCCCATGTGTTTAATCAATCAGCCAAATCACAATGATCTAAAATCATCATTAAATCCATCATTATAAACATATACGTTTATGACATACATCGCTAGTCAGTCGCCAATTTTATTCTTAATCATCATGTACACAGTCATTTATCTCGGTTTCTTTAACTGGGTCACTTACCCATTAGTGTTATCAACATTGATAGTCATAGCGAGTTTGGGGGGGCATTACATACATCCCCTCTTATTAAAAATTCATCCTGAAGTTAAGTTTTGTTCTTGTAATTTCGACGCTAGGCTTTACTTTATGTCATTCTATTCTATTTTTCTCTAGCAGCCATTGCCATAGCACAAAGGGTTCTAATCATTAGTTTCTATATCATTTAGAATGGTTCCAATACTTCTTTAGGGCTTAATCGTATCTTTGCGTAATACAAATACAGTAATTCCTTCATAACTATCAATACCAAATTAGATTTTCTATACCTTCTAGTCATCTATGAAGGTTTACAATGTCCAAATTATCTACAAGCTGCATTGCGTCATTAGCCACCCAGTAGTTTATCAAAACATAACAAATCCGAGCAAGGATTTAAATATACTTGGTTATCCTCCCTCCAAGACAAGAAGGTACACATCATAAAATATGCAGTAAGATATAATCACGGTTTTAACATATCATGAGAGACCCTCAAATTACCTGAAATCCAAATTCCATAAGATTGCTTCCAAATCCCCAAATGTTGGTTCTCAATTCGATAGGATTTCCAAGGTCAGAACTTAAGAGCTTAGTCGAACATATTAAAATTTATCTCTTAGTCCTTTCATCTGTTTAATTACTCGAGGTTAACGATATTATCACATCCATACCTCATTTCATCATTCATGTTGTCCTATGACTTCTTCGTCAGACTTTACAAGTCTCATCTTAGGTGTCAATGTAGTCTCATCGAGTCTTAAGGTCTAGTCGTCCTTTCTTATATGTTTCGTCATATCATGAGGTTAATCTTATTGCATTCAGTTCATTGTGTTAATCATATCATGCTTCGTTTTACTATAATTTTCTTCATTTGAACCTTTCGGCGGAATTTCCTAATTGAGAATTCTTCTTTTACTGATGTTCCGATCACGTCGAGTTTGTACTCTTTCATTCTTTTTGACAACCTTGTCATTTTAGAAAATTAGTTTCGTTGGGATCAACTCCTCATGCTAGTAATATTGATATCTTGGTTTCTAATTTCTAATTTAATTTCACCCCTTCGACAATCTTTCAAATTCTCATCATTGAGAGCATCTCGGTGTTTTGTCAAATTTTTATTTTTTATTTTTTATTCTTATTTTTTTAATTTTTTTTAAAATTTTGTTTAGAACACACTCATCTTGTTTACCTTTTGTCATGTAATAAATAGGTACATTAACATTTACAATTACACTTAATCAACATGTTAACCTTGACAAAATAATTAATATCATGAATCAGGGATGCATTCGAGCTTTCATAAATGTAGTGATTCCATTTGATTGAATCATCTAACACAAAATTTATACATTGGTTAATCCCTAAGCATAAGGGGAGAAATTAATCCATGATGATTATAACATATACAATGAAGCTCTATATTTTCAAGGTAATATATGTCCTACTAGCTTCCCAACCCTTAGTAGTTGTTGTTATGCCAAGTTGGAAGTATATCTTCATAATATTTCCACCTAAATAAACTTCTATGGACATCCTTTGATTGATCACAGTAGTCATAACATTGCCACATTTATCTTTCACATCTGGAACAAGTAAGTGTTCTAGTTATCATGTAATTGTTTAGGTTTTGTTCAATCCTTCAGAGCGTATAAGTAACATAATCCAGCTCTATAAATTATACACTTACCTATAACAAGTAGTGCATTTCTTACAATTTATTATCATACGTACTTCTTTTTGGATAATTCAATTTATACATAATCTAAAGTTTTTAATTCATCTCCGGAAGAATTATTACTAAGAGAATATGAATTCCTAATGTAGTTAACATTAACAAACAACAATACCTAACATCACATTTAAGGATTCTTTCAATCTCATATAAGTGTAACCACAATAAAATGCAACAATCATAAATTCGATGCATTAATTATTTTCAAGCATAAGGCGAGTATCTTATTAACTCTTGTAATCCTCCTCATCAAGTGTTGGTTTAAATTTTAAATTTAAGTCATCAATATGGAGAAGAAAAAAAAAAAAAAACTCTTCTAATATTTTTCTATAGAAGTCTCCCAACCACATAATAAAATGGCTATCTAAATATGGAAATACCTCTTTCCATAGTTAATATCACATTGTAAATGTCACACCCATTTCCATCTATCCTACAAGTGTGGACTAACAAAAACAAGAAGACCAAGCATAATCTTTTAGTTTCATGGTAATCAAGGCTCATTGTTTATATACCCACACACACATAAATATAGTTAATTAATGTGTCAAGATAATATCAATCCCTTAAGCTCCATTCCTTGAACTAACTCACAATATTTCAAAGCATAATGTATTTGTCCCCAGTCTATTCCTATCATATGGTCTTTATCAAATAAATTCCTTTTAATTAAACATTCAAAGATAAAGGGAACATGGATTTCCTAACAAACGTTGGTAGTATGATCATTTATATATTTACTTTTATAGCCTTCAACTTTACTTCATACCATGTGTCCATACATTCATACTCTATGGATTAAAGTGTGACATCAAAATCAACGATCCATGTATCCAAACTCATACATCTCTTAAATTTTGAATGTTAATGTAACCATAGTTCTAAATAAGAGGTTTATTGGTTGTGGGCTAGTTGCAATTGAATTTACTACCATCATTCCACTTTACATTAATGGTGGTATTCGGCGAGCTGCATTAAGAATAATGACTCGAACAAGAAAAGTACACTTGGCACCTATCTCAAACATAACAGATATCAACTAGTGTTGATCCAGTTTATCAGCGAAGGACAGAGTAGCAAGCACATTGGAAACCATAATGACGGGAAATCAAGCATTCACGTAGAGGATGGGATCTTTAAGGTGAGGCTCCTTACTCTTTGACGCAATCGGTTAGGGTCGATTTTCCCAGAGGAAGTCTCGAAGCGTGTTTTAGCTACACAAATGGTTACAGAGATTTGCGGATGGATTCCGCATGACATGGTTGACAGTCTAGAAATGGCTATGGTCTCTCTAGTAAGGCTGGGCCGATCCTCAGAACTCGACATTCTCAAATCTGGGCTGGATCATGCTAGAGAAAAAAAAAAAAAAATTCTACACTCATTATCAGATGTGAACTTAATCGGATTCCATTATATGACTACTAGGTGTCCATTGACTATCACGGATATCACTATCGAGTAACCAAACATGGATTTAGAGGTGGCTTGAACCTAAGTAAACCCATATCAAACTGGGTCCGAATGTCTGCATAGACTTCCAAAATGGGCTAAGTATTGAAGGATTTGGAGTGATGACTACAACCAGTCCTTCAAGATCTTGAAAGCAAAAGTCTATGCATTGATATTATTTCGCACACACATGATAAAGTTATCGAAGAAATCGATCCTTAAATACCAATGTAAACATACGAAGTAAATCCAATTCGATCTTTAGTAAATTAAAACAAAACACAGACTCATCAATTAATTTGATCGATCTTTCTTCAAAGTTTTAATAATGAAAACATTGTTGCATAAAATAGATCTAACCTTGATCTTCAGATATGGAAATCCAGACACATAAGGAGTTACGATTCGATCTTTCTTTTAGAATAAAAACATAGAGACAGAAAATTAACCTAATTCGATTCTCAGATAATCTAGATACATAAATAGTTCCGACTCTATCCTTCTTTAAAATAAAATCATAGAGACATGAATGGATCTAATTCGATCTTCAAAAATGGGAGTCTAGAAATGTAAATAGTTCTGGTTCATGACAGTGTAGATTATATATATATGATAATGAAATGCCAAGACAATGTGAAACAGAGTGTCAAATATGCAGGGTTTAAAATTTAATGTGATCCCAATACTGAGATCAAACCCCTCTTATGTGCTAGATGTTCCATGATCCATTCACAAAGATCCCCATCGAGGTTTTGTCAAGCAGCAGAGGAGCACAATGATCGTCCCCTTCAAATGAGAGGGATGTCAAGCATTAATAAATGTGCAGAGAACTCTATACATATATTCGGGTTCATCGAGCAAATTGAAAGTGCAATTATAATGAGAAAAGCATAACTCTAAAAAGTAACAATAAAATAGAAATAAAGAGAGGTTGCAAGCATTTAATACGATCGAAGAGTTGCAGATTGATTATCCGAAAATTTGATCTTGAGCATTTTAACCGATCACTGATAATACATGTCAGATAGATGATCAAATTAATTAAACTGATCAACAAAATTCACATGCAAGAAGTCGATCTGGTAAATGAAATTTATCTCTGAAATTTCTTGATAGAAAAAAAAAATCGATCTTGATCATTAAGCCAATCATTGAAATTATAATGCAAAAACTTAAATCAGAAGAAATCGATCAGAAAGTAGGGTAAAACTGAATCTCGTTTAAAATACCCATCAACCCGAGCCAAGAAAACTTAATGCTGAACAGAAAAAGTGAAAGCCGATCCGAAAAAGAACACACAGAAACTTCAAGTATGCCCAGATACATCATTACTGCTCACGATTAGGTTTTTCACATCACAGATTTATTATAAACTACTATCATGATTTTCTAATTCATCAAGGGCATAGTTAGAACACAAACATAAATTCTAGAAGACCGATTAACCATTTCAATTAAACTCGCTGTCTAATCAATTATGACTAGAACTTTTATAAAATTATTCGATTACGGTAAAAGAAATTCTTTCTTATCCAATCATAATGCAACAGGGTAGCCAAGATCATTACAGAGTCGAGATCGAGATCTTATTCTGAACATTAACACTTTAAGGAACAAAGAGATGAGTCGAGTATCGATCTGGTCACTGAAATTAAATGGTGAAAGGATCAATTTGGATAAATTAGATTGAACTCTATAATTGAAGTGCATAGTCGATCTGGTTATCTTTAAAACTAATCTCATAAAATATAAACTATAAATCGATCTGTGCAATAAAACTAAGTCTGTAATCAATTACAAAATTGAACCGAGCAACCCAATGTGAGGCTTAAATGGAATGAACAATGTCAGTTTTGGAGAGTGCCGAATTCGCTTACCTAGTGTGCATAATTTCCCACGGAGGCTAAGGAGTTGCCAGAAGCCTGAATACGGTGTATGCATGGCAATGCTTATACCAACAGGCTTCGTATGCCGACACCACCGACCTTTAAATAGGGGAGGCTTACATGCTGACGAAATCGGAAGCTAGACTTAGGTATTCTAATGAATTTAAACTCAGGGATTGATCCAATTCATGAGTGCAGAGTACAGTAAATCTTTTTTTTTAAACAAAATAAAGGAAAAGGTAATCACAGAAGTCAAAATAGCAACATGCATCTAGTTACGACCAGAGCGTAGATTTTTAATTCAGTTAATTAAATAAGAAGCTTGAAGTGATTCGATCAGAGTATGAATGTCATCCCAGGTCAACAGAGATAGATGCAAGCAGGGTAGAACGTTTGAATCAAATAAATCTGTCTATGCAAATTGTAATTTATATTTATTTATCAAAACAGGGGAAGATAATATCTATTCAAATCGACAGTTTAATCCAAATCCCTAAATATTTTTTAACACCAACAACAGTAATAAAAATATCTCAGTACATAGGACTTACATCTCCAGAATTTACTTAAACACATAATTTATTCATTTCAATTTCATGAATTTCCTACTTTAGGATAGAAATAGTAAAACAATTGGGTAGATAAAACCTATATGAGTAGTCGCTCGAACCGTTTATGTAGTTCCAAGTAGATCACAGCTACAATTCCTCCGTATATCCTCACGAGCCACCAATGGATACCTCAGTTAGCCTCCCTACCACTCTGGAAGTACTCTTCTTCTTTCTAGACCCCCGAGCAAATCGATGCCCTCAAGGCTCAACCGGCTCTAATACCAAATGTATGGACCCCCATTTTGGGTTCCCCAAAAAGACTTCCACGGAATTTGAACATATAAGTATAATTAATTTCAGAAATTCCTGTACGATTTTTCGGAAGAAGATATAGAGGCCACAGATCTAGTTCTATCTATTGCAGTACATGAATGTCAATAAATAAAACTACATACCAAGATGCATTCATTTAATAACAAGAGTTAACAAAATAAATAAACTAAATACTTCAAACTGTTTTCGACGGTTGATCCAGCGAATCGATGGAGTCCTCGAAGTGGTTTCCGCACGATCCAATCCAATTTCCTTATGAATTATTGAGTGACCCCTCAGTTGACCTCCCTACCATATCAGGTTTACTCTCCTTCACCCCGAACCCCTGAGCTACTGGGGTTGTAAGAACACACAAGCTAGCCTCCCGAAAGGATCTCCCAATCCCCGTTCCGGCTAATCCCAACTCCAAGGATCATAACATAATCCGAGATTATGATGACCATCCAGCATTAGGGAGCAAGAGATCCCTTTCTCTCCTTCTCCTCCCTCATTATATAGCAAAATCCTGTGTGCCATGTGTCTGTTCCATGCACATATTTAATTTTTAATTTCCATTATTCTCAAATACATGTGTCTCAATGTCTTCAATGTGCACCTAATTCCCTAAATGAGTGGGAGTTAAGTGTAGGAGAGTTCTACTCCTCTTTTGTTTCTCAAATAGTTTACTAAAAACCTTTTTATTAAAAATAAAAATAAAAAGATTTGTTATTTTTATTTAATTGATAATGTAATTTATAAAAGACAAATGTTTCTTTTATTAAATAACATCTAATATAAATATTCTCTTTAGTTGTTTTTATCTTTTACTAGAATATTCTCACTTGAAGTTAACTCCTATTACTATTCAAATCTAAGATAACTTTCATAGGAATTTCTAGTTTTTAGTTCTTATTCTATTCCTTCAGTAGAGTAGATAAATAAAATAGTTTAGACTAAACTAAAAGTTTTATTTTTAAACAAAAGAATAATGAATAAATTTTTCTGGTATTTGTCTTCTTAATTTAAAGTCACCTGAATTTACTTTTGATGAGTTTTCGATTTCTTTATTTTAAATAACAATTATCTTTCTCTTGTGCAGGTGCCTCTTCAGCGAGCCCTTCTGACAGTTTCATTTCTTATTTCTTATGGGGAGTATTGCATAGCGACTGGGAACCATTACCGTGATATCTCAACTATGATCCTTGGAGACGAAGGGATGTTGAGGGATAAGGATCTCCTTATTGCACGCCCTTCAACTCATCGTACACGACCAAATCATTATGGCCTTGCCCGTACGGCATACTCTTTCCCGGGTGAGATGAAACTGCTTCACCCATGCGTGAATTGCTAATCCATGGTCGACAGTCAGTCATAGTACCCCTATGTGTTCTTTCCGTTCTTACGACCCCTAAAATTCCATTATGGGTCAGTCGGTATATCGTCTTACCTGCCACTGCACACACTCAAGCGCATATTAGTAGTGCTGCACTATATAAGATATTTACATCATTCATTCTAGTATCTCAGTCAGTCGAGCATACAAATTATTCATCATTTATCATCATTTCTCAGTCAGTTAAGCATTCATCATTTTCATTATAAATCATTTTCATCATTCATCATCATTTCCCAATCAGTCGAGCATTCATCTATCTTTCATCTAATCATTTCTATCTCAATCAATAAAGCATATCTAGCATTCAGTCATTCAATCTCAATTAGTCGAGCATATCTAACATTCAGTCATTCTATCTCAATCAGTCGAGCATATCTAACATTCAGTCATTCTATCTCAATCAGTCGAACATATCTAACATTCAGTCATTCTATCTCAATCAGTCGAGCATATCTAACATTCAATCATTCTATCTTAATCAGTCGACCATATCTAACACTCATCAATCTCATTATTGAATCGTTTCATCATACATCATAATATACTTCATTCATTCTCTAATCGTTAAGCAAACATCATAATCACCCTCATAATTTCATTTCCATAATTCATCCTAAATACGATATTCATTATAAGATTTCCCATGTGTTTAAGCAATCAACCAAATCACAATTATCCAAAATCATCATTAAATCCATCATTAGAAACATATACGTTTATCACATACATCGCTAGTCAGTAGCCAATTTTATTCTTAATCATCATGTACATAGTCATTTATCTCGGTTTCTTTAACTGGGTCACTTACCCATAAGTGTTATCAACATCGATAGTCGTAGCGAGTTTGGGGGGGCATTACAACCTAATCCCTCTAAGTAGGCATCCGTACATACAACGAAGTCTTTGTACGGATCCACTATTCTTAGAATAGCTACGGTGGTAAGCAAGTGTTTAAGCTTTTCAAAGCTTTCTTGACATTTATTAGACCATATAAATGTATTTCCTTTGTTTTGAAGTGAATTTATCGGGTAAGCAATTCTAGAGAACCCCTCAATGAACATTCAATAGTAACCTGTGATTCCCATAAAGGATCGAATCCCGGCTACATACCTAAAAAATAGCCAGTCAATGATTGCGTTGATTTTATATGGGTCTACAGAAATGCCTTCCTTACATATTACATGACCTAGGTATTGAATTTTATCTTTTAATAAATCATGTTTACTAAACTTTGCATAAATTTTATGTTCTCTTGGGTTTTGTAAGACCAAATTTAAATGTTCTTCATCCTCTTCTTCATTCTTAGAGTATGTTAAGATGTCATCAATAAATACTATTACAAGCTTATCTAAGTATTTATGGAGAACACTGTTCATTAAACACATCAACATGGTCGAAGCATTGGTCAAGCCAATTGGTACAACCAAGAACTCGTAATTCCCGTACCTTGTTCTAAATGTGGTTTTATGAACATCCTCATATTTAATTATTACTTGATGGTACCCAGAACTTAAGTCAATCTTAGATAATACTGCAACTCCTCGTACTTGATCAAACATGTCATCGATGTGGGGGAGAGGGTATCTATTTTTAATTGTCATTTTATTTAATTTTTTGGAATCAATACAAAGTATTAATGTTCCATCTTTATTTTTAAAAATCAAAATTGGTGCTCCCCACGGAGACACACTCGGTCTTATATATATATATTATCTATTAATTCTTGCAATTGTAATTTTAATTCCACCAACTCAGGTGTATTAATTCTATACTGATCCTTTGAGGCAAGCACTGCTCCTGTTACCAACTCAATGGTAAAGTCAATATCCCTCCTTGGAGGTAATCCAAGTATCTCCTCTGGAAAAACAACTTTAAATTCATTTAAGAGAGGAAAATAATCCAAACTAGGTTTTGTTTTATCATCATTATTTTCAGTGATATGCATAGCAAACAATTTACATCTTTTCCTAGCACACTTTTTCTATTGCAAAGCAGAGATTTTCCTAGTAAGAACCTTTTTGAGAATCCCCTTAACATGTCTATTTTCACGCTTTTCATCAATACAAGTGAAAGTTTTCTCAAAGCAATCCAATACAACTCTATGATTTTCTAACCATCCATACCAATTAATACATCATATGATCCTAATGGAAAAATGTTTACATCTACTTTTATAATCAGATCTTCCATATAAATTACACAACAAACAATAAAGCTAGTTACCTTTCTTTTTGTTCTTGTGGCTAATTGCACTAACCACAACTTTTCAAAATCATATTTTTTCATTTTACACAAATCTACTAAATTAGGAGATATGTAACTTAAAGTAGATCCAGAATCAATTAATATAGAAATTATTTTTTCAACCATCTTACCATTAAATTCGATCAATGAAGGTTGATAATACACTTGATGATTGTCGAAAGTTGTGCTTATCTTTTGTATATTTCAAGAAACCTCTCTAACTATGGCTTCTTCTTAAACAATGTGGATATTACGATTATCCTTTTTATGAGGACAATCCTCATAGAAATTACTCTCCCCATAGCCCCAACACTGTAAAGGTTCTCTTTTTATTTCTTCTTTCTCCTTATTAAAAAGATTATCTTTATACTTAGTTCTTTTTGGTTGTTTTCTATCCTTAAAAGTATTTATCTAAAAATTCTTATGTTTATTGAAGGGTTTGAATGCTCTTCTTTTAAAATTAATCCCATCTCTTTTCTTTAAATTATAAGGATTTTCATTCTTACTCTTATATTAATCATAAGTTAATTTTGCCTTCCTCATTGGTTCATATAAAGTTTTTGGGTTATCAAATTATAATCTATATTTATAAAAGATAGGTAAGCAACCTAAGAATCTCTAAATTTTAGGTTTTTCTTCATTTACGTAAGCCACATATCTTAACAAGGATAAGAATTTTGTACAAAAAGCATACATTGACATTGAACCCAATCTTAACTCATAAAACTCTCTTTCTTTTCCTTCATAGTAATACTATGAAAGATACTCCTTTTTAAACTCTTTTTTAAACCAATTCCAACTAACGTTTCTATCATTAATTCTTTTAGCTCTTTTTAAGTCCTTCCACCAAATCTTAGCCTTCCCGACTAGATTGAATATGGCCATTTTTTCCTTCATAGAGTTGGAATAATTGTACATAGTAAAGTACTTATTCATCCCATATAGCCAAGCCTCAACTTCTTCTCCATTTTTGACTTCAGCGTCAAAACTAGGAGGTTTTATCTTCTTAAATTCTTCCGTTATCTCATCTTTATATTTTATTTTCTTTCTTCGTCTACCCTCCAAGCTACTATTAGAATATTCCGATTCACTAGCTACAGGTATTCCTTCCAAAGAAGAATATTCAGAGGACATGTCCTCTCAATTATGTTTCTTTTTACACTTATCTATAGAATCTTCATTTAGTTTAAACAGTAAGCCCTCATTAAAATATTCTTGAGTCCGCATTTCCCTCAAATGTTCAGTTTTAAATTTAATCAATTCAACTTGTAAGTCTTTTACTGTTTGTAAATCTCATTGTTAACATTGTTGTCTTTTGGTTGATCGCCATCATTAAGTTTGACCCAAACAGGTGGGGTAGGGGATCGTCTTCTGACCATTTCTTCCTACAGTTTAGTAAAAAACCAAATTTATTCTACACAATTAAGAATAATCAACATACAACACCATTAGTTTTCATAATGTGAATGGACACCATAAGGCCAAGTGTCATAACCTCGCTCTGATACCACAATGTAACAACCCCCAAATACATCAAATGCATAAATTTTTAAAACTTTTTCTACTCTTTAAGAAAACTAATGTTTTGTATAAATCATTTAGCATGGATACCATACTTTTAAACCATACATAAATTCAACATCATAATAATAAAATATTAACATAAACATACAGATAACAATGTTGCATGTAGCTATGAAGTAGATGATCCAACCATGACTCGCATGATGGATTTATAAGATACTTGCTATTATGAAAATAATTATGGTTTTCATTCCTTACTCATCTCAATACCTATTTGATTATATTCATAATTGAACTATTATTCTTATCTACCTTTTTCAAATACAATCTCCTATAGAAAAGGATATAGTCTAAAATCTATGTTTCGCTACATACATGGTCAACGACATGGTGGGACTTTCACCCTTGTTGTACCATCACTTGTGGGTCTTGCACACTTGATGTTTCAATGTTTTGTGGAACTTTCACAAACTTGATATTCAAATTAATGGGACTTTGACCCTTGCAGTACCATCACTTGTGAGTGTTGTGCATTTGATGTGTCATCGACTGTGGAATTTTCACATATGTTGACTTCAACAGCCACACCCTTCTTGGAACTTGTGCTTGCTTCAACAATTGAAAGCTTCTTCTGATTGGTGATGACTTGTGCGCTTTGCATAAATGTTCAACCATATATTGTTCCATGCTGCTTGCGCACTCCACTTGACTTTCTTGCGCACTCTATAATATTCTTTGGACTTTCTTCTTAGACTGGACTTTGTCCCATGTATTCTTTGGATTTCTTGTGCATTTTTCAAACTTTTTACCAACCAACACTTTAGATTCTGTGTTGAAGGACTATGGCTGGATGTGCTTGTGACCTACTCAAATACATGTTCCTTATGTACTTTTATTGAAAGACATAAGGCTCCTTTGGGAGTGAATTTTTTTCTCACCGGGAAGGCATATACTATAGTGAATCGTTTTCTCCTATTCCAAAGATTAATTATATTTTACTAATCCTTTCACTCGAGGTACATCAAATGGATGTTTAATAAAAAAAATTCTTCATGGAGGTTTGACTGAAGAAATTCATATGGAATAACCCCTTGGTTTTGACAAGGATTCCAATTTTTATGTTTATTGAAAAAATCCTTGTATTGATCGAAACAAGCCCGTAGGGATTGGTATGATAAGATATACCATTTATATATTAGTATTGACTCAAATGATCTGAATTTCCTCTTATGTAATAATCATAATATGAGGTAGATTATATGATTTATGCTTTTCGTATACATGATGAAGTGTTAATTGTTTCATGGTATGTAGATGATATAGTCATTCTGGAATCAATTTAAATCTTATATTTTGTTTGAAGAAACAATTATTGGTTGATACTTTTGAAAAATATGACCATGTTCTCTTTCTTTTCTTTTTGGCATACAAGTTTTAAATATGAATGTCAATATATTATTTTTCAACTTAAATATGTAATGGATATTTTGTAAATATTCAAGATGGAATACTATAAATTTTGTGCTACACCTCTTCATCCAAATTTGATGTGACTCTATATCAATAGCTTGTTAGTAGCCTTATTTATTTAAGTCACAATTGACCTAATATTTTTTTTTGTTAGTGTGGTATCTAAATTTGTTCAATATCCATGAGAAATCCACTAGAAGGATGTGAAGAGCACTGTCTATTTCATTAAGGTCACTTCTTGAGTGTAGTAATAAAACAGACCCATTGGTCAATTATACTGACTTGTATTCGGTAGGGTACAATGATAATATAAAGTATACATATGGATATGGGTTTTGTATTGGCTCTAGATCAATGGTTTGGTCATACATGAAGTCAAAGATGGTCTCTATTTTGACTGTAGAAGCAAAATATCATGGTGTAATTAATGATACCATAGTGGCAACACAAACTCGACAACTCAACTCTTTGGTGAGATTAGTTTTCCAATCATAAAAATGAATTTAATCCTTCATGATAAACAAAGTGTTATATAGTTACATGAAAAAATATGATAGGTGGTACATGAAAACATTGCAAATCTTGTTTATTGCAGAATTGATAATCAAGTTGTCGATATCTTTATAAGCCATTGATTAAAAACTAATTTTATGAAACTTTGGGCTATGCTTGGGTTTCAATAAGCTTCAATTATAGAGGGATTTTAGAAGTAAGTTCCTAAATCCCCCTAGAATTGTTATGATAGGGGAGTGTTACAACAACAAGATTGGCTAGTTCAAATATAGATAGTAGATAATTGATAGTTTCCTAGAAGATTCAATTGAGTGTTTGATTAGCTAGTTGGTTGGAGGGTAAACTAAGAAATCAACTAGTATACTAGCTAAGCATTTGACTACTTAGGCTACTAGAATAAAATCATTGACTATGTAATAAATAGGATGGTAGAAATTAAAGATTTCATTATTTTCTATGACCCATGTCATGTGGAATTGTTTTCCTCACTTGAGGGGAGTTTGTTACATCTTGGTGCTATAAAATAATTTCCATGTATTGATATAAACATAATCTCAGATAAGTCAATTGTGTGATAACATATGCCTTCCTTATTCATTTTGGTATATTCTTTTGATGTGATATGCTAACTCATGATTAAGTGTTGTAATAATGTCTCTCAACACCACATCTTCTCGGAATCATTTTATCTTTAGTATATTTAATTCTCTAATTTTCCAATAATGATAAGTATCTTAGATCTTTGGTCTTTCCTTCAAAGCTTACTTATTCTCTGTTTCCATATATTATCCTACCATTCTTGTAACTCCATTAATTATTTTACCTACACCCAAACTTTAAAATTGATATCTAGATATATAGAAATTGTATTTTCATTTGAATTATGCTTCCATTAAACATTGTGTTGTTTCTACTAATAATCACATTATCCTCTAATACTTATTCAATTTTTCTAGGGTTACTATTTGGCATCTTAGCTTGCAATGCATACTTGATTCATCTTTATTTTTCTCACTTACATGTGAATTTATTTATTCATACTATAAAGAAAATATGATACGTTAAAATAATTCATTAAGAAATTCAAAATCACTATCATTATCTCCAAACGTAAATATTTTGTAAAATAACCATTTTCACATTTGCACTTACCTTTGGTATCAATATTTCATCAAATTAAATATAAATGGGTTAACATTATGAAAATTTTAAATATTTTTCATGTACTAGTTCTCTCCTTATACTTAACATTCTTCAAAACATATCAACTTCATATGATTTATAAAGGTTTGTGCATCATCACTCCTATTGAGCATGAGATTTCAAAAATAGAATAAAAATAGAAAGAAAGAGTAACCCAATTCCTTGAGAATGAAATAAGAAGAATCTGTGTGTTCTTAAAGTAGTTTTTAGAATGTATTCTTGCCTCCTTTTGATTTTCTGATATCCAGAATGGAGATCCAACTTGTTAAAGGAAATTTATCCCTATAATTCATATACTAATTCATCAAATACAAGAATAGGAAACTTATATTTAATGGTCATATTGCTAATATCTCTATAATCTAGACACATGTGCCATGAACCTTCATTTTTGTGAACCATCATCACTAGTGTAGAGAAAGAACATTGGCTAGGATGAATGATTGTTACATTTAACATTTCTTTAACTATATTATTAATCTGTCTCCTTTTGCATATGGTTACTTGTAGGGTCTTTTTTTACGAGGTACACTTTCCAACTACAATTGGATAAGATGTTCATTATATCGAGTAGGTGTATTACCTTTATACATATCTCCAAATACCTTGGACTAATTTCAAATAACTCTTTGTATACCCATTGGAATACAAAATATGGATTCTTGAACATCTACTTAGCATAAGTGTGGAATTACACCATGATGTCACTTTTGTAGCAATTTTGTCGTGCTATTAGAGATTATCACTTTAAAGAGTTTGCATGGAATACCTTTGAGTTCAATTCCATTTCCTTTTGAGGAGAATCTTATGAAATTTTATTGAAAGTTAAGGGCTCCCAATTCTTGTAGCCACTGGACCATGAGTAAAACATCAACACTACCCATTTGGATTACAATAATTGGAATATTGAATAAATAATCCTCCATAGTAAGATTAATGACAATGAAGGTACCTCCATCTACAATCATTAATTGAAATTCTTGTGTTGGATATATAAAGCAATTGAGATTTTTGGCTATTTTGGAATTAATGAAGTTTTAGGTAACTTCTAAAATCATGTTAAACTATAGATCAATTAGACAAGAGACACAGGGTGGTGGAAAAGGATTGATAATTCTCAACATTAATCTGCATACCGATGATTGCATTATATAGTACATGGATCATAGTCACCTCTAGATCTAGATCTCATAAAAAACTCATAAGATGATAAGTATGACAATGAATATGAAAGGTGATCTAGGGATTTGACATTGTCTATGGATTTATAGTCTAGCATTCCCCCCTCAATCAAACGTTTGAACACTTATACCTACAAAGTAACAAGAACTAGTATCATCTTCGATACGAAATGCACAGACTAATATCTGATAAAGATATGTCTAAAAAGCTGCTAATCGGGATTTTAAAATTTGAATGAGAGATGAAATATTTGGAAGTGAAAAACTTCCATGTCTAAACATTCTCTAATTTTTCTAGAAAAAGTTGGCATATTATTCTAATTTGGTGAACAAAGAGGATCACTGAACATTTTTTGAATTAAGACACAATTAGCTGTCGAACATACCATGAATATTTGAATTGTTGGTTGAGGATACTAGTTACATGTTGGAGTTCCCAAATGATGATTTGATGGTTTGAAGATGATTTGAAGAGGAGCTTATATGCCACACTGAACATCCCTTATTTGATTTGTATATTAGTTGCTAACCGATTGTTTGATTGAATTGTTAATTGATAGAACTTTGAATCTTGAAGACTAATTATAATCAATGATACTCCCCCCCTGTTGGGTGAAAGGTGAGAAGAACATGGAAGGGATCCAAGATTGATATTTTGGATTCTTCTAGAATAGTTGAGTTTGATAGTTTTATCTATTGGTTTTGGTTTATCACAAACCAATTTCATCAATGGATTTGGTGGTTTTGGTTGACCAATGATGTTTTAATTGATCTCATTTATTCTTTCATTTTTGTACTTCCACCCTTAAGGTATAAGGGAGTACCAATTAAAATGTGCCATAATCATGCCCCAAATTATCAACTAGAATAACTGAATGATATTTTTCTCTTTTGTAATTTCACCATTCAAATTTGTGTTCACCCATGTCTGAACTAGATAGTAAGACATATGCAACTTCTTAAATTCTTTATTCCATAGCCAAGAATTTTTCCATCCATGATGGATTGTTTTATTTTTAACCTTCCTCGTCTTTCTACATTTGTTTGAATGAAAATTCATCTTCCCGCAATGAATACATTGATGCATATCAAAACACCAATCATCCATATGTCCAGCTCTATCACAATGTTGGAATTCACAAGGAATTTGATAAATGTTTTTATCATCAACTGTATCATCATCAATATCAAATTCTTCATTAACTTTTGGAGCCTTAAAATTTTCATTAAGAAATCCCACACTCACAAACCAAACTAGTTTGGAGTAATATCGAATATGAAAGTTATTGTATTTTTCATATCCTAGGCCATATCGATTTTTCTTGAATTGTAGTTCTTCCCAAGGTCTAACAATATTGTTTCTTCAAATTCAAATTTGCATTCGCTTCCATTGTTATACTTTGTGGTTATGATTGTGATTCATCTTCAAGTCTTGTCAATTCACCGTGTCACCAATTTATTTCCATGACTTGTTGAGGATTATATAATCACATCATGTTTTCCATTTGCAACACCTAGTTGTAATAGGCCATCTTTTTTGTCACAAGGAGCATCAAATTTTTCATTAGATCATTTGCATCATAGGTTTAGGAAACCATATTCTTAGTTTTCATTCTTACCATTTCCTGCTCCTTTTCAATTGTGACTTTAGTTGGAATGATTCAATCAATTTATCCTTGAGATCAAGCTATTTGTGAAGATCAACAATCCAAATATGCAATGCATGTAAGAATACTTGAAGTTATTTGATTTCTTAGTCGGAATTTTGTAAACATCTTCCACCTTTACCCATTTTATATTTTCAATTTGATCACGGTCACTTGTTCTTGTGTCATGATTGCTCATTTTTTTTGTCAACTTTAGGTTGTCAAGTACTATTGATCATGCACCCCAAAATTTTGATTACAATTATTTGAACTTTTATGAAGATGACCTCATTATTCAAATTCTAGGTAGGTCCCTTTTACAATCCAATGATTAAATGATGAATTTCAATGATTTATTGTGGAGAAAACCATATGACACATGTAGCTGAAATATTCTCTTTAAAAGGCTTGTGTGATGGGTTGGACTCTATACTTGGTACATGAACACTAAATGCATCTTCTATGCCCTAAGCCTCTAGTGTCCCTCGAATTTCTGTTCTAATTACACCATGAATATACATATGTGCATTTCTCCTTTTTATGAAGTCCTTGCTTATAGAAATTATTTTTATAACCCATCCATCTTGTGCCAAACCTATAAAATATGACCGATATACCTGTTGGAGGGAAAATATTCCTTTTGTAGTGATTTTATCATGTTCCAAGTTCACATTTATGGCCTACAAGCTCAAATACATTCATTATGATAAAAATTCATGTTTATGCCATGGAACCATAACGTGGTCTAACATGTCTATATTTTATGGTCAATATTTCAGATTATCCAATATTCCTCTTGTATGGTTAAGATTCCTATTACAATTCCTATAACATGGTGTAACAAACAATATATGGCCTATGATATTGAGCATGATGGATTTTAGAATTTAAATCCTTGGATTGACACGCTTTTAAACCTTTTAAGGTTTAGGCGACACAACCCATCCCTACTATTCTCAATACTTTCATTTGGGTTGATATTCCTCTTATAGGGAAATTACTCCTTCTTTAGGGTATATATCAAGGACTGGCTCTTGGTTTATGAATCCAAACCACAACTTGGTACAATAATCTTTTTTATATATGACCCTTGCAATTAATCCCATATTACTCTTGTAGAGTTTGTTTGTCTAATCCTTGAAATTAATCCCATATTCCTCTTGTACGTAGAATATTAAATACTAATTCCTTGTATCATTCCCAAACTATTTATGCATGGTTGATAGGACCAAAAAAATTGTTTGCACGATGCCTCATGAACCCGAAAAGCATTAGGATGAATGATAGACCCAAAAATTAATTTATTAGGGGATAAATTGCCATTTTTTTCCAACAAAACATGGATTGGACTAGGAGACCCATGATTTTTGCACACTATACTTCAAATTGGACCAAAACACATTGCTTATACAATGGCTTATGGCCCCAAAAACATTCCTTAGTGGATAAATATTTTTCTCCAAGCAACCATGGCTTGGATTAGTTAACCCATCCTTATTGCAAACTATCCATTGGGAACATATTTATCTTGCATGGTAAATTCAAGTATCACATGGGGTTCACTTATTAGGCATTATTATACCACATGACTTCATATTTTAGAGTTTAAAATTCTAACATCTGAAAGGAATATATTGCATACTATATAGGGTTCAATTGTATTTTAATATATTTAAAACATATATCAATATTGGGAGGGCACTCGATGAATAGGTGGCTTAAAACTAGACTCATATGTATCATTCAATATATCTGTAATATCATATTCATTATTCTTGTATACAACAATTTATACATTTTCTCAAGCATGAAAATCTTGGAATATCCTTCAACTCTCATATCTTGACATGACATGTTTATTCTCTCATTAACTTAGGACCCACTAACATATGGGGCTTGACCAAAACAATTCATTAGAAATCAAGCATTTGATGAAGACATGAAAGCGCTACTTGGTGGAAGATCTCTCTAATAAATCCCCATTGGGTAGAAATGATTCCACCCACCCACTAAAGAGTGTCATATAGACATTGATATACCAATGCATAAAATACCAACATCTCCATTAGTAGTCTCTTTTCTTGGTTGTCCCTTTGGGAAATATAAGATGAGGAATGATTTAGGCAACATGGACCATTTTGACCTAATTGTATGATGCAAAGCAATTTTTGTTGATAGAATCTCCTATCAATTTATTGGTTGATTTTATTTTTATTTTTTTATTTTTCTAAAAGAAAGGTAGTCCATCAATTTTCATAAAGGTAGTCCATCAATTTTCATAGTCCTCATCCAAAACTTAAAAGAGATGTATCACGTCACCATAATAAGAGTAGAAATAAAAATAGATATTATAAATGTGAAAAATTAGAAATATAGAATATTTAATAATAATAAAAATTAAATTGAAAATGTATACTAAATTTTTATTTTTAATATCTAGTAGAGTAAAAATAATAATATGGAAATCATTAAATTATTATTTTATATTTTATTAATGTGACAGGTTGATATAGTATGCTGAACATGAGGATTTCACACAAATCAAACTTTTGAAGTGTAATGTTTTTGATAGATATATTATTATTACTTAATAAATCATTTTTATGTTATAATTGTTTTTTAAGTGTTAATTTTTTGGTATATGCATTGTTATTTAATAAATCATAGATGTGTTATAATTGTTATTAATATGAGATTAAAAATATATATATATTTTTTATATAAAAATAGTAATTGTGTATATAATCTATTTTTTTAAAGACTTAAAAGTGGAAAATGGTTAAGTATGATTGAAATTTGTTGGATTATTAATTATTATATTTTGGTAAGTTTAATTCTTTTCAGAATTAGTTTTTTTTTTTTTTTAATATAAAGTGCAAAAGAAGTGTAACTGGAAATAAAAGGATTTCATAAAAATTTCTTGAAAAAAATAAATCTGAAGAAGATTAGCTTAATCAATTGAACCTTTTTCTAAAAACATAACATTTGAATATTCTTATTAAAAAAATAGACACTATTATCGTTCCATTAAAAAAAAACTAAAACACAAGTATAGAAAAATAATATTTCTTAACGGTTTAAAGAAAAAAATTGTAAGGAGGTAAATAGCACAACGATAAACTTTAAAAATTCACATATAACAATATAAACGCTTTTAATTAATATTTAGATATGTAAATAACGCAATGATAAACTTTAAAAATTCACATATAACAATATAAACGCTTTTAATTAATATTTAGATATTTATTAATATTATATCTAAATAAAGAAGAATACCAAAATTAGAAATCTCAAAACTCACCAAATCTTTTTGTATGTATATATAAACCCAGAAATGCTAATGTCATGATTTAGAATTTTTATGTTGTTAATTATGTGAAACCCATGCATGCATGCACTACGTGGGCTTTCATGCTGTACAATATAATCGAAATTTAAAAAGCTGAATACATGTGGGCTTACAACAACAAGAGGCCTGACCAGGGCGAGCAATCTGCAGAACCAGTTCATATGAAAAGGACAAAACATTACGTTTAACCAGTACCTAAAGCTTTATGTAAGTTGACAGTAACAGCTTTTAGGTCTTACCAGCCCTGTCTCGCTTTCCCAACTTTAGAGTGGGGGCCTCATCTCAAACATTACATCTGTCACAGCGATCGATTCATGCAGTTCACTACTACCAAAATACAGAGTACTGTCAGCTTTAAACAAACCTAAAGTCGTAAAAAGTTATTATAAAATATGTTTGTTTCTCCATGCGATAAGCTTTAGAATAATGCAGATTTCACGTATAAAAAAGATGACGGTACGCCATTGACTAAACGACAGTCATGAATCAGAAAACGTAGTTCCTGAAATAAAGAAAAATCACGATGTCAAATATAAAAAAAGATGATGGTACGCCATTCTCTAAACAATAACAGTAAACCTTCTAAGATTCAACTACAATTTAGAGAGGAATTCTGAATAATACATGTACTGTAGATTTTCTCACGCAGGGATTACCGCCATTTTATTGATGTTTATATGGAAATTCATTATAATTTTAGCTGATTTCACAATTACTTTTCTATTTGTGTAGATTGTTTTAAAAAGAGAAATATAAGTTCATTTTAATTTATTATTTTTTTCATGTTTTTTAAATTTATTATAAGTTATATATGTTTAATAAGAGATTCATTTTACTATCTATTTATCAGCATAGATAGATTTTAAAGGGAATCTATCAATTGTAGAGAAGGATCACATCTCTCAAAATGTAAAGATTTTTTAGAGTGTAAATGTTGGGGAAGAGTTTTAATTTATGTAATTTGTGTAGTTTTTATATATATATGGTGTTGTAAATGTTTTAAATAGTTGACATGCTATTTTTTATAATATTTTAGGATGAACACAAAAGGACTTACACATCTCCCTCTAGTGAACTCTGTAAAATGGGATAAATATTAAATATGAAATAAGGTTAATAAGAGATGGCTTATCTGACTAAATTTTATTTTATGATAATACTTGTTAAATTTTAAATTTTCTTTAATAGATTTTTTTCCAATTTAATTCTTTAACATCATAAATATAATACACTTGAGTGTAAGTTACTTTTAATACAATGAATTCTTGGTTTTAATATAACACAATAAGTATACATGTTGGTCTATGTATTCTTTTTATAAATTGGATTATGGGTTGCTTTTCGTCGGTTTCCTTTTCACTATTGATAAATGGGGTGTAATACCCCAATTTTGACTCTTATGAAATATTGGCTTTTAATGTAAATATTGTATACATGTGATGTATGTTTTCCTAACGTGGAGCTCAAGGCTAAGGCTAAGGCCCCACTAGTGTATACTCTGATTTTATTTAGAAATGCAAGTATTTGATATTTTCCCATCCATGTGCTATTAAGTCATGGAATATTCTAATTGATGTAAATATTAATATTTCAATAAAATCCCAAAACTGGCTATGGAAGCAACTAATGAGAAGGGGCCATGTGTATTCCCCTAGGGAGTGGTAAGCGGGTTGTGGGATTGAACCATATGCTGCCAAATGTCATTTTAAGAACCCATTTGACTTTCTTTGCTGACCTTTATTTCAGTTGTAAGAAAGTTGTTGTGAAATTAGTCCATGGCTTCAATGGAGAATGGGAAACCTAGAAATTCATATGGCAAAGTATGGGCTTTGTTTCCTTGACCCAGAAGTCACTCTATGTAACGTATTTACCCATCTATCCAAGGCAAGGAAAGGAACATGATGGAAATCTCAGCCAAATTCATTAGATTCATATAGTTAAAAACAAATGTCTACAGATGCAAATTAATTAAATATGCACAGCGGAAATAAACTCATCCACACAGATATTTTCATATGCATTCAATATATCAATAACAATCATTAATTTAAATACTGCAGAAGTAAATACATAGACATAGAAACACTTATCTTTATGGTGAAATGATCCCAAGAAACTAGCTATGTCGGTGCAACGTTCCACCCAACCATAGGCTAGTTGTGTTCATCAATCTCTTGACACAACTGCCACCCCCGAGCTGGGCATGATTCTTGCAAGGAAAAAGGGGACATTCAAACTCATTCACAGCCAATTCAACTGAGCCAAGCCAGTCCACAGCTGGGTTTATCAGGCTACACTTGAACCCTAGATGCTTGCACTCAAGCTCAAGCCAAAGCAATGGAGTTACCCACAGGATGACCATGGCTTTTTCCCAAATCGTTTCTATCCAAAAATGAATTGTGGGATGGGGAAAAACATTCATAGGGAAGTAGCAATTTCTCCCCAACTATCTAAGCATTCAGCAGCCAGCATAGTCTCTATGGAGCCCCAAATCGATTTTCCTTTCTTCCCCACCATTTTACAACACAAAAATTCCCTTCCCCGCTAGGAGAATGAAAGAAACACAACAAAACCATGGAGAAAATCACCTAGGTAGCTCCAAACTCATGGGAGAGCAAAGCTAGTTCATGGGTGATGACTTGGGGAGAAATTCATGGCTCTTTTCTTGCCCAAGAATCCAAACAGGATTTTCCATGCAGGATGGCTTACCCATACTCGAATTTGGATAGCCATACCTCCCATTCCCTAAGGAATTAACTACCTCAACCAACTCTTGGGATAAATCAATGATTTGGTACAAAAGTCGACATGGGTAGTTAAGGGTTTGATGGGTTCTCTCATTGACACTTGGCTTGAGTTGATTGGCTCAAGGGTTTGAATGTTTTCTCTCCCAATTCCTTGTAAAATCATGCCCCCATCTCTTTGTTGCATTGCATAGCTAGTTGTGGGTATTATTGATGTATATGTAACTTCGGAATGTATTTCACCTATGTATTTCATATATATTTATTGTACCCTTATTAGAGATGTGTTATTCCTCTATAAGGAAGTGTCATCATGTGGATTGACAAGTGTCACAAGTGTGTGTACTTGCCGATGGGTTATTAGACCACCATGTGTGGGGTCGGCCCTGAAATATATATATTATAATGTGGATGTACCTATCTAGACAAGTCGGCCCCATAAAGTCACTGGGAAAACAGGTTAGTATAAATAGAGATCGGGTGATCTCTATTTAGATCATTTGGAAAAGTATATCTCTCTCACTCAGAAAGTGGCGCACTAGTGAGGAGGAGGATCATTTGCTACTAGGAGACTATCTCAATGTATTTTGGCTGTACTTTGGTTGAGCCATTGCTCTCTCTATCTCTGAGGAAGTTGTGGGGTTTTTCACCTTAGGGTTTTCCCCACAGAAACTCTATGTCTCTTGTCTCTCATGCTTTTGATTCTTGTGATGCTTGTCATGCTTATTGTGATTGTCATGCATTGATATATTGTATATGTTATTCTCTCAGTGAAGATCCTAGAGTATTGTGAATTAATGCTCAAAATTTAACATGGTATCAGAGCTAACTTGAGAAGAAGACATTTTGCAGTGACGGAAACTTGAGTTTCTTATTTATTGGGTTTCTCTCCACAGATTTTGGAAAAAGCAGTATAGTAGATTGACTCTATTCATCACAGCGCATCTATCTGTCCAATCAAAATTCAATTCTGAGCATTTTCAGATTTGGCCCTAAAAATTGGGGTTTCCACAAAAATAGGAATTTCTGAAATCTGAAGACATAGCTGGAAGCTCCTTGCAAAAATTGAAGTTTAGAGCTTTGGATCGAGATTTTTGGCTGGGTAGATCTCCAGGAAACTCAAACCCTAATTCAGGGCTCTCCCTAGTGAACCGAGGAGGACAAAAAGGCAAATCTGAAGGGTAAAACTTTGTTGATCTCAAATTCTGAATGCACCAGGCTGGTCATCTCATCAAAGCTCATCTTTCTATCCTTTTAGAAAATTGAAATTCACATTTTGAATTTTTAGGGTTTTTTTGACAAACCCTAATCTCGAACCAGATCCAGTTTTCAGCATTTCAAGTGGTAAGACCTAAGTCTTTTCTATTTCCATTTGAAGTACTCTTTAAGATGTCTCACCACACCAAGCTTGAGGATAAGCTTGAAGGGGCTGATAACTTCCGAGCTTGGAAGTATAGGATTGGGTTAATCCTGGAAGAGAATGAGTTGGACTCATATATAAAAGAAGACATCCCTATCCCAGAGGATGAAGAGGCCAAGGTATTGCATAAGAAGAGCTTGGTCAAGGCAAAGAGAATCATTGTTGATTCTATCAAAGACCATCTCATACCCCATGTGTCTTCTCTAAAGACACCCAAGGAGATGTTTGACTCTTTGACCAAGCTATTTGAAGGGAAGAACATAAATCAGAAGATGACTCTGCAGAATCAATTGAAAGGGGTCAAGATATTGAATGGAGAAACCATTCAATCTTACTTCTCCAAGGTCTCTCAGATCAAGGAGCAACTTGAAGCTGTGGATGAAGTAGTGGACAATATGGAAGTTGTTATGACCACTCTGAATGGCCTACCTAGGTCATGGGACTCCTTTATTCAAGGAATCTGTGCAAGAAAGAAATTGATCTCTTTCAGTAAACTATGGGAGGAATGCTCTCAAGAAGAATCTAGGCTTGTAGCTCATGAGGAAAAGATGGGAGGTGAAGATCAAGCTCTCGCAACTCACACCAAAAGAAGAAAGCCCAAGAAGGAGCACTCTCGCTACAAAAGATCCTATCAAAAGAATAAGAAGGATCTAAGATGCTTCACATGCAATGAGAAGGGTCACTTTGCTTCAGATTGTCCCAACAACAAAAGGGATAATAACAACAACCTCAGCAAGAAGAAGAAGGGCAGCAAAAGAAAGTTCCATGCTCATGCTACCGAGGATGATGAACCTCCAAAGAAGAAGGCTAGGGCAGAAAGTGTTGATGACTCCTCAAGTGAAGAAGAGTATGTTCTAATCTCTGATCTCATAGGTACTATCTCCCATGGTTGTAATGATTGGTTGATTGATAGTGGGGCTTCCAAACACATGACTAGGTCTAAGGAATCTTTTGTGAATCTATCTAAACATGAATCACCCCATAAGGTGAAACTTGGGGATGATTATCAATACCCAATCAAAGGAAGTGGTGAAGCCTCCTACAAGCTAGATTCTGGAAAATCTTTGAAGATGAAACAAGTCCTTTGTGTACCTGGGCTCAAGAAGAACTTATTCTCCATCTCTACATTGGATGCAAAAGGTATGAGGGTTGCATTTGTGGATGGCCAAGTCCTAATGTGGCCAAAGAGAAAGACCATAGATGATGCAGTAATGATTGGAGAGCAAGAGGGAGGATTGTATAAATTGAAGGGACAACCTGACCATGCCATGGTGCATGAATCCATGGAGCCAAGTGAACTTTGGCATAGAAGACTTGCTCATATGCACTATAGGGCACTTCCAATTGCAAGCAAGGTTGTAGAAGGTCTTCCTGAAATCAAGACCAAACATGAAGGTGTTTGCAAAGGATGTGCAAAAGGTAAGAACATTAAGAAGGCTTTCCCAAGCAGTGAAAGCAAGGCAAAAGATATCCTGTAAATCATCCATTCAGATGTATGTGGTCCTATATCATCCAGTTCTCTAAGTGGGTATGTTTACTATGTCTCATTTATTGATGAATTCTCCAGGAAGACTTGGGTATACTTCTTGAAGAACAAAGATGAGGTGTTTGATAAGTTCAAGGAATTCAAAACCTTGATGAAGAATCAAACTGACAAGAAGATCAAAACATTTAGATCTGACAATGGTGGAGAATTCACCTCAGGTGACTTCAAGAAGCTTTGTAGTGATTCATGGATTAAGAGGGAGTTGACTGCTCCTTATAATCCTCAACAGAATGGAGTTGCAAAAAGGAAGAACAAAACTATCATGGAAGCAACAACGGCAATGCTGCATGACCAGGATCTACCTATGCATCTATGGGCAGAAGCAGCTAGAACAGTTGTATATGTGCATAACAGAACACCCCACAAGATATTGGACAATAAGACACCAGAAGAGGTCTTTTCTAGTAAGAAACCTGAAGTCAGCCATCTCAAAATATTTGGTTGTCCAATATAAACTCATGTCCCAAAGGAAAAGAGGACTAAACTAGATCCTTCAGGAAAGAAGGGTATCTTCATGGGTTACAATGAAAGCTCGAAGGCTTACAGATTATACTTTCTAGGGTTCAAGAAGATTGATGTCAGCAAAGATGAATATAAGTTCAAGGACAAGTAATCTAGGAAGCAAAGATCAAGAGGGAGCATACTCCAGCAGCTCTTGCAAGGATGCAGATTTTCAGAGGGAGTTGACCATCTTCCTACATTCCACAACATAAAGGTGTAGAAGAAGCTACTTCAGCAACTCCTACCAGGAAGCAAAGACTCAGAGGGAGTCCACCCAACAAACAAACAAAGATAAGTATTTCAATTATCATTTCTTGCCTATTTTGTTTGTTTAAATAATATTATGCTTATGTTCCTAGACTTAGGAGATGTATTGTGCATATTAGAATGATTGCATTAATGAACAGTATACTACTAATATGCATGTGATGGGTAAGTGGCCTATGGCACTGTACAACATTCCAGTGCTACTTATCTAGAATGAAACCTCTTTGCTGACATGTTGGGAGTAGTGCAAAATCTTAATAATGTTCTGGTAAAGACTGGAAGGCATCTAGAAAGTTGTGGAACATGGATAAATGTTGTATTGAAGCATTGGCTAAGATAACTGCATGACTGCATGACATATTTCTTTATGTGTAAAGAATTTGTTCTGAAAATTATGAGATGTTTCTAATCATGTAATTTAACTTGTTTTGTAGGAAAGACCATATATCTTTACCTACAAAAGGACTACAACATTTGTTCCAGCAACAAAGATATCTATTGAAGATATTGAAGTTCCCAGGATCTGGGATGAAGAAATAGAATGCCATGATCCGTCGATCATGAAGAAGATGTTTGGGATGCAGTCTCAAGACCCGACAGGGAGTCACATGTGTGCAGATTGAAGAAAGCCTTGTATGGCTTGTAGCAAGCTCCCAGAACTTGGTGTGATACAAAGAGGAAGCTTGCTGCCGAGTTCGATATGAAAGATTTGGGAATGATGCATTATTTCCTAGGTATGGAGGTGTGGTAGAGTACAGGTAGGATATTCCTTGGTCAAGGGAAGTACATAGTAGATATCTTGAAGAGATTCGAGATGATGGATTACAAGGCCATGGCCACACCTATGGCATCGAATCTGAAGCTTCTATGTGATGCTTCATTTGAGCCGGTTGATGTCTCTATGTATCGTCAGATGATTGGGTCCTTGACGAACATGAGACCAGATATTTTTTTTGTGGTGAACACATTGAGTCAGTTCCTAACAGATCCGAGGAGTGTTCATCTGGTTGCTGTAAAGCATGTTCTAAGGTACCTGAAGGGTACAGTGGATTATGGGCTCAAGTATGAGGTGAATCAAAAGTTTAACCTGCAGGGTTATGTTGATTCAAATTGGGCTGGAAGTGCTGCAAATAGGAAGAGCACATATGGGTGTTGTTTCAGTATGGGATCGGGTGTGATCTCTTGGTTTAGCAGGAAGCAGTCCTGTGTAGCACTGAGTACAGCTGGGGCAGAGTATGTTGTAGCTTGTTCAGCTATTTGTGAGGCAGTATGGCTACAAAAGCTACTATCTGAATTATTTGATCTCCCATTGGATGCTACTGCTATCTTCTGTGATAACCCAAGTTGTGTGAAGCTGTCCGAGAACCTAGTGTTTCATGACAGGTCGAAACACATAGAGATCAAATATCACTATATCAGGGATATGGTGCAGAGAGGAGCTATGAAGCTCTTGTATGTTGCAACGGATGAGCAGATTGCAGATGTGCTAACGAAGCCACTAGCCAGGTTGAAGTTCGAGTACTTTAGAGAGAGGCTTGGTGTTCTTCGGATTGATGACACTTCGAGAAAGAAGTGATGGACACATTTGCTGAAGCCATTCCAATTATGTTGGAAGGAGGATCCTTCACATGGTTGTGGATGTAAGCGCTGGATGATGAGCATCAGGATGATATTCTGGTTTCTGCTTTGTATGATCAGTTGGATCATTTTTATATGTATGTATGTATGCATCATGTTGGATGCTGGATATGATCAGTTGGATGATTTATATGTATGTACGCATCATGTTGGATGCTGGATATGATTGGTTGGATCATGTGTATGTATTTTGTATAAGCATCATGTTGGATGCTTAGACCATGTATCTGTATATGTATCAGGTGGATACATTGTATGATCAGGTAGATCATGTATGTTGATATGTATCATGTATTTATATTTGTATCAGGTGGATACACTGTGTGATCAGGTGGATCATGTATGATGATATGTATCAGGTAGATACTTGGTATGCATCAGGTAGATGCATTGTATGATCATGGATGACAAGCTTCAGGATGTTTCTCCAGATGACATGCAGCAGGATGCTGCAGTGATGATGATAAGGATGATCATGTGTACATTAGGATGATGTATGGTGAGTATCAGGTTGATACTCTGTGGCCGTGGAACAGGTTGTGCAAATAAGCATATAATTTGTGCCCTGGGAGATTTGCAGATAGTCTTTCGAGGTTTTTCCTATGGCATGTAATTTGTACCCTGGGATATCTGGCAAATGCTCTTTCGAGGTTTTGTCTGGGAGGACATATAATTTGGCCCTGGGAGATCTGCAGATAGTCTTTCAAGGTTTTTCCTATGGCATATAATCTGGCCCTGGGATATCTGGCAGATGCTCTTTCGAGGTTTTGTCCTATGGCATATAATATGTCCTTGGGAGATCCGATAGGTTGGACTGTGTGCCCGTAATAAGTCCTGGGATGCTCTTGTGAGGTTTTTCCATGACCACATATAATCTATCCCTGGGAGATCCTATAGGTAGAGCTGTGTGCTCGTAACAGCCTGGGATGCTCTTGCGAGGTTTTGCAGTGACCACATATAATCTGTCCCTGGGAGATCCTATAGGTAGAGCTGTGTGCTCGTAACAGCCTGGGAAGCTCTTGCGAGGTTTTGTGGTGATGTCACATATAATATCGTAACAGCCTGGGATGCTCTTGCGAGGTTTTGTGTTGATGTCACATCTAATATGGCCCTGAGAGATCCTATAGGTAGATCCGTGTGCTCGTAACAGCCTGGGATGCTCTTTCGAGGTTTTGTGACGCATAGTAAGTCCCAAGGATTCCACAGTATGTCCAATGATGATGAAGACCTGCAGGTGGTGGGCCTACATCCAGTATGAAAAAGGATTGGCTCTGTAGAACTTCCTATGACGAGTAGAGTCAGATATTGGTTGAGATAGCAACAGCAGTGACGATGATGATGATGATGCATCGATGACAATGATCCCAAGAAGAAGACTTGTCTAGTAGATCTGTGTCAAGAAATAAATTCCTAGTTAAGAGGGAGTGTTGATGTATATGTAACTTCGGAATGTATTTCATCTATGTATTTCATATATATTTATTGTACCCTTATTAGAGATGTGTTATTCCTCTATAAGGAAGTGTCGTCATGTGGATTGACAAGTGTCGCAAGTGTGTGTACTTGCCGATGGGTTATTAGACCACCATGTGTGGGGTCGGCCCTGAAATATATATATTATAATGTGGATGTACCTAGCTAGACAAGTCGTCCCCATAAGGTCACTGGGAAAACAGGTTAGTATAAACAGAGATCAGGTGATCTCTATTTAGATCATTCAGAAAAGTATATCTCTCTCACTCAGAAAGTGGCGCACTAGTGAGGAGGAGGATCATTTACTACTAGGAGACTATCTCAGTGTATTTTGGTTTTACTTTGGTTGAGCCATTGCTCTCTCTATCTCTGAGGAAGTTGTGGGGTTTTTCACCTTAGGGTTTTCCCCACGGAAACTCTGTGTCTCTTGTCTCTCATGCTTTTGATTCTTGTGATGCTTGTCATGCTTATTGTGATTGTCATGCATTGATATACTGTATATGTTATTCTCTCAGTGAAGATCCTAGAGTATTGTGAATTAATGCTCAAAATTTAACAGGTATTTTATTAAAATGCATTTTTACATGATATTCAAATTTTCAATGTGCATGGCTAGCACGCAAACCATATGCATTGATAAATCGATGGCGGGGCCTTGGCCTTGAGCTCCTCACCATGATTTTATAACAATATTACATCATTTACGATTTTAATGCCATGGGGTCAAACTGGGGGCATTACATTCCCCTCCCCTTGGAATAACACTGTCCTCGGTGTTCCAATACTTAGGAATATATACCCACTTTACACATGTCCAAAAATTCAGCAAATGTGGAAGGTCTGTCCTGCATTCATCTCTTTACTTTGAACTTTCAGGATCAAGTCCTTTGGCTTCCACAAGCTGCTCCTACTAGCTTTGATCTTCCATCTCTACAGGTGGGAATTGCCCCACAACAATCCCTTCTTTTTATTTACCTTCCAGCTTATCTACAATTATGGAATTTTATGGATGCCATCTTCCTTGTCATCCTCAAAACTATTTGAAGAGATTTTCAGCCAAAACAAATAGCTTCCGGTCTGCTTCCCTGATCAATGTGCATGCTGGATCTCACTAGCAACACTTGGCTAGTACTAGCTGCACTCAATAGCTTTCAATGTCTCACCTATGAGACTCGTCATGGAAATTCCTCTTAGGACAAGCATAACACAATATCAAAATTAGTCAATTATTTTCCTAATTGACTTGGAACGTCCATGCTTCACTCATGAGACTTCCACACTTTTCATACTTTCCCAACATACACATGAACTCATTCATGTTCATCCTTTCACATGGAAATAACTAATTCAGCATTCACAATTCATTTCAAGCAATTAAACACAATCTATTTTTAGTTATGACATGCACTCAACAATCCTTTATTTTCAAGATGCATCAGTCAAAAAGGAAAGAGAAGAGTAAGAGTTTCACCCTCTTAGTCTTGTTCCAATCCGGAACCACACCATCACTTGTGGTTCTATGCTCCTTAGCCTCTTTCACTTCAATGTGAATGCTTGATTTTCCCTTTCTTGGCTATGACACTTAGTGTCTAAGGTCTATCTAAGTATTTTCAACTAGGGAACCCTTCCCCATTGTTGCCTACAGAATCCCTTGGCTGCTAGGACCCACTCATGTCCGCTAGCACCAGCTTTCATTACTGCTCATACTAATCTCTTTTAGAATGGTCCCATGTCCACACGCATCCTTATGATGCCTTCATAATCCTTACTTCCAGCAATACCTATACTCAAACATTGAATCAATTCACATGTTTAGTTTATTTTCATAAGGTTTATCTCTAAGAGTTTAAGAAATCATAATCAAATCATATACACACGTATATTCATATTAAATAAGCAAGAAGCTGCAATATAACCAAATACTTATCTGTATTGGATGCCTTCACTTTATCCCACAGGATCCTTCTTTGCTTTACAAGCCTTGGATTTCCTGTGGATACAATAATGAATGTTGGGCCAACACGCAGGCTACTCCTCAACCATTCGAATAGGCAATGCCAGGCCAGTGCGTCGACTGGGTTTTATCAATTAATTAAGGAATGTTTGGTCAGCACGCCGACTGCTCCACAACATCAAGTGGTTAATGTTTCCACCAACTATTCTTTGAATTTTATTGAGCATCAGTTACTCTCTGTATTTACCAAGAATTTTATAGTGCACAACCAGTTACTCTCTAGTTTTATCAAGAATTTCATAGTGCACAACCAACTACTCTCTAGTTCTACCAAGAATTATAGTTCTTTCAGGGTCCTTGCTTCCTGCAATGACCAACATTTCCAACAAAGAAACAATAGTGTATCATCTTAGCTATTAGAATACTTATACCTCAAATTTTCATTATTCCGAACAAGAAATAAATGAAAATGAATACTTATCTGTATTGTACATTTTCCTTTCTAGTCCACAGGGTCCTGCTTCGCTTTGCAAGCCTTGGGATCGTCTATGGACTTGGATGTTTGGCCAACATGTATGTTGCTCCATAACATCAAATATTTAATGCCCAACCAGTACACTTTCATGCCGAGTGGATTTACTAAGCATTTGTGGTGCCCAACCAATCCCATACATGGCTGGCCCTCTCCATTGCAGAGCCAACACATTCGTCTAGGTCATCAACCAATGGAAGGAAACTGCACCACCAACCATTATAGGTCAAAGCTCTAGTATGGATCCATAGGTATATAACAACCTTTCACTAAGACCTCCACAACACCCAAGCAAATAATGCCAAACTAGTACACCAACTGGGTTCATTAGGCATGCAACAACCCTTCATCAGTACCTCCACAACACTTGAGCAAATAATGACAAACCAGTACACCAACTAGGTTCATTAGGCATACAACAACCCTTCATGCGCATAACAATTCTTCATCCACATAAGGATGGCACTCCTTCTCCCGGGAAAACCAACGGTTCCCTTTAGGAACTCTGTAGGTGACTTTCTTGACTGCAGGCTATCATGGCCCCATGATATCCACTCACACTACATAAAGGTTGCCACTGCTCATACATTCCACTTGATTATCCTTTTTTTACTTTTCCTCTGAATGTGCAACATGAAATTGCACCTATGTAAGCTGATAGCACAAGAAGAATAAGAAAACTCATCAGTATTGCTGCTCTAAAATTGTAACCATATTTCATAACATTCACTATCAAGTATTGAAACACCAGGAATGCATCCATTCCCTTAGGGTGTAGTCAATATTGAAAAGCCTATCATAACCTAGCACTAGAAAGGTGTGCACTCCCTTTCGGATGTGAGACATGTAGGCCCTAATCATACTCAAGCAGTTTAGAATAATAATGAAATAATAAAACATGCTCTGCATATTAAATCTAATAACCAGGCATTTATATTGTGAGTTAGGGTTACAGAATACTTATCCATTTTTAGATGTATCTTTCCTTCATTTGCGAAGAATGGGGGCTCCCTTCTCTGAGTCAACAGTACTTTGGTTTTCCACTCCATTATTTCCATGTTCCATAACCCACACATGCCTTCTCATCATAATTTTACTATCCCACTCACATGGTTTACCAACATGTAGTTCGGCTGAGACATTATCAACATTCACAATGGCGTTTCACCCGAAACCCATTTCCAAAGCATGGGATCCTTCCCATTCTAGTTTGGCTTCTGCAGGCCATCACACATGGTCTTCCTGCAATGTGTCATCCTAGCACACTTATCAAATAGCCAAACAATCAGCAATATTTAACAATAAACTTCAAATTTGATTGTTCCATAACCAATCAATGTCATTAGTAATTAAATTCGATATGAATTTGCACTTCTGTCTACTACAAAAATTGATTTGCTTAGCAATGAGGCTATCTTCATATTGTTTGGCTCTCGTAAGTGGTATCACTCTGTCCATTATGGTTTCACCCTTGCTACCATACATGAACATCCACCTACAACATCTCCTCCTGACACAATTTTATATAAGCCAAACAATGATTAGCAATTATAAGCAAATTCTCAAATCTGAAATCTACAAATCTATTTTCCTACAGAAATTAGATTTGCAACCATGAGATTATTCTCATCAGACAATTTTCAGATCTATTTCATGCATAAGTTAAATTTCACAACCATGAGCACCTTCTCATAACTTTTGGCTTCTGTAAACAGTAGATCCTGGACTTTACTATGGACTTATCCTCATTGCCATACGCAAGACTTTTCTACCTGAAACTGAACTTCAATCAGCCAAACACGTTGCGAGTATCTATGCATATAATCCTTTCATTGCTATAACAGTCACTGAAGTGATCTCAGAATTATAACATTCAATAATTCAAACACTTTCAACTGTTAATATTGGAAATGTAATGAAATATATATATATATATATATATATATATATATATATATATATATATCATCATCATCATGATAGAATTGCAAGACACGGATATACTATCCATGCAATTTAATTAAAACTCCAATATTCATTACTTCACAGCCATATTCTTTTTATGCAACTCTGTTCTTCCAACAGAACACTCTGGTAGCCCATCAACATGTCTACCTTCTACATGCAATCGTTCTCCTGCATTCATAGTAGCTCATGAAATGGTCTCAGGATTAACAATAGTCCACCATTTCATCTATTATTTAACTACATTGAACATATATATGTCACACCCATGCATTCACACAATGCATATCAACATGTGCACCCACAAATATGCATGCACATTCACAACATTTACATAATCTTTTAATGTACATTCACTCAATGCATAACCCCTCAATACAACCATGCATTAATCCATGACTACTAGGCATTTCAACATATTATGGCCTAACCATGCCTATCTCATAGGGCATACACTACAAAAGGACCATATGCCATCACTTTCTTTGGTTGTTAAACTCAGAACCAACATACACAAATGGTATGATATAATTTCAAATGAATGCATTGAGGTTTCTAAGAAACTATAGGGTGTAAGGCTCCTTGCCTTCACTTACCGATACCTGACCATACTTGGTAGGATTATATTCACATTCAGGCACTCAATACCATATGCAAACCAATCAACATAGTTTGAGGGGATCTTACCAAATCCTCCTTCAACATTCATGCAATTAAGCATAAATAACCATTACCTGCATGGCTGTCATTAACATCGCTTGATGTTACCTGATCAGTTGGCCTCTTACCAAGGCTTCATGATCCTTTTTTCCAACCTTGTGATCATAGATTTTTCACCCCAACCTTTCTTCATAAGGTTGTTGGTCATATGCAACAATAATCATCCACATCCTTATCCATGCTTTAGTTGTCTTTGGTCCTACAACCAATGCGAACACAACTAATTATTAGCTACCACAATAATTATTTTAAGTGGCTCATTGCATATGTAAAATCTCACTATTTTACCAATATGTAATATCATATACATGTACAAATATTTTCATATGCACTATGTAATGTCTTTTAGTATTCCAGCTAATACATATTCACTTCACCTATCTATCCTCTTGCATTTTCAATCATGCTTCTATGGTCTGATTCGTACAATCATTATCCACAACATCACTGGTGATCAACCATAGGCAATACCATTAATGGGCTATTGCATGTCTAACTTTCACTACCTTTATCCATATGCAACATCATGTTCATGCATAAGCAATTCACATGCAGTATGCAATGACTCTTTAATCATGCCAACTAATTCATATGCATTTATTCTGCTACTCTCTTGCATTTCCAACATCCCTATGCCATAATTTTCAGTATGTGAAACTTAGGAAATATAAATATTATAGTGAGAGAGGAGTTAAGGAATTCTACTTTTTCAATTCATCATTATGATATGGGGTTTCTCCTCCACATCATAGCTCATCATTTTCTTTCCTTTCCTACCAAGCATACAAGCAATCATTAGCTATGATTTTATCATGAATTAGCAATTCAACATATACATATGTGTAATCATTCATTCTTGATATTTCCCAAACATGCAATTCTTATGCTATAAACAGAAATAGTTTAAGGTGAGGAATTTCTCTCTTATCAACATTTCATTGCTGCTCCCATTGCTCTTCCGCAATGCATATTACAGCTAGTTACTCTTAATAAGGATTCCACAACCTCCTATGCAATTCCTGCTTCTCATCCCAAGCATAGAGAATGCATTTCACACTTTCAACGACTGTCTTCGGGGAACGACAGGGATCAAGGGTGCTTTCCCCCTTATGGCTTCCTTGCGTTACTGCAGGGCGGGTCGAGGGCAATGCCCTTGTTTTTTTTTTTTGTAAATCCTTCGATTTCGCACAATCTGGCGCATAAGTTCCATGGTGATTTTCCATTTTCGGCACCTGAAAATATCACTGAAAAATAGCTGAAATTTCCTATTTTGGCAAACTTCACCATTCTCTTCCGACACATTGGGGACCAACTTGCCGAGTTTCACCGGTTGACGGACTCATCTGTCTTTTCCGCTGTTTCGGACCAACTCGCTGAGCTCTTCCACCGTTTCGTACCAACTTGCCGAGTTCTTCCACTGTTTCGGACCAACTTGCCGAGTTCTGTCGCAGTTTCGGACCAACTCTCCGAGTCCTTCCGCTGTTTCAGACCAACTCCCCAAGTCCTTCCGCCATTTCAGACCAACTCCCCGATTCCTTCCACCGTTTCGGACCAACTCGCTGAGTCCTTCCGCCATTGCGGACCAACTCCTCGAGTTCTGCCACCGAAAGACACTTAGAAAAATTTTGACATTTTTCTTCCTTTCCCCGGGCACTTCCACAACGTCGTCGACACAACTCAGCCAAATTTGTTGACTGTGTCGGCTCCACTCAGCGAGTCTCGCCGAAACGTATCGGCTCAAGTCCACGAGACTCGTTGAAACGCGTCGGCTCAACCAAACAAAAACAATTAGAAAAATTTTGGAATTCCACAAACTTTGTCGACGCAACTCAGCGAGTTTCACCAACCGTTTCGGCGCAACTCAACAAGTTCCACTGACAGTTTTGGCGCAAATCAACGATATTCGCCAACACAGCCTTGGCGAAAAACTCAGAAACACTTAGAAAATTTTTCAAAATTTGAAATTTTCTTAATGATTAGGGTTGAATAGGAGGAATACTTACCTCTGCAACTGCAATAGGTAGCCCATGAAGGCCCAATGTTGTAACCAATAGCAATGATACCATTATGTAACGTACCCACCCATCTATCCAAGGCAAGGAAGGGAACATGATGGAAATCTCTGGGGTTTTTCGCATAATCTCAGCCAAATTCATTAGATTCATATAGTTAAAAACAAATGTGTGCAGATGCAAATTAATTAAATATGCACAGCAGAAATAAACTCATCCACACGCATATTTTCATATGCATTCAATATATGAATAATAGTTAATAATTTAAGCATTGCAGAAGTAAATACATAGACATAGAAACACTTATCTTTATGGTGAAATGATCCCAAGCAACTGGCTATGTTGCTGCAACGTTCCACCCAACCATAGGCTAGTTGTGTTCATCAGTCTCTCGACACAACTGGCAGCCCTGAGCTGGGCATGATTCTTACAAGGAAAACGGGGACATTCAAACTCATTCACAGCCAATTCAACTGAGCCAAGCCAATCCAAAGTTGGGTTTATCAGGATACACTTGAACCCTGGATGCTTGCACTCAAGCTCAAGCCAAAGCAATGGAGTTACCCACAGGATGGCCATGGGTTTTTCCCAAATCGTTTCTCTCCAAAAACGAATTGTTGGATGGGGAAAAACATTCATAGTGAGGTAGCAATTTCTCCCCAACTATCTAAGCATTAAGCAGCCATAACAATCTCTATGGAGCCCCAAATTGATTTCCCTTTCTTCCCCACTGTTTTACAACACAAAAACGCCCTTCCCCACTAGGAGAATGAAGGAAACACAACAAAAACATGGAGAAAATTGCCAGGCAGCTCCATCTCGCGGGAGAGCAAAACTGGTTCATGGGTAATGACTTGGGGAGCAATTCATGTCTCTTTTCTTTCCCAAGAATCCAAACATGATTTTCCATGCAGGGTGGCTTGCCCATACTCGAATTTGGACAGCCATACCTCACATTCCCCAAGGCATTAACTACCTCAACCAACTCTTGGGAGAAATCAATGATTGGGTACAAAAGTCAACATGGGTAGTTGAGGGTTTGATGGGTTCTCTCATTAACACTTGTCTTGACTTGATTCACTCAAGGGTTTGAATTTTTTCCCTCGCAATTCCTTGTAAAATCATGACCCCATCTCTTTGTTTCCTTGCATAGCTAGTTGTGGGTATTTTATTAAAATGCATATTTACATGATATTCAAATTTTCAATGTTCCTGGCTAGCACACAAACCATATGCATTGATAAATCGATGGCGGGGCCTTCGCCTTGAGCTCCTCACCACGATTTTATAACAGTATTACATCATTTACGATTTTAATGCCATGGGGTCAAACTGGGGACATTACACTCCACCTAATGGGAATTCATTTTTTTCCTCATTCCCATTCCATTGTGGAACATCCGAGCGTCACTTTTCATCCATTACACATGCCCAGCAGTGAGAAAAGCCAGAATTCGCAACTTCGCAAGAACCCACGTTTTGAAGTGCCATAAATGCCCAGAATTTGGTATTGACAGTGAAATCCAATGGGGGATCCATAGATATGAACCTTGGGGCAAAATTGAGAGTATTAGATACCCCAAAATCCATTGGAAAACCGAGTTTTTATAGTCCAGAAATCGAGTGATGGGATTGAGTTATTTGATGACAGAATTGTGAGAAATCCAAGTGTGAATGATTGAACAGAGGTTGGGTTTGCTTGATAAACTCAGTGAAGGTGGGAATCTCAAGGAATTAGCAGTTGGACCTTTCTATGCCCACCCTGAATAGCACTGGAGGGAAGGGACACCTGAGGGACTGTGCAGCAGAGAAGGGGACCTTCTCTGTGTTGGGTGAGGTAGGTATTGTGGGTGCCATGACTATTGAATTCATTTGAGATTCCTGTAGCTCTATGGTTGAGCTCACTGGCTTAGCATCCTCCTCCCTTGCTTATTGCATGCTCGATAAACCCATCTAGGTGTTGGATTAGCATGACGGTTTGAGTGAAACCATGGCAGTGAGTGAACCTGTTTAGTTCCTCCTTAGTGGATACACAACCCATCTTCAGGGTGATCTCTCAGCTGAAAGAATATAGGTTGGATAGAGGTCTATGGTTGGGTGGAACATTGCTCTCACATAGCCAATTGTTGTACAGTTTCATTTCAAGATAAGTATTCTTTGTGGTTGAGTTACGTTAATTTTGTGCTCTCCAATGTTTTAATTAATGACTGTTGTTTATATGTTGAATGCATGATGAAACTATGTGTATATATAGTGTTTAATTCCATTGTGTTTGTTGAGTATGAATATGTATAGATAAGATTTTATTTATCCATGAATTTCTTAGTAATGTATGAGGCTGAGATTGTCAAATAAGCCTGGTATGTTTGGTCATGTTTCCTCCCTTGCACTGGATCGATGGAAGGGGACGTGACATGGGGTATCCCCTTCATTCATCAATCGTGGTCGAGGTTTAAGGTAGGGTTATCTCGTTATCTCCACTTTTATTTATTATAGTGGTGGAAGGGTTGAGTAGAGTAACCGCGAGGTTTAAGCTAGGGTTAGCTCGTTATCTTCATTATTATTTATTATAGTGGTGGAAGGGTTGAGCAGAGTAAGTGGGGGAGGTAGCAGCTAGCAGGAATGGAACTTTTAAAGGGATCGGGTTAAGGTGTCAGCTCAATCTTACTCATTTTCTATTTGTCGATGAAATACTAATTTTTTTTTTGTAATGTTTCAAAAAGGATATGGAAAAGTTATTTAGTATTCTTGATCTATATTGCAAAAGATAGGGATATGGAAAAGTTAGTTAGTATTCTTGATCTATAATGCAAGTTGGTTAGTATTCTTGATCTATAGTTAGTTAGTAGTCTACTTTATTCTGTGAAGGATTAGAGGAGGATGATCTATGTTTTTTCAAATTGTTGTTGGGATTCAATGCCAGCAGCCTATAAGCTAGTTTAAAGTATCTTGGGTTCATACTCGAACCCTTAGCATATGGGATTGGAGACTGGGACTCATTGATCATGTGAAAAGAGAATCTCTAACTAGTGTCTTCGATGGATTTGAAGGGAGTTTGAGGATATAAATATTCCAGCATTTCATTTTGTTGCATAGAGCTTAAGTATTTTAAGGCATTTCCCTAAACACATGAAGTTAATGAGATCAGAGTGGTAAATCTATTGGATATCAATTTTATGGTTCCTTGGGGTTATTTTGATGGGCATCAAGGGGAGAGGGAAAGCTATGTGATGCAGGTGGAGTGCTCTATCTTAGAAAGTCTCAAACGTGGGCTGGGACTTGGCACAAACAATTATGCCAAGCTAAATGCATTATGGATACTTATGAGGATATATCTAGGGATAAAGGAGTCAAGAAGCTAAATGTTTATGGCGATTCTATGCTAATAATCAAGTAGAAGTAGAAGTATGGTGAAAAAAAATGTCATAATGTGTTGGTGAAAAGAAATTGTCATAATGTGTTTTTGGATGGGTTGTTTGATGAGTCTGGATGAATTTCTATAGGTTTTAAAGAGGTGACATTCAAACATGTCTATAGGGAAATCAATATTGAACGGGATAAGTTAGCAATAGAAGGAGAGATCTTGCATTAGAGAGAATGTTTAATTTTCAATACATATGAAGGAAACCAATGTATGTTTTTTTCTGAGGATTAAGCATATTTCTATATTCAAATCAAGAATTCAATGGAGGATGGTTCGAGATAGGATGGGTAGGATTGTGTTTGAAGATTTGGTTTATCAAAATCGGTTTTCGAAACATAATGTTTCAGGTTTTATGCCTAAGTGTCTTTACTGTTTTCATGGTATTTGTAAAAATGAATCTATGGGAATACAAGATGTAAGGGCTGCAGGTATCTCGTTGTTTTAGGTTTTAGGCCTCAATGTTTTTACTGTTCATCTAAAGGTTTTTGTCACATGATTACATCTGCCTAACCACAACATGTGACTTGGAATTCAGACCTTGTATATTGAGTGTAATGGTTTCCTTTAATAGTAAAGATGGTAAATGGTGATTATAAAGTAGTTTGGATACAATTTATGGGATTGAGGTATCTTGTTATGTAGAAGGATATTTGTATAATTTTGTATGTAGAATGATACAGGAGTCTTGTAACTGTATTTTGGAAACTACGGATTTTAAACTGTAAAATTAAAACCCATAAAATTACGAGGTTGATCAATGATCATGGTAAAATATAATGAATATATATTTTTCCACTCTTATATACCTTTTTATTTACAAGAATACAATAGCTATATACCTTTCTACTCTTATATGCATAGATATATACTTCTTAATACAATAAATTTTTTATTTATAAGAAATATTTGAGAAACTTAAATATTTTCAAAATATATACAATTAATGAGTAATACATTTTAAATTAAGAATGGAGAATTATAAAATTATTCAATAATTTTATTAAAATTTAATACAAATGTATACACCTTTTTATATCAAAAGAATATAGAATTCAAAATCGTACATTAAGTATACACCTTTTTATATAAAAGAATATAAAAATTAAAATTAATACAATAAGTATATAGGTTTTTATATAAAAGAATATAATGAGTATATAAATTTCTACTTGTATTTAGTTTAGTGGGTTAGCTTAAGTGGTCGAGAGCTCTTTATTGCAAAGAGAATATCTCACGGGCAAATCTTCATGTGACTATTCCTAGTGACTATGCCTAAAAGGGTCTCACTTGATGTCCCCACTGAATTAAGAAAACACAAATTTCTACTTTCATATATAGATCTTATGCATCTTTTTATTTGAAAGAATACAATGAATATATACATTTCTACTCTGATATATATATATATATATATACTTTTTATGTAATGTCCCTAAAAACGTAAGAATTTTTTTTTTTCCTCTTCTTACTAAATTGCCTAACACAACTTATATATTTAGGAGATTTCCCTACAGTGATGTGAAAAGTATCAGTACTTGCAATTGCTATTTCAATGTGTACAGAAAACTTCTATCAACGTGACTTATGTCGATTGATGACTTATGCGGAGGTAATTTAGGATGATCATGTGGGTGTGAAGTTCTGTTTTTGCCATGCATTAATACCAGTAGTCTCTATTTTTATTACTTGATCTAAATGTAGGTTTGAAATGTTTATTTGTCTAATGTCAAATCTCAGGCATGGTGAACTTGATGAGGGAAGTTGAAAACACCCTGAAACTTTGGGGTTTGGTTAAACACTTCTAGCGAAATCGCCGAGAGGTAAGGTGTGAATAGGGAAAGGCTCATGGACTTACTTAGCATTTATGTTAACGTCTATTTATATATTGGTTTCTATGCATGTGTCCCTTGGTGGTTATATAGTTGGCAACTACCATATGTAAAAACTTCTAGAAGTGGAACTATCCTAATGATTATCATGGAGGAGTTGAGCACTTTGTTGATGTAATAATAAGTTAAGGGTGTTGTACCCATACAACTATATACATAGTTTGATGAAGAATTCAAAAGTTAGTACTACATGGTGGTTGCAAGTATTAAAGGCTCATTGAATGGTCACGTGGCCTCAGGCCAGCTGGGCTCTAACTGTTTTTAGCAAGGTTTTACTCTTTGGTTGTCAATTTGTTGGTTTTGTGGTTGAGGGGGGAAAGAATAACTCTTTCTATGGTAGCTACGCTTGGCCTGAGCTATGCTCATGGCCAGGGTAGCTCTGGTGTTTTTAGCAAGCCCTGCAACCAAAATTGCCCTCACCAGGTAACTACAAAAAACACAAATACTGCATTGTTTCCAGTCTTTAGTCTTCGTTTTGAATTTATGCACAGACCCTAACTCAATTTGGCTTGTTTCTGTTGAACGGTGTTGGGATTGTGGTGTGTAATATCTGCGTTTTGAGTTCGCATCCACGCTGGTTGCGTTTCGGCATTTTAACTGGTAAGTCTAGGGTTTACTCACCCTTCACCCTATCTGTCTCGATGGTTTTGGAGAAGGGTTTGATAAATGTGTAAGCAGGGATTAATGATGCCTTTGGCTCACACGGTCTTGCAATCTCCATGGTGGTTGCCTTTGGTTTGACCTAGGGATTAGTCCATGGTTGTAAATACTGATTCAATGGGTGCAGCTACTAAGGGTTTTGGACTTGGTTGCTTCGATGTAAGAAAAATCGTGCCTCTGTAATTTATGGGTTTTGAGAGACTATTACTTCCTCTATGTATGTATGGAGCTTGCCCTTGGGGTTTTGAAATGGAAAATGGATTGTGTGCTGTTCTTTCCTTTGATGTTTAAATGGCCCTGTGAAGAGATTTTGGCTACTCCACTTTCATTTTGATCGAGCTCTGTCAATTCCCAATTTCTAACATAAAGTTTGTTTGTTTTAAGTAATGGAGTCCATGCTAGAATATATGTGCCCTATCGTTGCTTTGTTCTGCGTCTTTTCCTTCCTATGAAGCAAGAGGATTTATGAATAGGAAAGAAGGGTGGCGTTTCTAACCTATAGCTAGTCATTTTGTATCTCTGGGCAAAGTTCCATGTTTATAGGGTTTTCAAATATTTAATATAAATGTAATGTTCGTAGAATATGTGTTGATAGTGTAGGATGTCATAGCTGTTGTATTGATTTTGGCTTATGAAAACGTCTGTCCAACATTGTTTTACTTGTAAATATAAAGGGATTGATCCCTACCTTTGGCGTTTTATGTATGGGGAAGCATACTGGTTGTAGGTGTTTCGTTCTATGGTAATGAGAATTGTTTGTTTGGTCAAATACTACTTCTGGATAAACGATATGGATATCTAAATTCTGTGTGTTCCAATGTTTAAATTTATATGATGAGCATTTGATTGGGATGGGATTCGATCCTCTGACCCATTAGAATGATATGTTAACGATTTTGAATGGTGTGGATTATTTGATTTCTGAAAAGCAAATCGTTGAGTTTCTTTTCCATAGTTTAGGTTGCAAGAAGGAAAATGTCTGATACTACGTTTATAATTCATAATGTTGGAAGATGCGTTTAATCTTTTGTAATGAGTTGACTGTGGGTGATAATCGACCCTTAGAAAAGTTCTATAGATGATTAACTTGTTTGAATATGGGAGAAATTTGAGGAAGAATATGTTGTACATGCCTTCGCTACTTGGTACTTTTAATTCGAAGTCTGTATTTGTTTTCCTGAAAGGGTTAGTAGTTTTCGAACATAATCCTAACTAGATCTGTGATATGTTGATGTTGTAAATTTGAAAGAGGACTTTAATAGAGACAAATATAAAAAGTATTGTGAACATAAATCTTATCCTAGCTATACACAGAATATGGAAAACGTAATTTCAAACACTATTTCATACTGGAGAGGATATATATAATTTCAATAATGCTGCTCTGAATGGAGCGATATAGGTGTATCTAAATACTAAGAGCAGGTTTCTAGGTTATGGGTTTCCTAGGATGTCTAGCAGAGGAACCTGCTAGACGTTCTACTGATCCTAGCTTCTAAGTTAACATCAATTCTTTTTGTTTGTTCCTAGTAGAAAGTCTATATTTAAAGGGTTTAGGATGAAAGAAAAACAAGGCCAAATGATGCTAGGGTAACATCCTTTGTTACTTATCTAACTACTATTATAACTTGAAATGGAAGATTCACATTTCATACCTAATTACTTTGTAGCTTGCTCCCTTCCTGAAGTAACCTGCACACTCAAACAATAATTAGTGTAGAACCCTCTGAGCTCAGCTAACTTGTTAAGATGACTTTGGGACTACCACATTCCTCCCAACCTTGACCCTTGAATCATTCTGGTTCTATCTGGATCCCCCCGAGCTTGGTTCCAACTTGCAATGAGAGTAGAGGCCCTAGATCCCTTGCTGGTTCAGTTCTGAGAATTTCTAGGTTATGCTGCTTCAGCTTCTTGGAGCAGAATCCTTTTCTTGGATTACAATAATAGAATGATAATGACCAAGAATGATAGATGATCCCAAACTTGGGATCTACCCTCTTTAAGTAGGGAAGTCTTTTCAATTAGGACTATTGAAACAATCAATTTCTTTAAATTAGATAATTAATATTTAAAAGATATTATTTAATTAAATACCTAGTTCTTTTGAACTAGGACTTTTCCAACTGTTTAACTATAAGTCATTTTGATTTATGCTCTTAATAATAATTATAATAACAACAATTATACTAATAATAATTATACTAACAATAATTATACTAACAATAATTATATTTTACTTAACTATTAATACACCATTTATAATATAAATTAATGCATAGTCAGATATACTAATTATATTCCATAACTAAATAATAACACCATTATTATTAAATCTCTTAATAATAATAATAGCCTGGATGCCTTTATACATATTAGTCATAAAAGACTACTGGTAATTATCTTTTATTTAGTTATGTGTCATCACATGACACTCTTTTCTCTTTAAATTTTAGGGACACGGTCCACTTCTTTGGATGGTCTTGCTGAGCTTGGTTAGGTACCTCTAGTCTCTCTCTTTGCATGTCGGATTCCCTTGTTTAGCATGGTAGTTCCCGTAGTAGGTGATGATGGATAAAAAGATGAATCATTTAAGCAATTTAAACAAATGTGATAAAAGTGCTCTTCAGAGTCTTTCCGACTCAACACTTTGAAACTCCATAACCCTGAGTGCTCTTCAGAGCCTTTTAACTCAACACTCTCACACGGGAGTTACTTTAGTGCAATTCCAGAGTCCCTTCTCAACACTAGAGCTAGAATGTGGTTGTGAGGCACATCTAGAATATTTAAGTTGGCTCGGATCCGGTATTCGTTTATCAAGCTTGGAGTGCTCCAGGGATTATGCCCAACACTCAATGTACATTGGGGCATACTCCTAGTACATAATATTTCCTCTAGGTACATCGGGGATTTTTCCCAGTACGTAGGTAATCCGTGTGTTCCTGAGTCCACACTCAACACACCATATAAGTCAATCATGTCATTCACATCACTGCACAGTATGTAAGAAAATATCATCTCAGTATATTAGGGTTTTGTACCCACATCATATGGTAAAAACATGAATCAAAACATTGGGGATTCCTTTCCTAGTATATAATCAAATAATGAAATGCAGTCAAGGTCCATGCCCAATATGTTATTCTACAAAAGAATAAATCATATGCACTAGGGCTCATGCCCAATAATCAGAATAAATTATATGTGCTGGGGCCGTGGCCCAATATAACATCATAAAATAGTCAGCCCAAAATTCGGGATATTACATCCCTCCCCGCTTAGAACAACACCATCCTGGTGTTTCTAGGGAGTAGGAATGAGGTCATGAAACAAGGCAGGGTATGCCTCTTTCATGGTGGCCTCATTCTCCCAAGTAGCCTCATCTAGTCCAAAGTGCCTCCATTGCACTTTCAGTTGAGTAATGGTCCTCCTCCTAAGCTGGACCTCTCTCTCGTCCAGAATGTGGAGTGGTTCTAGCGTGAACTCCCCTTCGGGATACACCTGTAATAAGGACCAATCAATAACATGTTTAGCATCGTATACATATTTCTTTAATAGTGAAGCATGAAAAACATTATGAACTTTTATATGCGCTAGTAAGGCCAACTCATAAGCTACTGGGCCCTTCTTGGCTAGTATTTAGAAAGGTCCACAAAATCTTGGGGCTAGTTTCCCGCAATGTCCCAAGCTCAACGAGCTTCGTTTTGCTTTTATTTTTAGAAACACATGTTCGTCGACTTGGTAGTCCTTGTCTTTTCTTTTCTTGTCTGCATAACTCTTTTGGCGCTCTTGTGCTTCTTTTAAGTTCAGTTGTACCCTAGAAACTAGTTGTTCCAAGTCCTTTAATAGGTCGGGTCCTAACATAAGTCTGTCTACTGGACTGTCCCAAGTCACGGGGGTCCAACATTTCCTGCTGTAGAGTACTTCGAAAGGACTCATTTTGGCCGAGGTTTGGTAACCGTTGTTGTATGCAAACTCCACAAGATGCAAATAATCTTCCTACTCGGTGGGGTTGTTAAGGACATACATCCTCAACATGTCCTCGAGGATCTGGTTTACTCGTTCCGCTTGTCCGTCGGTCTGGGGATGGTACATGGTACTGAATTGTTACTGGGTTTCCAAATCGGAGAACAATGCTCTCCAGAAGTTGCTAGTGAACTTCATGTCTCGATCGGAAATGATTGCTTTGGGTATCCCGTGCAATCGAAATATCTCTTTTAAGAATATTTCCGCGATGTGAACTGCTTTGTAGGTAGATTTCACTGGTATAAAGTGGACTGCTTTAGACAACTTGTCTACCACTACAAAGATGGAGTCGTTCAGTTTCTTACTCTTGGGTAAGCCTGAAATGAAGTCCATACTTATTACCTCCCATTTCCATTCTTGAATGGGTAAAGGTTGAAGTAATCCGAAGGGGTGTTGGTGTTCTGCTTTGACCAATTGGCACTCCTGACATTTTGCGATGAACATTGCGATGTCAGCTTTCAGCTTAGGCTAGAAGTAATGCTTCTTTACAGCCGATATCATCTTTTGATATCTGGGGTGTCCTGAATAGTGTTTCTGGTGAAACTCAGTGAGAATGTTTGATCTAATGTCTCCACTCTCTGGGATGTAAAGTCAGTCTTTCGACCACAGTAGTCCCGTTTCGTCTATCTTATATTTTTTTGCTATTGGAAAAGTCTGTTTTCCTGGATCTTTGCGAGGATTTCTGTGTAATAGCGATCACTCTTACATGCCGTCTAAATTCTGTGGTGTATGTGTGAGTCGGTTTGGCTCATCGTGACCTCATAAAGCATATGTGCTCGATGGATCAAGGCATCTGCAATCTTGTTTTCCTTGCCTTTTATATGCTTTAGTTTGAAATGTTATTCACTAAGGAAGGCTAACCACCTGGCTTGCCTGGAATTTAGGTGGGGTTGGTCAAAAACATATTTCAAGCTCATGTTATCCGTCATCAATAGGAATTTCTTTCCCATGAGATAATATCGCCACATTTTCAAAGCATGGATGATGGCGGCTAGTTCGAGGTCATGAGTAGGGTAGTTCTGTTCATGCTCTTTTAGTTTCCTCGATTCATAGCATATGGAAAAATTGTCTTGCATAAGGACTCCCCTGAGTCCTTCCTTGCTTGCATTCGTGCAAATGACAAAGTCCCCATTGGGATCCGCAATACGTAGAATCGGTGCACTAATCAGTAGTTGCTTCAGCTTTTGAAAGCTTTCTTCGCATTTATTTGTCCAGATAAACTTGTTTGCCTTTTTCTGCAAGGAGGTCATGGGACATGCAATCTGTGGAAAGTTCTCAATGAACTTTTGGTAGTCACACTAGCTAATCCTAAGGATGATCTTATATCGAATACGCAAGTAGGTGTGGGCCATTCTTCGATAGCTTTGAATTTTTCAGGGTCGACGGCTATTCCCTTTTCGAAAATAATATGTCCTAGGTATTGGATCTGAGGTTTGTAGAAATCGCACTTACTAAACGTGGCATAAAGCTGGTGTTCCCTTAGTATCTGTAAAACAATTCAGAGGTGCTCCTCATGTTCTATTTCGTTCTTAGAGTAGATTAGAATGTCGTCAATAAAGACTAGAATGAATTTATCGAGGTATTTACTAAAGATACTGTTCATCATGCACATAAAATTGGCCGGTGCATTCGCCAATGCAAAGGGAATCACTACGAACTCATAGTGGCCGTAATGGGTTCGAAATGTGGTCTTGTTGATATCCTCATCACGGATCCTCACTTGATGGTATCCGGATTGTAAGTCGATCTTCGAGAAGATCTTTGCCCCTCCAACTTGGTCAAAGAAGTCGTTGATTCTAGGGAGCGGGTAGTGGTTCTTAATGGACATCTTGTTGAGTTGGCGGTAATCGATGCACATCCACATCGTGCTATCTTTCTTCTTGACGAAGAGTATCGGTGTTCCCCAAGGGGACACACTAGGTCAGATCTACCATTTGTCAATTAGTTCTGGTAACTGAAGTTTGAGCTCCATCAATTCTGGTGTGCTCATGCGGTATGGGGCTTTAGAAGCTGGTATAACCCGAGTATCAGTTCGATGGAAAAGTCTAAGTCTCATTTAGGCAGTAGTCCTGGTATTTCTTCGGGAAATACATCTTTGAATTCCACGAGGACTGGAAATTCTTCGATCCTCTATTCCCTATCAGTTTCTATGTTTTGGATATTGACGACAAAGAGTTTGCAATCCTTTCTAATACATTTCTTTGATTGTAAGGCGGAGATCTGTCTTACCGACACTTTCTTAGGGATACCCTGAATCGTCTTCTGAATCCCTTGGTCATCCTTGCAAAGTAAGGATTTGCTTAAGCAGTCTAGGAGGACATGGTGTTCTTCCAACCAATCCATGCTGATGAGTACATCGTATGACCCCAGGGGTAGAATGTTTAAATCTAACCTAGTTTGAAATCCATTTAAGTTTATCTCGCAAGTTTTAACTAACTCGAAGATCTTTCGCTTGGTATCGGTGGCTAGTTGTACCAGCCATGGCTTCTCATGAGGTTCTCGGTTCAACTTACAACTGTCCACTAACTTAAGGGAGATATAACTTCGGCAAGCGCCGGGATCTATTAAAATTGAAATGGCAGTGTTAGAGATCTTGCCCTCTATTTCCACCATTGTGGCTTGGTGATCTGCCTGTCGACCGTCGAGAGCGGCATAAATCCTTGGTGTCTTTGCCATGTCTCCTACGGTAGTCTCTGTCTGGATGTTGTGTAAAACTCCATCCATTTTGTTGGGGCAGTATCTGTAGTACTAGGGCCCTTGGCATTTCCAGCAAGAAACAGTTGGTGGGACAGCTTTAGTCCCTTTGTTGAATGTTGGCCTGTTGATAGGTGGTGGGGGTGCACTTGGTCGTGCTTGGGGTCATTTGAAGCCTCTATTGTGCAGAAAACTGTTGTTATGTTTCTGATAAGGTGGAGGCCTAAAACCCAGTCTGCGGTTGTCCGAGAAGGTTCTGAACCTATCTCTATTTCTGTTGATGTTGGCATTCCTTGGTTGTCCGTGTTCATAACACAGCCTTGCTTAATGTAAGGTTATGTGAATGGTTTTGGGCATGTCGAACTCTATCTTTTCTCTAAAGTTTGGTGGCATCCCTCCCAAGAACTGTTGAATTTTGACCTTCTTGTCTTTAATGTATAACACATAGTGCAGCAAGTCTAAGAATCGGTTTATGAATGCTTCCATAGTCAGGGAGCCCATTTTTAATTCATGAAATTCTTCTATTTTCTTGTCAAAGAATCTTTCAGACATATACTTGTCCTGGAATATTCTACTGAAAATATCCCAGGTTATGTCTCTCAGTTCTTGTCCTTTGGTGTGTTTCAAGTCCTGCCACCATTTGGCAGCTTTACCATTCAGGTTGTATATGGCTAGTCGGGCTTGCATTCACTGGAGTAGTTGTGAACTTTAAAGTATTTATTCATCCCTAGCAGCCACTTCTCATATTTTTCCCCATAGTTAATCTCTCTGTCATAGGTTGGGGCTTTTATCTTTCTGAATTCCCCTTGCAGACCATCATCACTTTTCCTCCTTTTCTTGCAAGGAGGTGGTGAACCTTTATCATTGGAAGAGCTCTTACAATCTCTTTTCGTTGATTTTTGTATGTGTTCTCCCTTCTCTTCTCCCTTAGGGTTAGAAGACCTTTTTGTGTGATTGGTTCCATTTTTGGAGGTGTTGACTGAGAGTGTGGGCTATCCGAGAAGGTTAGCCTTTGTTAAGGTCTGAATCAGTTCCTCATTTATGGCTTGTTGCTCTCTTCTTTCCTGCATGTTTTCATCTCGAAAACTTTGGAACTCTGCCTACAGGTTTTGCATAGACTGTCTCCAATCTGAGTTTAGTTCAACCACCACCTCCTGCTCTCATAGTGGTGAGTCCAGATTCCCGTGAATGCTGCTGTCTTATTCTGCATTATTTTTTCAGACAATGTTTGTACTTGAAATGTTATATAAGTATAAAGAATAGAAAATCATGTTAGTTTATTCTCACATAAAACAAAATAGAATGTAAATGTATGTTTCTATTTACTGCGTATATGTAGCAGATGTTTGTAATGAGCCCAATATCTCACTTAGTTTTGTAACTGGGCTCTGATACCACTTATAATGTCCCTAAAAACGTAAGAAAAAAAAAATTCCTCTTCTTACTAAATTGCCTAACATAACTTATATATTTAGGAGATTTCCCTACAGTGATGTGAAAAGTATCAGTACTTGCAATTGCTATTTCAATGTGTACAGAAAACTTCTATCAAGGTGACTTATGTCGATTGATGACTTATGCGGAGGTAATTTAGGATGATCATGTGGGTGTGAAGTTTTGTTTTTGCCATGCATTAATACCAGTAGTCTCTATTTTTCTTACTTGTTCTAAATGTAGGTTTGAAATGTTTATTTGTCTAATGTCAAATCTCAGGCATGGTGAACTTGATGAGGGAAGTTGAAAACACCCTGAAACTTTGGGGTTTGGTTAAACACTTCTAGCAAAATCGCCGAGAGGTAAGGTGTGAATAGGGAAAGGCTCATGGACTTACTTAGCATTTATGCTAACTTCTATTTATATATTGGTTTCTATGCAGGTGTCCCTTGGTGGTTATATAGTTGGCAACTACCATATGTAACAACTTCTAGAAGTGGAACCATCCTAATGTTTATCATGGAGGAGTTGAGAACTTTGTTGATGTAATAATAAGTTAAGGGTGTTGTACCCATACAACTATATACATAGTTTGATTAAGAATTCGAAAGGTAGTATTACGTGGTGGTTGCAAGTATTAAAGGCACATTGAATGGTCACATGGCCTCAGGCCAGCTGCGCTCTAAGCATTTTTAGTGAGGGTTTACTCTTTGGTTGTCAATTTGTTGGATTTTTTAATGAGAGGGGAAAGAATAACTTCTTGTGTGGTAGCTACGCCTGGCCTAAGCTATGCCCATGGTCAAGGTAGCACTGGTGTTTTCAGCAAGCACTGCAACCAAAATTTCCCTCACCAGGTAACTACAAAAAACGTGAATACTGCATTCTTTCGAGTCTTTAGTCTTCGTTTTGAATTTATGCACAGACCCTTACTCAATTTGGGTTGCTTCTATTGATAGGTGTGGGGATCGTGGTGCGTAATCTGTGTGTTTTAAGTTGGCATCCACGCTGGTTGCATTTTGGCGTTTTAACTGGTAAGTCCAGGGTTTACTCACCCTTCACCCTATCTGTCTCGGTGGTTTTGGAGAAGGGTTTGATAAATGTGTAAGCGGGGATTAGTGATGCCTTTGGCTCATGTGGTCTTGTAATCTCCATGGTGGTCGCCTCTGGTTTTACCTAGGGTTTAGTCCATGGTTGTAAATAGTGATTCGATGGGTGCATCTACTAAGGGTTTTGGACTTGGTTGCTTCAATGTAAGCCAAATCGTGCCTCTTTAATTTATGGGTTTTGAGAGACTATTAATTCCTGTATGTATCTATGGATCTTGCCCTTGGGGTTTTGAAATGGAAAATGGCTTCTGCGTTGTTCTTTCCTTTGATGTTTAAATGGCCCTATGAAGAGATTTTGGCTACTGCGCTTTCATTTTGATTGACCGCTGTCAATTCCCAATTTCTAACATAAATTTTGTTTGTTTTAAGTAATGGAGTCCATGCTAGAATATATGTGCCCTATCGTTGCTCTGTTCTGCGTCTTTTCCTTCCTATGCAGCAAGATAATTTATGAATAGGAAAGAAGGGTGGTGTTTCTAACCTATAGCTAGTCGTTTTGTATCTCTGGCCAAAGTGCCATGTTTACAGGGTTTTCGAATCTTTAATATAAATGTAATGTTGGAAGAATATGCGTTGATAGTGTAGGATGTCGTAGCTGTTGTATTTATTTTGGTTTATGAAAACGTATGTCGAGTATTGTTTTACTTGTAAATCTAAAGGGATTTGATCCCTTCCTTTGGCGTTTTATGTATGGGGAAGAATACTAGCTGTAGGTGTTTCATTCTATGGTAATGAGAATTGTTTGTTGGGTCAAATACTACTTTTGGATAAACAATATGGATATCTAAATTCTGTGTGTTCCAATGTTTAAATTTATATGATGAGCATTTGATTGGGATGGGGTTCGATCCTATGACCCGTTAGAATGATATGTTAACGATTTTGAATGGTGTGGATTATTCGATTTCTGAAAAGCAAATTGTTGCGTTCCTTTTTCATAGTTTAGGTTGCAAGAAGGAAAATGTTTGATACTATGTTTATAATTAGTAATGCTAGAAGATGCGTTTAATCTTTTGTAATGAGTTGACTATGGGTGATAATCAATCCTTAGAAAAGTTCTGTAGATGATTAACTTGTTTGAATATGGGAAAACTTTGAGGGAGAATATGTTGTACATGCCTTCGCTACTTTGTACTTTTAATTCGAAGTCTGTATTTGTTTTCCTGAAAGGGTTAGTAGTTTTCAAACATAATCCTAACTAGATCTGTGATATGTTGATGTTGTAAATTTGAAAGAGGACTTTAACAGAGACAAATATAAAAAGTATTGTGAACATAAATCTTATCCTAGCTATACACAGAATATTGGAAACGTAATTTCAAACACTATTTCAGAATGGAGAGGATATATATAATTTCAATAATGTTGCTTTGAATGGAGCGATCTAGGTGTATCTAAATACTAAGAGCAGGTTTCTAGGTTATGGGTTTGCTAGGATGTCTAGCACAGGAACCTGCTAGACATTCTACTGATCCTAGCTTCTAAGTTAACATCAATTCCTTTTTTTTGTTCCTAGTAGAAAGTCTATATTTAAAGGGTTTAGGATGAAAGAAAAACAAGGCGAAATGATGCTGGGGTAGCATCCTGTGTTACTTATCTAACTGCTATTATAATTTGAGATGGAAGATTCACATTTCATACCTGATTACTTTGTAGCTTGCTCCCTTCCTGAAGTAACTTGCACACTCAAACAATAATTAGTGTAGAGATCTCTGAGCTTAGCTAACCTGTTAAGATGACTTTGGGACTACCACATTCCTCCCAACCTTGACCCTTGAACCATTTTGGTTCTATCTGGATCCCCCCGAGCTTGGTTCCAACATGCAATGAGAGTAGAGGCCCTAGATCCAATGTTGGTTCAATTCTAAGAATTTCTAGCACTAGTACATGTGCACATTTTTCCCACGGAAAATCGTTGCTATTGCAACACTTTTTCATTGCTATAGAGACAAACAAAACTCCTTGTTTTCATGGCACTAATTTCGTCGCTATAGCAACACTTTCCAATGTTCGTGGCTATAGCACCGAACGTTCGTGGCTATAGCGACGGATGTTTGTATTTAAAAAAAAGTAAATGAAGCTATATACGTCTCTCTAGCCATGAACATTCATGGCTATAGCTCTGACAGTTTGTGGCTACAGTGAGGAATGGTCATATTTAAAAGAAATAAGTGAACCGATCTCCATCTCTCTAGCAACGAAAGCTCATGGCTATAGCATCGAAAGGTTATGGCTATAGCACTGAAACTGCATGGCTATAGTGATGGATGTTCATATTTAAACGAAATAAGTGAACCGATCTCCATCTCTCTAGCAACGAAAGTTCATGGCTATACCACCGAAATTTTGTCGCTATAGCACCGAAAGTGCATGGCTATAGCGACAGATGTTCATATTTAAAAAAAATAAGTAAAGAGATCTTCGTCTCTCTAGCAACGATCGTTCGTGGCTGTAGCACCGAAAGTTCATGGCTATAGAGGCAGATTCACATATTTAAAAAAAATATGTCCATCGCTTTAGAAATGACAAGCCCCCGCAAGTTTTGACGAACTTGCTATACTAGCGACGAAAATTTCCGCCGCTAGTATAGCAAGTTCGTCGAAACTTGCTAGCACTTGTCGTCTCTCTAGCGATGGACATGTCTATTTTAAAAAAAAATAATACATAAATTTGGAGGTGATTTCATATGAGGGCATCAATTAGATAATATTGATTGGATTTTGAACTGTTTCATATAAAGATCAATATGAAGAAACTAGGAGCAGAAAACCCAAAGGATTGACAACTCTTGAGAAATATGTGGAATCATGAAACTTTTTTTTTGCAAATTTAATAGTATAGGATGTGCCCTGTTTGCAAGGACCAAAAATAGACTAACTGTATGCACTTGACAATAGTATACACACACTAATGTAAAGAGACTTGAAAATCATATTACATTTCTATTTCTTGGTTTGCTTTAGGATTCTATTTCTATGCTGAAAAACGATTGAAAAGAAGATTTCCCACATCTCTATAGTTTTGATGTGCTAAAAAGTTAGGAGGGCCAGTATGGTAGCAAATATATTGAAATTTATTATTGATGTCTAATGTGGGCCTACAGAGGACATTTTAAGAAAGTGCTTTTCATTCTCCATCTTATTAGTATCACCTTCTAGTATAAAATCCAACCAAAGAATCTGTACTAACCTTGGGAAAGCTAGCACTGCCACTTGTATAAATTATAACTGCAACATCAGCAGCTACCAACAAATCTAGATCAACAGGTGTCTCCTGACCCATACTCTCAACTCTGGACATAGATGACATTGTCCAGTTGCTGCTCCTCAAATTGCCTTTCAAACTGATCACATTGATACAGATCGTGTTCCTGACATATAGGTGACTTAGTGGCAGATCCATGAAAACTGGATGTAATGATAAAATTATTAGATGTAATGATAAAAAACTGGGGATTTATCCACCTTTCATGCATTTCCTAATCTCTACATAACATTAAAGAGAGATTAAACATGAAAGTCCTATTACTCGCAAAATTGACTTATTTGTTTCCATCCTTGGCAATTGCCAATTTCACTTGCTCAACAATATTAGGTAATGTTTGGATGTGCTCTTTTGACTGTGTGGTTTATACATGATTCTAACTCTTGCATGGCACCTTCTTTTTGAATGCTGAGTTTGGTTGCCTCTAATCTGTCTTGATTGCATCTTACAATCTTTGGTAATGAATATTATGCTCTGTTTCATTTCATGGTTGATGTTATCTGTTAGAGTTTGTTGGTGGTCCATTAAAATCATTTGTTACCCCTACCTCATCCTCTCGGTTTCCTTCCTCTATTTTCACTACTATTACTTGTATTCCCAAAGTTGAAGATACTCATTCAAATTCATTATGCTTCATGTTCTTGTGCCATCTTTACCTATAAAATAAGAAAAAGAAGAAAGCATTCCACTTAGATGGTCATTCCAACTTGCTGTTATCTAAATTAAGCTAAGAAGCTCACAATTGCCATGGTAGAGAAATAAAAGCAGGTTAGGCAATGTATACTAACATTTAAATCTTCTAAATCTAACTGGTTTTGAAGCTGTCTAGCTAGTTCTGCATCTTGAGAGACATCATTTCTCCAGCTTGAAGTCGCCTTCATTTTTCCCTTTTGGAGCTCCCATTCATCTAGGGTTAAAAGGGAAGTTGCTTCTGGGCTTCCTCCAAACTGTCCAGATCTACCATGCTTGAATTCCCCACGTTACCTACCTTTATCACTCATTTTCTTTAGAAGCTTCTGTGAGGCAGCCTGATTTTGAATTGGTACTGCCTCAACACCCAAATTCATTTTGCGAATTATTGAATCAGGTTTCCTTCCTTCAAGAATCTCATCTGATTGAAACAGACACACTTTGGGATATAAAAGAAAGATGACTAATTACATCATATTTCAATATAATATTAAAGGAATGTGTAAATTCAAATATAAAGATAATTTGTATCTTACTTTTTCTCAACTTAGCCTGCATATTGTTAGTTTTAACTTGAGTAGATTTTATTTCTGCTTCAGAAAACTTTGGTTTTTGATTCCCTATGAGTAAGTTTATTTCTGTATCAGAACAAATAGAATCCTTTTCGAGTGATTTTGCACCTAACTTTGAACTCTCTACTGGTTTGTTATGGGATGCTTTTGGTTGGTACACTTCATATCCTATTCACTCATTTTGTGGTTATATTCCCATTCTTCAAAGGTCCTGCATTATCCTTCATTTGATATGTGCTTGTATCAAGTAGTTTTCCACCAGCCTTCATAGTGGCAACACCCTGTATCATAACATATGTGCTGGTGTTATCGTTGGTCAACTTTGACACTATTCGCTTATCCCTTTGTGATATCACCCTGCGAGAACCATCTGCATCACACAACTTTCATGCCTTCAACAGGGTATTAGATAACCAAGAATTTTTAATCTTTACTGTCAAACAAATTCTCATCCCAATGACTTTGACTCTAACGAATATGGATCCAACTTAGATCTTGAGAGTAGTAAGATATGATTATAAGAAAAGTGTAGAGATTTGTATTGACTATTTTATTTCAAACAATTTAACACCACATGAAGGTCAGAAAACTAATGTTTTACGATCTAAACATTAATCAAATCACCAAATAATGCAAATTAAATAATCAGACAATTGCAACTTGAAACATGCACTTGAAGCATGAAACCATTCGGAAGCTAGTTGCAAAATTAGCAAATGAGGAACTAAATATCTATTGTTAATAAAATATTAAAATCTTAGCATATTGAAATATAGCAGGCTTTAAAGAAGACATAAAGGAAACAAGGTACTTACATGACTTGTGAACTTGCAATTCTGCCTTATGACTACTTTTAACTGGAGCTGTTTCAATGTCCAGCCTTTCAAAAGGCGGTGGACCGGATAAGCCTGGAACTTGAGATGAATTCAATGAAGAATGAGAAAATACTGAATATTTACGCTCTATTTCCCATTCCTCATAAAGATATTGCACAAAACCCCCCAATACATTTAAGGATCGACTTTCCAGCAATAATATTCCACTCTTCACTGAAGCAATTCCCTCAAAACAAACCTAGAAGCAGAGCATATAGAGTGTTGATCAATGATATATATGCTTCAACAACTATAAAATAATTTTCAAAGTAAAGAAAAACCACAAGAGCAAAGCAACATTGATATTTGTTAATTCTTACCGGTGGTTGGCCATTAGCTAAGTAACTCATAGCTAGTCATCAGTCTTCTGAATAACCATGCCATGATCAGTTCAATTACTTAGCACATGACCATGGGCTCATTAATTTGATAGGATGACTAAAATGATAGATCAGATAAAGGCAACAATGACATGTCGTTTGATATAAGTTCATATTGCTTAATGCTCACACAGTGCTGGAAGGCTGTTGTAGCATTGTATTGTAATCTGTTGTATTTCAAGTCTTTGTGAATAAAAGAAGAATCATACATTCAACACTCATTAGGGTGACAATATTTTAAAGCCCCTTTTATCATCCATAGAATCGTCCATTCATAATTTTTTAACAAATTCACACAAGTGGCTATTGTACTTAGATGTTTCATCATGCTATTGATCAGTCTTCAAATATTTTAAGTGCTTGTTGATACCTTGATGAGGCCAAGCTCAGTGGATTAGTTCAATCAGTTCAAACAAACTGTTTCAAGGGGGAGTTTGCAATAACGTCTGCAGTTCTAATCCTACTGAGGTTTGGGTCCTACCGGGTTGAGCCACCCTCCATCTGGATATTTGGGGAAGAGGGGGATTCCACAAGGTTTTCCTTTAAAAAAACTTGATGAGGCCAAATTTTTTTTCTTGATCTATCTTTCCTTTGTCCTAGTGATGGACCACGTATCACAGGTTTGAAATGAGGGCAAAATGTCAAGGAAATTTCCATACAACTCAAGGATTAACTACATGTAATTGACTGCTTGAATTGACAAATGTTGTATCCCTATGGAAGAGATTGTAAACTATAACTAATCCACAAACTTGCATTTAATAATCATAGGATCATTGTAATAATTTTCACTATCTTCCTTATTGTCAAACCTATGAGTCTAATGCCCCTTGGCAAATCAAACTATTGATGAGCATGACTTGCAAACACTTCGTAATCACTTCGGGAGACTAACAAGCTAGGTTTGACCTAGGAGTCTGGGTCAACTTGCAAGCACTTTGTAATCACTCAGGCAGGCCAACAAGCTGGGTTTGACATATGAATCTGGGTCAAACCCAGGAAATTTGGTAACTATGCTCTGAATTAATGTCTTGACAAGGCTCCAAACTTGATTCTTCATCCAAGGGTGAAATTCTATCATCCATGTTCTTGTCCAAATCAGCTTTTCAAATTTGCTACTACATTACTCCTTTTCTAAAGTCAAGCTTATAAATATATCAAACATCATTCCATGTAAGCAATTTATTTAATTATCTTTCAATCATTTCTACATTCCAATCATTGCATAAGGCATTGCCACAAAGTAGTTTTTGTGTATCTTAGCCATATTCTTTCACATAATTTTATTATGTGGTAGATAATGTTTTAGTTCACCACTTTTCCTTAGTTTCACTTTGATGTGTATGGCCTTGAGACATGTGTTAAAAAGGATGTTGTCCCACCACTATGACAAAATGATTAGGGGCAATATGGTTATCATTTTTACCTTAGTTTCATTCGATGTGCTTGGCCCGAAGTCACAAGATTCGGCGAATTTGAACCTCGAGGTTCGAATTTTTCCCAATCTCAAGATGGTTCGAATCTGAAGGCGAATTTTAAGGTGAATTTAATAATAAAAAAAATTGAGTTGGTTTCATAACCTTAACCTTAGTTCTAACACACCACGGTCTACCTACCTCAATCTCGACTCCCAACTTGCGAGCGAAGTTTTTCCTCTCTCCTTGCCACTGCTTAGCAAAGAAAACCTCATGCTAGTGCTTAGAGCTCATGACTCCATGAGTTTCGATCTCAGTGTTCACGAATCACTACTACTGCACACAATCACCAACACACCATTTGAGTTACAGACTATAATCTACAGGTGCAACTGCAATCATAGACCCGCGATTCTGCTGTGCTGCCATTGAAGACTAAAGATAATCGCTATCGAGATTAAATTTATCTAAGCAAATGAGTTGAAAATTGAAACAAACCCCAACTTGTGCATTTCTAGTTCCACGAGTAAATTGTTGATGTAAGTTTTTATTATTTCGTACTATAGTTCATATATATGTATATATATAGATATTCGAATCTAAAGACGAACCTCATTGAGAAATTCAAATTCAAATCAAATCAAATGGTTGTCGAACTCGAATTCAAATTCAAACCATGTGACTTAGGCTTGGCCTTGAGACTCATATCAAAAGGACTGTTATCCCACCACTGTGACAAAATATTTAGTGGCTATATGATATTAGAGGCATTGTGAACCTTCGACACTAAAAGGCTTCAGGTTCAATGCTCACCAAGCATTTTCTGTTAAAACCTCTTCAAGCTAGAGCTCAAGTTATTTAGATAGGTATATATAGCTCAATTTCGATAGCAAAAACTAGCTCATTCTAGCTCAATCTAAATTGCAACTTACTATGATCTAAATTGAGCTAAGAAGCTAACAAATATGGGCCAAGATTGAAATTTAGTCAAATGAAGAGGACTGTATGACAGGTTAAGGGTTCTACTTCTAATATACCCATCCATGACTTGCTTTAAGATCAAATTAGAATAGATAGTTATTTTCCTGTGTGCCTCTTAACATAAGCCTAATAACACAACCAAGTAATATGGAGGCAGTCTACCATCAGAAGGCACAACTATCTTATACTATCTGTGTTTACCAAATGCCATAATTACTTTTAAATACCACATAAGTTATTTGGGCATGTACAGCCAGTTTCCTATGGATAATTAGTTTTCCTGTGGATAATTAGTTAATATCTCTCGCCACCTCAGAGAGCTCATTGGCCTCAATGAGACCTGCTTCATAGATAAATGATACAGATTCCATGTTTCCTGTAAATGTTCATTGGAGAATTCCATAAGGTATTCCTTCATCTATTTTCAATTCTATTACTATTTCCTCCACCTATTATACATTAACATAACTATACAAGGCATTATCAAATTGGAAAATGTTTCTTTCAGTAATTAACATGAAACACAATGAATTTTTCACATGTTTAGGTGTTGTGGCTAGAATTTGCCACCTAACAAAATTCTTAGCATTTTATTATTTCCTATGTATGGCTTCATGAGTTTTACCATGAAATATACGAAAATAAATAGGTGGCATTTCTATTGAATGTATTGGAAAGCTAAATGTAAAAGACATTGCTATTATAAAAATACCACAAGTTAGGAAAGCAAGGTTTGATTTGTCTTCACCCCTGGCAAGGCATATCTTCCACACCAAGGAATTTATGGTCTGCTTTGAGCATATCGAATTTTATCATATCTTTTGAGGTCACAACACTTTGAGGTCATAACACTAAAGCCGATGGGATGGCCAATGAAGCAGTGAATCTTGGAAAAGAATTGTTAACACAAAATGAAAATGGTCCATGGCCTTACTTCATACCTTCATTTCAATGCTTTATAACATGAATCACTATCGATTTAAGTTCATGGAGGACAGCTAGAACATGGGGAAATTTTAGGCAAGAGTGTTACCATCTCCAACATGCCTCGAACACCTTGTATGCTTGCATTCAATCAGTTGCAGGGGGGATTTATAGTGGATGCAATGGATTGTAATGGCGATGCTGGGATAATTTATAGTATGACAGTTTGGAAATCACATTGTTTGCTTTGTGGAAAGAACCTGTGCCTTGGTGCTGCAATCTCTAGCCTATTGGAAGGAGCCTATTCATCTCCGGGAATATGGTAGAGTAATTGAGGTCCCAAATGTGCCTATATTTGGGAGCCTCTACTTCAATTCAATACTTGTCTTTGTGTGATCTGAGTCTACCAGGACCAAGGGTTCTTACTTCTGTGGCCTTTTTTTATACAATTGGAGCCTGATGGTCTAAGGGTAGTGAACAGAGGAAAATTCAAGGAAAGGTTTACGTTAGCATGTCAGTCTGGGGCTTCGTGGTGTGGTTTGTGTCTACAAGGATCAATGTCTCTTCCTTCTGTGGCTTATGCTGATCTTTTTGAAGTCTATTTGGTAGATGATTGTGGATCATTATAGTGCAAGATTGTCTTAACAAATAGGCTCAGTGTGATATCTACTTGGACTGATGATGGATCATAGGCATTCAAGAAAATGTGCAATGTGTGAAGTTATGGATATGAGGAAGCTTTTGAGGTTGTTCGTTAAGCAAATAACTGCACTTTAGGAAGCTATAATTCATTTGAATCAGAGCATTTGAAGTCATATGGATGTTGAGCAAGCTCAATTTAAGGCCCTACTTGAAGTTCAAGGAGGATGAGTGGATAAAGTTGTTTTCTGATGTGGATATGCACTATAATATGATTCCTGGTTTCACCAAGAGCTCTCAGTCAATGGTGGATAAGCTTTCAAACTCTATTTGTTATGTTAAAGAGGTATGTATAGAGGAAATGATAGTGTCATAGGAAGTAGATGGATGTGAAGAAGAATGGGACAGCAAGTTGATGCTGGAGTCAAAGAACAATCGAGAAGCAATGATGGAAGAAGCCCATAGTGGGCATGGTCTCAAATAAGTATCTCATGGTTTTTAAATGTATTGTCAATTTCTCTTTATGTGGTCAATTTGTTAGAATCTATAAATATTGGGGTCATAGGACACATTCGAGAATCGATATATAGTAAGCAAAGCCAATTATTAGGGGTCTATTTTGAATAGAAATTGGCAATTTTGTTATGCAATTTTTTGAATTTTTGGACAATCTGTAGTCTTCAATGTTAACCACTTTGGCCATAGCCTTTTCATATTTAAGAAATTATACTTGTTTCTGTTAAAAAAAATTGTAAATCCAAAGTGTTGCAAACATCGGCCGAGAAATCCCGATTTTTTCTGCTCACCAGTTTTTCCTCAAAATATCGCCTAAAAAATCGGGCTGATTTTTCTCGACATATTGCAGATTTTTTCCCAATTTATCCCGAGATATTGCTGTTTTTTCTCGATTTTTTCTAAAGGTGATTTTGACTTCATGAAGGGTGGGTGTGAGGATCCTATTATGAAATTCACCTTTGCAGAGCATTCTTACAGCAATAATTAATTCATTTCAGAGCAATCTTATAGGACTAATTAATTAATTTCAGTGCATTCATATGGCACTAATTATAAAAGGTGAACCCTAGAAGGTCAAGAAGATCAAACAAGGAGACATAATATTGAGAAATCAGAGGGAGAACGGAGTTAATCCCACTCATCATATGAATCAGTAGTGCAAATGTCAACACTGAGTGCTTTCCGAATAATGTCCTCTACTGAGTGCCTTGGGTTGATAGGACCCTAGGGAGTAATTCCAAGTGGCATCAAAATGCCCTTGTTTATGGTCAAGGTAGAGACTGAAGAAGTGGATATGCACCAAAATCTTCTTATACATTGCATTGAGTAAGAGTCTATTTGCACCGAGTAAGAGTCTATTTGGACTCTGGACCCTCTCGATTGGAGACTACTATGTATGGCCAAGGTAAGGGCCCCAAATTTTAGACCCATATAAAATAGCATGTTTAGTGAGTGCATCAAAGAATCTCATATTGGATGATATGTCCTATAAATGAAGTTGAAAGCATTGTCTCTCATACATGGACAAGGAAGGATACCTCTTACTGTTTACATACCTATGATTGGGATGTAAGTTTTAGATTGAAGGTGGGCCCTGTGAATTGCACCTTGAAGTAAGTATATGAGGTAGCTATCTCAGCTAGTTTCCTGCTAAAGGAAATATGGAACATAGAAAGGCCTTCTCTAGTTGTATTAAGGATCTTGATTTTGGTTGTATTAGGGATCATGATTTTGGTCTTCCCAAGATTGACTACCACTTGTTTTAGATGGAAAATTTGATGTGAAGCATCAAGTTTCCTCTGTAACCCCTCTAGTGTGGAAGCCAACAATACCACATCACTTACAAATAAAGGGAGTGAACTCAAGATCTAGTGAACTAGGAAACCATCCTCAGCCTAAGTAGAATCCCCAGTAACTTGTTAAATCTCATCAATGTAGACCACAAAGAGGGTGGAGGGGAGAGCAGATCCCTGTTTGGCACCAGTAGTACTCCTGATACTCACAAAAATACATTAGACATGTAGAAACAGTCCACCACTGCCTCATACAACTACATTACAATAGAAACAACAAGGTCAAGTACTCAAAAGGCACGAACCCACTAAATTGAATAAGTGTCTAGGAACGATGTTAAGGGCCATGTAAAAGTTTATGAAGTGGAAATAGACATTCGAGGACCTTCTTCTAGATTCTTCAATAATAGCACATAGAGTGAATATGTGATCCATTGTTTGGTAGTGTCTCCTAAACCCATCTTGTCTCTACCTTTCTGACCATTCCTCTCGAATCAGTGAAGAAGGTAAAGATCAATAATTTTGTTATAAAGTTTAGTGAAAGTATGAACAATCATTATGGTTTTATAAATAGTGGGATCCAAAACATCCACAGATTTGTGGATAAGGTGACTGTTATGGTGGGACCAAGAGTGGGGAACACCAATAAAACAACCTCATTGAAAAAAATAGCCAAGGGGCAAAGCAAGGATCCCATGCCATAATTGAGGAATTGTGACTGAAGGCCATTGAGGTCAGTAGAATTAATAGTGTAAAGTATATAGATGATTCCTTGGATAAGGATAGGTGTGAAAAAATGGAAAGAGGGAAGAGGAGAGGATACATGAAAACGGGGATGATCCAGAACATCAAAGGGAGAGGAGGCATGTGTCCAACAAGTGTGAGGATCAATATCAAATGATGATTGTTTCTAAGGAAGGAGGGTGCACCAAAGGGTCTTAGGAGATGAAAGGAGAGAAAGGACATCCCTTCTCCCAACATCTAAGAACATGTGTCTCTTTCATCTAAGAAGGAAACAATTTTAGTATACCTCATATAGTCTAGAATAGCTAATATAGGCCAAATATAGGTCACATGCTAAGTAATAAATACTAAATAGTAATACAATTTATACACTAAAATATGTGTGTTTGATATACTTTTGTTGCACCAACAAAAGATCATTCACCAAATTTGGAACAACACCCACTATTGCTACCTTGAGGACCCTGTTGATGTATATGTAACTTCGGAATGTATTTCATATATGTTGTATGTACTCCTATAGAGATGGTATTATTTCTCTATACGGAAGTGTCATCATTTATATTGTAAATATCGTAACTTATACTTGATGGGTTATTAGACCACCTTGTTGGGGTCGACGCTGTATAAGTCATGTGGGTCAAAATGTTATTAGACCACCCTATTGGGGGTCGGCCCAGTCAGCATTATGTTATGTGGTTAAGTTCGAGCCTACATGATTTATGTAAAAGGCAAGTCAAGTCAAGTATAAATAGAGTGTAGGAGGCACTCTATTTGTTCACTCACTTCTCACTCATGCACTCAAGGAGGAGTGGCACACTTATGGAGGAGGAGGATTTGCTGCTAGGATATGTCTATCTCTTATGGTTGGGTTGTATCATTGCTCTATCTATCTCTGAGGAAGCTATTGGGGTTTTTCACCTTTATGGTTTTCCCCAAGTAAATCTTTGTGTCTCTTGTGTGCTTGCATTATTGTCTCCATGATTGATATGCTGTAGATATGCTGTACATGTTGTTCTCTCAGTTAAGATCCTAGATCAGATTGAAGTAAATTCTGAAAATTTAACATGGTATCAGAGCTAGCCTGAAAGAAGGCATGATATGGCATGTATGACACTTGTTGCACTTACGATGCTAGGGCTTGATATAGCAAAAACCAGTCATCGTAGCACTTTCGCTATAAATTTGATTTGGAGAATTTTTCGGATCTGAAATATTTACAAGTTGAATATTAAATTCCCATGTACCTTGTGTCCAAAGGAAAACCTCTAATTCGTTGTACTTTGTGATTTATGATCTGTACAATATAGGGTTTCTGCCTCTTCCAGATCTGAGTCAAAATCAGGTGACCTTGGGAAAAAGGTCATAACATGGGCTAGGAAGCTCCAAATGCAATTTAGTAAAAAGTGACAGGTAGTACACAGACTGTACTATCTCAGGAAAAATTTTCAGAGGCCGAAGTGGAACCAATGACACATGGCACGCCATACACGTTCGCTCTCCTGTATTATTCCATAAATAGGTCACGTTGCGACACTTGGCATAACTCTCTCTCAGAGAGTCCAATTGAGGTCAGACCTGTCAGGATGGAAAGATAACAGGGCGAGATATCTCATGAAAGTTTTTTAGAGGCCGAAGTTGAAATAGTGACACGTGGCACACCGTACAAGTTCGCTTTCCTGTATTACCGCATAAACAGGTCATGTTGCGACACTTGGCATAACTCTCTCTCAGAGAATCCAATTGAGGTCAGAACTGTTAGGATGGAAAGATAATAGGTCAGGCTATCTCAGGAAACTTTTTCAAACCTTGTGGATTGACAAGTTTGGAGTTACACCAGAAACAATCAGGTACATATTTCTATCAAAACAGAATTATTTTTGAGTACCTTCATTCATGGCTTCCAGAATTTAGGGCTTCGGAGAAAGTTGGAATTTTTGTAATCAGAGACCACGACTGGATGCTACTCATCAAAATAGAAATTTAGAGACCAAGATCAGAATTTTTGGTTGGGCAGAAGGCTGGGCTTGATCAGACCCTAGTTCAGGACTTTGATAAAAAAAGTGGAAAATTAGGGCTTCTGTAAAAATGGGAATTTTTGAAATCTGTGACCACGGCTGGAAGCTCCTCAGAAAAATAGAAGCTTAGAGATTTGGATCAAACCTTTTGATTGGACAGAAGAGTGGGATTCATCAAACCCCAGCTCAGGGAAGAGTGGGCTTCATCAAACCCCAGTTCAGGGTCATGATGAGTGAATCCGGAAGTTTCAAAAGCAAAATTGAGGAGTGAAACTTTGCAGTTTTCAAATTCTGAATATACTAGCTTGATCAGCTCATCAAGGCACATATTTCTATCCTTTCGAAAGTTTGAAATTCAAAGTTTGAATTTTTGGGGTTTCTCTGACAAACCCACATCCAGCTCCAGGTCCAGTTCTTGCAAGTCAAGTGGATTGGGTTAATCCTAGAAGAAGATGGATTGGTCACCTACATAAGTAAAGAAGTTCCTGTTTCAGAGGGAGATGAGGCTAAGGCCTTACATAAGAATATTACAAGCGATCTCGACAGGTATGACTCATCGAGGTATGTTTCGATATTTGTTCATGATTAAGTTTATGGTATGATTGTCTTCATGTTATTATGGTTAGTACAATCTTGATTTTAGATTTGTCGTATCACCTTAACAAATTTATGAATGCATGATAGAAGATACTCATTGATTAGGGTGTTGACACTTATGATTGTACTAATGCATTATGGTGTTGTATGAGGTTTATGTTGTCTACTAACATGAAAGGTACACCAAGAAAGACAAATCATGTTCTGGTTCAAGAACATATGATCATGATGACATGAGAACAAAGATTCATCCATTGTCATGGATCTCATAGAAGATCCATTTACGAGGTATGTATAACTTGGTTTTATAATGGTTAACCTATGAGATATAAAGGTTACTAGCACAAGTCAATGAAGAAGAACAAGAAGACATCATGTGAGTATGTTAGACATAACTAGCTAGCATGCTAATCTAGGTATGTTTTTCCTATATCAAGATAGAATCCTACCTTGTGTTAGGATCTTATACTGTTGTGTGGTTGATAATGATTATTCATGAAGTCATAGGTTTGAATAGTCATGGTTGTATGCATATTGTAATTGATGATATGACTAACCAGAAGAATCATGAAGGTATAGGTTTGAGTAATCACGGATTTTATGCATATTATATATCTTATCTTGATTGATGATTTAACTAACCAAAAGAGTCCTATGATCAAATAAGAATATGCATGAGTAAAAGAAGACTTCCCTGAAACCTTGAACACTAATGTTTATTATCTGTGTTTGAAATGATCCTGACTATACATGCTTGAGATTATTGTGATTATACTAATGAATGTTTGATTACGTATGAGACCTAGAGGATAACACAATCATGATACTAACAAGCTTACATAGGGATCGAGAATGAATATAAGTTCAAGGACAAGTAATCCAGGAAGCAAAGATCAAGAGGGAGTACACTCCAGTGGTTTCTGCAAGGATGCAGATATTCAGAGGGAGTTGACCATCTCTCTACATTCCACAACAAAAGGTGTAGAAGAAGCTACTTCAGATTAGGACTCCAGTAGCTCCTGCAAGGAAGCGAAGACTTAGAGGGAGTCCACCCAATGAACAAACAAAGATAAGTATTTGTATTGTCATTTCTTAAATAATACTGTTCAATAATGTATATACTGATGTTCCTAGAATTAGGTTGTGTATTATGCACATTAGAATAATTGAATTGATGAATAGTATACTACTAATATGCATGGGTAAGTGGCCTATGGCACTGTACAATATTCCATTGCTACTTATCTAGAATGAAACCTCTTTGCTAACATGTTGGGAGTTGTGCACACTCTTAACAATGTTCTGGTAGAGATTGGAAGGCATCTAGAAAGTTACGGGATATGGATAAATGTTGTATTGAAGCATTGGCTAAGACAATTGCATGACTGTATGACATATTTCTTTATGTGTAAGAATTTGTTCTGAAAACTATGAGATGTTTTATAATCATGCAATTTAACTTGTTGTGTAGGAAAGATCATATGCCATCACCTACAAAAGAAGAACTACAACATTTGTTCAACAACCAAATTATCTATTGAAGATATTGAAGTTCCCAGGATATGGGAAGAATGCCATGATCCGTCGATCATGAAGAACGATGTTTGGGATGTAGTCCCAAGAGCTGAAGGGAAGTCTGTTGTGACTTCCAAATGGTACTATTAGATCAAGCATGTTGCAGATGGCAGCATTGAGAAATATAAAAGCGATGAAATAGAAGATGCACCAGATGGATTTCAAGACAGCATGGTGTAGTCATATATGTGCGCAGAACTTGGTATGGTAGGATAGACAGCTTTCTATCCAGTTTGGGCTTTACCAAGAATAAAGAGGATTCCAACCTTTTCTACAAGGTTGAGGAAGGCAATCCAATGATACTACTTTTGTATGCGGATAACCTGTTTGTTACAGGTGAAGATAGATTGATTGCCGACACGCAGCGGAAGCTTGCTGCCGAGTTCAAGATGAAGAACTTGGGGATGATGCACTATTTGTTTTTGGCATGGAGGTGTGGCAGAGTGCAGATGCAATCTTCCTTGGACAAGGGAAGTATGCAGTAGAGATCCTGAAGAGGTTCGGGATGATGGACTGCAAGGCTATGGCCACACCTATGGCATCGAACCTGAAGCGTCTGCGTGATGCTTCATCTAAGCCGGTTGATATCACTATGTATCGTCAGATGATTGGGTCCTTGATGTACCTGACAAACACGAGACCAAACATTTGCTTTGCTGTGAACACATTGAGCCAGTTCCTGACGGAACCAAGGAGTGTTCACCTGGTTGCTGTAAAGCATGTTCTGAGGTACCTGAAGGGTACAGTGGATTATGGGCTCAAGTATGAAGTGAATCAAAAGTTTAACCTACGGGGTTATGTTGATTCAGATTGGGTAGGCAGTGCTGCAGATAGGAAGAGCACATATGGGTGCTGCTCCAGTATGGGATCAGGTGTGATCTCTTGGTTCAGTAGGAAGCAGTCTTGTGTAGCATTGAGTACAACTAAGGTAGAGTATGTTGCATCCTGTTCAGCTAGTTGTGAGGCAGTATGGCTATGAAAGCTACTGTTTGAGTTATTTGATCTCCCATTGGATGCTACTGGTATCTTCTGTGATAACCAGAGTTGTGTGAAGCTGTCCGAGAACCCAGTCTTTCATGACAGGTCGAAACACATAGAGATCAAATATCACTATATCAGGGATATGGTGCAGAGAGGAGCTGTGAAGCTCCTGTATGTTGCGATGGACGAGCAGATTGAAGATGTGCTGATGAAGCCACTAGACAGAGTAAAGTTCGAGTACTTCAGAGAGAGGCTTGGCATTCTTTAGATAGAGGACACTTCAAGGAAGAAGTGATGGACACATTTGTTGATGCCATTCTAAGCATGTTGGAAGGAGGATCCTTCACATGGCTGTGGATGTAAGTGTTGGATGATGAGCATCAGGATGATATTTTGGTTTCTGCTGGATATGATCAGTTGGATCATTTTTATGTATGTATGTATGCATCATGTTGGATGTTGGATATGATCAGTTGGATCATTTATATGTATGTACGCATCATGTTGGATGCTGGATATGATCGGTTGGATCATGTGTATGTATTTTGTATAAGCATCATGTTGGATGCTTGGACCATGTATCTGTATATGTATTAGGTGGATACATTGTATGATCAGGTAGATCATGTATGTTGATGGATACATTGTGTGGATCATGTATCTATGTATGAAGTGGATACACTATGTATGATGATATGTATCAAGTAGATACGTGGTGTGCATCAGATGGATGCATTGTATGATCAGGATGATCGTGGATGACGAGCTTCTCCAGATGACATGCAGCAAGATGTTGCAGTGATGATGATCAGGGTGATCATGTGTACATCAGGATGATGTATGATGAGTATCAGATGATACTTTGTGGCCGTGGATCAGGTTGTGCAGGTAAGCATGTAATTTGTGCCCTGGGAGATTTGTAGATGGTCTTTCGAGGTTTTGCCTATGGCATGTAATTCGGTTCCCTGGGACATCTGGAAAATGCTCTTTCGAAGTTTTGCTTGGGAGGACATATAAGTATTTCCCTAGGAGATCTGCAGATAGTCTTTCGAGGTTTTGCCTATGGCATGTAATTCGTTGCTCTGGGATATCTGGTAGATGCTCTTTCGAGGTTTTGTCCTATGGCATGTAATTTGCTCCTGGGAGATTTGGACAGGATGAAAAAGGCCTCAGATGCTTCAGCCAGGTTTTTCCATGACCACATGTAATTTTCTCCTGGGAGATCTCGACAGGATGAAAAAGGCCTCAAATGCTTTAGCCAGGTTTTGTGGTGGACCACATGTAATGTGCTCCTGGGAGATCCGACAGGTAGAGCTGTGTGCTCGTAACAGCCTGGGATGCTTCAGCCAGGTTTTGTGATGGGTCACATGTAATGTGCACCTGGGAGATCCTACAGGTAGAGCTATGTGCTCGTAATAGCCTGGGATGCTGCAGCCAGGTTTTGTGATGCACGTAATAAGTCCTGAGGATTCCACAGTATGGCCAGTGATGACGAAGACCTGCAGGTGGTGGGCCTACATCCAGTATGAAAAAGGACTGGCTCTGTAGAACTTCCTATGATGAGTAGATTCAGAGATTGATTGAGATAGCAGCAGCAGTGACGATGATCCAGAGAACATGACTTGTGCTAGAAGACCTATGCTGAGAAATACCTTCCTAGTTAAGAGGGAGTGTTGATGTATATGTAACTTCGGAATGTATTTCATATATGTTGTATGTACTCCTATAGAGATGGTATTATTCCTCTATACGGAAGTGTCGTCATTTATATTGTAAATATCGTAACTTATACTTGATGGGTTATTAGACCACCTTGTTGGGGTCGGCCCTGTATAAGTCATGTGGGTCAAAATGTTATTAGACCACCCTATTGGGGGTCGGCCCAGTCAGCATTATGTTATGTGGTTAAGTTCGAGCCTACATGATTTATGTAAAAGGCAAGCCAAGTCAAGTATAAATAGAGTGCAGGAGGCACTCTATTTGTTCACTCATTTCTCACTCATGCACTCAAGGAGGAGTGGCGCACTTATGGAGGAGGAGGATTTGCTGCTAGGATATGTCTATCTCTTATGGTTGGGTTGTATCATTGCTCTATCTATCTCTGAGGAAGTTATTGGGGTTTTTCACCTTTATGGTTTTCCCCAAGTAAATCTTTGTGTCTCTTGTGTGCTTGCATTATTGTCTCCATGATTGATATGTTGTAGATATGCTGTACATGTTGTTCTCTCAGTTAAGATCCTAGATCAGATTGAAGTAAATTCTAAAAATTTAACAGACCCCATCATGCTTCCCACCAAAATCAGAGAGATGCATATTAAGGATGGTAAAGTGAGCAATTAGGCTCGAAGAACCATATTCGTCAAAGGAAAGTAGGGAACACTACAAGAAGATTCATAATTTAGTAGGTCATCTATGTAATATTTTCTCCTGAGATTTCAAATGCGCTGCAACATGAGGCAATGAATTATCAAAACAAGTTGGATTATGATGCAAGCTTTGCTTATGCTATAACTGCAGAATTTTCACATAATGCTTTAGTATATCTAGAAGGCTCCTTGGAGCCATATGATTAGAAAAAACTGATTGACAGTGAGCAGAATAGCCATATTTATGGACTAGGTATTATGCCACCTTGTTCTCCACCATTGGGTTGGGATAATTCATTATACATTCTATACCTTGAGAGGGTTTACATATTGGATGTGGTTACAATTGAGTGTTGAAATTTCATTTGCACTTGGCAATTAATGCAAATCTAATAGTTCACCTTCTTACAAGAAGGTTCTTTTGATCTTAACCCTATAATTTTCAACCTTTAGGACTGTTGTAAATTAATGTGTAAAATAGCAATGGAACAATCACAATAATTCACTTCTAGTAACCCCAAAATTCACGGCAGTTCAAGGAGAAAAAATACCAAACATTCAAATGAGTTTCCATCCCTCTAGGGAAACTTCACAGGCATAGACTGGCGGATAATAGATGGTGTGTCATCTTTTAGGAATGCCAACAAGACGGGAACCATCTGAGACAAGTGTTCCAAATTCTTCAAACCAATCTCTTCTATGATCCTGCACCCGCATCCAAACTATAAGTATGGCAAGAAGTAAAATATTGTAGACATAAAATAAAAATAGAGATCACCTGTGAACTGCATCTAATTAACAAGTTTTTCACCAATCCAAGTTTGGTGACCTTGTCAATGGCTTCCAAAATGAGCCCGATCTGAAGATTAAATATAAATGGGAAATAAATGATGCTACTATTAGGGTATGCTCAAAAATTTTACTTAGGACTGCTTGGAAGTTGAAAACTTTACTTTCAAAACCATTATCTGAAACTAAAACAAACCCCTTCATAGATTTCTTCATCACTGGCTGGAAATACTCAAAACAATCCAGGTCTGTTGTTTTCTTCTACTCATTCCCTTAAGTATGCCCAGACTTGAAAATTAGGGCTATTCTTTCCTATAGGACTACTCAGAACTGCTATAGTAAGGTGGAAAATACCCCTGGAACTCATAGTATTTCATCAATCAAGATGTTATTTGGCATCCCAACAAAACAATGTGAAGAAGTTCTTATGTGGACACCCAATGCAAATAGGGGGGTAATAGAGAAGCAATATATTGAGAAAGGAAGTGATGTACAAAGTCTTTTCAACAAATTTATTGATGATAAAGAAGAGTCAAAATACAACTCTAGAGCATTTTTTTAAGGAAAATTCCACTATTTAAGGGGTCAGAATTAATACTAGTTGCATACCCTTTATGGGAAGCACCTACATTGAGTGTTGTGATGGTTTTACCCTGGTTAGTGTTTAGATATTTAGGAAGAGAAATCAATTTTTTCTGATCTTCATTATTACAAAATTTATCATAAAAAGTGGTATAACTAAGAAGAGTTTCTAATGTTGAGATGAATATTGGAATAACACATATTTCCCACATCTCACATGTGTGCATTCTATAGGAAATTTAGAGTATTGATGTCAAAAGGAACTCAACCTACATGAAATTTAGAGTATTGATGTGCATTCTACAGGAAATTTAGAGTATTGATGTCAAAAGGAACACAACCTACAGGAGATTTAGAGTATTGATGTGCATTCTACAAAACATTTTGTAGTAGATATGGAACTCAACCTTTGTTATAAGCTTCTTATTGTTGTAGACAGTCCTCTTGGGGTCACAAATTGATTGTGAATGACTTTGGCAGCTTGTAAAATCAATTGGGAACTGCCCAGAGATGAAACTCAACCCTTCTTGAACCACAAAGTCACTTGATAAGGGCATTTTCCCTTCCTTGGATTGTGCACTCCTCTAGACATTGCACTGTCACTCTTCTTTACCTGATGAATGGGTTATGGTGTCTATATTCTGCAGCTCATCCTCCAAGCCCATGCTCTATTTCATCACCCATACTCTCTCTCAAGGTGTGCGCCCCCTTTCATTTACCCAGCTCTACAAGCACAACTCCATACCTTCTCCACAAGTGCGCCTATTAGAAAAATAATCCATACTTAGTACCATAGTCCATAACGATAGTCAATTTTTATTGCTCATGTGCTTCATTACACTATAGTTTGGACTAGGTGACTTTAGTTGGTCAAATACCCACATTTGAGAGTGTTCACACCCACTTCCAAGCAAACCAGTTCACCCAACCTCCTGTTTTGTCCACAAGTGTGCCCTCATTAAATGCTGGAGATCTCTCTCTCCTTGATTTGGGGAATTGCTGTTGACTAGGAGCACTAGGGTGGGGTTTGCCCAATTTTGGCTAGATTTGGAGCATTTTTTGCTCCCTTGGTCCTCCCAAACACCTCTATTTGGTCACCCACGCCTGCCTTGGCCTCATTTATGACCCAGCATTCTTCAGCCACCTTCACACCTGAATTCATGATTGTTTGGGATGATTAGGACCGAGTTGGACCCACCTAAGGGGGATTTAGGCCAATTTGGCAATTTTGACTTGTACACTCATCTTGAGCTATCTAATGCTCTTGAATTTCTCATGGATGTAATAAAAACCTATTCTTAACATTTTCACATGTTAGACAGACAGTTAATGCAAAGATTAAGTTCACATTGTGTGTAAAATTGTCTCCTTTTTCAAGCTTTTTCACTGGTTTTTCAAATAATTCGATTTTGTGAGGTTCTCCATAGCTCCTAGATCTTACTGTGATCAAAATACTCACATGGTATCAGATCCATTGTGGATTTAGTGAGTTGCAGGTCAATATTGAGCATTGAACTGCATTCTAGAGAGGATTTCCAGATAAAAATTGAGTGTTTTTTGCAGGTGGCTCAGTAGTTTTCTCACCATTAATGCAGCAGTAATGGAAGCAAACCAAATGTTGCTCACACCCTTCAATTTATTCGATTAGAAGGCTGAAATGGTTATCAAACTGACATCTAAGGGTCTCTATAGAGTAACCATGGGAAAAAAAGTGGAGCCAAACTCTGCTATGGAGAAAGCAAAGTACTACAATCGACTTGATGAAGCTTATGGATCCCTATGCCTGAGCATTTTGAGGGAACTCTTGTTTCATACATACAGTTTGACAACCCCCAATGAAGTATGGGTGAAGCTAGAATCACTCTTTGGGAAAACTGATGAACTGAGAGGCCACCATCTTGAAAATGAGCTCATTAGCTTGAGCCCAGTGCATTTTGAAACCATCCAGGAGTTCTTCACTAAGTTCAAGTCACTAGTGCTTCAACTGCAACAATGTGGAATTGTTAAGAAGGAGGAACAACTGATTCTGTCCATCCTTTCGAACCTAGGCCCAGAATTTTCTGTATTTTTTAGCACATTTCACTCAGCCAAGATGACCCTTCAAAATTGGCAAATGCCATCCCTAGCTACCTTCATGGAGTGTCTCACTCAGGAGTAGGACAAACTAGTTCAGATGGGCACCATAAAATCAAAGGACCAAGCACTGGCAATGGGTGTTTCAAATGCCAACAAAGGCAAGCAGAAAGCCAAGTATTCGAGGCAGCAAGAGAAGAGGAAGTTTGACAAGACCAAGTCTGCAGATGGAGGTTCGAATCTGTCAAAGGAGAAGGACAAGAAGGGAAAGGAAAAGACCAAATGCACCTATTGTCATAAGGGATGGCATCCAGAGAGCTCATACATGAAGAAAACCATTGAATCAATGGCGTAGCTACTGGAGAAGAACAACATCCCAGTCCTTGAGGGAGCAAGGAAGAAAGAGAGCACCTCAAATCCTGACAATAAGGAGAAATGTCATGCTTTGGTAGCAGGTATTTTGAATCCCTCATCCTTTATCATTGATTCAGGAGCTTCCAGACATATGGTTTCATCCAGAGAGCTCTTCTCTTCTATGCATTCAAATGGTGGCCCAACAGTTCGAATGGGAGATGATTTAGAAATCCACACCAAGGGGATTGGTAGGATTGACATGGAGCATGGCTATTTCAGTGATGTGCTCTATGTACCTTCATTGGATGCAAAATTTCTATCAGTTTATCAAATGACCCATACAGGAGAAGCCAAGAGAGTAACATTTACTCCAGATTTGGTAGAAATATCAGAAATTTCTTCAAATCAAGTTGTGGCAGTGGGGTATGCTGATCATGAAGAGAGAATGTACAAATTCTCCAATTTCATTCCAAATTCTAGTGACCATGCTCTTGTCTCTCATGCCAACGAGACCTCCAAGTTGTGGCATGAAATATTTGGCCACATGAACTACAAATATCTCCAAACATTGCACAAGGATGAGATGGTGGAAGGGCTTCCAGAAATCAAATCTTCAAATGGTGTATGCATTGGTTGTGTAGTTGGAAAGCATACTGAGCGCAGCTATGAGAAGGGAATGGCAAGGAGAGCCACTCAACCACTTGGATTGGTACATTCAGACCTCATTGGTTCTCTTCCCACTCCATCATATGGTGGATCAAGGTATGTACTCACATTCATAGATGACTACTCTCGATTCTGCTGGGTTTACTTCCTTAAATTGAAATCAGAAGTGTTTGAGAAATTGAAGATTTGGAAGGCCTTAGGGGAGAATCATAGTGGTCATAAGATAAATATCCTTAGGACTGATAATTGAAAGGAGTATGTGAACAATAACATTCAGCATCTTTGTGAGGAATGTGGCATCCAAATGCAACATTCAATCCCCTACACACCTCAGCAAAATGGTGTGGCAGAGAGGAAAAATAGATCTCTCAAAGAGATGGCCACTTGCATGATTGAAGCTAGGGATCTAAGCCCTAAGATATAGGCTGAAGCCATCAATTGTGCTGCTCATATTCAGAATAGATACTTTCACAAATCAGTCAAAGAAAAAACCCCCTATGAGGCATGGTTTGGCCAAAAACCAAATGTGTCAAATTTCAGAATTTTTGGGTCTAGAGCATGGGCTCGAATTCCATTAGAAAAGAGGAAGGATTTGGAGCCACAGAGCAGAGAATGTATCATGGTTGGATATGGTTAATACACAAAGGGCTACAAGCTCTTTGACACATCCACACTCAAAAATTTCATTGAGAGAAGTGTGCAATTAGAAGAAGAACCAATTCCTGATTTTGAGCTTGCACTCGAGGAAAGCTCTTCTCCTCCACACCTTAATGAAATTAGTGATGATTCCACTTCTGTTTTTTCTGATATTTCGGAAGATGACATTTCTGTACATGAGTCACCACCAAGGCCCAAGTGGGCTGAAAAAATCATACAAGCTGCAGGTGAATTGGCAGGCAATCCCCAAGAGCCTAGGAAGACTAGATCTCAAACAATCAATGCTTCCTTTGCAAATGAAAGTGAACTTGCTGATCACTGTTGTATGATGATTGGATCTGATCCAACATCATATCAGGAATCTCATCATGATCCAAGGTGGAGAACAACAATGCAAGAAGAATTCCAATCTCTCCAAGAGAACAAAACATGGGATTTGGTGCCTCTTCCTCCCAAGAGGAAACTTGTGCAATGTAAGTGGATTTTTCAAACCAAACCTATTGCTGATGGTTCTAATATGAAGTATAAGGCTAGGTTACTGGCTAAAGGTTACTCACATATCCATGGTGTGGATTATACAGAGACCTTTGCATCGGTTGCAAAGATGGACTCAATTAGACTAGCTCTAGCCATGGCAGCTAGTAAGGGTTGGGAAGTTCACCATATGGATGTTAAAAGTGCATTCTTACATGGTGAGCTACAGGAAGAGATCTATATGCAGTAACCTGAAGGATTCCAGGAGGATCCCACACTTGTTTGCAGGTTGAAGAAGTCACTCTATGGACTCAAGCAAGCCCCTAGGGCTTGGTATGCCAAAATGGATGCTTTTTTGCTCTCAATTGGTTTCTGTCGATGCAAGTCTGATCCAAATGTTTATTTGCAGCAATGTGATGATAATTTGCAGGTCATTGTACTGTATTTTGATGATCTTTTAATTACAAGTAGCTGCAACAAACAAATTGGCTCAATTAAAGCTTCTTTGCACAGTGAATTTGCCATGAGCGACCTAGGATTGCTAAGGCAATTTTTGGGTTTGGAAATTGAGCAATCTGAGAGAGGTATATTGCTGAGTCAACCTAAGTATGCTTCAGACCAGTTATTGAAGTTTAAAATTGCTGAATGTAAGGCATCCAAGTGCCCATTCCTTTCAGGCATAAAACTAGGTGAATTTGAAGGCTCTCCATTGGTGGATTGCACACTTTACAGGCAGCTAGTTGGAAGCTTATTGTACCTCACACATACAAGACCTGATTTGTCTTATGTAGTAAGTGTTGTAGCAAGATATATGCAGCAGCCACATGACATCCATTGGAAGGTATCCAAAAGGATCCTTCAATATGTCCAAGGAACAAAGAGCTTTGGGGTACACTATGTAGTTGGTTCTTCACTACAACTAGCTGGATTTTCTAATTCCGATTGGGCTACAGATCCCATTGATAGAAAGTCCACTTTAGGTTTTGTTTTTATGTTTTCTGAAGGTCCCATTTGCTGGTAAAGTAAGAAACAACATACTATTTCACTTTCATCAGCAGAGGCCGAGTACAGGGCAGCAGTGAACGCAGCCACATAGTGTGTTTGGTTGCAAGGCATTCTTCGGAAGTTTGGTGTTGCTATTGATTCTCCAACCAACATTTGGGTGGATAATCAAAGTGCCATCAAGATATCTACTGATCCAGTACAGAGGAAAAGAACAAAGCACATTGAAATCCATATGCACTACATTCGGGGCTTGGTGCATGACAGGGTGATTTCCTTGCAGTATTGCCCATCCACCAAGCAAACTGCACATATTTTCACCAAGTGTTTTATTGAGAAGACCTTCACTCACTTGAGAGCTTTGCTTGGAGTGAGTGATGGATGGTGATTGCTGCAATTTAATTGCAGGTTCATCCCCATGTCCATTTTAGAGGGAATTTTTTATCCCATGTGGTTTTACTTCTTGTCCTCGGTTTATATGGACAAATAAAAATTCTGTTTGTAATGAGGTGACTTTAGCCTTTGTTGCCAAGGCCTCCCACTTATTTTCATGAGTTGTACTAAGTTCTGGTTAAGGGGGGGTGTTAGAACAGTAATCCATACTTAGTACCATAGTCCATAACCATAGTCAATTTTTATTGCTCATGTGCTTCATTACACCATAGTTTGGACTAGGTGACTTTAGTTGGTCAAATACCCACATTTGAGAGTGTTCACACCCACTGCCAAGCAAACCAGTTCACCCAACCTCCTGTTTTTTCCACAAGTTTGCCCTCATTAAATGCTGGATCACTCTCTCTCCTTGATTTTGGGAATTGCTGTTGACTAGGAGTGCTAGGGTGGATTTTTCCCAATTTTGGATAGATTTGGAGCCTTTATTGCTCCCTTGGTCCTCCCAAACACCTCTATTTGCTCACCCATGCCTGCCTTGGCCTCATTTATGACCCAACATGCTTCATCCACCTTCACACCTGAATTCGTGACTGTTTGGGATGATTAGGACTGAGTTGGACCCACCTAGGGGGGATTACAGCCAATTTGGCAATTTTGACTTGTACACTCATCTTGAGCTATCTAATGCTCTCGAATTTCTCATGGATGTAATAAAAACCCGTTCTTAACATTTTCACATGTTAGACAGTCAGTTAATGCAAATATTAAGTTCACATTGTGTGTACAATTGTCTCCTTTTTCAAGCTTTTTCACTGGTTTTGCAAATAATTTGATTTTGTGAGGTTCTCCATAGCTCCTAGATCTTATTGTGATCAACATACTCACAACACCCTTCTCCTCTGGTCCCATCAATAGACAATCAGGGTGGAGGGTCCAAACCCTTGAGAAACAAATTGGACAACAATGCTTCATCAGACAATCGCTGATGGAATTCGAACTCCAAAGCTACTTCGACAGAGGTTGAATATACGATGTAAAGCTAGCTCCTCCAATGTTGACCCCGCTCCCTATCAATACTATATAGAAGCATTGATTTGCTTCCCTCCTCGTCCTCTTCCCTACTCCTCCCATATCAATGGTCACCTCACATGGGTTGTTGCAGGTCATCTTTGGAAAGTGCCTATTGGGGAATGTCCCAAAATTCAAACTCTTTCGAAATATAGCCCTAAATTAAAATATTTAGTTTTCCCTCCTTTGAACCTATTGCTTCATAGTGTGGTTGAGAGTGTAGAGAACCTCTAGTCATCTAGACTATTGGAAATGCAAAGATGGCCATAGTGAACTAAAAACATTAACGAGTTTAATAGTACCTATATTAATATATTTAACACCATAAGAAAACCAAGATAATGTCTATTATTTAACAAAAAAATCTAAAACCTAAAATTATTAAATTATATAATCAAATAAAAGAAAATATAATAAAGAAACCTAGATTATTATTATTTTTAAAAAACATAAACCTTGAAAATAAAAGTTAGGCACCTAAAACCTATAAAAATAACAAAAAGGTGAGATGGGCCAATAACTTGTATTTTTTAATCAACCTTTGTTTAGACACCAAGGAACATCCCCATTATAGGATCATATCTCGTTGGCATTATGAAGATTCCATTTGGAAGGTCTATGTGGGGGTTTATGACTCAAAAAATAGATCATACACCCCATTTAGGAATGTTATAGCACATTCGTAGGTGGTTTATGACCCCACAAATAGATCATAAGCCCCATATATGAATGTTATAGTGATATTCCCAAGCATTTTAGCATTGAACCATGACAAAAGCATTGAGAACCATTTCTAGTGTTAGAAAGAGGAAAATGTCTATCATAACCCACTCGTAGGTTAATGATTCCCTATGGAGGATATGCATGGTGGTTTGAGGCCTCGCACATGGACCATGAGCTTAGATAAAAAAAAAATATGACCTATGACACTTATTTAACCTTATATCATAACATGGGCCCTGAAAACCATCCCGGGTGTGCCCTTCCTCAAAATCGTGAACATATCTTGCATGTAATCTACGATTCCCTATGTAGTCCTTATGTTATAATATAGGCATCCATGCATGGGCCATGAGCCCCAAGGCAATTAGTATGGCCTTCTACCCTAAATTTAGGCCTTCGTCCATGGCCCAAGCCATAGAAATCATCCTTTGTGTTACAAATATTTAATTAGAGATCATATCTTGCTTATAGGCCAAATGCAAATGTTATGGCCTAAAGCTATGTCTTTTGACCTTGGTCATTTCCTAAGTTACAAGAACTATCCATGGTTAACCAAAATTCATAAAAAGAGGCACTATATATTTCTCACATGACAATATTCCCTTTGTAGGGCCTTGTGGTGGCCTAAGGCCTACACATAGTTCATGAGCCCCAAGGAAAAATGTTTTGGCCCAACAACTTGACTTTTTGCATCAAACCATGGCTTAGGGACTGGGAGCCATACTTGGTGTGTCAAAGCTCAAAATGGCCAACACATATTACTCATTGACTAAATATTCCCTATGTAGTACATAAGGGCTTTATGGTGGTCTAGGGCATCACACATGACCCATGATCCCCTTACCGTTACACCTTATGTTTTGACTTGTTAATATGGCCCAAGCAATGATAAGCATTCTTAGTCTCTTAGACCCCGAAATGGCCATATCTTGTTTGTAAGCCAAAGATTCCCCACATAGGGATGACATTATGGATTAGGGCCCATGCATGGGATTATGGCCTAGGACTTTATATGTTTACCCCAAAACATGGACTAGACCTGAGAGTGATCCTTAGTGTGCCAAACTTGAAATGAACATGAAATTCCTCTTAAATGGAAAAGATTCCCTTTACAGGGATTGTGTAGTGGACATAGTCATATTAGTGTCTCCTTGAATCCTATAATACTTATGCAACTTGAACTCTTCAGGAAATTGGAGTTGACTAGGGAAATAAATACTTCCTTGACCATTGGGATATTTTGGAGTGACAAATATAGATAAGGTCCTTATGAATACTCCCCATGCTTCTAGTTGTTTGGTCGAATCATGATTGACCAAATTAGTAACTCGGTCCAGGCTCTCGTAGACTTGGAATCATATTAGTTTCATAAGTGAAATGCGTGAACGCCTACTCAAAATCACCTAAGAAAAAAAGTACATCACACACATTAAATAATCTAGGTAAATTATTTATAAGCAAACGATAAATGCCATAATAACAAGGTTTAAGGAAAATAGTGTCAAATGCTTATGCAGAGAATGGTAAAATAATGGTTCATTATAGAGGACCATCAACAATTGTCTATTTGTCACATTGAAATGACACTAGCAATAATTACATCTTTTTCGAGGTGGTGTCTTTGCATGTAGGTTATTAAGAAGCAAGATGAAGTTGAGAAATCCTTGGCTATGTTCTACCCTAGGTGCATAAAGATGTATGCAAGAAATGAATACCCATTGAACACAATGGCATTTTATGGCATATGTGAAGAAAATCATTAGTCAAGATAAAATGGTAATCAAAGATAAAATGAAAGTAGTTGCCTTCACATAAGTGAAAATTGTCCATATACCATTATTCACAACCTTCATCGAAATTATAACATGCCGATATTTCTCTTGAATATAACATGTCATTGTTGAGTCTAACTCTCACCTCTTGAAGATATTTACCACGGACCATGGTCACCATAATTCGAACCCCTTCCTCCTTATGTTTTTGTAACAATGTTATTATTTGGTTTCATTAAGGCTTTGAGGCAGTAAAAATAGTTGTAATTTCTTCAATATGGTTAAGGCGTATAACATATAATATGTCAAATTATAGCCACTAGAATGATTTTATCTTGGATTTCGTCTAGCTTCAATCTAGGTATCCTTTCAAAAGTGGTATCTCTACAATACCTAAAATAAAGTTGTGGCCATAATAGAACAACCCTAGAGTAACTATTTTTCTATTAGCGTCATCTTCACTCTTTAGACATCGATTTTTTGAAATCAATGTATTTATTGAGAGGAACCCAATTCTAATATTTGTTTTTTTTATATAATGCACAAAAAAAATAAAAAATGATGTAAATTTCATAGCCCTATTTTTCATCATGAAAATCCACATAAAAGAAAAATAAGAAAAAAATAAAGGCAAATTCTTCCCCTTTCTTTGCTAATGAAGTCCTCTCGTGCCACTTATTATGTTGTTTAATTATGAAAACAAACAACAAACAATACAACCAAGAATATGATAGAAATTCCCCTTTACAACTTCATTAAATCCAAAACCATTCAAGTAGGGAAACACCATATAATGATCATTTTATGGACTCTAAATAAACTCTTATTCTAATGCCAAAAGTGAGCTCGAAAGGTTGAATGGTATTTGAGAACTTCCAAAAATATAATTCGATGTTGGATGCATGTTATCGATTATGTAAATAATTTTTGGTGTTCCCAAATGGAGAATACATGATACCCTAGACTACTACGACTATTAACAACCCAACATGGGTATTTGTCAATTTTCATTCTTCTATGCTAATGTATTACAATATGTTTGTTTAATTGCGAACTCCACACATATTTGATAGTGACTATATTTGGTTCCATTGAGTTTAATCTTGTTTGACTAAGACATGGCTTCTTTTTGAGTTTGACAAGTGGACTTTTATTTTCTTACAAGTAAGAAGTCTAGGATAATTTTATTTTCAAATGTTATCAAATGATAATTTGATTAATTAATCCCACCAATCACATTTAAAACTTCCTTCCACTACTGTGGGAATATCTAAAGAAACTCTAAAGTGAGCATGATGCAAGGGGTCTAGGATAAATCTTCTACAATGTTGTAATTTTAAGTAGCCCGGGTATTTGGATTATGCATAAACCTTCACAAAATTCCATTGGGAGGGTGAGACATAATATAAAATTATGGCATCTTTATTTGGATATGGCTAATCTAATGTGATGTAGATGATTCGTTATCCCTATATATAGAGGGTAGGCCATTGCAATTATGATCTTTTGTCTAAAACATACAAACTACTAAAAGGGGTATCATGCATGTGTTCCACATTTAGCAAAATTGAGGGGCTTTTTGGCATTAAAACCCATGACACAATATTAAAGAACCCCCAAGATGGAGATTGGGTTTATATGCCTCCTTCTCCATCCTATCATGGTTATTCACCTCATGAGTGATTTTAATGAATCAAGGAACATTGGGGCATTGCAACCACTTTTGATCTCTGCCACTATCTAGGACAACCTTTCCATGAATTTTATAATGGCCCTCCCAAGAGATAGCAAAAAATCTATCGTCATAGTGGTATTTTCATCCCTAAAATGTCTAATATGTTGCCATAAGGTACCCTCCTTCTAATGGCCTTGATGGAGTATCATGACTTGAGAAAGTCGTCTCCTTCAAAGGTACACTTTTTTCTCTTTAATTTGAACTTTAAGAATCCCTCCTCCACAAACTACACATGGCGTATTGAGGGTATCACTGGCCTATGATTCAATATGTTGGTGCCATTAGGTGGCTTTGAGAATTATGAAGGTGTCTTAGGGCCTTCAGAATGGCATTATATGGATGATCAACTTCTTGATCGAATTCTTCATCTGACAAAAAAAAGTTTTCTTTTCGGCTTTTCGTGGCCATAGCCACGGATGGAATTTTCGTGGCTATAGCCATGAAAAGTCCATCCATGGCTATAGCGACGATCATTGGGGAAATTTTCAATTTTTTCCAAAAATTTAAACTGTTTTTCCACGAAAACTTCAATTTTAACTGTTTCGTGGCAAACTTTCGTGGGACTTTTGAGCCATATGTAGTAGTGTAGGTTATGCTGCTTCAGCTGCTTGGAGCAGAATCCTTTTCTTGGATTACCATAATAGAATGATAATGACCAAGAATGATAGATGGTCCCAAACATGGGATCTTCCCTCTTTAAGTAGGGAAGTCTTTTCAATTAGGACTGTTGAAACAATCAATTTCTTTAAATTAGATAATTAATATTTAAAAGGTATTATTTAATTAAATACCTAGTCCTTTTGAACTAGGACTTTTCCAATTGTTTAACTATAAGTCATTTTGATTTATGCTCTTAATAATTATTATAATAACAACAATTATACTAATAATAATTATACTAACAATAATTATACTAACAATAATTACATTTTACTTAACTATTAATACACCATTTATAATATAAATTAATGCATAGTGAGATATACTAATTATATTCCATAATTAAATAATAACACCATTATTATTAAAGCTCTTAATAATAATAATAGCTTGGAGGCCTTTATACATGTTAGTCATAAAAGACTACTGGTGATTATCTTTTATTTATTTATGTGTCATCACATGACACTCTTTTCTCTTTAAATTTTAGGCACACGGTCCACTTCTTTGGATGGTCTTGGTCAGCTTGGTTAGGTACCTCTAGTCTCTCTCTTTGCTTGTCGAATTCCCTTGTTTAACATGGTAGTTCCCGCAGTAGGTGATGATGGATAAAAAGATGAATCATTTAAGAAATTTAAACAAATGTGATAAAGTGCTCTTCAGAGTCTTTCTGACTCAACACTTTGAAACTTCGTAACCCAAGTTCTCTTCAGATCCTTTTAACTCAACAATCTCACACGGGCGTTACTCTAGTGCAATTCCAGAGTCCCTGCTCAACACTAGTGCTAGAATGTGATTGTGAGGCACATCTAGAATATTTAAGTTGCCTTGGGTCTGGTATTCGTTTATCAAGCTTGGAGTGCTCCAGGGCTTATGCCCAACACTCAATGTACATCTGGGCTTACTCCCGGTACATAATATTTCCTCTAGGTACATTGAGGCTTTCTCCCAGTACGTAGGTAATCCGTGTGTTCATGAGTCCACGCTCAACACACCATATAATTCAATCATGTCATTCACATCACTACACAGTATGTAAGAAAAGATCATCTCAGTATATTAGGGTTTTGTACCCACATCATATGGTAAAAACATGAATCAAAACATTGGGGCTTCCTTGCCCACTATATAATCAAATAATGAAATTTAGTTAGGGTCCATGACCAATATGTAAGTCTACAAAAGAATAAATCATATGCACTAGGGCTCATGCCCAATTACCAAAATAAATTCTATGTGCTGGGGCCGTGGCCCAATATAACATCATAAAATAGTCAACCCAAAATTCAGGATATTACATTTTAATACAATACATTTATAATTTATAAAAAAATATAAGAAATGTAAAAATTTTCAAAATATATATAATAAATAAGTAACATATTCATTAAACAAGAGTCACAAATGACAATGTCTGTGACAATAGATGATGGGAAGGAGGGAAAATAAATATGAGAAAGCAAAAAGAAAAATGCCCATTACAATTGCTTAGTAGGATTTCCATATTTGTTTTAATCAAACCAAATTTAACCAGTTCAGAAGAGCCGATGCAATGGATGATATTTTAGAAAGGATTTGGGAATTATGTCATGGAATGTTGTATTTATTTTCTACATAACATATATGGCTATTGACCTATTGTATGGAGTGGATTGGACTGCAGAATGTAGGAGATCATCCTTGTATGAGATCCATTGTTAATAGGATCCATTACCCGAGTGATTTAATCTTTCCTCACCATAGGAAATTTTCAATCGTATTTGAATCAAATTGGTGCCTCCAACAATTGATTTTGTAAATCCTAAGCTCTATGCCCTAATTATTTTGATCATATGTAGATTATTTGCTACTCAACACAACGCACTAGCCAATTTACCACTACATATATGTAGGTTGTTAAAATATGAGACCATTCTTTGAAACTATCGATTGGTCAAAGTTGTGACTTTCTAGTAACCATGGTCATGGGTTCACAACTTACCATTCTCTCAAATGCCAATAGGTCAAGGTTGCAACCAGTGTATGGGTTATAGTTGCAATTATAATGAGCAAGGGTTGACTTCGTTACTAGCATTTTGAAATTTTTGAAATACATACATACATACTCACATACATACATATATATATATTTCAACAAAATATATATATATATATATATATATATATATATATATATATATATATAGTTTAACTTGCTATTCATTTAAAAAGGAGAATCAAAGGTAACCAAACCTTTTACAACTTTGCATATGTACTTTCCAATGCAGTCTTATCTTTCATACATGCCAAAACATCTTCTACAGAGAACACATAAATCCAATCTAATATGTAGACCCATATACAATACTCTCTTATAAGTACATCATTTTCAATGTAACATAGAAAAAATTTCAAAATTGGAAACAGATCACAGAACCATTAGAAACAATTTTTATTTATATATATATATATATATATATTTTCCCAGTTGACCTGTTATATTCCTTAGTCAAGGTGCATCTGGCTATCATGATAGGGCTTTAGCCAACTCCCATTCACTAAGTTCATCGAAAGTGTTCCATCCAACTTTTGCAACTGAACTGTGCCCCCGTCAGTAATAAAATTTATAACATATGGACAAAGACAATGCATTTAGAGCTTACCTAGGTGTTTTGTGAACTTACTATCATATAGGAGTACCATGTCTCCATGCTGAAAGTGATTCTGCTTGACATGGTGATTGTGTCATGCCTTTTGTCGATATTTTTCCACTTGTTGCTGAAAACTCATAATTAAGCAAACTTCTTCTAGTTGTAGTAACTGCGCCAATCTTTCTTCAATCGCCCCATCGTCACTCATTCCTATCGTTGTTGCTATGCGCAGACTGGGGACAATGTACATATACCAACCAAAGTATATACACTAATTACACTTTATTTTTATGTTTGTATATGGAAGTTGAAGAAGAGGAAAACAGTCGAGGTAATAAAAAAACATTTGACCAAATAACCCAAGTCATGCAAATGGATCGAGCACTGACAACAGTTTCAACAAAGAATGGTGATCCATATATTTTGGATGTTAATGCAATATTTTGTATTTTTTGAAATAATTGTCTATGAAAATCAAACATTTTGTATAGTTTATTGTACATAGTGTCCCAACTGAAAGACAACAAGTTACCAATCATTGTAAAAATTAGATGCATGTTGAGATTTTAATTATTGTGGAGTTTATGTTGTCCGATTTTGTATGACAAAGGGAATCTTATTGATATATATAATAAAATAAAATAAATTATTCTATTGCATTCTCCAATGTCATTGTGAAATGTTACATTGCTAATTAAATATATGGACGATTAAATATTACAATAGATGTGAAAATTTATGATATAACAAATCAATCCAAACATCATATCAAGATGCAATGATTAAAATACAAATGAATACTACTATAAAAAATATTTAAATTCATGATGAGTAAAGGAATTAAACAAAATAAAAATAAAATATTGATATTACAATGTGATGTCAGTAGTCACTGCTCACCAAATAGAACATAATCACTGGTGCTTTCGATCACTTCAATCACACTAGTGTATTTGAGACCATGTAGTACTAGTGCATTTTAGTCAATGTAGCACTGATGCCCTAAAATCAATAGAGGCACAATGCAACATAATACTCATTTCATGCCTTGGTGCTTTTTGTATTATTACACCTTGATGCACTATTGTATATTAACCGCACCATTAAATTTTAAAAATATAGTGACAATCAACATCTCAGTTAACTTTACTAGTGCATTTTCCTTCACTTATCGTATTAGTGCTTTGTAATAGTTAGTTTTCACTAGGGCTTTGTAATAGTTAGCTTGCACTGGTGTGTTTTCTTATAGTTAGCAAGCATCGGTGCTATTTTTGGTATATTTCACTGATGCATTTAGAAATTTCGTAAGCATCAGTGCTATTGTTGGTACAATTCACTAGTGCATATAATTCTATAAAGAAATGGTTCTTTTAATAATTTTGGTGTGCACTGGTTCTATGTCTTATCAAGCACGGATGCATATAATGGTTTCAAAAAAAATTTCACGTTGGTGCATATGTTTCTTTTAAATGCAATGGTGCATTGTCACATACCCAAATTCCGAACATTTTATTTCATGAGAAAAACATTATGTTATATGTTATTGTAAAGTTTTATGATTATTGACCAAGTGGGGTCACGGATGACAGTAATTAATTACTTTAATATTTTATTATTAATAAATAAAAGAGGAGACAAATATCCCAAGGAGACTGTTGAAAGAGTGTTCACTGGCCCACTAGGAGGAATGAACTGGGGTGGAGAGAAAATTGACACTTGGCAGCATCATCAATGCACCTCTAGCTGTTGTAGGTGGCAACTTCCCTACATTAATGGTCATGTTCCCTAAGAAATTGGAATAGAGTAGATGGCTCAATAATTGTAAAACTGACCAAAGACCTAGGAAATCTATTACACCCATCGAATTGGAGCAGGAGGGTAATCAATTTTTACCTTGTGATAATTATGAACTGGAGAACAAGAGAAACTCACACGGTAATTCGATGAGGGGAAAGCTAGAGAGATTGATTGAGATAAGATTGTTAATCTGAGTTAGTACTGCTTTATGCAGAACTCAATATTGCAGAAAAGCAGAAGTCTCATTATGGAGTGTTGTCAACATCACTGCTAAGTTGTTGAGGATAACATTTGCATCCACACAACATCTTCATCCTAGTGGTTCAGTGAACAAGCTCAAGAGTCCAACCCTCTCAGTTCTACAAAATGCCAATATGGCTTACATGGTGTGAAAACTAAATGTATGAACCAAATATAGATGGAAACCTCATCTGGGAAAGTTCTAGACTGATATTTCTTGCACTACCATCACCTACACATCAAGAGTTACGACTCAGGGTTTCCAGAGAGTCACCGAGGCTTACCAGGGCATTCATTGAAACCACGAATGGAGCATTTTTCCCAGGGTTTAGTTGCAATCTCAGCCGAGAGGAAAACTGTCATTCCATTTCAAAACATCAAAAAGTAAAAGGGGATTAAATTGAGGATATTCAAAATTGAATACAAGTAAACAAAATGATTTTCTCAGTGCTATAATTGATAGCTAACCTATGGCAGGTGCCCTCCAATTGAGCATCCACCCTTAGCTTGGAAACCACCTTCGACAAACCCGAAATATCGCCGAAGCATTTCAAACCCTAAAAATTCGGGAGCCGGTCGGCCTCTACCACAGGTTTTGCAAATTGAACAAAGTGACAAGAGCTAGCGAGGGTGATAGTCATTCAAAACATAGTTATGGTTTATCCCAAAACCCAAGGCAATCACGTGGTCCATGCCATAGAGCTACCACCATGAATTCCACTAAGAAAACATTAATATCAACATTCAATTGTTAACCTGCCAAAGTGTTAATGAAGAACTCCAGTAAGAGAGTTATACGTTGATCGCTGCGTATAGTATAAATCACATTTTTCCAAGGTCACATTTTATCTTTTAAAGTCTTTGCATGTTACAAGAAGTGTAATCATATCCAAGGGTTTATACCCTGTCTCATATAAAAAAAATTCACATATAAGAACTATATACAATAAGGTTCAACGATATGGTGTTGATCTATTATCATATCATCATAATAATTAAAATAATAAATGAAAATTCTAACTTGTTGTTAATCCATATTGTTATCAACATCAAACCTTATATAATGAAAAAAATAACGAGTTTAAGCTAAAAGATATATAGATTTATATACTTTTAAAAGGTATATAAATATCAATTAAATGAAAATAGAAACATAAGCTAGGGTAGGTCTTACCCTAGGTCCTCAAGTAGGATCTTCTCATGTGTCGTTTATACCAAAGTATAGGGTAATTAAAACAAACTATTTTAACGTACAGTAAAAGGATCTTCAACTGATGATAATAATCTCACCTGCAATTCTATACAAATAGGAGTAAGAGCATTAGCTATGTAAATAGCTAAGTAAGCCTTGGGGAATCCATAGGACCCCTTCATCAAAGAAAATAGAAAGGTTAGTAGATATAAAATTGTATTTTGTCAAGTTCTTAAGATTGGATGAAATGTTGATCCAAAATAAGTCGATGAATTAATACTGTAAACTTTTTAAACAAAAGAAGCGACATTCATACATGAGTTACAACTACTTGAGTTTTAACATTTAATATTTCGATAGTAACTTCATAAAAATTTATGAGACGACGACATTTTAAGATGAATCAAGATGATGCATAAATAAATACAAGAACGACATCATAAATATGATAGATTAGTTCTTATTAAGACAGTTGTCATTAAAATTATCTTCCACATAACAAATAAATGGCATATATACTAATCAGAAAAAAATCTAAATTTCGGTGAAATTTGGGGATGTTACATGTGGTATCAGAGTGCAAGTTCAAATTCTAGGCCTGAAAGTGGCTCAACTCGCGCAACTAAAAAAATTTAAAACATAAAATGCATTTACTAATTTTTGTATAAATTTTCTTTTGTTCAACACTTTTTATATTTAGTTTGCAGGTATGGAAGAACCAAAAGAGTCAGCTGAGGACAGGTCCCACCTTAATGATCAGAATAATAATGAAAAGGAACACATTAATGCAGTAAATATATTTGTTGAATTAAACCACAACTCATCTAAATTATTGAGAACTGTAAGAGATTTAAAAACAAAAATAAAAATTGTTAAGGAGGAGAACGAACGAATTCTAAAATCTTAAGAGGAGCTGAATCAAATCCTGTTGGAAAAATTCCATAATAATAATAAGAATGAAGGAACATAAAATAATTCTGAATATGAAATCATGCCCTACCAACGAAAAGGTAAAAATCTAAAACTTATTGATTATGGAACTAGTTCTTATTCTGAAATTAATATTAAATCACAAAGGAAGAAGCATCACTATTCCAGTGATAGTGGCGAAAGTGACTACTACACTAGAAAGAAGAAGTATAAACCGTATAAAGAAATTTCTGGAGAATTTAAGAAGATTAAACCACCAACTTTTAATGGAGAAACATAAAAGAGTGAGGAATCCGAAGCATGGCTGTCCGGTATGAATAAATATTTCAAATTTACAACTACTCAAGTCAATTAAAAACTAAAATGGAAATTTATAATCTGACAGGTAAAGCCGACATTTGGTGGCAAGATTTGAAATGAGTAAAAGGCTTAAAAGAGAGGAACGTAAACTGGAGTAGTTTTAAGAAGTATTTTAAAAGAAAATTTCTATTGGAACGATATTACAAGGAACGAACTAAAGAGTTTTATGACTTAAAGTTAGGTTCCATGGATATGAAGGAATTAAGTAGCAAGTTTTTAAATTTATTAAGGTATGTGCCTTACATTACAGACGAAAAACCTAAGGTACAGAGGTTTTTGAGCTATTTACCCTCTCATATAAAGGACATAATTGAGTATGACGATCCTAGAACTCTTGAAGAGGCCATGAGGAAGGAAAATATTTGCTATGAACAGAAGGAAAAGGGAAGGCATACCAAGTTGGATGGCAAAGAAGCCTAATAATTTTGAACAAAGAAAGAAACATTACTCATTTAATCGAAATTTCAAAAATAATAATTCACAAAAATTTTCTAACAGAAAATTTCAAGGAACTAATCCAAGAAGCAATGTACAGCCAAATTTTATAGCTGCAAGAAACAAAGATCCACCTAATAATTATGTTAAAAATAATGAACAAAAAGAAACTGTAAATTGTTGGGACTATTAGGGACCTCAATATGCATCAAACTTCCTGAATAAAAAGAGAGCAGTCAACCACATACATGTTGGTTGTGGAGCCAGATCTTCTAGTCTCATATATGATATTGTATCAGCCGTGTTTGTACCCCAGTTCTATATGATGTGTAGGTGGACTGTACACTCACCCCAGCGGGGGGGTGTGGGGGGGCATCGCCCCCCCACGGGGTTCCAGGGGGGCCCATCCCCCATGGCTGGGGGGTCCGGGGGCAGCGCCCCCGAGAAATGGGGGTTCGGGGGCAACGCCCCCGAAGAAATTTTTTGGGGCTGTTTTCGCCAGCTGTTTTGCGGGCCCATGGTTTTGGGTATCCCGTGGTATTTTCCCATTGTATTTTCTTTATAAAAGAAAGACATTGTAATACGGCTAGGGTTGATGTATTAGGTTTTATGCATTGTAAAGATCTTTGAGATATGGAGAGACACTGTAAAACAAAGAAGAGGAAGTGCAGCGGTTGTGCTGCAGGTTGTATCCCTTCATCTTACTGGACGGTAATAATAATAAGGACTGGCAAATTCAGTGTGGACGTAGCCCAAGTTGGGTGAACCACGATATATCTGTGTCTCTCTTGTAATGTGTATGTGTGATTATATTTGCATTTCTGTTTATTGTTATTGCTCTGCGATCCTGTTTTTCTAACAATACATACAGTACAAGGAGAAGCAATAGTTGGATATTTAGCAAGGGAATTGCCCAGGATTAATGCTGCATTGGAAAACAGACAAGATGATCATCGAACTTCCATGGTTGAAGTACAAGGTATGATGAAAAATAAACCTATATCTATTTTAATTGATTCAGGAGCAATCCTAAGTTATGTAGTATCTCCATATTTAGTAGAAAATGGTAAACTGTACGTAGAAAGGTTTGACAAATCCTGGTTGGTTCAACTAGATATAGGTACAAAAAGAAAGGTAGTTGATTTTGTTAATAACTGTGAATTGCTTATGAATCAGTTTAGAACTCAAGTAAAGTTAAATGTACTACCTTTAGGATCATATGATGTCTTGATTGGAATGGATTGGCTGGAAAAGCATAGGGTAGTGTTAAATTGTTTTGAAAAATCTTTTACTTGCTTAAATGATGAATTTGAAACAGTAACAGTAAAAGGGATTCCTAGAAACACTTCAGTTAAACAAATTTTTGCTTTGCAAGTTAAAAGGGTTGTTCGTAAAGCATGTAAAATGTTTGTTTTAAATGTAATTAATGACGAACATTCAACTAACGAATATAAGTTAAAGTTGGGAACATACCCATTCTAAAGGAATTTTCTTATGTATTCCCGGAAGAAATTCCAGGACTACCTCTGAAAAGGGAATTATATTTCACCATTGAGCTGGTATCAAGGGTGGTACCAAACTCAAAGGATCCTTACAGAATGAATATTCTAGAACTTAATGAACTTAACTCATAATTAAAAGAATTGATTGATAAAGATTATATAAGGCCCAGTGTGTCTCCATGGGAAGCACCTGTTATTTTTGTTAAAAAGAAGGACGGTACATTGCATAGACTATCGTCAGCTAAATAAAATGACTATTGAAAAACAGATATCCTCTGCCCCGCATAGACGATCTATTTGATCAGCTACGCGGAGAGACGATATTCTCTAAAATAGACATGAGGTCTAGGTACCATCAGGTTAGAATTAAAGATGATGACATCTTTAAGACTGCTTTCAGAACCCATTACAGGCATTACGAGTTTGTGGTTATGCCTTTTGGGCTAACCAATGCTCCATCAGTTTTCATGTCTCTTACGAATAATGTTTTACATCAGTAATTAGATAAGTTTGTAATTGTTTTTATTAATGACATTTTAATTTATTCTAAGACTAAAGAAGAACATGACTAACACTTAAAGATAATTTTACAAGTGTTAAGAGAACACCAACTTTATGCTAAATTCAGCAAATGTGATTTCTTCAAATATAAAATATAGTATCTAGAGCATGTGATATCCCAGGATGGAATCGCACTAGATGTAGCTTGGGTTTTCACCCAAGCTTGTGCAAATGAGCGCATACTAACTTTGTAGTAGCAGTTTAGATCAAACAGTAAAAACTAATGTAAAAAGTAAATATTAATCTAACATGTGCAAGAAAGTAAATCTATATTGAGAACAGTAAAAAACTAGATCCATGAGAGAAACAATAAAAAAAACTTGATATTTTGTATTAATGAGCAAACAAGGGTTTGCAATGGATTACCTCAATGATGAGGTTGCTAGAATTCTTGCAGCAGTACAGGAGTAGTGCTCTAGTGCTCCAATAGTCTCTCTCTTCTTGTAGGACCCCTCCTTTAGGGTCCCCTTGAACTGAACCTGAAACTTCGAAAACTTCATACAAACAAATTAGCCATTATAGTTATTAAAAAAAATAAAAATAAAAGAGTGAATAACTTAATAAAAATAAGCAAACCTTAACCTGTCAACCCGATCCAGCTGGTCCATTGTTGTCTGCGTCTTCCGTAGGATCCCTCCAGCAAAGCTCGTTTAACCATAGGCGAAGCAACCGTTAGCTTCGCCACCCAACCATAGGCTCATGCTTTCAGTCGCATGGCCTCCCCCGAGCTTTGGGTCGTAGAGCTCACACAAGTATTTCAGAAATTCAGCTTGGGCTTCCCTTCCCACCAGGATTTCTAAGCCAAACCCTTAGATAGCAGCAAGTCTTTGAGGCATTCGAAAATTACGACAATCATCCAAATTATGGGCCCTTTACCCATTCCCTAAGCCTTCCTTATAAAGGAAAATCTCCTGCGACACATGTCGCTTCATGCATAATTAAATATTTTTAATTAATTATTTAATTAAAACACTCACCCATCCAAGTGTCAGTTTCTCTGGGAAGTGCACCTACATCCCTAAGTTTGCTCTAGTTTGTCCCCCAGATATTTTAATCAACTCCTATCTTTTAGTTGACTAGGTGTCTAATCTTAGGATTCTATTTTGCTCCTAAATAATGATTTCTATTATTTTAAATGCTTAACAAAATAACTATTCATGTGCAAATGTCTAAGCTATTTGTTATGCATTTGCTAAGTAATAATCTAGAGTTATTCTCCTAAGTTTTTATGCAGTTTAATCTAACAATCAAACTCACTAGGATCACGGTGCCGCGCCGTTGGGCTCCTAGTTCCTTAATTTTAATTCCTTGACATGGCACCACTCCGTCGGGTCCAGTCATCCATGGTTTCCATTCCTTGGCATGGTACCTCATCGTTGGGTCCTTGCATCCATTCTTTCCATTCTCGACAGGGTACCGCATCGTCGGGCCCTTCTGCCACCATCTTTCCGTTTTGACTTGCGGGAACTCTTGTAGGGATTTTAGGAATCATTACCATCCATCCTCCGTCTACATGCTATCTAGGGACTAATGGCGTTGAGGAGTGAGTCTGTTCTCACTGCGCGCCCCTCAACTCGTACGTGACCAGCTCCGTCGTGGCCTACCTCGTACACCCTCACGCATTCCTCTTGAGCAAGCGGATCAGTGCTTATCTGCTCATGCGTGGTATTCTTGTCGGAAGTCGACATCGTCGTCGCTCCCCCTGTGTGTGATTTACCCGTACTCTACGACCCTTCATATTCCTTTGTGTGTCCTTCGGTGAACCGTTTCACCTGTTGCTACACATATTTCTCACAAACATAAATCATTATTTTATTGATTTACAATCAATCGTAATCATAAATATACTCAAAATAAAATCAAAGGATTATTTTATTAATGTTTCAAACAGTCGGGTCACTAAGCAAGTGCCCTCAATATCTACAGTAGTCGAGGGGCACTACATACACCCCTACTTATTTAGAACTTCGTCCCGAAGTTAAATTTTGGTCTCGTACTTTCGACATTAGGCTTAAATTTTAATTTCATATTCTCATCTTTTTTTCCATTCTCTTCTATTTTTCTCCAACAAACAAGGTTATAAGCACAAGTGTTTCAAGTCATTAGTTCCTATATCATCTAGTATGGTTACAATACACCCTCAGGAACTTACTCGCAACTTCGTCTCATATCAATTCGTTAACACGTTTCATAATTGTCAATCCCAACAGGGTTCCTATATCTCTTATTCATTCATGAAGGTCTACGATGTCCAAATTTTCAACAAGTTGCATTGTGTCAATAGCCACCCAAAAGTTTCTCAAATCATCATTCAGCATACAAATCCAAGTAAGGATTCCCATCTAATTGGTTATCCTCCCTTCAAGACGAGAAGGTAAACATCATACGACATACAGTCAAATATAGATAGGTAAGATATAATCATGGTTTTAACAAATCAGGAGTGACTACCAAATGTTCCAAAATCCAATCCCCAAATGTGGAAAGAGACTACTTCCAATTCCATGATTGCTAATAAAATTGATTCTCCATTCGATAGGAAAGTGTCGTAATATAGATACTTAGTCGAACATAATAAATTTTATTTCCTAGTCTTTTCATCAGTACCTTCATGTCCAAAATGTGGATCTCATCATGTTCTTACATCATTTTATCGTTTATGTTGTCATAGAATTTCTTCAAGAGTCTCCTCAAGTTTCACCAGATGTGTTTTCTTAACCTCATCAAGTTCCATCTCAAGCACTATTTGTCTTGATGATGAGGATTCACCCTGTCACATTGTTAGCATCATTGCATTCAACTCATCAAGTTTATTTTCTCCATATTTTGTTTTACAAAAAAAAAAACATTCATTATTTGACCCCTTCGACGAGTCTTCCGAGTTATAATTTCCCAATTTACCCCATCATGGTAATCTCAAGTTTGTAGTTTTTCATTTTCATAAAAGTATCGTCATGATGTAAAAGTTAATGTCATTGTCTTCATCTCATTGTGATGTTCATATCAAAATCTTTGTTTTCCAATTTTGAATTTGTTTCACCTTCCCGACATTGTGTCGAAATCTCGATAAGTACAAACAATTTTCATTAAGTTGGCTAAAAGTTGTTAATTTGGATTCACCCTTAATTCATGTGATTTATTCATTCGCTAGTCCTATCATCATGGCTATGTACAAAATTTTAAATATCCCCGTAGGCATCCCTTGCAAAAAGGCTCAATGCTTTCCTCCATTTGACATAATATTCCTTGTAACCATCACATGGATCTAGTCCATCCATTCATAACCCTTACCTTTAAAGTATGCCATCTTAACCATTTCAATACCACCACATAACGCCTCAACCTAGTCAATTCATTATATAATAAGTGTAATTCCACTCCTATACAAAGCATATCATTTACTTGTCACTTTTCCATTTGACTAACCTGTAACTCCACCATCAAGGGATTTTACATATATTGACCTTTTGTTATAACAAGACCGATTGATGCATGAAATTATTGTCATGGTCTTAATCCAACCATCCTTCTATTCTATTGTGAGTGCATACCTTTATTAGTGTAAGATCGTTTATGACTCCGCTCCCTATAATTTACTTTGTAGATACCCTGTTCAACTTGTACTACCTCAAGGGGACAATCATATAAATTTACTAGGATATGTAAATTTTCCAATATCTAAATTCTTAAAGACATAAAACATTTGATTCTACATTAAGTAAACAAGATATATAAACCCACCCCGAGGTGTCTAAACTTCCAGTACGATTTTTATTTTATTTTTAGAAGAAGATATGGAAGTCACAGATCTAGTTCTCCTAGTAGTAGATGATCCTCCTCCTCACTAGTGCACCACTTTCTGAGTGAGAGAAGTGTGAGTTTCTGAATGATCAAAATAGAGATCTCCCTATCTCTATTTATACTAGTCTGTTTGCCTAGTGACCTTATGGGGCCGACTTGTCTAGCTAGGTACATCAACAACATAATATATATATCAAGATTGACCCCACACATGGTGGTCTAATAACCCATCGCAAGTTCACACACTTGCGACACTTGTCAATACACATGACGACACTTCCTTATAGAGGAATAACACATCTCTTATAAGGATACATTAAATATATATAATACATAGATGAAATACATTCCGAAGTTACATATACATCAACATATATATATATATATATATATATATATATATATATATATGTCTTTTCAATATGATAAATAATTAATCAAAATTATAAAATGTCCAAAATGACATGATCACTTCCCCCCAATATATATATATATATATATATATATATATAACATGGCAAGAATAATCACGATTATAAAACGTTCACCATAAAGATAACCTAACTTATAGCATGTTCACTTTTATATATGTATATCTTCTCGGTAAGATATGAGTAATCGAAATTATATAAATATTTGCAATAAAATAATCGAAGTTAAAACATGTCCACTTTCATATATACATATATCTTTTCATAATCTAAGTATAATCGAAAAACAAATTGTTCAAAAATAAAAATAACTGAACTTATAACCTGATCACTTTCATATATATATATATTGGTAAGCGAAGAATAATCGAAATTATAAAATGTTCACACTAAAAATAACATATTTACAATCTCTCTCTCATTAAAGAACTTAAACATAACATGCATATCATTAATTCTCCAAGAATATCCATTAATAAACCAATATATATTCAACCGATTATTCTAACTTAATTTCGCCATGGATTTCATTTTTCCCAAATTGACATACATATTCAAATGTATAAAAATGTCAACACATGCCTACAGCCAAAACTAGATTTATAATATGAATCCTAATCCATAGAACAATTACTTTATTAAAGGTGATTCTTATTATTCTAACACAAATAACAATTACTTTTAATAAAGGTGATTCTTACCATTCTAACAAATAGTAGTATATTTATTTGGTATAGATATACATCCTTACTATATATATATATATATATATATATTTCATGTAGAACTATTCAATCTTATAAATACAAATACTAATTCATAAAATCAACTATATTTATCATAATGAATCTTATTATCCTATCATAAGTATTGAGCTTTAATTTAAATATTCCACACATATACATATCTACAACCTATATATGTATTTATATTCAAGTTTACAAATATTAGTTTATGGAATCGATTATAATTAAAATAATGAACTTTATATTTAACACAATTGTGGTATAGTCCCTTGCCATGAATATTCCACTTTTATGTATATGTCTACATTATGTAGATATGTATATAATCAATGTAGTACATATATCTAATCAATTTATAACTATAATACTACTTCATCGAACCCACAATTTTTAACGTAAGGTAATTATGATTTAACGCTTATTCTACGAACAGATCGAAATTAAACATGACCCCAACCATTTTCAATTGAGGTTTTCTCGCCTAAAAGGACATATCAGTAATACAATATTTAAAATACACACTTCGGTTAATACGTAGCAACGATATATACAATAACATATTTTTGTTTTCTCTGCCATCGGACTCCATAGAGACATGATCTGACATTGACGTTGCAGCCGGATGAATCTTCAGATCTAAATACTGTAGTGCGCCAATGCTGACAGCAAGTGGCTACATTTAAGTTCTATTAAAACGGCAGGCTCAGATGGTCTTACTCAACTGTCATCCAGTGAGATCTCCCGATTTTAGAGGCAGAAAACTTGTACTAGAATTTAATTCAAGAAACGGCTCATATAAGTAATAAAAAGAATTATGTATCAATATCAATACCAGTACTCGGTTATATATACATAACTTCTCATCTAAATTTATGAACCTTACTCTTTTTATCATTAGCATCTAGATTAGATAAGATATAAATATTTTCTTTTGTATCTTGAATGTAACCCAAATATCCTAAACACCTGGGCCTATCCTATTACAACAATTGCTCGTGAATGGAATATAATATAACATATCTGCTTGTTGAAGTATTTTCATTAGAATGCCACCAATGTATTTCAGTTTAACACTATATTGATATAATTCTTCTAATCGCATACATTTCAAATGGGCATAGGGATATAATCTAACTTATTTATAGAAGTCCCTTTTTTTTTTTAAATGCCGAAAAGCAATTCGGAGATTAAAACCAATATATGTTGAAATCGTAACAGAGTATAAATGCCGATGGATTTGGGACACAGAGAGAGTTGGAGCAGTCCGTTACGATTTCTAAATTAAATCTACGCTTGCATTCATCACAGTAACCATATCTGATCTACGCTTCTAGTGTGTGTAGAGATCACAGAAATATGTTCGCACAGCCCTATGATTCTACATATCCACCGTGTCATTAACGGTACAGGGACTACAATAAGGCATGGTTCAGATCCACGATCTACGGATCTACGGATCTGCTATGCCAATAACATGCTCAGGAAATTCATTAGTGCATTAGCTGTACAGTTCTGAGAGGCAGCGGGTTTTATAAATAAACAACTACAGGATTACACAAGGTGCGGCCGTATAACAGTCGGATGTATGCAACATGCATAGAAGTTTAAGATATCAAAAAGTGCATTAAGGGAGCTGGCGAATTGAAGAGATAAAAAAGAATAGCGCTCCATTCAATCAGCAGAGATCAATTTATAAGCCATCCATTCAATTTACAGAGATCAAAAATGTAGGGCGTTCTATTTTAAACATCTTACAGCCAAGGGATCGACGCCCTCACTGTCAGTCATTCGTTTAATTTAAGATCTATAATTGAAATTAGACAAAGTTGTAGTAATAAAACAAAAATTTGAAACACAGAAATCTCACAGCCGAGGGATCGACGCCCTCGCTGTCCCTTATTCCCCAAATCGAGATCTATAACTGGATTTGTGAGATCGCGGAATAGCAGATCTACATACTTTTACACTGAAATTCGGTATTAAGAAGTAATAGTAATGATTTGAATCCGGGTTTTAAATATATATATATATATATATATATATATATGCAGCGATATATAAAATATACATCTAAAACAGAGTTCAAATGTATTAGAATGAAGTGGTTTGAAACCATTACAATCGACCTCCTCAACGAAATGTACAGAGATCTATAATATGTATACAACCCACAGAGTTTTAAATATATATAAGCATGAATCGGTTGATACATAGAAAACAGAGTTCGAATAATATGACATGCGAAACAATGGATCATGGGGATTTGTGCTAGGCTGTTGCGTTCTGGGAAGACAGGGTTCTTTTACTGTATACCAGATTCATTTGTAACAGGTTCACACGCTAACCATAACATGGATCATATAATATGACTCTTGAACCAATACGCTTTGTCAATGACTAAAATTTCAGAGATGGTGGTTCTCCACCAACGCAGAGGTCGAATGTACAGAGATCGGATTCCTCAACTGGGCGTTTAGCCAATTCAGGATTTAGACAAAATCTTTGCACAGAGATTGAATGGGTGGGGGTCGGATTCCCCAGTTAATAGACAGGTCGGATAAAATAATTGAACAGGGATCGAAATTATTGTGCTCCAGATTCAAATTACGATATCAACACAGAGGTTGTAATGAAGATGTTCCAGATTCGGTTTATATGTGGTCTATTTGATATTAAACAGAGATCAGGATGAGAGTGCTTCCAGGTTCAGTTTACAAGTCTATCCGATATCAAAACAGAGGTCAAACCATTCTGGAATTAGTATTTCAGATTTAGTTATAAATTTGGAAATAGATTACAGATCTAAAATAGCAACAGAGTATACTGATCATTTCCAGCATTCTAAAGGAGACAGAGATATGCATTCGAAACCAGCATTAAAATTAGAACCAGAGATCTAATCATTCTTTTTAGCATGGTAATGGAAACAGGATTATATGTTCGGTTTCAGATCTAAGATAGAAACCGAATATACTTTAAACCATACCTGAAACTTCGAAGAATCTAGCTATCATACGGCCATGCATAAAAGCTAAAACAATTATATTAAAAATATTCTACTTAATTCTAACCTCGCCGAGATGCTTGAAAAGTCCTTGTTGAGAAAATGAAGAAGTCGTAGCCCTGATCTCACCAGCGAACTCCACCATTTACCAACGAACCCCTGTATAATACGAGTCCGTTGCCCTCAAGGCTCGACTGGCTCTGATACCAAATGTAGGACCCCTCCTTTAGGGTCCCCTTGAACTGAACCTGAAACTTCGAAAACTTCATACAAACAAATTAGCCATTATAGTTATTAAAAAAAAATAAAATAAAAGAGTGAATAACTTAATAAAAATAAGCAAACCTTAACCTGTCAACCCGATCCAGCTGGTCCATTGTTGTCTGCGTCTTCCGTAGGATCCCTCCAGCAAAGCTCGTTTAACCATAGGCGAAGCAACCGTTAGCTTCGCCACCCAACCATAGGCTCATGCTTTCAGTCGCATGGCCTCCCCCGAGCTTTGGGTCGTAGAGCTCACACAAGTATTTCAGAAATTCAGCTTGGGCTTCCCTTCCCACCAGGATTTCTAAGCCAAACCCTTAGATAGCAGCAAGTCTTTGAGGCATTCGAAAATTACGACAATCATCCAAATTATGGGCCCTTTACCCATTCCCTAAGCCTTCCTTATAAAGGAAAATCTCCTGCGACACATGTCGCTTCATGCATAATTAAATATTTTTAATTAATTATTTAATTAAAACACTCACCCATCCAAGTGTCAGTTTCTCTGGGAAGTGCACCTACATCCCTAAGTTTGCTCTAGTTTGTCCCCCAGATATTTTAATCAACTCCTATCTTTTAGTTGACTAGGTGTCTAATCTTAGGATTCTATTTTGCTCCTAAATAATGATTTCTATTATTTTAAATGCTTAACAAAATAACTATTCATGTGCAAATGTCTAAGCTATTTGTTATGCATTTGCTAAGTAATAATCTAGAGTTATTCTCCTAAGTTTTTATGCAGTTTAATCTAACAATCAAACTCACTAGGATCACGGTGCCGCGCCGTTGGGCTCCTAGTTCCTTAATTTTAATTCCTTGACATGGCACCACTCCGTCGGGTCCAGTCATCCATGGTTTCCATTCCTTGGCATGGTACCTCATCGTTGGGTCCTTGCATCCATTCTTTCCATTCTCGACAGGGTACCGCATCGTCGGGCCCTTCTGCCACCATCTTTCCGTTTTGACTTGCGGGAACTCTTGTAGGGATTTTAGGAATCGTTACCATCCATCCTCCGTCTACATGCTATCTAGGGACTAATGGCGTTGAGGAGTGAGTCCGTTCTCACTGCGCGCCCCTCAACTCGTACGTGACCAGCTCCGTCGTGGCCTACCTCGTACACCCTCACGCATTCCTCTTGAGCAAGCGGATCAGTGCTTATCTACTCATGCGTGGTATTCTTGTCGGAAGTCGACATCGTCGTCGCTCCCCCTGTGTGTGATTTACCCGTACTCTACGACCCTTCATATTCCTTTGTGTGTCCTTCGGTGAACCGTTTCACCTGTTGCTACACATATTTCTCACAAACATAAATCATTATTTTATTGATTTACAATCAATCGTAATCATAAATATACTCAAAATAAAATCAAAGGATTATTCTATTAATGTTTCAAACAGTCGGGTCACTAAGCAAGTGCCCTCAATATCTACAGTAGTCTAGGGGCACTACACTTCTCCAAGATGCTTCAAGGGTGGGCCAAAGGTTCACTCTTAATGAAGAACTTCAAGCTCATTAAGGATGGGCTAAGCTCAAGAGGAATTTTGGCATTATGAGGATAGGATGAATGTGGATGAATAGTGAGGGGCCTCTATCACCTTTTTATAGCTTTTGGGTGCTAGAGAATACAACCATGGTTTAAGGAAACCAATGGTATTGGTAAAAATGGTTTAGGGTTTATTTTCCTCTTTTTCCCTCTTTTTTCCCTTTTTGAATATATTTTTGAATTTTATTCCCTTTTAATTGATTTTTGGGAATTTTGGACCCCTTTGGAGGGTTTTCTGTATTTTTTGAGGAAAATTAAATATTTTTGAGGAGAAAAAGATGGATTTTGGCCTTTTTGGTGACCATTTGATGTTTTTTTGAGGTTTTAGAGGAAAAAATGGTAGAAAAAGTGGACAAATAGGTCATGTGACTAGGGGGATAAGCTAGTGAGCACTTTTTTGGTGTTAACAAATTGCCCCCTAATGTGTGAGGGTAGGAGCTCATCATAGGGCCAATAGACATCATAGTTTCTTTGTCGTTTCCCTAGGGTTTTGAAGGAGAGAGGAGACTGATTGGAGACTGGAACAACAGTCGTATACGAACTGCAAAAATTGAAAATACATGGCCTCAATAATGAATGAGGAATAATCTTAATATATGGACGAGGCGGGCATACCCATGCTCATATCAAGAAATATAAGTAACAATGAGGCCGAAAAAGGGGACCTAAACGCCTCAATAATCAATGAGGAATAAACTTAATATATGGACGAGGCAGGCATACTCATGCTCGTATCAAGAAATATAAGTAACAGTGAGGCCCAAAAAGGGGACCTAAACAATACATGGAGAACTGCTATGTACATCATTATGGTCCAGAAGGGACACAAAGCTAGGATATACTCATGTTTAATAACATCGCTGATATGAAGAGCTAATACACTAGAAAAAGGAAACAATTGTTCTGAATGTGGTGTCAGAAGGGCTGATGACGTGCTGGATCTGAAGGTGTCTAGCCACTAGATTGATTCAATAACCGTGAATCATAATCTCAAGGGTACACTGAACTGTATCTGAATTGTGTACTCAAAGAAGTATACAACTGGAGTACTTCTGAATAATGTGTCCAAGCGCAGCCCGAATATCCACAGGAACATATAACTGGTTGTTCCTAAAGTAGACTCACCAATGTGCTAGAGTCAAGTGACATCCGAGGTCTTTGACTAATAACTGAAAGGATTGATACCCTGTATGAATGTCAATGATGCGATCAAGGTGTTGACGTTGAGCATGTGAGAAACAATCGTTTGGAGAGGCACTAAGGACTCCTTTAAAAATTATCCATAGGCACTCACCACTAATGGTGATGAGTCCAAGGCGCAGGGACCTCTGGCTCTATCCTCTGGAATAGATTGGTTGGCGTTGACAGAGGGAGACCTGCAACTATCAAGGCAATGATGTTTCCTTTATAGGAGCACGAGGTGTACAACTAAGAGGTGATAGTACTGATAGTGGTACTGACATACTGTGCGGATGGGGAATAAATGGGGTGATAGAGTGGGGGGACTCAAACTCCTTTGTTCAGAGCATGATGACATGGATGACCTGGTAGCTAACTTTAGGTATCAGGGGTGTGTACTGTAATGGGAAAGGCTGAGGAGGGTAAACTGATGTATGGTATTAGGAAACCCTCAAGGTGGCATATCGCCGAATACTCTTAACAAAGGAAACCAAATTGGGGAATATTTCATGATGGTGTGATTATATATGCTTTGTTGTGGTGCCGAGAGGCACCGTTGGGGCCTTCTTCATTGTTTAAGGAGCTCAAAGAAGGGATAGAAGTGTGCTCAATAAATGGTATTGTCGTGTGGATTTGAACGAGCCTAGGATAGTTCATGCTTGAGGCTGCTTTCGAATTTAGAGAGTCTGAAAGTAGTAAGTAGACTCCAAGGGGGTTCTTTTTTGTGTGTTAGTCTCCAAGGCTCAAAAAAGCATAAAACAATGCAATGAAGAACTCTTCTAGCCGATGTGACTAGAGTATTCCTTCTTCGTAATTAGTATACAAGGTCCAGAAAATCGGTAAACTTATACCAGGTAGATGCCCTTTCAAATACGTTTAACGAGCATGAAAGGAAGCAAGATTGCTCGGCGATATTTTCATCGTTTTAGGAGTCATAAAAGAGCTTAATAGAAACTCCCTAATTGCTTTTTTCGTAAAGGAATTGATCGTCCTGAAAAAGGGATAAAATTATACCGAACAAAAGTAATGGTGAGGCAAGGAGGAAGTGTTCGATCAAGGGACAAGTATGGGGACCAAAAATAGTGATAGGGGGGAACAATGATGGGGCCTCTTTGCGGGTTGATGAATGATAGCAAAACAACGCCATAATTGCAGTATGGATGGAGTGGAGGGATCATGTATGAGATGTGATGCATGAATTTGTGAAGTCCAACAACAGCAAATGTGGCACGCAAATCAAGGTGGCAATGTGTGTGGACACAATGTCGAAAAGTTTTTGGTAAAAGCGAGAGACGATCTCAAGCATCATCACGAGTACAGAAACTGAATACGGGGATATAAAACTCGTCAAGAACGAACAACGACTGATGTGGCACACATATCGAGGCGACGAGGGGCGTGGAAAAAAATGCCTGAAAAATATGGTGGTGAGAGCGAGAAATGACCTCAAGAATCATCACGAGTGCAAAAAACTGAATCCAGTGATATAAATCTCGTCAAGAATGGACAACAGCTTATGTGGCACGCAAATCGAGGCGATGAGGGGAATGGAAAAAAATGCCAAAAAAATATGGTACTGAGAGCGAGAAATGATATCAAGCATCATCACGGGAATGAATATCTGAATCCGATGGTGCAAAGGGTGAAAAAAAACTGAGGTCAAATGACTTTGGAATGGTCAAAGGAAAAACAAGGTTTAAAAAATGGCTATAAATAAAGGTGAGCCCACCAAGCCAAGGATGCAGTGGTGGGGAGAAATGATGATCCGTGGGGGAAAAATACTAGGCGTATCAAATCAAATCAAATATACAAGTGACACGTGACCTCAAAAATGGTTGAGATCACGAATGTGAAAAAGTGAGCATGGTTAATGTAACATCCCTCAAATTCAACCTTTATTATTATTAGTCTTGTAAATTTAATTGTACTTATGTAAACGGCCCTGGTGAGGAGCTCAAGGCCAAGGCCCCACCAGTAGACCTCGATCTAGTGTTATGATTATATGTTTGGGAAAAGTAACATATAAAATATATATACATAGTTAGCGTATGTGATAAGCTATTTAATGGGGCTATTGTTATAATAGTCAAACTTCAGCACCCAACTATACCCTAAAAGAAAAGAGTTATTAAGAATAAATGCTTGAACGAATTTATTAATAATATATATATATAATATTAAAATGCACATAAATGTTATTAACCTTATATAATATTTCAATATTTTATAAGGGAAGACACGTTTTACTTTGTGAAAAAGGGATTATTATCTATAAACATACTAAGTACCTTCATAGAAAAACAAAAGGGGTTACCAATGCTTAAATTGTTAGTTAAGTATTTATGAGTATTGAAGGGTAGATTATAATTATTCATGGCATCGTATAGTTTTTAGGATAAACAAATTTTCATTCATGACATTACATATGTTATGCTTGTGAGTATAAACGTTAGAATTTGGTTGAGATATTTCAGCAGGTTGTTCTCCATGATGGAGCACCCCAACTAAGCTGAGTTATGGGGCTTGGCGCACTCCCTACTTAAGAGAGTAGCACTTAATTACATCTTTATTAAATGAGTGATGGGCACCAAACAATTTTAGTGGACCGCCACTTACCTCCTCCAAATGGCATCGAGTTTTGATTTATGACGTTCAACGGTTTTTAGATTGTGAGTGTTTCTATTTTTAGAACAGGGATCCCTTCGACCTCGAGGGAGAGTATCATGTTGCACGTGTATATGTTAATGGAGATAGATCTCATTAGGGATATATATATACATATCCCTGCGGGAAGGAAGACGGTCTGGGGGGTACATACCTCAGCTTGAATACGATCCATTACTAGAAATCTCTGCATTTTGGGAAAGAAAAACAATAAGCATGGAACCGGTGAGTGTTCACTGGGGAATGAGAGTAGTAAAGCCACCCTTGGTAGGGGCAGAAGCTGGAGGTTGTTGTTCGGCGACCACTCTCTCAGGAAGAAACAGAGCATACTCGTAATGGTAGAACCATCCTCATTATGCATTGGAGGTATGCAGGTTTCAATGTTTATTAGTTTGGCTTTTATATTACCTCTGCGTGAAAAGAAAGGGAAAAGTCTTTTGTTTTATATGATAATAGATATTCATAGTATTTCTGTGTTGAAGGAATGAGTAAAGTCCTTTCTTAATCATTTTCGAAATGAAAAATGTTTGTGTATGATGGAGGGACAACCTCTTCGAAGTTAAGGCCGTTTTCCCCATGTCTTTCCAAAGTATTGGATTCCTATTACTTAAATATAGAAAGCGTATGACTCGAATTTTGTATCCTTTTTATGTAGCACCAGACATAGTAGATTTTTCTTTATATAGAAACCGAGGTAGAGTTCCTTCTGGTTCATTTAAGCCCTGAAGCCTGTCTTGCATTTAAAACTAGGGCACCCTTATGAATACGTTGAGAAAGGCAGTCAAACCCCAGCTTTTAAAACCGTGTGTTTTATTTATGTCTGGCATTTTTATTTTTATGTTGTTGGATATTTTGCAACCTTCCTTTCAACAAGCATCGATTGTGCAATGTGAGTAACATTTTCCTGTTGAGTTCTTAGCCTGAGTATTTAACTAAGTATTTAAGCTATAGGAGGATGGCCCTTTAAAAATCACTGATACTGATCATATGATACCATTCTCATATTTCTGAACATGTTGGCCTCAACAAATGCTAAGTCATAGTTTAAATGCTACGTTGTTTTAGGATTAAACTCTGTCAAATTTCTATTTTTAAGTTGTCGAAGTTTTTACTTCACAATTGAATCTTGTCGAGTAGAATTGTTATGCAGTCATCTCATGAGTAGTTTTTAGATGAAAAGATCTCTGTGCATTTACTTTACAGGTTGAGTCCTTTTTTTTAATATATATACAAATACCAACAGTTGCCTAGTGTGTGGTTCTTATTTTATATACAAATTAGAAGATCTCATTATAAGTAATAGTATAAAAGAGATTAGATGTACGTTAGAAACCATGTAATTACTTTTAACCATCTCATCTCCTTGAATTTAAAATCATAAAAAAAAAAGGGATGTAGCTTTGTTAAGCTAAATACGAAAGAAGTATAAGTATAGGTTAAGCTTTAGAAGTGAATAATCTTTAAGATCATATTTATGTATTCATTAGTATTAAGGTCTTGCTTATGTTATGATAATGTTATGAAAAACATAAAGATTTTAGTGAGTAGAAGTGTTTCACTCTCTTGGGGATCTTATTTTATACAAGAGTAGATCTTCATAGAAATGATATTATTCTTATTTAGATTATTGAATTTACTTCTTTTAGTATCAAGAGAATCTGGATGGCTATTTTGACACTTAGGCTAGAATCTTGTAACCTTGGAAATAGCTAGTATTTTGATTATCTTGTAAAAGATTCCTTCAATAAGAGGAATTACTATGGAAACCACTAAAGTTGCAGCTTGTAAACACTATGTTCTCATAATGAATAAAGATGCACACACTTTTGTGGACTAGCCCGTGTACGGGTGAACCACGTTACTTTTGGTCTCCTGTGTATGACTTGATTTTATATATGTGTGTACTTGTGTTGAAATCAAATGTTTTATATGTACCTTGAAAGTTATGTATTCATATATTGATATGTTGATTATTTAAATGTAACAATGCATTCCTTGGATGTGTCTCATATGAGTCATTAGAAACCCACATGATGAGTAAAATCAAGTTAGAAATCTTTGTATGTAAACCATGATGAATGTGTTAGTTTCTATTTATATCAGGACTATGGGAAATAATTGCTCAATTCTAAATTGTCCACTAAAAGATATACATGTTTTCTAAGGATGCATATTAAGACATAATGAAGTTTTTTGTGTTTCCCGCAAGATTTAAGAATTGGTTGACTTATCAAGTTTAGAATTTATTTAGTTGAAATTAAAACGTATATCTTTTCCTTGATTAGTATAACGACATTTGTAAACAGTAATAAGTGTCGCAAAGTTTTAATTATTGTGTAAAGCAGTATTTAAAGAAAGTAAACCCACACTTTATGGTTCGCATATATTTAAGTGGCATTTTTAGGCACTTAGAAAAGTTTTAAATTTTATGAAATTTCGGGTACGTGACAGTTAATGACTTGCCCCCATGCTATGTGCATGGGGTTTGTGATTGTGGATCACATATGTGTTGGTTTGAATGATGGGCTCATTGAAGTGTTGAGATAGATGTGATGGGGTAGAGTCAAAATGATTGATCATGCCCCCTATCCTAGGTTTGAGGTAATCTATTATGCCCCCGAAATCAGAGGTGTCAATGTGGTGCAGTATAGGTTTGTGGGCCTCTGCCCCCTGTTTGACGTGGCAGAGGGGGAGCATTACTAGATGTTGATGCAATTCTCATCCCTGGAGGTGTTAGGTTTGTCATAGTGATAGGTTGGATAGCTTGTAAAATGACAGTTGGTGTTGGGGGAGGATTTGGGGCAGGCAAGTACCACACAAGTAGTCGTAACATTAACCCTAGAAGATTGAGCATAGACATTACTGGGGTGTTGATTGCTCCTGAAGGAGGAAATAGAAACGGGATAGTGTGGATGGGTGTAGCTCCTACATGACTTGGCACTGAAGGTGGTTGCGACAGTAAAGGGGATTGTTGGTTAGGTGCATATGTATTGTGCGAGAGGGTGCAAAAATCAAATATCTCGAGTGTCTGCAAAGGTGGTGGAATGGATTGGAATGTGGAAGTCATGGGAGTATCTAAGTATATCTCGGGTCCAACTATGGAGACAAACGATCTAGGTGCACTCTTAATAGTTTGTTCAATCATAAGTAGAACGTTTTCAGGTGCGGCGGGGGTGTTAGGATCATAATATGTCAGTTGATCAATTTTGACTGCACATCCCTCATGGGGGAACATCATAGTGTGGAATATGGATGAAGCGACAACTTTCATGGCATACATGTAACTTCGTCATAGTAAGAGGTTGTAATCAAGCTGGGCATTGATGACCTTTATGTCTATAAGTATAGCTTTTCCACCTAATTGGTTGGGAACGTTAGTCAAAAGGCCTTGCAGTTGAGCTGAAGGGCCATCATAAGCTCACAATGTGGTGGTGGATGGCTGTAGTGTAGGAGATCCGAGCTTCTGCCAAACAAATGTCGACATCACGCAGGTGGAGGAACCTTCATCGATGATGCAATGATGAATCACAAGGTTCCAGATGGATACATAAACCTGAAATGCTATTGTGGAAGGAAAACATGGTTCGGTTTGGTCCAAGTTGAATGCCATCATTCGTGAATCATTAGGGTCTATCGCACGAATGGAGGATAACAATATTTTTCTCTGTACGGGATAGTTTTTTAGGACTTTTAGGGTAGACATAGCAGTAGGGGACTGGGCTAAGTCATCCACAATGTTATAATTTGAGGTGACACGAATGTTAGGATTATTGTTGATCCCTCGTAGGGGGAAGCGAGGAGCTTTAGGACCCCCATGCAACTGTATATTAGGTATACGTAATGGTTGATCAGTTAGAAGAGCATTGGTGGATGGATCAACAGGAATGGCTTCAGGGGTGGGACCATATTGGTTTCAGCATGTTTGGAGGTGGACATCAGCTGATGACATCATTAATAGATGGTGAATACCTGAATCCATGTGTCAGTAATCAATTGCAGCATAAGTGATTTCCTGTTGTGGTGTCATGGATCGTTGTGGGGGATCCATCGGATGGGTGTTCACCACTCCTTGTGTGGGTAAAGAGTTTTGCAACACCATGGGTTGTGGTTGAGGTGGTGGTGCTGGCTGTGCCGTGTGCCCTTGGCATTGGGCATCATCAGTCCAAAGTTGACACGCTCGTTCCAAATGGGGGCATGAGTGTGTGTAATGGCCATATACCCCACATATGGAACATGGATGGTTTGTTCTTAAGTTAGGGTTTTCACCTTGTTTCGGTGTACGATCAGTGTTTTGGTTGGCGGGAGTAGCGTTATTGTTGTTTGGAGGATTAGGTTGTTGACCGCCTTGGTTTTGAGGTTGATTGTTCTCGCGGTTGCATCCTCTTCCGTGGTTCTGTTGGCCTCCTTGATTACGTTGGTTGTTCTTGTTTTGGGGTTGGTTCTGCTATGCATACACTTGCCCTTGGGAATTAGGGGGATTTTGAGGTTGCGCATGTGCTGGAGCAAGCTGTGGTGGATAATAAGCTGGTGAGGCTGGAGGTGGTCCAGGTGCTAATTGTAGTCATTGGTAAGTCTAAGTGACTGGGGGTTGTGGTGCTACAGGCGCTGCTTGTGCAGGGTAATAAGCCGATTGGACTTGTGATTTAACATCAGCATGAGTGGCCTATTGGTGATAATATGTAGTAGGTGCCTAAGCTGATGGCGCATGCCTGTAACACTGTGGTGGACATGAGGGTCCATGAGTGTTGTTAGAGTGTGCCCTGGGAGCATACGAGGTTGTAGCTCTGGAGTGAGATGTGGCCCACGAAAGGTCGGGGCAAGTATTATTAGGAATAATTGAAAAGGGTTGGTTGTGTGATACAACATGACCAATGATACGATCAGCGGCATGGGATGCCCCCGACACATCATTCCAGGATGAATCGCCACGGGGGGCGTTAGGTAAGATGGTGTACAAATAGCCAGACTAGCCATAGATTAAATCAAACTATTGGGGTTTGAGAATGGCTTCTTCTTCCGACTGGGGTCGTTCAGATGCCACATCTTTGGCTATGGCTGTAAGAAGAGATTTTAGGAACCAATCCAGGAAAATATAGTCATCCAACTTGATCTTGCATAAACTACAGCGCTTATGCCACTCATGAATGTGATCTATGATATGGGTAGTCGTGTTCTGTCTGCAAGACAATAGGATTTCTACTCCCACGTCGTAGCGTACGGGTAGTTGAAATAACTGTAGGAAGGTCAAGGCGAGAGATGTAAAAGTGGGGTGTGTCCCATGAGGCTGCTCGATATACCACTTGGCTACCGAGCCAGTGAAAGTTCTTTGTAACAGATGTAGGAGAATAGATTCATCTACTATGAAGTTGGAGGAACACCATAGATGAAAAGACATAATCTAATTTTGGGGATCCTCACCAGCCTTCCCCTCAAACTTAGCAATGTCTGATGGGAGTTTAGTAGACATGTGAGGCCAAGTAGGATCATGTCTAATGGGATCATTCATTAATCTTGCAAGGTCCAATAGGTTGAGACTAGCCATAAATGGAAAACTGGCAGAAGAGTGTGACATGGTCACTGGGGCGTATGTACTAGTGGTATCATTGTTGATCAGGCCACTTCCCCCAAAGGGAATATTAGCTGTGAGGGGGATATGACCCCCAAATAAAGGTGTTGGCTTGGCGTGAGAGGGGCCTGCGCCTCCAAGTGTAACGTGGGTTATAGATTTGTTTGGATTGGTTCCAATAGCTGTTGGAATCTGAGTAGTGACGAGGATGGTAGGTATGGGTCCCATTGAAGGCATAGTTAGGGTAGGTGTGGGTTCCATTGAGGGAATACCTAAGATAGTTACTGTAGTTGTGGCTACTGTGGTGGCCATTGTGGTGGCGGGGGTGGTGGTAGACCCTCCACCGACAATACCTGCGAAGAATGGGTTAGATGAAATTCCATCCATGGGGCTGGTCGGTGCTGTGTACGTAGGGTTTTCTAATTCTGCCTTAGAGTGAAATGTGAAATAAGGGGCGTCATATTCGGGTGACAAATATCTATGCTGGTGACGAGTGGAGTCAAGTGACAAGGCTCTACGCTTATGATGAGTGGTGTCAAAAGAACCGTACTGCGGGGGTTCACCCCAGAAGCACCAAGAATGTCTCGGGGACTCAATGGTGATAGGAGGCTAGTAAAACTAGTAGGTAGTGGTGAGTGAAAAGCTCAAAAATCCTAATGCAACCATGTGTGCAGGATGGGAGTGCAAAAAATATGGCACTCAATCCAACAACAAAACTCAAAGCACTCACGGTAACAGTTGTGCTACAGTAAGTGGAGTGATAAAAAAAGGTGGTCAAAATACCAACAAACAAATAGATCCTAAAAATGAAAATGGTGTGGTCGCTAAACCAAGGGTAGGTAAGAGAGCATGCAAATGCCTAACTAAAAAGGGTATTATGGTTCGAACAAGACATATCATCTACAAGGTGATGAAATCCAAGTCAGACAATACGAAATGTATAACCAAAGGCTAATGATACCCCGCTACAGGGAGGGACACTAGGTAGACAATCCTAGAAGAAAGGCCACTAAGATACCCCATTCATGACACGTCCATAAAGTTTAATCTATAGTTCATGTTCTATTGCTACTGTACTCCCATAAAGGTAGTACACCAAGAACAATGAGTAGGTATCCTTCGGTGTCTGAATGGATTGCGGTATTCGACTTAGGCCTCCAGGACCAGTCTTGCTACTTCGACCCTCCTAAGGGAGAGGCCTTTCCGACAAGTTGGTGTATAACTGTGCCAATAAGTACTAAGGGATTTTGGTACCCTAATAGACAACAACCACGTATCAAGTGAAAAGTGACTGAGGGGTGTTATTTGGATGCCTATCCCCTCAATCCTACCTAACTACAATTTTCTTTTATGTTCCCCAAGAGGGGTTATAGGTTGGTTGAGTTAAATAGATTTTAAGGCTCACTTGATTAATGGTGACAGAGTGTGTGTAAGTGTAATTATGTACCAAATAGAAAGCCTCACTAGGGAGAATATTTATCAAATTAAAATGCTGAATTTAACTTGAAAATATGAAAATTTAACTGTAAATGCTTAACAATTTTCTTTTTCAATAAAAATACTGAAAAATCTCCAAAATGGTACAGTAAAGCAAATAGCAAAAAAAGTGCAACTAGCAAAATGGGTGCAAGTAAATAAGCCTACTAAAAATATGATGAAAGAGATATCAATACATGCATACAGGGGTCTATCAAGTGCTACAGGAAGCCAAAAGTAAACAAAAGTGTTATGAGCAGAATATAGAGTATGAGAGGACTGACTACAATGGGTAGAGGATGAAGTGAGATGATAAATAACACTAAATAAAAAATTGGAGAAACTTGTATGAAAAATTTCTTAAATATGATAAGATATTTGGATTCCTTGTTCGAAAACACCCAATTTTTAAAAAAAATTGTCCCAAACAGAGTTTGGGAGAGGGAGATATGGGCATTTGAAAGTTTAGTCATGCTATTAGGTGATTGGATTGCAGATTTGAAGGAAAAATGTGTAATCTAGATCGCAGGTTTGAAGGAAAAAGTTGTGATTTTGAATCGCGGCTGAGGGTCAGAAAGTCGTGGTCTGGATCGCGATTAACTGGGAAAAACTCACGATCTGGATCGCTGGATTTCGGGTCAAAACTATGAGTTTTGGAATCATGGCTTTCAGCTAAACAACCACGATCTAGATCGTGACTGTGGATTGAAAAACCTGCGATTTATGGGATGGAAAAGGTCACCGAAAATGAAAGCCAAAATTTTAAAAATGGGACTGTAGAGGTTGCAGAAACAACAAAGGGATTTCGCAGCGAGCTATAGGCTTAGTGATAAGCCAGATCTATAATAATAAAACTAAATAACAACTAAAATAAGAAGATTTCTAGATCTAACCAAAGATTCAAAGATTTAAAGTAAAGCGGAGTCACCAAAAACTGTAGCTTGGGTTTTCACCCAAGCTTGTGAAAATGAACACCTACTAACTTCGTAGTAGTAGTTTAGATCAAACAGTAAAAACTAATGTAAAAAGTAAATATTAATCTAATACGTGCAAGAAAGTAAATCTAGATTAAGAACAGTTAAAAACTAGATCCATGAGAAAAACAATAAAAAAAACTTGATATTTTGTATTAATGAGCAAACAAGGGTTTGCAATGGATTACTTCCATCGTGAGGTTGTTGGAATTCTTGCAGCAATACAGGAGTAGTGCTCCAGTGCTCCAATAGTCTCTCTCTTCTCCAAGATGCTTCAAGGGTGGGCCAAAGGTTAACTCTTAATGAAGAACTTCAAGCTCAAGAAGGATGGGCTATGCTCAAGTGGAATTTGGGCAGCATGAGGATAGGATGAATGTGGATGAATAGTGAGGAGCCTCTATCACCTTTTTATAGCTTTTGGGTGATGGAGAATACAATCATGGTTTAAGGAAACCAATAGTATTGGTAAAAATGGTTTAGGGTTTATTTTCCTCTTTTTCCATCTTTTTTCCTTTTTTGAATATATTTTTGAATTTTATTCCCTTTTAATTGATTTTTGGAAATTTTGGACCCCTTTGGAGGTTTTTTTGTATTTTTTGAGGAAAATTAAATATTTTTTAGGAGAAAAAGATGGATTTTGGCCTTTTTGGTGACCATTTGATGGTTTTTTGAGGTTTAAGAGGCAAAAATGGTAGGAAAAGTGGACAAAGAGGTCATGTGACTAGGGAGATGAGCTAGTGAGCACTTTTTGGGTGTTAACAGTATACCCAGACAAGATAAAAGCAATTAATGAATGGCCTGCCCCTAAAGACGTCACTGATGTATGATGTTTCATGGGAATTACAGGTTACTACCGTAAGTTTATAAAAGGATTCTCGCAAATCACTAAGCCTATAACTTCTTTACAAAAGAAGTGTAAGAAATTAGTTTGGGATCAAAAGTGTGAAGAAAGTTTTAAGAAATTAAAGGAGTTGTTAACAAATGCACCTATTTTAAAAATAGCTGACCCAAACAAATACTTTGTTGTATGCACAGATGCATGCAACAATGGCCTTGGTGGAGTCTTAAGCCAACAGGGTCATGTACTAGCTTATGAGTTTAGAAAGTTAAAAGTTCACGAAAAGAACTACACTACTTATGACTTAGAGTTGGTTGTCGTGATACATGCTTTAAAGATGTGTCGCCATCATCTCATTGAAATGAAGTTTTCATGGATGACAGATAATAAGGGTTTAAAATATTTGTTGGATCAACCAAATCTGGACGCAAGGCAAGCTAAGTGGCTATCTTTCCTTAGCTAATATGATTTCAAGATTCAACACATTAAAGGAAAATAAAATAAATTTGTTGATTCTTTAAGCAGAAATGCAAGACTAAATTTTGTAGCAGCAATCAGCACTTATAAAACATATTTGGAAAATCTACTTGAAGAAGGAATAAAATTCGAAGATAATTATTTGAAATTACAGCAAAGGGTTGCTGAACATATATCAGAAAATTTAATAACGGATTACAGTCTGAATGAAAAAGGGTTAACGATGTATAAAAATAGACTGTATGTACCAAATGTACCTAAAGTTAAGCTATTGATTCTAAATGAAGTACATAAAAGTCCTTATGCATGACATCCTGGTTACCAAAATATGATAACCATGCTGAGGAAGGATTACTTTTGGCCGAATATGAAAAATGAGGTAGCTGAATACATTGCTAGGTGTATGGAATGTCAGCAAATAAAGGCTGACCACCAACACCTACCTGGACTAGTGTAGCCACTACCAGTTTCAGATTGGAAGTGGGAAATAATTAGTATTGATTTATAACTGGTTTACCTAAAAATCAGAAACAAAATGAGTCTATAATGGTAGTCGTGGAAAAGCTTAGTAAAGCAACCCATTTCATACCTGTTAAAACCACTTATAAGGCTACTAACATTGCTGAAATTTTTATGAAACAAATTTTCCGTTTGCATGGAATTCCTAAAGTCATAATTTCTGATAGAGACTCTAAATTTACGGGAAATTTCTGGAAGTCCTTGTTTAAAGGTTTAGATACTACTTTAAATTTCAATACATCATTTCATCCACAAACGGATGGGCAAACATAAAGAGTAAATAAGATTTTGGAAGATATGTTAAGAATGTATGTTAGAGATCAGCTAGGTAAATGGGAAGATTTTCTACACTTAGCTGAATTTGCTTATAATAATCAGTATCAAGCTTCAGCAAAACTCAGTCCATTTGAAATATTATATGGTAGAAAATGTAATACACCTATTTCATGGAGTAATCCAGTTGACAGGTTGATGTTAGGACATGAGTTATTGAAATAAATGGAACTAATAGTGAAACAGGTACAAGGCAAATTAAAAATTGCACAAGATCGACTGAAAAGTCATGCAGATTTAAAAAGAACTTAGAAAGAGTTTCAGGTTGGTGAGCATTTTTTTATCAAGGTAAAACCCAAAAAGAGTTCCTTAAAATTAGGAAGTTGTGCTAAACTAGCAGCAAGGTATTGTGGACATTTTGAAATACTGTCTAGGGTTGGACTAGTGGCATATCAGTTGGCCTTGCCACCAGACCTTAAAGTACATAATGTATTCCACATTTTTGTTTTGAAAAAGTATGTGCATGATACTACTCATGTGATTAATTGGAATGATGTACATGTGGAAACAGAAGGAGATTTTCTGGTGGAACAAGACTGTATCCTCGACAGTAGGGCAATTTTGCTTCCGTATCACACCATTGGACAGGTAAAGGTGCAATCGAAGCACCGTAGTCCAGATGAAGCAACTTGGGAATTGGAAAGTAATATGTGGGTGGCATATCCAGTTCTGTTCCAGGAAGAGGTAGAAGATGACGAATAAAGGAACATTGAGGACGATGTTGAACTTAAGAGGGGGTGTTTGTCACATACCCAAATTCTGAAAATTTTATTTCATGAGAAAAAAAATTTGTTATATGTTATTGTAAATTTTTATGATTATTGACCAAGTGGGGTCATGGATCACTGTAATTAATTACTTTAATATTTTATTATTAATAAATAAAAGAGGAGACAAATATCCCAAGGAGACTGTTGAAAGAGTGTTCACTGACCCACTAGGAGGAATGAACTGGGGTGGAGAGAAAATTGACACTTGGTAGCATCATCAATGCACCTCTAGTTGATGCAGGTGGAAACTTCCCTACATTAATGGTCATGTTCCCCAAGAAAGTGGAACAGAGCAGGTGGCTCAATAATTGTAAAATTGACCAAAGACCTAGGCAATCTATTACACCCATCGAATTGTAGCAGGAGGGTAATCAATATTTACCTTGTGATAATTCTAAACTGGAGAGCAAGAGAAACTCACAAGAGAATTCGATGAGGGGAAATCTAGAGGGATTGAATGAGATAAGACTGTTAATCTGAGTTAGTACTACTTTATGCAGATTCACTCAATATTGATGAAAAGCAGAAGTTTCATTCTGGAGTATTGTCAACATCATTGCAGAGTTGCAGAGGATAACATTTTCATCCACACATCATCTTCATCCTAGTGGTTCAGTGAACAGGCTCGAGAGTCCAACCCTCTCAGTTCTAAAAAATGCCAATATGGCTTACATGGTGTGCAAACTAAATCTATGAACCAAATACAGATGGAAACCTCATTTGGGCAGGTTCCAGACTGATATTTCTTTCACAACCATCACCTACACAGCAAGAGTTATGACTCAGGGTTTCTATAGAGTCGCTGAGGCTTACCAAAGCATTCGTCGAAACCACGAATGGACCATTTTTCTCAGGGTTTAGTTGCAAGCTCAACCGATAGGAAAAATGTCATTCCATTTTAAAACATCAACAAGTAAAAGGAGATTAAATTGATGATATTCGAAAATGAGTACAAGTAAACAAAACGATTTGCTCGGTGTTGTAATTGATAGCTCACCTATGGAAAGTGCCCTCCAACTGAGCATCCACCCATAGCTTGGAAACCACCTTCGACAAACCTGGAACATTACCGAAGCATTTCAAACCCTAACAATTCGGGAGCCTATCAGCCTCTACCACAGGTTTTTCAAACAGAACAAAGTGAGAAGAGCTAGCGAGGGTGATAGTCATTCAAAACGCGGTTAGGGTTTATCCCAAAACCCAAGGAAATCATGTGGTCCATGCCACAAAGCTGCCACCATGAATTCCACTAAGACAACATTAATATCAACATGCAATTGTTAACCTGCCAACGTGCCAATGAAGAACTCCACTAAGAGAGTTATACGTTGATAGCTATGTATAGTATAAATCACATTTTCCAAGTTTGCATTTTATCTTTTAAAGTCTTTGCATGTTACAATAAGTGTAATCGATCTAAGGGTTTATACCCTACCTCATATAAACAAAATTCACATATAAGAACTATATACAATAAGGTTCGACCATATGGTGTTGATCTATTATCACATCATCATAATAATTAAAATAATAAATGGAAATTCTAACTTGTTGTTAATCCATATTGTTATCAACATCAAACCTTATATAATGAACAAAATAACAAGTTTAAGCTAAAAGATATATAGATTTATATACTTTTAAAAGGTATATAAATATCAATTAAATGAAAATAGAAACATCAGCTAGGGTAGGTCTTACCCTAGGTCCTCAAGTAGGATTTTCTCATGTGTGTCGTTAATACCAAAGTATAGGGTAATTACAACAAACTATTTTAACGTACAATAAATGGATCTTCAACTGAGGATAATAATCTCACCTGCAATTCTATACAAATAGGAGTAAGAGCATTAGCTATGTAAATAGCTAAGTAAGCCTCGGGGAATCAATAGGACCCCTTCATCAAAGAAAATAGAAAGGTTTGTAGATAGAAAATTATATTTTGTCATGTTTCGAAGATTGGATTAAATGTTGATCCAAAATAAGTCGATACATTAATACTGTAAACTTTTCAAACAAAAGAACCGACACTCATATATGAGTTACAACTAGAGTTTTAACACTTAATATTCTAACAGTAACTTCATAAACATTTATGACACTACGACATTTTAAGATGAATCAAGACAAGGCATAAATAAATACAAGAACGACATCATAAATATGATAGATTAGTTCTTATTGAGACATCTATCATTAAAAGTATCTTCCGCATAACAAATAAATGGCATATATACTAATCGGAAAAAAATTTAAATTTTGGTGAAATTTGGGGATGTTACATGCATATAATGGTTTCAAATTTTTGTGTGCACCGATGCATATGTTTCTTTTAAATGCATCAATGCATTTTGCATTTGATTTTTTTGGTGCATTTGTTTAACTTAAGCATACCCAAAAAAACCTCTACAAATGCCTCCAACTGCCAAGTGTTTTTTAGTTATAATAAAATTCCATAAAAACCTCCTTTAGAACATGTAGTACCATCTATCGAGGTTTTAGCAGAGGTTGTTTTGATCATTTTGATCAATCTTGTAACACTAAAAACCTTTTCTATAACCTCTGTTATAGGTCATTTTCCTTGTACTATCTCTTTTAGGTGTATATTTCTCTTTTCTTTTAAAGCATCTAGGCTACATGGAAGATGGTTTTCAGTTTCATTCATTAGTAGCCTTAGGAGTTTCGTGGCATATCATGGCATTTATCCTTCCTTCCAATTTAGATGTCAAGGATTTGGGTTTCACATGTGGTGGATATTTATTATATTTTATCGTGTAGGTTTACTAGGAAGGGTATCTTTCTCTTGGGTGATTTGTGGGATTTGGTTTGTTTTTCTTAGAAGGAGTTGTATGCTCTTTATCAAGAGTCTGGTATCCTTGCTTCTAATATTCCTTCAATTATAGAGATTTTATGGCTTACCATAGATTTTGAGTTGTATAAATTGAACATTAGAATCCTCAGTCCTTTTTAGGGAGATTGGATTTCATGTTTTTTTCGGTAGCTTAAAAAATATGACTCTCGTCACTTGTATTATGTACGTCATCATAGTCATATGTTATCCCTAGTTATAAATTCTTTTTAGATATTTAGGGATTCGAAGGATATATGGATTTTTCGGTTGAATAAGGTTTGGTCAGATATAAATTATTATAAATTGAAAGGTTTTGTAAGGATTGTGATTTATCAAGGAGTTATATCTAAGGCAATGTTGTCCAAGAGTGAGATTTCTAATGGCCTCTATCTTTTTTTTCATTTTTTCAGATAGTGGATACCATATTTTGTTAGTGTTAGTATGCCAAGTGCAGTTGGAGGTATCTTTAGGATCATTTCGCTTGGGTGATTCATGGTGGTGTTCATTGGTATTCTATTTTATTTGGTAATGGGTGCAATTAGTTTCACCCTATAACATAAAAAAAGCAATTATGCATAAAAATACAACAATAAATTTACTAACATGTAAATCACTAACCACAATCTAACTAGTCTAATATCCAATCAACTCAAGCACCAAATAATCAAATAAAAAGAGAGGAAAAGAGAAAAGATAGAGTACACAAGATATACATGAGAAAAACCTAAATGGGGAAATATCCATGAGAAGGCTTGATCTTCTTATTCTTTAGAAAAATTCCACTCTTATAATAAAAGGCATCCTCACATAAGCATCACATCACACTCCATATTTACATCATGTCACAACGACACACAATAATGTGCAAATGATGTTTTAACAACATAGACTAAAAGGGTCTCTTTCACCTCTATTTATAGCTATAGGTATGAAATATTTACATCCCATAGTACTTGTGGTATAAATACTTCTCTTATATAAGGAATTGTAATAAGATAATTTATTTCATTATGCATGTGGGATAAATCCTTTTTATAATTAGATAGTTATGAAGAGTATTTTATTCCTTCTTTGATAGATACAAAAAACAACACCACACTAGTCATCATTACATATTCCAACATTCCCCCTTAGTGATTACTACGGAGAAAGAATACAAATGGAGGAATATAGAATTACATTAACATCCCCCTTGATGAAAAATTCCAAAAATTCCAATAAGATGCAAAAATGAACACAATCTATCTCATGGATGTGATGAGGATAGAAACTATTTCGCATTGATCATGAATTTGCACCTTAACCAAGTTGTATGATGAACTCTGTATAACACAACAATAGTGTAGAACAACCTTATATTTTCAATCCAACAGAAAATGTGGCCTACAGGAAGTCATCATAACCATAACCCAGTCGGTAGTTGAAATAAATATGCAATAGACCCCATTACAAATACAAGAACCCCAATGTACTATACATCATATATGTGTCGCATAGTAATTCCTCACAACTAAGCTGAAAGATGCAACAAATATTCAATAGAACTCATAGTGAATACAAGAAGCCCAAATGCTCCTATACATCAAAATGTGTTGCATAGATAATCACAACTTTATAGAAGAAATGGCCTTCATTACATTACATTATAACTAGAAGAAGGTAACATTATATGGTATTTTATTACATTGCATTCCTTCTTAATTACAACTTCAACCATCATAGATAAAGTGGAAAAAGGTTTCAACATTCCTGCTATAAAGGATAAGATATAGAGAGGAACAATGTTGAATGACCAAATATAACAACATAAATATGCTTAAAATAGGAAAAAACAATAGGACCAAGATGTCGCACAAACTCTTCACAAAGACCCCTTGTGGAGAAAGTGAAGTAAACAAAGAGCTAATCTACACAAATAACTTATAAGAGTAAAGCTAATGATCATGATGATCCCATAATGACAATGAAACAATCGTGACATGAAATGTGAATTTTTTTAGAGAATATGAAATTTCTTTTAGAGAAACCAGGGTTAGCATCAACATATAAATATTGATCAAAATATGGATGAAATAGATTGATATCACTTATAGAGTTGAAAATATAGCCATCAAAACACTAAGTCTCTGGAATTGGTTGGTTTCTTTTGGTCCCCATGGAAAAATTCTAGAGATACATGGTCCTGGAAATGACAAACATCTTCTTCATAAGAAATTTAGTGACAAGTAAAAAATGAACAAGAGATAACCTCTACAAACATGATGATTAAAACTAAGAAACTAAACTCTAATGAAAAAAATACAAGAATCATAGATGAATAACTGAATCCCTTGGAAATGAAAAAACCATGTAGCACCGTATTGACAAATCTACCAACCCTCTGTAAAAAACAACAAAAACAACCACCCTACAACAATATTCTTGCTTCAAATCTAAGTGTGTGATCTTTTTGAGAAGAGAGGTATCATGGGTACAAGCCTTCTATGAAGGAGGGACACATACCTATGCACCTTTTCCATCTTAAAATAATATAAGTGTCTATCATTTTCCTGAAACTATAGATCCATGGATGTCCAAATTGATTGGATGAAATCCTATGAAAAGAACAACCAAAAACAGACAAAAACCTAGATCTAATACAAGATAAACAGATACTTGGTAACAATTTAGGATATAGTGGATTTAAACTTTTGATCTACATAAAAACCAAGTGAAAACTAAAAATATCTAAAAAATAAATGGTGGAATTATGTTTTTGAGAAAAAATATCTCAAATATGTAGAAAAATGGCTAGATCTAATTAAGAACATCAAAAGTTATCTAGGTCTAATGGAAAATCTACTAGAGAAGGGGATCCCAACACAAATATTCAAGAACATCATTCTTGTAACCAGCTCTGATACCATGTTTGATTATTGATAAATATGCATAAACATACATCAATAAATGTACTAACCTATAAGTCAATAACTAGAATCTAACTAGTCTAATCTCCTATCAACACAGGTGCCAAACACGAGGGGTTCACTCAATGAACTTGTTACAGAGCACGATCGTTCACAGGATATTAAAAAGTATCACTAGTTTCACTAAATATTGGAAAATGCCTCCTAAAATTGTATTGTTGAACACCCCTCCCATTATACCTTTCCAATTAAGAAAACCCCTAGTTTCACTAGATATTGTAGGTATCTATTTTTATCAACCCATTTTTAATACTCCCTTTATATCATATTATCAAGTTGTAACAAACAATATTCCTAACACATCTTAGTATAAGAAAACACGATGCTAAATAAAATAATAGTATAATTCTAATAATGACCCCATTGGGATTAAAGGGGCGACTGATCAATTTGTAGCATTGGATAGAAGAATACCCAATGAAATAGTAATGGGGAAGGCAAAATGCATCAGAGGAAACCCAATCAAGATATCAATGTAACAAAGAATGTAAAACACTGACAGTCCAATAGTCAGCGCAATGCTTAGAAAATATGATAATTGTATATGTTTCAGGCCACAACCTGCCAATCTACGAATTTTATGTCATGTAAATACAAGTATAGCCATAGGGAGCTCATGTTTAATATAATTTTAATAAATTAAGCTCCATAAAAATGCAAAATTGAAACCCTTTCGTAGATGGACTTCCTTACCTTCCTATCAAAACAAACATCGTTGATGTTTGAACCCAAATGAGCATAGAAAAATTCCTCTCACTTTCCAATAACACCATATGATCATATGCATAAATTGGATTTGGATCATTCACAAGATGCAATGAATTGCCTCCATTTCCTCTACATTTATTCTTGCAAGCAAGGGAATTAACAACATTTAGTTACCTTTTCTTGGGTCATATATATATTTTTTAATCTTTACATGAGAGGAAAAAGTCTCCATTGTTAAGTTTCAAGCATGTAATATTTATAAAGATATAGAGATGGTGAAACTTATATGATACTATTTCATGGTAATGATAACACACAGGGTATGTAAATAAGGACATAGATTTTCACCTATATTCATGTCAATTCCAATAAAATGTTGAGACGGATACCTTGGATATAAGAATTAAAATTACAATTATGAATGTGCTAAATATAACTCAATCTAACAACTATTCCTAACTGAGAATGTGAAAATGTTAAAGAAGAATACAAAAAGTTGAAAAAAAAAAATTAGTCAAGAAAGATTGATATAACTTTTCTTGGTTCCAGTGAGACAAGAAAGATTGATCTGACTTTTCTTGGTTGTCGTGGAGCAAGGTTTTATTGAAACAACCATTGAGCATTGGATTTCTCCTAATCCTCTTTTGTTTTTGTTTTTTTGACAAAAGAAACGTATATATAGATGTTTAAGAGAAAATGAAAAGGAAGGTATGCAGATAACTAAGAGATGAAATATGTTCTTTTTTTCTTTTTATTTATTCTACATGAATTGGCCCTTATGTGCACAAAAAATAAGATATTTTTTGGAGACATGTTTTTAGAGGATGATTGTTTTCTTTTTAATTTGTAACAGCCACAGAAATGTAAACCATGCTTCATGCGAAAATGAAAAAATAAGCTCAATTGTTGAGTTCGATGCAACTGAGTAAAAAATTTAAACCTTCAACAAATTTGTATAGGTCAATTTACACATCTACGTGACAAATGCATGGAGGAACATCAAAATTCGATATAAATATAAAAAACTATGGAGACAGGATTTTCCCAAAACTTTCCTTCCCAGTTGGACTGCAAGTGGTGTAAAATAAATTGCAAACTATGAAGGCCCCATGAGGAATTCAATGGGTGACAAAATATGGATGGTAAAATTGCTTGCGTCATAAAAATGTGAACCTCAAAAATCGAATGGAGGCACATATCACATTAAATTCTTCAAACAACACTAGGAATTTAAAAGGATGGATCACATTTATGGATGGAGGCACAATTGACCAGGAATTTAAGAGCACATCTCATCAAGGGGAAGATCAAATTTATGAATTTTATTATTTTCTTATGATTTTTTATTACCCATTTTCATGGTCCTAGGGCCAATGAAATCGTAGATAAATACCATTCATGAAGAAAATTATTCTAAATAAAAAGAATACTTTATAAGTTCAATGATTTGGAGGTATAAATACAGTCCACGATTTGGAGGCTATTCCTTAGCAACAGTTAGGACTGATATGAATCCATCCCACGATTTGGAGGTATGAATCTAGCCCGCGATTTGGAGGTTATTCCTTAGCAAAAAATAGGACTAATATGAATCCAAACCATGATTTGGAGGTATGAATTGAGCCCATGATTTGGAGGTATGAATACATCCCACGATTTGGAGGTTGTTCCTCATCCCACCAAAATAAAATAACCCTCAATATTTATATTACTATGTCAAATTAAAAATCCCCCTTGACCCCTTAATACGAGGAAATATATTTTTGAGGTTTTTAGGAGTATTCAAACCCCTAATATGAATAGACATGATCTGATATTGCTTCACTAGTAAACCCCCCGTGGTGCCAAATAGTCAAATGACAAGAGAGGAAAAGAGAAAAGAGAGAGTACACTAGATATATGTGGTAAAACCAAAAATGCAGAAACATCCATGGGAAAGATTGATGTTCTTATTCTTTAGAAAAAATATATTATTATAATACAAGTTATCCTCATATAAGCATCACATCATATTCCATATTCAACATCATGTAACAATAACACACAATAATATGCATATGACTTTTCAACAAAATACCGTAAAAGGTTCTCCTTGACCTCTATTACATAGCTAGAGGTATGGAATATTTACAAATAACACATGTGGGATAAATATTTCTCTTATAGAAACAATGATAATAAAATAATTTACTTCATGATGCCTTTGGGATAACGCCTTTTTATAATTAGAGAGTCATGAAGAGTATTTTATGCCTTCTTTGAGATATACAACCAACAACACCAGACTAGTGATTTACATATTCCAACAACTTGCAGGTCTTTTCAATTGTTCCAGAATAAAAGTTTTATTTATTATGTGGATGATTAAGTGTAAGGTATATTTTTATCATGAGGTTATCTCAATGTCTTCATTTTGTTCTATGCAGGATGATGAATTTCACTATCAAATTTTGTCCAAGCAGACTCTACTGATAAAAGATGTAATATCTCCGGATAGAACTAAGTGTTCTAACTTTATGCTAATGATTGTTTCTATGAGGAAGACATTCAATTCCTATTACATTGCATATTGTATTACGATGTGATAGTAGGGAAATATATTACTAAACAATGCATTCCCTAAGAGAATTATAGTGATAAGAAAGGAACATTTTATATTAATTAAGTGTTGGCCACGATGTCTTTTCTCCTTGAGTATATCTTGAAGTAAATTTCCCAACTAGTGCACAAAAATGTGGAGAAGTGCCATATATACATGTTTTGACAATTGGAAGACCAATTCTCAAAATTTGTCATAGAAGTTAACCATTATTGTCTTAATTTTTGCATAATTGCAAGCATCTACATTTGGTTTTACATCTGAAATCTTCATATATTCAAAAAATACCAACCCCATTCAAAAATTGTTCTCTCAACAATATCCTGCCATAATCACATTATATAGGTGTATTGTTGGCCCAAATACATCATTCTTATTTCATCCAAGGGATTCTATACAAATTGACTCATCAATTAGAGGGTGTGATATAACTAAGGGGTCATAATAACGTGAGTATCCTAATAAGAGATCCATTTCACATGACATGTTTATGAAAAAAAAATAGAAGGAAATATGGAGGCTTAAAAATCAGTGGTATAATTTAAGGAAATTCTATTGTAAGATCACCATGTTGGATAAAACAAGGACTGAATTTCAAGGGTCCGAAGATCCAAAAGAATTCCTTAGAGTGTGGAAATAAGTGGTTGATTTCCTCTACAAGGCCCCATGAATAGTTTCTCTACAAGAATCTAGGAATTTTGACTTGATGTGTGATAATGGGCCATAAAATTACCCTATTATTTTAGCGATTTGAACAATAGTATTCATCATCTAAGCATTATTTCCAGTCTCTATATTCTACCAAATACAAAGTGATTTGAGTGCTCCAAATTATACAACAACTGAACATAGTATATAGTTTTATAGATATCTTTGGAATGAAATGAAATATGTACATGTAAACCTCATTGAATGCACAATATATAGAATAAGAACGGTTATCAAAGGCCTTGGATTGGTTGATCTCATGAAAAAATAGGTAAGTGAAAACTATGACCATTGATCATTCATTAGAATAAAAAAGTATTGTTATGGATGAGAAAGTAGTGTTGAGACAATTCAAATAGGATGGGTACCTATTGGATAATTTTGACTTGTTGAACATAGTAATCCTATAATGGTATTTTGTACATCTTATTCTTAATATATATAATCAATGTAATTTAAGGAAAGAATTTAGAACCATTTAGATGAGAAAATCGAATGAAAAATCTCCCATGCAAGCTACCTTTGCATCTTGTTGGTGTAAAACATGAACCAAGGGATGATTTTGTGGAGGGAATGAGGGAATCAAAGAGGATTCACCATCCATATGAATGATGGAATTAGGGAGAGCGAAAGGAACATGAGGGTGAGTGAGTCGATGAAACAATAGGTGCTACAACCTATGAAAGGAATATTGGTCAAGGAGTGCATGAGGAACCCTAAGTTGAGAAAATTATGACTGAGAAAGATGTACATCCTAGAAGTGCAAAAAAACTAGGAATGCACTTGGGGGGACATAAAGAAAGGTAGGCCTTGAGGACATAAGGTCATTTTTGTCGGAGTTAGTCCCATTTATAAGGTGTTTTTAATTATGAACCATTGGTTACACTACAGTGGCACAATGTCTAGAGAAAACATGTCGTCCAAATTTGGGTGATGGACACCAAAATCATTCGATGGAGAAATTTATTGTGGTAGTCTAACAACAAAGTTGTGAGGAAAGAATGGAACACAACTAATATTGTGATGGTCAAGCAAGTTGAGGATTCTCAACCTCAATATGGCCATAATGAACATGAGAGATCCATGAAAAAGTAGAATCATGTTGGACCTTTTCAATAAATTCATCAAGAATTCATTTGGTTGGAAGGATATGAGAGGGAAAGGGAATATGTTGAGTTTGAGAAAAGAAAAGTTAGTGAAGAGAGATACCAAGGAAAAGGAAATGTGTTGTAAGAATATAGTGTCATATGGATTGGTAGGTCCAAGGTAGTTGCAATAGAAGTAGTTTGGTTATTGTCAATGAAGGGATTTGGGTAGGAAATGAGGAGAAAGTGTATCATCAAAATAATATGTGTAAGGAAGTGTTGGAGGAATGTGTGCCATGAAGATCCCAAGTGTGTAAGGAAGGGTTAGGGAATTTTATGAACATTAATGAAGGAGTAAATATATGGAACTAAATATGAAATAGTTACTGCAATGTTATACCTCAAATTGCCACACCATGTGTAATTGAGAGTCTTCATGTCATATCACCATGAGAAACATGATTTATGTGCCTACTAGGGGTGTTACGACCCTTTTTAATCATGTTGGTCCCTTCCTTGGTCACACTTGGAAGAAAATCCAACAACTTAGGGGTCGAAAACCACTTGACCTAACCCATTTATGGGCCTCCTAGAGATATTTCCGTGCCCTGCTAGTGGTGCAACGCACGAAAATTCCTTATTTTCACATTTTGCATGCCTATAGGGGCGCGAAAATTACAACATTTTTGTGTTTTGCTTAGTCATAGGGGCACGTAAATCCCTGAATAGCCATTATACCTAGATTTTGGATCTTGGATTTCGAGGAGATCATCATGGGATGAGGCCCCCCTTAGAATCCCATCTCACATTCCCTTTTTGGCATGGTTTATATCCTTGATCCACATCTTCCTCACTTAGATCCATAATGTCCTCTTAGTGGTTGGCCTCCCAAATCCTACTTAAAGAGAGCCATCCATGAGCTATGGGGAGGTGATCTTGGAAGAACCAAACTTATAATCCTATGAGTCTTGCAAGGGTGATGTTGGAGAGCTTGGAAGGAGGTGCTGCTACTTTGGACATAAAGGTATAACATGGTAATCAACTTCTGTTGGATTTCTTATCATTAATATAACTTAGCCTATTCCTCTCATTTTCATGTCTTTAATGATGAATGCATGAAATTTTCTATGTTTTTATAGTTAGATCTTTGTTTCTACACATATTGCTTTGGAGAAGGTGTTTTCTTTCCTTTGTGAACAGGTTCATAAGTCCATGATCAAAGTCTAGAGCTGGAGAAACTTAGGAGCAACAAGGACAACCATCAAAGTAAGGTACACCATCTACTTGCTTTGTATTTCCATAGCTTGTTAGATGATGTGTTAGCTAGATATAAGAGGACTATAGCGCCTATTTGTTTCCTCTCTGTCTTGGGTAGGAAACGACGGGCCTTTTCTAATCCCAAGGGGATATATACCTATCCGTAGCGATATTTTCTCACAACAACAAGCACTAATAAAAATAGTACTAATGATGGTATCATGGGTGTGATCTTTAAATTTGTTGAGAAGATATAGAAAGAGATAGAAATGTGCTCTTATGATATGGCTTGAGTTTAGAGAAAGGGAAATGAAGGAGCCTATTGAGAGGGCCATGTATGGAGGGAAGGTATGAGGGATGTAGGTCCATTTAGTCAATATTAAAAATTCAAGGCAATCTATTAGAGAGAATCCATCCAAAAGTGAATGGTGGTTTGACCAAGAAGAAATTAGGTGCAAAGAGTGTATCTGTACAACTAAAAAATGTAAGTGTATCTGTACAACTAAAAAATGTAACCAGGGGAGTTATGGACCTTGAAAGTAAGTGATAAAGGAAATTCCACAAAATTTGGGTAGGAGATCATCATCCAAGGGACTGGATCTGTGATGTAGATATCACCTAGGGAAATAAGGTGAACCTATGTTTCTTAACTTAGAACTATAATTGGTAACTATGGCTAGGGTGGTGGTGAAAACCTCAAATAAATCCTCAAGAGAGATATGGGTGGGAGGGAGGTATTCAAAGGAATCAAATCTATGAGTTTTAATGTTTGGGGTATTAGGTTGGCCTCCAATGGAAGCTGGATTAAAGTTCAAAATGTCTATTCAAGGTTGTTATGGGGCGATAAAACTAGCTGGAACTCTGAATAAAATATTCCCTAGGAGGATATGCATCTATGTTTTTTTCCAAATAATACATGGTTGGATGGGAATACTCCAAAAGTACCATATGTTAGCAAGAATACATCCAAAAATCCCATTGCTGTATTAATGTTGGTTGGGAAATTAGCCAATAAACCAAATTCATGTGAGAAAGAAAGTTTGAGCCATAGGATCCTATACCAAATGATGAGACTTAGAGAGTCTCACATGAGAGCATAAGAAACTTGTGAATCAAAAACCTTGATAACAAGCTTCATAATGGAAAATAAGGCATAAAATAAGAGATCCATTAAAAAATTGCTTATCCATTATTCAATAAGAAATACCCTTTCATAGGTTTACAATGATCCATCTGTGTTTGTTGCTTAACAAATGCCATGTTTAAGCTATGCACGCATGTAGATTTAAGATTGAAAGAAATGATAAAGAATGCATATTCACACATTTTGAGAGCTAAAACTTGAAACTAACTCAGAAACAATAAATAATCCTCAATAGAGTATGGGGTTTCATTATTTGAGATACATAATGAGTGAGAGGGAATCCATGTATCATATCATATAGGACACTAATCCATATCAATGTTAATTTTATCTATTTTTTTAATATAGTACAAAATATCCTAGAAGTACCTACTCTAATGCATTAGATACGGTCCTAACAGGTATATTGTCTCATAAACTAAGATAACAAAAAGATTACATGAATACACAACGCAAATATAAAGAAAATAAACTAGAGTTTTTCCTAGAGAAGACTTTAGTGTTGAAGGAAACCTAAATCTACATAATCGACCTGTAATATCTCTCTTTTATCCCTATGGTTTTGCAACAACAAGAGAAATTGTGTACTTTCCGATGTCAAGGAGCTCAAGGTAGAAGCTACAGAGGTAAAAAATTTGTAAGTATGATTATGTTTTCCTAAGTTGTAAAGTGAATTTGTAGACTTAGGAGACTGAAAGGCTTGATGCAACGAAACACAAGGGCCATGGAATCCACTAGGGGGAGAGGGTGAATGGCTTGGTAATCATGATTTTGATGACAGTGGTCATCCTAGTGCCCTCGGAACTTGAAGTGAACTATGATGTTCGTTGAGCAACACTTATGTTTATAAGTGTTGTTAACTATTAGTCCTAGAGAAGGGAGCCGAAGAAACTACTACTTGTTGCAAGGTAGTGACAAGTTCCTATGACCTAAGTATTAGCATGAGGCTAACAAGTATTGAGTGCCATTAAGTAAAAGTAAGGAACTAACCTAAATAACATTGATATCTTGGCCTCGAAAGGGGATTTCGTTAAAAGCTCCTAAGTGGAAAAGGGTTAGTATTTTTCTTAATTATAAATTAGGAATAAAAACAAAATGATTTATTATACCAAGAAAACATATTGGTATTTATAAAAAACTCTTTAAATGTTATTGAAAAATATGTTAAATGAAGTAAGTTAGATTATTAGTTTAAAGAAGGACTGATGGTCTTTTATTAAAAAAATACAAATACTTTAAAGTCTTAAAAGGCTATAAAAGTTTATCTACAAAAGTAGAAAATATATAACTAGTAGGTAATGCATGGATATGCATGGATAAATTGTACCTAATACATGGATATGCATGGAAAAATGGCAGCAAATACATGGATAACTCTTAGCTATTAATGGAACCAATTATATTAACTATATGAGGAGGAAGTTAATGGTAAGTTAAGATAATTAGTTATGTTAAGATAAGTTAATTATCTTAAAGTTAATTAATTAAAAATTATCTAAGTTAAGCTAATTAGTTAAATATTGACTAAGTTAAGTCAATTAGTTAAATTTAACTAAAGTGAATAAGTTAAGTTAAAGATAAGATCAAGCAAGAACTTATCTAGGAAGTCAAAGAAGAAAAAGTAAATTTTAAAAAGAAGGCATTGGATTGTTACACTTACAATGTTAAGAGTGATATTCTAGTATTAGTCATAAAAAAAGGGATTGGATGTTATGAGAGAAATTTCCATAGACTCTTGCGTCTTAGTGGATTCCTGCCCAACTTGGGGGTGGTCTCTTGGTGGGAAACCATACATCGGACAGGAACAAGTTGGATTAGTGCAACGTTGCAGTGAAGTCTTCAGTCGCCCAGTTTTACTTGAATCAGATAAGTTCTCTTCGATTGTCATGTTATCTTTTTCAAATTAATGTGACATTTTATCAAGATAGATTCTTGATGTGTTGATTTAAAGGAAAGGAAACAACTTTACAAATATTCTTTGAACATGTAAAATTATAATATTATTGAAGTATGTTGATGTTATAGTTGCTTAACTATAAGAAAATATTGGCATGCATATAAATTAATAGATGTTCTTAACTCCCATAAAATATTAAATGGTTATGTATTAATAATTATAGTGGCTTAGTTAATAAATAAAAATTTAAATAATCTTACCTTCATCCTAATAAATTCTTATTCTTGAAAAGATCTTTATAATCCGGTTATGAGTAAAATTCTATGTGAGTTTTACAGAGGTTATAATTACCAATTTCTATCGATATGTTGTTAAGATTTAGTCCTCCGGGGGGTTATAAAAACTGTCTTTCTGTATAGGTTTATTGTGAAGTGTAAATTGGTTGTTTTACAGTAGTTTAGAATGTTTCCATACGTAGCAGCTCCTCTATACCACTCTCTGTCCAAACTCGCAGATAGTCCACCTCTTATTCATTAGCAATCTGCTTCGTCTTACCTACCTCTTTCTGAGTCTAAACTCAACTCGATATGTTAAATCTGCTTGTTTAACGATGGGCGTAGCCTCTGTATTGAATGTCAAGCTTATTTCCCAAACCTATGAACAATGGGATCAATAGTTGAAATTTGTGTTAAATCTCAGAATTTACCCTGTATCTCGTGTTTGATGGTTTGTTTTTAATTAAATACTGTGCCAATCGATTTGTCGTGAATGCCTTATTTTAGATAGTACCTCTGTGTTGCACGATGAGTGTAACATTTTTAATTCCGCAGTGACTCTCTCCCGCTCTGCGATTGGGAGACGAATGTTTACATACATGGAAGCTTTATTACCTGACCTCCTTTCTCATTGTCTGTTAGTTTCTACGTTTTTGTCCCTTATTTAAAACCCTGGAGTTTATAATGATCCCACTCCACCCACTTCTTATTGAGTGTATGGACATTTATACCTACCGCTTCTCAAGACGAATATCTCGGTGATGGACTCGAGATGGTAATCATCGTTAGTTGGATACTCGATTTGCATATTAAAATTTGTGCATTATATAATAGAACTTGATTGTTAACTTGATAATGAAATGTTAGAAGCTATATTTTATATGTTAAAAGATAAGGGTGGTATGAGGATAAGATTTAAACGGGCCAATATATATATATATAATGGTGTAATATATATGTATATATATATATGGGTTAGTCTAAGAGAAAGAAAAGAATAAGAAAGGGTTTATATATATATATATATATATATATATATATATGATTAATGTATATGTATATGTATAAGAGATAATTTATACATATATATGATTGTGTTATGAAAATAGATATTTTTTATATTTAACTAAGAGGATGTTATATATTTTGTATAAAGGTTAATTACTCAATATGTAATGATGCTTTTAAGAAGTTTTCAATATTGAAAGAACTAAAATTTCTAAGTTACTTTTTACTCTATAAGAACTCAGAACTTTGATGCATGTTGCTTAGAACTATATACTAGCTTATGGAGAAGCTAAGTTTTTTATGAGTTCATTAGTTGTGAAACCAAGTTAGTTATTTAACAAGATGAATTTATTGTTCAAATGATAGCCAAGCTTAAAAGTGTTGAATAATATTATATTATAGATAATTAACCTCAAAGTGAAGATTGGAAGCCTAATTCTTATACTTTCATAGAACTTTGTTATTTATGTTGAATAGAATCTATGCATAAATATACTTGATGATCATACAGATTATAAGTTAATCCTTAAACTTGTTCTAGGGAGTTACATGAGGTAAACACAGATCTAGCTATGTTTGAGGTTGTTGATATCATATACTTTGTAGTTGATTAAAACATTAACTTTTATATATAAATAATTAACGACTTGATAGTTATATAGCTTAACCGTTATATGAACTTAAGAAGTTGCAAAATCATAATACATGTTAGACGAAAATATATAAGATTCTAGTATTTAAAGTTAATATGATACAAGTGGTATCAGAAAAGAACATAACTCTTGGAGAGAATGTATGTTTAGATAATTCAATCAACCACACTTTAATTAAAGGACGCAAGTTGAGTAATTGACGATATTCCAACCTTTGTATTAATTACGAAGAAACAAGAAAAGATGAAATGAGTGGATACAAGCAGACATCACATATTTTATCAGTGCTGAAGTTAATTTACTTAGTTACAATAGGAACATCAAATAAGTGATAAGTGTTGAAGTTAATTTACGTAAACATGTGTTTTACGACATTACAGAGACCCTTAAGAAAAAAAATTAGGGTGTATTTTGAGGGACATTACATGATCCCATTTACTACATATATCCATCTTGTTGGTACATGGGAATATATTCCTCAAGTGGTTCATCCACAACCATATCAATGTGCTATAGTATATCCACAATCCCTTTATTAATTTTAGTGAATTCATTCAATGAAAAATCCACTATAGACATTGATATCGAAGCGGAAGGAGACAAGATTACCTCATTTGCAAGACTAAAGTGAGCTACAATTATTAAGAAAACAAGCTTCTATGGACCCAAAGATGATTCCAACTCCAAATGTTTTATACTATTGACCTACATCGAGGCATTGACTTCCTTTTCTAATTCCTTGATCTCTAGAAGCTACGATGCAATTTCCATGGAATAACCATCCATGACCTTGTTCTTGACCATAATCTTGCTTTCACAATCTTTCCATAGTTACACCTTATAATGGATTTCATTATACTACAATCATCCCCTACATACTCCCTTTGACACCTCTTAATACTATAGTGGACATATCTTAGATTGCATAGGACATATAATTTTTTACAGTAATAACAATGTCCCTGTTGGTGTCCATTTTGTCACCATTTTTTATCAGTAAACATGCTCTGATTGGCGTTATTTTCACTATTTTGATATGATAAATAATTATCTTTGCCATTCAGACCATCAAATAGACCCAGGTATGCATTTATTTGAATATCATATGAATCGTGAATAATTATCATCATTTTTATGGTTTATTGAAAATCATCTCACATTTCTAGATGTGTCTGGCATTTAGTTTTTGTTCTACAGGTTGTGGTTGTCATTCAGACTGTCATTCAGCCATGCGTTTATGCCAAAGATGCCCTGCTGCATCCAAACTGCCATTCAGCCCTTTATTCATACCCGCGGAATCATTGGTTCAGATATTTCGGGGCATTAAAGTTAAAAACGGTGATGTGGGTTATGTTAAGGACGTGGCACTCACGGTTGGTGAGCCCTTATTCCAGAAGATCTCTCCTCTCATTCGCTCAGCTTAACAGCACATCCTCTGCACACATCAACATTCCAGAAGATCCTCCTCCTTCTATGCCCAACTTGCCCACACATCGTCTACCCATGATTGAAGCGAAATGATGCCCAGCTGTTCGCGTCAAGGAGAATCAATGCTGTGGACTCAGGCAGATGGCCTGTGCGCTATAATGAACCACCCCGTAGTCGTTTCTTTAGTAATTAAACCTCCTATTTTTTGAGAAGTCGACTACGTCGACCTTCTCTCTTATTGTAGAACCAATATAAAGACTTTTCTTGTGAAGAAACACAACATACATATACAGAGCAGTTGTAATACATAGAGGATAGCAGTAATTTTCATATAGACGCTATGTAATTTTTATCAGTCAATGGAACTTCCAGTTTCTTAGCTGTTGATTTCATGTTGTTGGTGAAGAATTTGAGTTAAGATTCAATCTTTGATTGTTGGGAAGGGCCCCTCAACAACCAGAGGTTTATTGTATATATTCTTCATTTCTTTTCTGCAAATTAATAGTCTTTATTTCTAGTATTTAACTCATTTCCTGTAGTTGGTGTTGTTTTCTTTCATGTACATGTTAGTTCTTTGCTTCCCGTAGTTTATGTCTTGTTCTTAGTTTAATCTACTAGTTTAATTTACAAGTTAAAATGCCCAGTCAACCTTAACTCTTCTTAGTTTGCTTTCAGTTTTATCAGTTGCAATTAGATAAAGCTAATTAGTTAATGTTTCAATAGTTCAAGTTTAATTCATAGTTAGAATTAGTTCTGCTAGTTTTGTTCCTGTAGCTATAGGTTAGTTACATTTACATTTCAGTTTTCTTTATTATGCCATAGAAATAGTTTGTTTCCTTAGCTAATGATTAGTATAGGTTTCTTCTTTCCATTCCAACCCTAAACAGTCTATTTACTGCTTTCCTTGCACTGTAGGTTCATATGCATCAACCAGATGGCGTTAAGATCATTCAGTCCACTTCTTTCCTTAGTTTAAATCGTTTTCTTCCATTTGGACTGTCATTTGGACCTTCTTTCAGACTGCCATCTGAATCGTCATACGGACTTTAATATTTCCTGCATTGTGTTTATGCTTGTTTAGAATCCAGTTTCTTAGGTCTTCAAACTGTAATATTTCTTGCATTTAATTAGCATTCTTAGGTATAATTAAGATCTTCTTCTACACTACATAGAGTTTTAATTAAGTTTCATCATCATTCTTAGTTTCCATTCCATTTTCCTTAACTCTGCTTTAACTGCTTTTCAAATTATGTCTTTCATGTCTGACTTGCTCATATGTTGTTGTTCTAGAATATATCAGTTGCATTCTTAAAGTAGTTTATTACATGTTGTTAAGATCAATTTCAGATTAGACTTAGTAATTTCATTCTCCAAAGTACATTAGTTTTGATAATTTCTCAGCTCAAGCATAGGATTAGTTTTACCATTTACATAGTTAATGAAGATGTTCATAGAATAGGATTTGGTTCAGAATTAAAATATCTTTATCAAGTTTTCTACTTGCTTCTACATAAAATATATTTATTAAGTTTTCTACTTGCTTCTCATTCAAATTTAGTTTCAAGTAAATATTTTTATTAAGTTTTCTACTTGCTCCTAGATTTCATTAGTTCCATGTCATCTGCTTATGGATAGAAAATAGATTACAATGTTTAAAGTTAGTTGTAATTGGACACTCTTTAGTTTGCATTTATTTGTAGAAGTTCAACTAGATTTCCTTCCATTTTGTTTCCTTGTCACATCCGAAAGTCACTTTGATACCTTCTCTCATGTTCCTATTACATTTGATACATTTCCTCAGAATCGTCAAGGAGAATGGAATTAGGTGGTTTAATTTGATCTTGAGTTGAATGTATGAATATTTCTTTGAATTCATTAACTAGTCTGTAGTTTTGCTTTAAGTTAATACAATTTCTAATTTCCATAGTTAATTGTAAATTGAAGCATTTCATAGATAGGTTCCTAAACGTGTTTATAATTGTTTCTAATTCCTAGATTAGAGTTTGAATTATTAATCAATAGCTTTCAATTTCATCAAAATAGTTCTATTTTTTATTAAGTCTCATTTTTAGAATAATATTTGTTGTTTTTATCTTTTCAGTTATTATCCATGGAGTAGAGTAGTATAGATTGATACTATTCTGATCTGTTGGTTTAGTTAGGTTTAATCAGTTTAGTAGTTGTATTCTAGAAGTTTGACTCGGTTTTTCATTTTGAAAGATCTTTCGATCTTTTCTTTATTAAACATTTCTAAGGTTTGCTAAGCCGAAACCTTAGGTGCCATTCTACCTCAGCATATACTGTGCCACAACTCTAATATTACCAACCCTAGTCGATAATTAAATATTTTGTTGATTCCTTAAGACAGTAATACACCCCAACATTTTGGCACCCTTGCCGGGGAATTGTAGATAGGTAGAATTCAGTTGTAGATATGTAGAACTCTCTTTTAAAAACTTAGTGATAGATTGAATTTCTCTTATTTTGAAACTTAGAAATAGGCTGGTGGTGGGTGAGCGGTAAGACGAGAGGTAAGAACCTATGCATCTATTATAGCAGGCATCCCCAAAACCCAGCATTAATAGTAATGAAATTAGAATTTTTTTCAGTTGCAGTTTTATTTTCATGAATAGGTCTAGAGACTCAAAAGGTAGATATATTAAAACTAACCTTACTACTAAAATACCTACTAACCTATACGGGGGGAATTCCACCCCGACTACTAACTCAGCAGAAAGGTATCGGAAGACACCTAAAGGGGATAGTCCTACATGGAAAGCTAAGGAAATCATTTCTGGAAATCAATTAGGGGAAACCATAGAGACATCTGAACAGTCTGTTAATAAAGAAATTCCACTAGAAGAACCTCAAGCTCATATTGATACTGAACTTAGACAAGAGGAATCTCAAAAGGCTAAAACTTCATAACCTCTCAACCCTCCACTTCAAAAACCCAAAGACACTACCTTTTCAATAGTAAGTGGTCCAAACTTGGTAGACTTTATTGATCCTACAAAATTAGATACTCTTTTTGAAAATTCTGTGAACATAGTTATTTCATAGATTGAAACTACAACTGTAGGACATTCAAAACTGGACTTCCACATAGCTGGTAATTCTCCTCCTAAAAAGAATATTTTTCCTGAGACAGAGCATTGGGATATCCCATATTCCCCAAGAAAGGAGAAACCTAGGTATTCTCTCTTTGGAAATCAAGTTTTCAAGGAGGATGAAAATGAAGATCATGTCCAACAAGATAAAGAAGAGGGAGAAGTTAGAACTGAAGGTACTTTTGGATTCCCTATCTTAGACACTACACAAGATGTAACCATGAAAATTATTCCTCCCTCCTCACTACCAACCTATATTGGGAAGAGTGGCGAGGATCCAGATACATTTTTATTCGAAATTGACATTTTGTGTAGGAGTTATAATTACCTACAAGATGGCCAAAATCTAAAACTATTTCCTGCCACATTAAAAGATTCTTCTCTTCGATGGTTCATGGTGTTAGGAGAATCTAGTATTAGAACTTGGGAAGACATGAAGAATGCATTCCTACGGAAATATCAGGATTACTGTAAACCTAGGGACTCTCACAATGATATTTTTAAAATACAACAACTTGAAGATGAGAGCCTAGAATACTATCTCGAAATATTTAACTATGTACTACATAAATCCAAATATAGTGATCTTCGTGAAGATGCAGTAAGAACACTCTTCCTCAAGGGAATCTCAGAATAATTCTTAGAAAACCTTAATCTCATGGCAGCAGGAGACATCTCTCATAAGTCTTTTGCACATATTTGTGAGCTATGTAGGAATTACTCTAGGAGCAGAGGTAAAAGTGGAAGACACTTTCAAGAATCTTATGCTAGGAACCTAAAAGGAAACAAATCTGATCCTGGTGGAGTTACAAGGGTAGAGTTAGGAAACCTATTGGAAAATTTCAAAACAGATATCTTAGGAGCCATGGGTTCTCAATTAGATTCACTACAAGCTAAAAAGAGACAGGATGAAGAGCATGCAGCAATGAGTGTTTTTTGTCCTAGGTGTAGAACTAAACACCCCCAATGGGAATGTCCATTGAATAATGTTTCAATTTGTCACCTTTGTACAGAACAACATCCAACTGATAATTGTCCATTATTGCCTGGGTTGCAAGCTGTGTATAAGAGTGGAAACTTTGGTGAAACATCTAGGAGGCCTTGGCAACCTAGAGATCAATCATCATATCAGGATCCATCATCACAATTTCTTCCATATTATTATCCTTATCAACCTCCTCAATGGTGGAACACTTCAGGTTGGAAATATTGGCCACCTCAATACCCTCCTCAGAATACTCAACAACAACAATGGCCACAGGGATGGAGAGGACAAGCTCATGCTTAACCAACTCCTCCTATGCCTAACTATCCTTACCCACCTAATATCCAACAACTCTTACCCATATTTGTACCTCCTTCACTACCCCCTATTACAAACCAACCTCACCATTTCCAGAATATGAATCCTCCAAGACCCACAATATTACCTTCACAACATATACCTAATCCTAACAACAAGCCAACTCAAGCTCTTAATAGCATTGGGTTGCTACCTCTTCCATCATATGCCATTTTGACCGCACCAATACATGAGATTCAACTGCGGTCTAGAAGAGTTTTGCAAGATAAACCTAAGTCATCAGTTGTTATCCAAGAAGAGAATGAAGAAGAAAACATACCCAGTGAAGTTTTGTATGATTCCATTCTTGAAGATGTGGTTATTCATAAATCTTCAACACACAACCATTCTTATGAAGAAGTAATTACGGGAGAAAAATCACCCCCATATCCGGAGCGTCTAGTCATAGAAAAACCTGTAACTCATCCAGAGTATGATATCATTAATGAGTTGAAAAATATTTGTATTAAGATCCCTTTGTTACAAGACTTTAAAGATATACCAATATATATTAAAGTGATAAAGGAACTCTGTATTAAAAGTCCAGTTAAAAAAAAAAATGATCCTCTGACGATTCATGTTATCGGTGAAATGTCAGATTACATAGGAAACCAACCTAGAATTCCAAAGTATACAAATCCAGGAAATCATGTGGTGATTGTTATCATTAATGACACTGCCATAGGAAACACACTTATTGATCTAGGAGCTCCTATTAACCTAATGACTACCATAGTTTTAGAAACTCTCCATTTAGGACAGTTCCTCTGCCCTACCCGAACAATGCTAGCATTAGTAGATCGTACTATTGTACAACCTGCTGGGATATTAGATGACATCATTGTATCAGTAGCTTCATGGGAATATCCTATGGAATATCCTATGGAGATATGATTATCTATGATGGGTTATCTACAAGAAAACTCGCTTTATACCAACCAGCACAACCAGTAACTAAAAACTTGTTTTGGTTAGATTGTCCTTTTGGGGATGAGAACTTGGAAGAACTTTCCCTTGTTAGTGATTTCTCTTGGGCACTTCAAGAACAGAATACCGAGAATGTGTTGAACCAATTTATCTCTTCCACAACATGTATAGACTTTCCTCAATCCTTTTCCCAACTTGATCAAATCTTTGGAGATGAATTCCAAGAAAACATGAACCTCTCAACAATTACAAGTACACCCTGTGTCTTCACAATCGAAGAGCATCTAGGATCCTATATTATACCTTGTGAGGTTAGTTCCGAAAAATTTCTACATATAATTGTAGGTTTAGATGAGAGTCAGCAAAAACAATTACTAAAAGTTCTCAAGAGTCAAGCTGGAGCATTTGCATGGGAATACACCGATATGAAGGGTATACACCCAGATATCTGTATTCACCACATTTACACAGATTCAAACATACCTCTTGTCAGGAATACCCAGAGAAGAATGAATCCAGTCCTAAATGATATAGTCAAAGATGAATTACAAAAACTCCTTAATGTTGGTTTCATATACCCAATTTCTAACAATAAATGGGTGTCTCCTCTGGTAGTAGTTCCAAACAAAGTTACAGGGAAATCGCGTATCTGTGTTGATTTTCGAGAATTAAACAAGGCCACTCTTAAGGACTACTTTCCTTTACCTTTCATTGACCAAGTGTTAGATACCTTGTCAAGGAAACAAAATTTTTCTTTCCTTGATGGGTATAGTGGATACAATCAAATATTAATAGCACCTGAAGATCAAGACAAGACAACCTTTACTTGTTTATGGGGGATATATGCCTATAGAGTACTACCATTTGGCCTATGTAATGCACCTGCCACCTTCCAGTGTGCGGTCTTACGAATCTTTGCTGACCTTATACATTACTGTGTAGAAGTTTATATGGATGATTTTACAATTTACGGTAATGCCTTCCAAGAAGCCCTTGATAACCTCGAAATAGTTCTTATTTGGTGCCAAGAAACAAACTTAGCTCTTAGTCATGAAAAATGTAAGATGCTTCTGACCGAGAGCATAGTTCTGGGGAATCATGTCTCTCTTCAAGGTATCAAGGTGGATCCTGCCAAGATAGAAATAATTGTTAATCTTCCTCCTCCAAAAACTCCGAAGGAAGTAAGAAGTTTTCTTGGCCATGCAGGCTATTGTAGACGTTTTATTGAAAACTTCACTAAGATAGCTGCACCTATGTTCAAGCTACTCATGAAAGGCACATAATTCCTATGGACTGAACCTTGTCAAGATGCCTTTGAGACTTTGAAGGCAAATCTATCAGTGGCACCGATACTTAGGGGCCCTAATTGGTCCCTTCCCTTCCATATATCCACTGTTGTTTCTGACATAGCTATAGGCGCAGTCTTAGGTCAAAAAGAGGGACAAACATCACATGTCATCTACTTTGCTAGTAAAAATTTGATTCCTGTAGAATCGAAATACACTGTTACTGAAAAAGAGTTTCTAGCAGTAGTCTATGCCATCAACAAGTTTCGTCATTATATCATAGGATATGAAATTTTTATACACACTGACCACTCCGCCATTATATTTTTAATGAATAAACCAATACCCAATGGAAGGGTGACTCGGTGGCTTCTTTTGCTACAAGAATTTAATATTACTATTGTTGATCGTCTTGGTCGAGAGAATGCGGTAGCAGATTTTCTCTCTCGAATTCAAATTGACGATAGTGCCAGTCCTGTCGATGATAGCTTTCCAGATGAACATTTGTTCCCTGTGTCTGTTCGAACCCCTTGGTTTGCAGATATAGATAGATATTTAGAAACAAGAAAGGTACCAAACCATATCTCGCCACCTAAGAAACGTAGGATCATAGTTCAAAGTTCTAATTATTCTTGGGTGGACAATGATCTTTTTCGTACTGGTCCTGATCTTATCATTAGACGATGTGTACGAGAGGATGAGATGGCAGAGATCCTTCATGCATGTCATGGTGGACCTTGTGGCGGGCACTTTTCTGATAGGAGAACGACATACAAAGTGTTTCACTCTGGGTATTATTGGCCAAGCATTTTTAGGGATGCTGCCAAGTATGTCAAGGGATGTAACAGTTTCCAAAGAATAGGTAGACCTACGCCATCCGATGACATGCCCTTACAACCCTAGGTTATGATTGAGCCTTTTGAAAAATGGGCTCTAGATTTCATTGGGCCAATTTCCCCTATGTCTCGCAAAAAGAAGTACATCCTAGTCTGCATAGACTATGTCACCAAGTGGGTGGAAGCTAAAGCCTTATTCCGAGCCACAAAGAAATCTGTGGTAGAGTTTATATATGAAGAAATATTTACCCGATTCGGTGTACCTAGGGAAATTGTAACAGATCAAGGATCTCAGTTCACCTCCAAGATGATGAAAGAGCTTACTGACAAATATGGTATTAGAAATTGTAAATCTTCACCATATTATCCGCAAGCCAATGGTCAGGTAGAGTCTACCAATAAAGTATTAGAAGCCATGTTGACTAAGACCATCCAGTTACATCACAAAGACTAGGCAGATAGGCTCCTAGAAGCCTTGTGGGCTTATAGAATAACTTGGAGGAATACCACTAGCCACACACCTGATGAACTTGTTTATGGTAAACAAGTTCTTCTACCCATTGAATTTCAGATCAAAACCTTTCGTATGGTTGCACAATTAGGGATGGATCTGGAAGAAGCACAAAGACAACGAATCCTGCAGATAAATGAATTAGACAAGATTAGACAAAATGCTATTCAATGCACAATTTTAATACAAAACCAATGCAAAAAGTAGCATGATAAGTACATTAAACAAAATCAATTCAAAATTGGAGAGTGGGAATTACTTTTTTATTCAAGGTACAAAAACTTTAAAGGTAAATTAACTACTCGTTGGATGAGTCCATATGAAATTGTTACAGCCTTTAATAATGGATCTGTTAGGATTAAGACAATTGATGATTCACAAATTTCCTTTGTTGTAAATGGACATAGACTTAGACTTTATCATCAACCAATATCTAAACAATATTTTGTGTAGAATGCCTTCCAACAGGAGGAGATGGAGCTGGTAGGAGAGGAAGTCATTCCTCCTTCTCTTGGTTCTTGAAATTATTTTGGGTTATCTTCATTTGTATATATGGGAATATATTTTTGTTTTTTTAATAATAAATAAGAGTCATTTCTAACAGTTGATTGCAGCTATACATGAAATTCACTCTTATGATCAGCTTATGGAATTTTGTCAACCAAGACAGGAAGACTCTTTTCCCTTCCCTAATTTTAATGAAATTCCATATGACTTTTTCTTTGTACATATGTTTTTGTTTTGAATAAATTTGAATCATCTGAAAAGTGGTTTTGCACTTTGATTACAAGAAACTTATCTCTATAATCAGCTCATGCAATATTATCTGCAAAGGGAAGTGCTCTAAAAAAATAAAATAAAACTCATAATGCATCTTAATTCCTTCTTTTTTGATTATTATTAGAAATTGAAAATTTATAGTGAAAGGTTAAAGTGTTCTTTATATCATTTTTAACCACTTTCTGCTATGATTATGTATATGGTATTTGATTCAGACATGTACATTTCTAATTTATCATTAGAACAGTTGCTTAAGACCTATTTTAATCATCATGATTCTCAAATAGATCTATATTACACCTATGGACTACTAGTTCATCCTAGACTCATTATCAAAACTTATCTCTTAAGCACTTTTAAAAGGTAGCTCAAAAGGGAGTGATATTTCTATTTTGTGGGGAACATTACTGATCTTTTCTAAAGAAGATAGACTGAGATGTCAAAGAACAGCTTTAGGTTATTATCTTTTGACATGATCTATAATACAGGCCATTATAAATAAAGTTACTCATAAGGATCGCTCTAAAATTTGAATTATGTGTTTAGCAGGCTTAGCACACTCTAGTGCCAACCGGCTTCCTTACTAAAAATCATTATACAAAGCAAACCCCTCGGGTTACTCAACAAGCTTGCTCATAGTGGGTCCATGCTAAGTAACATCTTAAACAAGGAAGCTCGGTAAATGCAAGTAAACCCATCGGGGTACTGAACAGGCTCGCTGGTAGCAGGGTTATGCTTGCATGGTACCAAGATAAACCCGCTGGGGTACTGAATAGGCATGCTGGTAGCGAGGCAATCTCGGGTAACAGAGGTTTGGTTAATGCATTTCTATGCACATGGCTCATCTAAAAAAAAAAAATCTAAGTATATGAATACATGTTTAGGCCAATTATTTATACTATCATTAGAGAATGGCTGTAAGTTGGACTTGGACCCTACCATCTAATTCAAACAATACCTAGGATATGATTATCTTAGAAATGGGACCCATAACTATAGAAATCTCACAAACTCTAGGGTGAACTTTATGTATATTCTTTGGATGACAAGAGATCTTTAAAATGAGTCTTGGATGACTAGTTTTCCTATGGCATTTTTCACATCCATTGCACTATCATTATTCATATGGTCTTCTTAAGAACCGTTGTATTATTTTTTATAAATGTACATATCTGAATCATCTACATTTGTTAGTTAGTATTTCATTTTCTTACGAAAAATTATCACAACATTTTAGAGCTATCGGGTAAATTATTAATTGAAAATATTTTGAATATTAATCATTTTTTCTTTAATGGCTTGATGAAACGCCATATTTTTGGTTTGGGGGAGATTCAGAACTGTTTTCACTTTCCGAATACTTATAAAAAATTTCATTTATCTGTGACAAAATGATAGGTGTTTGCAGGATAATGCAAGTAGCAGAAAAGTGTTTTGATCTAAGATAAGTAAAGAGGAGTGCGACTAAAAACTTCAGAAAAAGCATGCTTACATCATCTCGTTGTGTGCTGACAGCACCAAAAAAATTCTCTACATAATTAAGCAGCACTCAGATCCAACAAAACACATTTTTGTACAGAAGGTCCATATGGAGGATTGAATGATGATTCGAATGAAGTGACAAATGAGGCAAATGAACGACGATCTGAATGAAGTGCCGAATGAAGTACCGAATGAAATCATAGTTTATAACAGCATGATTAAGTCTGTTAGGGATCTAATTTTTGAATTATGCTGGTAAAATTAAATTGACTAATCATATCAGGGATCAATCACATATCATCTCTGCATTCGACCTCACTCCTTTGCTCATTTCGGCTTCATCAAATGAATTGGTTAATCATCCATTATTATGATTTCCAGAACCATTTTATGGCTATCATATTGTTTTAATTTTCATTAAATTATATGCATGAAATATGTCATTGAATTAATTAAATGTTGTCATGTTCTTTTATGCTACTTACGCTTGATTATCTCATGATGAGCATTACATTCAACCTGTCCAAAGTTTACTTTGGACATGGTTGAATATATATTCACCATATGAATTCATCAATGCACATATTTTCATGATGGCACACGATTCAAATATTTTTGGCATGATGGCATGATCACTCGAGCGTGCTAAATCCCTGCTCACGATCGTTTAACCGTTCGAACAGATCACCATTTAAACCAACACCTGTGTGAAATCTGCTTCATTCTACCTGTCCTTATCCTTCCGGAGTCTATCAAGCCGCGTTTCCTGCAATATCTTGCATCCCCTATCCATTTGCATTCCCCATCCTCTGTTAAATAATGCCAATCCATTACGAGCCTGGAAGCTATAAGGACCTCCTTTGTATCCTTGAATTTAAGGCATGTTGTGAATTGTTCCTGCAAGCGGTTTGGGGTCCGTTTCTTCGTCTTCTTGACGACCATGATGACGAGGTTTCACTCCTTTTTGCTAAGGGGTTCGATGGAAAAACCGCTAAGGTTGGCCATCTCACCTTTCCCGTAACAGAAGAGTCGATTGTGTAGGCCACAAAACTGCCCAGGGAGGGTGCCCGTTGGCACAAACACCTTTTCCTTCCATGGGAGGATCATGAATTCGCTCTCAAAGACGAATACCAGCATGTTGTAGGCACAAAAGGATTCCACCAGGAGTGGGTTAAGCCTGAGTATCTCGAACCCTTGACTGTTATCATCCGGTTAATCACCTGTGAAGGTAAGTACACCATTTTCAAAGCCTACCACTTCCGATTATTGACACATTTCGTTAATAATCAGGCCCTAAATTTTCCATTCTATCTTTTAAAGAGCCTAGAAAAGATGTCTAGCCAGGTTAGGAAAAATGTGGTTAACCCTATTGGCAGTTTGTACCATCATTGTCTTATATAAAAAATTTGATCACCCATCAGTTGAAGGAAGCAGGGAAAACATGGGATAGCTTTGTGTTTGAAACACTGAACCGCCACCTGGTCAAGAAACCACTTGTTAAAGCCTTTGCCTCTCGCAAGTGTCACCGATTTCAAACTTGTGCAGATGAGCTCATTCAAACCCTTGCCCAAGCAAAAAGGGATTCCAAGTCTGTACGATTTAGTGAGGGTGCCTCAGGAGAAATAGACCCTGTTCCCTCATCCTCTGTTGAGCTCGTCCATGAGGACACAACCACGAAACCCTCATTCTTCTCACCAATACCTACAAAGTCAAGAAGGGTCAATCATGACCAGTCTGTCGACCAGACCGTCGTCCAGTCCACCGATCAGTCCGTCATCCAGCCAATGCATTCAAACAGTCTTGTTGACTAGACGGATGATCCTACCCTTGAATCACCCCTCCTTGCATTAGCCAATTTATCTGCCAGTTTACTTGAAGATCCTGTCTTTGAACCTGCCCCTGCACATACTGAAGATAAGAGCCCTGAGGAACACGCTACATCTACTGATCCCGAACCATTTCAAAAGGGATCGAGCCCACAAAAAGATCCTGAGTCTTTTGTAGAAGCATTTGCTCCGCTCCATCAAGCTGTGGACAGACTAACCAAAGACATAGCACAGTTAAAAATCCAGAATGAGATGTATGTTGAGATCATCTTTTAGCTTCGTCAAGAGAACAAGGACTTACGTTTCCAGGTGAAATGTGTTGAAGACTTAAATGAATCCAAAACAACTTCTACCATTTCTCTCCGATTGAAGCATGATGCCTTGGAGGACCAGTTCCAGAAGCTTAGAGCTAAATCCACTTCCTCTTCCAAGTCGAAGGCAGCTACTATCGCAGCTCATCTTTCTTCCTGAATTTCTCTTCTTTTGCTCAGTGGGACCTGACATATCTCCGATTTGGGGGAATGTTGGTGTCCATTTTGTCACCATTTTTTATTAGTAAACATGCTCTGATTAGCATTATTTCAACTATTTTGATATGATAAATCATTCTCTTTTCCAATCAAACCATTAAACAGACCCAAGTATGCATTTATTTGAATATCATACGAATCGTGAATAATTATCTTCATTTTTACGGTTTATTCACAATCATCTCACATTTCTAGACTTGTCTGGCATTTACTTTTTGTTCTACAGGTTGTGGTTGTCATTCAGCCACGTGTTCATGCCGAAGACACCTTTTTGCATCCGAACCGTCGTTTAGCCCTCCATTCATACACGCGGAATCATTGGTTGAGATATTTCAGGGCATTAAAGTTAAAAACGGTGATGTGGGTTCTATTAAGGACGTGGCCCTCACGGTTGGTGAGTCGTTATTCTAGAAGATCCGTTCTCTTGTTCACTCAGCTTGACAACACATCCTCTGCCCACGTCAACATTCCAAAAGATCCTCGTCCTTCTACGCCTAGCTTGCCAACACATCCTCTGCCCACGATTGAAGGGAGATGACATCCAGCTGTTCACGTCAAGGAGAATCAACGCTGTGGACTTAGGAAGATGACCTATGCACTATCGTGAACCACCCCGCAAGCGTTTCTTTAGTCATTAAACCTCCTATTTTTAGAGAAGTCGACTACGTTGACCTTCTCTCTTATTGTAAAACCTATATAAAGACGTTTTTTGTGAAGAAACATAGCATACATATACAGAGCAATTGTAATACATAGAGGATAGCAGTATTTTTCATATATACGCAGTGTATTTTTTATCATTCAATGGAAGTTCCAGTTTCTTAGTTGTTGATGTCCTGTTGCTAGTGAAGAATTTGAGTTAAGCTTCAATCTCTAATTGTTGGGAAGGGCCCCTCAACAACCAGAGGTTTACTGTATATATTATGCATTTCTTTTCTGCAAATTAATAGTCTTTATTTCCAGTATTTAACTTGTTTCCTGTAGATGGTGTTGTTTTATTTCCTATACATGCCAGTTCTTTATTTCTCGTAGTTTATTTCTTGTTGTTAGTTTAATTTGTTAGTTTAATTTACAAGTTAAAATGATCGGTCATGCTTAAATCTTCTTAGTTTTCTATTAGTTTTGTCATTTGCAATTATATAAAGCTAATTAGTTAATGTTTTAGTAGTTCAAGTTTAATTCATAGTTAGAATTAGTTCTGTTATTTTTGTTCATGTAGTTGTAAGTTAGTGACATTTACATTTCAGTTTTGTTTATTATGCCATAGAAATAGTTTGTTTCCTTAGCTAATGATTAGTATAGGTTGCTTCTTGCCATTCCAATTGTAAACAGTCTATTTACTGCTTTCCTTGCACTGTAGGTTCATATGCATCAACCAACTGGCATTAAAATCATTCAGTCTACTTCTTTCCTTAGTTTAAATCATTTTCTTCCATCCAGACTGTCATTCAAACCTTCTTTCAGACTGCCATCCGAATCGTCATGCGGACTTTAATATTTCCTGCGTTGTTTTTATGCTTGTTTAGAATCTAGTTTCTTAAGTCTTCGAACTGTAATATTTCTTGCATTTAATTAGAATTCTTAGGTATAATTAAGATCTTGTTCCACACTACATAGAGTTTTAATTAAGTTTCATCATCATTCTTAGTTTCCATTCCGTTTTCCTTAACTCTTCTTTAACTGCTTTTCAAATTATGTCTTTCATGTCTGACTTGCTCATATGTTATTGTTCTAGAATTTATCAGTTTCATTCTTAGTGTAGTTTATTACATGTTGTTAAGATCAATTTCGGATTAGACTTAGTAATTTCATTCTCCAAAGTACATTAGTTTTCATAATTTCTCAGCTCAAGCATAGGATTAGTTTTCCCATTTACATAGTTAATGAAGATGTTCATAGAATAGGATTTGGTTCAAAAGTAAAATATCTTTATCAAGTTTTCTACTTGCTTCTACATAAAATATCTTTATTAAGTTTTCTACTTGCTTCTCAATCAAATTCAGTTTCAAGTAAATATCTTTATTAAGTTTTGTACTTGCTTCTAGATTTCATTAGTTCCATGTCATTTGCTTATGGATAGAAAATAGATTACATTGTTTAAATTTAGTTGTAATTGGACACTCTTTAGTTTGCATTTATTTGTAGAAGTTAAACTAGATTTGCTTCCATTTTGCTTCCTTGTCACATTCGAAAGTCACTTTGATACTTTCTCTCCTATTCCTATGACATTTGATACATTTCCTCATAATTCTGAAGGAGAATGGAATTAGGTGGTTTAATTTGATCTTGAGTTGAATGTATGAATATTTCTTTCAATTCATTAAGTAATCTGTAGTTTTTCTTTAAGTTTATATAGTTTCTATTTTCCATAGTTAATTGTCAATTGAAGCATTTAATAGATAGGTTCCTAAACTTGTTTACAGTTGTTTCTAATTCCTAGATTAGAGTTTGAATTATTAATCAGTAGCTTTCAATTTCATCAAAATAGTTCTGTTTTTTTATTAAGTCTTGTTTTTAGAATAATATTTGTTGTTTTTATCTTTCTAGTTATTATCCATGGAGTAGATTAGTATAGATTGATACTATTATGATCTGTTGGTTTAGTTAGGTTTAATTAGTCCAGTAGTTGTATTCTAGAAGTTTGACTTGGTTTTTCATTTCGAAAGATCTTTCGATCTTTTCTTTATTAAACATTTCTAAGGTCTGTCGAGCCGAAACCTTAGGTGTCATTCTACCTCAACATATACTGTGCCTCAACTCTAAGATTACCAACCCTGGTAGATAATTAAATATTTTAATGATTCCTTAAGATAGTAATACACCCCAACAGTCCCATGATATCTAGGGAGATGATCGATTTCTAGTCCCAAGAATCAAAGTGAATGCTTTGAAATGCCACTAGAACCAAGCCAAATATTCTCTATACATTGAACCTCTTATGGTGTCCTTTGTAGTGAAAATACAAAGGCCAAGAGAAGATTTAATAATAATAACAATAGGACATTCCAAAACCAAACAAATACTAATCCCAAACACATAATCCCATAGGTCCATTATATTGATCAAATATTCATCGGTGGCCAAAGAGGTTGAAGGTAGTAATGGGTCTTGCAAGGTTACTAAGTCACCATGATACACAACAATGAAATATTCCCCAAGAATAATTCACTAAAAAGAATGAGAACATTGCCATTTTAGGAAATTACCCAAGAGAAAAGTGCACCCAACTTGATGGCATTTCCAACTCAGACATCAACCAAATAGAGAGCAATGCACCCTTTTAGATAGTTGATGCATTATTTATTATTATTTCTAGGAATTTATTTAGAAGCGTAGGGAGTGTCCACCTTTTGAGTAATCTAACATTAATAAGTTAGTTGCATTCTCATATAGTATTAGTTCTTAGTATTGAGTGATGTGTATACCTATGCTACATATTTTGACTTGGACACTTTGTAATCCTTTTGAAAGGCCTCTTGGATTCATTAATATAATAATAAGCAGTTAGGTGTTGTTATCTAATTCCTGGTTTTTTGATGTCTTTTCTATTTAATTAAATTAACTATATTTTTATATCTTATGATTTTCTTTATCTCAACTTTCAATTTTCAAGCATGTATTTTAGATCATTATTGATTTCTTGTTTCATATATATCATTTTATTGTCATTGATATCAATAAGGTATTATCTTAATAGGGTTATCAAGAGGCCTCCCTCCAAACCCTACTCTATTCGTCAAGATTAAGACTTCTTAGGATCTGGGATATTTTGAGGTTATTCTCCACCCTAGTGATCTCTATCAAGTCATATTTCCTCTCAAATCTATTATATTTTGGATATTTTTTAGGCCATCCTCCACCCTAGCTACCTATCTTAACAAATACTTTCGAGAACACTGCACAACTCACATTTTGTTCCCAAATCTATCATTACTAGACATTTTTGAGGTTTCCCTCCAACCCTAGGATTATTTTCTATTATCACTACCTTTATTGTGAATTATATGGGCACCCTTGGTTGGGAATTCTTGGCCTATGTCACCCTTAACTATTTTTAGGCTATTTTCTTAGTCTACATCACCCTCGATCAGGTTTTATGGAGCCCCATCCCTACTCATCTCCTCTCCTGTGATTTGCATCGCCCTTGGTGGGTTCTTTGGTAGATTCCATTCTTCATCACTACGTCTTCCTAGTCATATCTCATTTTAATAAGGCTACCTAACCTCTACATATCCCTAGTTTTGTCTTTCTCAATAATTATGCACAACCCAACCTAGAGCTTATGGCTTCACTTGCACAATATTTATTTCTCTCTCAATGGAATCTCCTAGGACTTAGAGACCATTTTTAAAAGTGTTGTACAAATTGTGCAATGATACCACTAAATCCCTCACATTGCAACCTAGGGCTTCCTCGTCCACCTTCCACCTTCCAACTAGAAACTAGAATCCTCAATTCTTTGATATACACAAAATTACATCATATTTCTGAACATTTCCAACCATGACTGAGGAAGAATGCCTTCTTATTGTAGAAATAACTTAGAATGTATTTCTTTAGCTTGGTGATAGCCAATATCATTACTAGATAGAACACCTTGTGTGAGTCCTTGAGAAGGATATTTTATCACATAGGTTACCTATTTATCCTCATGTGGAAATGGTTATTGTTTCATCAATCCCTAGGGTAATATGTCAAGTAGTTCATTGAACTCTTCATTAAACACCATCACCAATTTCACATAAAATATCTAGAATAGGTACTTGTGCTTAAATTTAATTATGGTTAGCTTACTATTTTTCATAATGAAGTAGCCCTATTTGAGATAACTACCCTTGATGAATCCTTTCTCCATGCCTTGCTATTGAACACAAATATGACCAAAATCATAGATTTTATCCATTTCAAACTCCTAATCGTAACTCAAACACTAATACCACCAATTCTTGAAACATTAATTACATTCCTAATTCCTTCAACATTCCCAATTTCAAAAAATATCAATCCCATACTACCTCTAGATCGACTTCTCATGTCAATACTCCATGCCATAACCTTGGTGTTACAACCGCAAAACCCCAACTCATGACACTACAGAATGTGGGTTTTTGCAATGGAAAGCTCAATCCAAAGCTTTATTTTCGGATTAACATGACTGTCAATTTAACATAGTTCCTTCTTCCTCCTCTTCTATTCTCATATCCTTACCCAACCCAGCTACTCCTAACCCCTCATTACCCTTTACGACCCAACTAAACTTGCCCTTAGCACTAGATATACTATTCACTCACAATTACAAATTCAAATACTAGCTTGCCACTATAATTCTAGGTGATGGAATCAAAAATAGCTTGTTCTCTAAAACATTAGTCAACCATCTCCAAGATCCTACAACCCCTCACGCTTCACCTTACTACTTTGGTTGGGTTCAATAATATGATCCTTATCTATTGATCAAGAAATGATGTTGATTTACTTTTTCAATTAGCCCTTTCTAGGAGATGGAGATTGCGACATATATCCTATGGATTGCTTAGGATTACTTCTAGGTATCCCCAATCAGTAGAAATGTAATACCCATATAGTGCTAACACCAACACTTATCATCTCATGAGAGATGGTTGAACCTATTAACCCACATCTACTTCCATTCCCCTTCCTCAACCCGTAATATCTAACTGGCTAGTTTTCACTAGTGTCTTTCCCTTACACTTTCCTATTACTCTAGTTACCATGCAATATATAGAACACTTATCTAGTTCTATCTTCTATCCCTCTTACCCACCCTTACACCCTTAATCCTCTAAATCTGCCAACAACTACAAAAACATAAAACACAAGTCAACCACAAAAATCACACAAGCACACTTATATGTAGCTTGACCTATGTCCTCACCAACCATAGTACCATATAGTGGTTCCCTCCTCGAACAGGAGAACATTCACATGTCTTGCTTGTTAGGTACAATTCTAACACTTCTCTTTTCCCCGCCAATGCCTCACATTCAATGTCGTCTCAAGGTCAGTATTACACTGATTCTCTAGGGGTGAAAACACGAACCTAGGAAACAATTTTATGACAAACGGAGTGAAAAAACACTAGTGCAGGTGGATGATCATGCGAAAAAAATTCAACCTCAAACTCTAGGCCGAGAATTTGTGAGAGTTCAAACTCTCGGTCGAGAGTTTAATAAAACTCTAGGCCGAGAGTTTGAACCAATCATCGTGCTGTATTTTAAAAAAAACTCTCGGATTAGAGTTTGAACTAAAATCTCAGCCTAGAGTTTGGAAGATATTGTTTCGGCCGAGAGTTTATGGTCAACAAACCTATAAAAATATATGGCATAGTTCTGGAACCTGCAACTTCGGCAAGCCCGAACCCCTGCAAATTCTAAATATTATTTGTCGGACTTGGTAGCAATGGATTCATCTCCGAATCTAGTTTCCAATGATATAATAATTGTTTCATTTTGATTTGAATTTCTATTTATTAATATATTAATTTCTAAACCTTATTCCTTAAGAATTTTATTACTCTAAAAATCACCCGAAAAAAAAATTCAATATCATAACAAAGAGAACACCAAAAAATTTGAAATTTCACAGAGATCATAATTGGCTCGTCCTCTTCAAAAGGGTACTTTTATTTTTCCAATAAGAGTCACATTTGAAAGAAAATGCAAAGACAAAAACATGTGTCATTAATGCACCATTTTCTGAACATATGTTGTTTCGATAAATAATAAAAAATAGTTCCCACGTCTTAAAATAATAAAAATATATCCCATGCACAATGTAGTGTGTGTAGATTATGAGCCTACAATTTTCTTCCCTAAAATGAAGAACCATCTATCAAAAAACCAACGTCAACACATGTCATTCATTATCCATACCTAAAATTTTCAAGTATAAGCCATTGGTTGACAACAAATTTGTCCCACGATATGTCCATAAAAAAAATTAAACAAAATACAACTAGAAAGCTAATTCAATTCTCTAAAACCTTTGTGTTTACTTCACGTTGAAATTCCTAAGGGATATATGTGTTTGAAGAGGTCGAAATTGAAAAACATAAAATTGTTTCCCAACTTCATGTCTTCAACCATAGGCACATTATATCATAGCATCCAACATTCCTCTTTTGTTCACATATACACCTAGACAACAATAACGTGGATGCACATCAATTATTCATCATATAGTTCAACACATATACCTTTTCTGTTTAGTTCGACACATGGCATCTTTTGAATAACTCAAAGAGAGTTTACTTTCATGCACCGCCATTACACTAGTACTTCAAACTCACCAATTTTGTCTAACGAGATGCACCTTGTATTGTCCTTCGAACACAACAAGCCATTGATATACCTCTTGATTTTCAGGTGTATGCTAAGCAACACACCCATTATGTTTTCATGGCTCTTTTGGCAATTTATCTCAACTGCATCCTTCTACATCCACTGTATTATATGCATAGTATAGTTGACTTCTATTGGTACTCCTCTAACAAAGCCACAATTGATGGCCATTTACACAATAGTTTCTCACTATGTTGATGATGTATCATACATTGAGTAGCCTCTCCCTTGCATGATACGAACTACTTCCACTCCATAGATGTGTAGCACAAAGGCTCCCTCATCCTTCCACGCATACACATGGTATTTTTTCCATTTATTAAGTTTTAGTAGTAGATGTTTTAATGTTTTTGATGTCTATCGTCATTTTCTAGAGCTTATGCCAATGTAGTGCCCCCCTCATGACCCATACATAGATTGTGTTTGTTTATATCCCATGAGGACTTATCCTCTTCATTTCTCTTTGTCAGTAGATGTTCTTCTTGTACACAAGGCTATCCCATCTCATCAGATATGTAGTTCAATTTTACATACTAGAGCCACTTACAATATTAATAAGCTAAGATTGTGGAGCTTTATTTACCAACCCTAGTGTGATTCCTAAACTAGAGAAAAGTGGGGACACACTCCACTTAAACTAGGAAGAACTAATAAGGAAAAAGGGTGCAAATTCCCAAATAACAATGCATAAGAAGGAGGAGGAGATTGATAACACAACGAACTACTTAGGAGGGAAATGTACACCCTTCTAAGCCGTTCATGCAATATTTATTATTATTTATGGGAAAGTAAGTTAGAAGCATAATTAGTGAAAAAAAAAAGAGTAATCTAGCAGTAAGAGTATATACATCCATAAAGCTTTGGACTTGAGACTTCGTAATAATATGAAAAGGTCTCTGGTAATCATTAATAGATTACGAAAGTAGTAGTAGCTCTTTTCTAATTCTTGGATTTATTATGATTTGCTTTGTCAATTTTATAGAACTAGGTTTCATTTTGATGGACCATCTCGATCTTTTTGATGATTCATGGTAGAACACTTTGTTGACATTTAGATTCACCTTTCTTAAAGGTAATAAAATCATGGCAGGGGAAATCGGAATGGGAACCTCCAAATTACGAGTTTGCCATTCAATTTTTTTTTCTTAATTGCCATGGAAACCAACCTCTCCATTCTCCATTCTATGCTTTTAGGACGTGATAATAGCAAATCTTTTTTTCTTGATTGGCATGGAATTAAGGCTCTCCATTCTATGCTCCTCGGTCGTGATAATCCGACTTTGATGCAAAGTGATGGTAGAAGGAAATTACCCTCCAAACAAGGCGAGATAACCTAAAATTCTTAGTTCATGATACTAGTAGATTGTTACAAAGTGATGGTTAAGAGTATATACCCTTTGAGTGAGCTAAAATGGCAAAAAATTCTGGAACGAGATTAGATGAAATATTGTCCACACAACAATAGAGAAGTGCCCTAAAGAGTTAATTCTCTCGCTTAAACATAATCAAGGTTGGAAAAACTGCTAAATCTTTAGCCTCGTTATTAGACACATTGCCCATAAGCCACACCTGCCACCTTATGACAACAAGTTGCCAAAAGAACGTGTGGTATTTCTCCCTTTCATTTCGTTTTATTCGAGCAGTTATGTGTAGACCCCAGTGAAGAAAGAATGCTGGCTACGATTTCCCATCATCTAACGTGGAATGGAAGGTTGGAGATGTCGCTTGTATGGAAGGGAACGCCACTGAACGTTACAAAGGTACACAGTAACGCTCATGACGCCATTAACGTTACAAAGGTACACAGTAACGATTAAACTTAGGGTATGGAAGCATTGTTTCATGGCGTACTACAGGGTCCATGTGGCGTAAACAAATAAAATATGTAGACCACATGTAGGGTTTTGATTCTTGTCCCAACCTTTAAGAAAAGGGTTTCATTTTTATGTTGTTAAATTATGTGAAACCGATGCATGCACTACGTGGCCTCTCTCATGCTATACACTGGAATCGAATTAAAAAAATGAATACCTGTGGGTTTTAGAAGAACACGACGAACGAAGCGACATTGCAAGGCGAGCAATGTGCAGAGGCAGTTGATATGAACGACAAAACATTGCATTTAAAGTAGAACCTTTTAGGTCTTACCAGCCTGCTTTCGCTTTCCTGATTTGATAGTAGTGACAGCCTTCCCAATTCACGTCTGGTGAGAATGCGTGCAGTTCACTCAGACAAAAAACTGTCTGTCATTTAAAAAAAAATATGTATGTTTCTCCGTGCGAAGATCTTTAGAGTAATGCAGGTTTCACGTATCAAAAAGGTTACGGATATGTCATTGACTAAAACACAGCAACAATGAATCAGTGAACGTAGCTTCTCTGATGTTCAGAACGGTGACGATTTGACATATCAAAAAGGTTTTGCCATTTTACTAAACGACTACGAATAGACTGATATTCAGCTACAATTCCCAATTAATGCAAGTTGTATAAAAACTCTCTTTGATGCAACTACTATAGAGTTATAGAGTTATGGGAGATGTGGTTTAAATTTCAGATTTTTTTCAATTTGTTGTAAATTTGTTGTAAATTAGAGTAGTTGATTGTAAGTCTTATAATTTTGTATGGGGAGATGTTTGTGACATGTTCCTATGTTTATAACTTATCCAAAATAAAAAGTAATTAAAAAATTCATATCAGTTCATAAAATAAAATCAAAATAGATTTATATTAAACAATATCTATCTTTTCATAAAATAAAATTTAATTAGATTCACTTTAAATAAAACATTAGTTAGATAGAAATGATAGATGCCTGACTGTGTCTTTTTGCCCGGCCTTGAAGACACCGTTTTTGTTTTTATGTTGTTAATAATTCGAAAGACATGCATGGAGTACGTGGGATTCGGGTTCTAATGGCATGCTAAAAGCATACTGTTAATAAGATAAGATGAATGTGGCTTCACAGTTTAGGGTGCAGATCCACGTTATAGGGAAGACAAGACTATCTGGACAAGTAACAAATACTTTCTCTATGTAGAAAGTACACTCTTTTGTCTCAAGAACCGCCTTCCAGTCTCATTATAAAATTTGCGAAATTCTCCCATACATTCGTGGACAATAACATAACCTAATTCGGTCAGGATTGTCAGCCATGCCCAGAATATTAACATAATCAATATTTCGAATATAAAATATAGCTCAAAGTTACTTGATTCACTTACACACAACTACGAATAAATGAATATCCCACTACAAATCCGCGTACGAATAAATGAATATTGGTTTATTCGTGGTTGTCGTATAGTGGTTGTCTTAACCCTAATCCTCCTGTTTCGAAATGTTGATGATTCTGAAAAAACACGCCTCGAAATCCTTGCCATGTGAGAAGAATAAAATTCGAATTACGTTATGTGATTGTCAATCATGCATGGGAGAATTTTGCAAATTATATAATGGGATTGGGATGGTGGTTTGTCTCACAAGTAAGAGCCAAAAGAGTTTGCTTACAGAATGTATTTGCTACTTGTTAGTCGCATTCTAATGTCTTTCCTATTAAGTGGATCTGCACATTGCTCGCCCTGAAATGTGAAACAACATGTGGTCATCTCTTTTTTAATAATTCCAGTAGTGTCTAACATACCATAGCATGAAATCCCAAATCCCGGGTACTGATCCTTGCATTGGTTTCAATTTATCAATGGTTTCTTCAAGGCGGGGGCATTTAGACAATGATACAGCTATGCAATATAATGTTTTATTTGAAGTCAAATGGAGCTCTCTGTACCCTAAATAAAAATGCTTCCAAAAGTTGAATCGTTTCCAGTTCGTTATAATTTAAAACGTGATATAAACTGCGTTCAACGAGGGTTCCGCATGCAGCGTTGGATTCGTCTGTTAACGTAAACGACAGCCATGCTTCGCAGATTACACCATTTGCGAGTCATTAATTCATTGATGGGAACAAAGGTCAATGGTGCCATATTCGTACTCACATTTTACACCTCCAATAAATTAGACTTTTATCGTGTCTCTCTGCACTACCTTTCCAACCCAGAGATTTCATAGATGTATTTTAAGTTCCGGGATGAGGCCTGGAACTTTAATAGTAGGCCTGGCCATATACCTTGGAACATGAAGATGTGTTCGCCTAACCTAGGCCGGAGCTTTCCATAGATGTATTTTAAACAGAGATCAAGCACAGAGAGGATCTATTTTTGGAGGTGTAATTTTTTTTAATTTGAGATCAAGCAACTTGATTTCTTTTGGTTGATACATCCAGTTTTAAGTTTTTATTTTATAGATGCACATCAATTTTTTTAATTACTAATTTTTAAATTTATGGATGGATTGTTTTTAATTATTTTTTTGTGTTATGTTCCTATATACTCGGCTGGGCTATAGAGCACCTCGCTCCTCTCCTCTCGTGCAATAACAATATTTTAAACTATATTAATGATAAAAGAAATTTTGTAGTCTAGTCTCAATTACATTATTAAAAACAACATACTCCTTTACAAAATTATCTTGAAACTCAAGAATTTATAAGAATCAATACTGTAAGAACTTAAACTTGTTTTTTTAACCATGGAAACTTAGGAACCTCTCAAGAGTATGGGCAACATATGTGCAACCTTATCCCAAGTTGGAATTGAACCTATAACCTCCTTATTGAATCTACACATGTTCTTAACCATTGGGCCCACTCATGTACACAACAAATTAAACTTATTTAAGTACATAAAACTTCATAATGTTAAGTACATTTAAGCAAGAAGAGTCTTAAGATGAGTAATCTCCCCCAAAATGTTTTGTTATTTGGTGCAACCATTGAAGGTGGTCATTGGATACTACATGATTAGTTTCATTAATTCACTCCCACTTGTTATGTCTGTGACATCTTGGGGTCACTTTGGACATATTAATCTGTCTGTACGCCATTCCAATTTTTATTTTTTTTTAAGTTTTGTAATGTTTTGGGTCTGAATTCATGCCTCGAAATCTGACGTGGGGTTTTCTCCTGCCGCGTGTCCATGGTCGCTCTGTCCTTCTAGTCTGTTCGTCCGTCCGTCCTGCACTCTGCGATGTAGTGGCTCTCGGGGATGTATGCATTCTTTGTAATGGGGCTGGTTCTTCTCCCCATGCCGTGACGTGGTTCCACCTTCTGCAAGAGCTTTAATTGCATCCTCTGTCGAGGTCGCTTCTCATTTAAGTCAATTTAATTGCGTGCTCAATTGGGGTCCTATGGAGCCTTGAGCTTTAACTGCGTTTTCTGGAGCCTCGAACCTTTGGTGTGGTTTTTACATATGCAATGGGTCTTTGGCTTTGAATTGTCCATTTTGCATTCTTTGTTTTCACTCATCTGGAATCCTCGCTAGTTGGCCAGGAACAATATCACCGTATCGCTTAAACAATATATCAGTCGGCACTATTACCAGGATTTTCCGGCAACAATCGAGCATTTCGACAATTATTACGGGTCTGTGTTGGAGAGTTTCCATTTGCGCAGTTATTGAAGTGATGGCGTTTAATGGGGGTCTGTGTTGAAGAATTTGTGATTTAAAGGGGCTCGCTTGCTCTGGAATTGTGTTTGTTGTGCTTGTTCTTAGATGTTGGTTTCGTTCTCTGTTATCTGTTGTGGGTAGTGATTCTCGGGGACAAGTTTCTCTACCTGTGGCTGAAGCCTGTTGCGACAGTGACGGATTCTACTGATTCGAGGTATGCCCAATAGTTTGCTCGGTCGGTATGTTTGCTTTGGTCCTCGCAGTGATTTTGTTATTGTTCATGTGCTCGCAGTGGTTGGGGTTATTCTGTCTTCATCCGAGATTGATGTCTTGAACATTCGTCGAGGCGGCCTGTATGTCCATACCTGTCCATACATATCGTTTCAAGTCAGTTAGGGTCTAAAATAATTAGTTTTTTTTCCCAGTTTCAGGAAGAGAAAACGATGGTTTTCATTTTTCTTTTATGTATTCAAGATGTAGAGTGAACAAAAACCTGGTGACTGAAATGATGACTGTTTAAAACCTACATATAGCCTATTTCCTGTTAGTGTCTGTTCATTTTTCATATGCCTATTGACTGAAATGATGACTGTTTAAAACCTACGTATAGCCTATTTTATGTTAGTGTCTATTCATTTTTCACATGCCCAAGTATTGACTCTAGTCAATGTTATTGTGATGCGGAATTTCCTCTGAATTCTGTTCTTTTTTGAAAGATTTCAAATCCAACATTTATCTAATTAATCCTCCTAAATTTGGAGGAAATCACAAAATAATGAGGTGCTAAATCTATTTGGAAAGACTAATATGAACACATGTGTATAGTCTCTTTTTGAGAGGCAATTTCTCCACCTCTTGTCGCCGGTCACCAAACCCCCCTTAAAAACAAGAGCCATGCTCTTAATTATAGCTATGGCTCTGGCTCTCAGTGCTAAGTAACAAATCGTTTGTGACAATTCCACGAGCATGAAGACATGGGCTCGAATCCCAGTAGCCACACATTATTTCAATTCTTGAGCTTCTTAGAGATGTTCAACTGTCTGCTAGATTCATCTTAATATATTCACTGTTTTCTCGTGACAAAAATACCTCATTAAACTAGCTATTATAATTGTATGTGATTTTGGTTTCTTAAAAGGTGGAGATTCATAAAAAAACAATTCAGAATTCACTACTTTTCGACTCTTTAATGAGTGATGTCAATCGTTGGACACTTTAAATTAGCATTAGGAATTGGAAAATATCTGGTGCATGCTTAACCTAGATCTATAAGCCAAATTCTGAATTCAGACATGCCAATTCAGAATTCACTGCCTTTCTACTCTTTAATGAGTGATGTCAATCCTTGGACACTTTAAATTACAATTAGGAATTGGAAAATATCTGCTGCATGCTTAACCCAGCTCTACAAGCTAGATTGGGGGTCAAGTAGAAGCCCATATGGATTGCATAGTACCCATTTTGTTAGTTCTACGCCTGATGTTTCACAAGAAACACTATACTTTTGGTGTTGAAGTTTAGATTCTGGTGAGATTTTCTGTTGTAAAAAGGCCATACTAGTGTTAGCTGGATCTTAAAATCTCGATCATAGTAACTACACTTCATCCTTTATTCCGAATAGATTGTTAGCGAAAAGAGGGTTTGTTGGCCATGTGGCTAACTCACCATAAAACATTGAACTTCTCTGTCAATGAACATGCTTTAAACCATGTAAACTCCATAGCCCATAACGTTTTGTTGTGGACTCTTATTGAATAAGAAACACTACTCGAACAACCTGAATGTAAAATCCAGATTACCTGTATTTTCTTTTAAAAGTTTACCATGCTAATTACAGCAACTACGCCATGTACAAATATCCAAAGCCATATCAGGAAGAGATTTGAGCAAGAGGAATGAAGATAGAAAGCAGGCTGCCATAATATAACTCTACAAACATTAAGAGAACTATAATATTTCAACCTTTGTATCAAAACATTAACTGTAGGTTGGTTATGAAGTGCACTCACTGTATCTTGGATACAAATGAAAGAAAAATTAGTGTATGTTGTTTTGAACTTGAAGTAAAACTATCTGATCAAAGATTAAATACTTAATACGAATAATGTGTACATTCTGAGTTAATTTTGAAAGTCTTATCAACTGAAATATAATCGGTTCATTTTTGTAGCACTTAGAATGGTTGTAAAATATGATTGCATCCTTTGCAATTGTCAAGTTATCATTATGTATACATGGGGTGATTCGATCTTTTTTATTGTGTCAAAGGACATGCTATTAAACCATTTTGATGCCTACCTCATGAGTTAAAAGGCTACTAAATGCAAGGGAGTTGAAGAAATGAGAAATCATTGTATTTCACTTGTCATAAAATTCCTTCTCTGCGCTGAAATTGCATTATACACATTTTCATGAAAGTTTTAGCACAACACATTTAATGGCATGCAGTTTCGGTGAGGGTGTTTCGAACTCTTAAATTTGTACAAAAACAATCATAGTGTAAATTGATAATTCGTTATTCCTGATTAGATGGCTAAGTTTTGGCATATTCTGAATTGTTTTGATTTAGTTTTGTCAGGACCATCTATGTATTCCTAGTGCTATGATGGATCACTTTTATATCTCTGTGCATTATTTCATTGCATTTGATTTTGCTGCAGTGGGTAGACATTTTAGAGTTTCATCACCATCAATGCTTGATTGACTGATCACCTTCAAATGGTAAAAATACAAGCCATAAATGTTAGCAATACTTAACGAAAATTGTGGCTGAGCAAAGATATGGAAATCTGCGTAGTCAACTCATCAACTTTCTATTGCATTTTGATTTTTTGCAATTATCTTGCATTAGGTACTCTTAGCTTATTTTACCAAAAAATTCAAATTTTTTTACCATCTTAGTTCACTTTTGCCTGGGAATTTCATTTTCCAAATTTAGCTTGTTTTCTCTTGAAAATTACACACATCGTCGAAACTTCCACCTGAACTCAGGACCTCTAGATCTATAGAGCTATGTTAGGATTGTCATAGGAATCACCCAAAGGTGCTTGCAAGAGACTATGGGACTTCTTCTTCTACTAGCTCACTAACATTTTCCAACATTCAACCACGTAAAACCGTTAGCATTCCTTTTACATATGTTTCAAACAAAAATCTGCCCGGATTCAAGATTGTTGCTTGCTTCCTACTACAATGTCTGCATTATCACTTACCCATATCCCTTTGCCAATATACATTGTTTGCTTTCTCCTTTTATATACCATTAGCATTGCTTTTACATATGTTTCAAACAGAAATCTGCCCAACTTCAATTGTACCATTCTTATTTCTTCCATAAACTGCTAAACATCAATTGAATTTCTCCTGCATTGTCATCCCTCTATGGTTTACTCGCTCTGTATCTTTTCTCGTAGTGGTTGGGTTTATTCCGTCTTTTCCGGCCTTGAATTCCTGATGCTTGTTCTGCTTGTTCTGGAATTTTCGTGAGCTCCATCTCAGCTTCTTACCAGTGCCCCAGCTCTCCATATGCATCGAAAATGGCAGCATAGCTTTTGGAGCTGATTTCTCCAAGAAGGCGAAATTGATGCATTGTTTGAATTCTAAATATATCTTAGTTAGGGTTAACTATCATTGCCTCTGAAATTCGTAAATTTTTTGTGGTGCTTTGAATGCTTCATCTATAGTGTTTGGTTTCCTTCAGCTTCTACGCTTACTCTCTGTCAACTTCCAGGTTGGGGTTTTTAATCTAATTTCTCATCAGGGAAGGTTTTGTAGAGATTCAAGCTATGTATTAAAGTTTCCCCTTGACAGGTTTAACGGGGTAATTTTTTTGTAATTATTCTTCGGTTCTTTGTCGACTGGAGGAAATGGACTTCTATCATTAACTCTTCTATGTCTTTGATTTGAGCATTCAATGTGAAAGATTCCATGCCAAATTTAATGAAACCTTTGAGTTTTTAAACCCTCTCAGCCACGTGTCTGTGTGTTCTACCATCCTGCAGATTGAGGAAATCAGAGGTCTTCAGAGATTGGATTTTGTATACAAATAATTAAATTTGGAATATCTCCAAAACATAAATAGGAAGGTTTGAATGATATATATGAAATTCGTGAATGTGTATATTGAGGTTCTTGCTTCGCGTCTTTAAAATTGTTCAAGAGTTGGTGCAAAAAATATTTGAAAAATCTTTGTTCATGGTGATTTTCGCATTTCCAGGTTGGGGTTTTTAATCTAACTTCTCATTAGGGAAGGTTTTGTAGAGATTCAAGCTATGTATTAAAGTTTCCCCTTGACAGGTTTAATGAGGTAATTTTTTTGTAATTATTCTTCGGTTGTCTGTCGACTGGAGGAAATGGACTTCTGCCATTAACTCTTCTATGTCTTTGATATGAGCATTCCATGTGAAAGATTCCATGCCAAATTTAATGAAACCTCTGAGTTTTTAAACCCTCTCATCAACGTTTCTGTGTGTTCTACCATCCTATAGATTGAGGAAATTGGAGGTCTTCAGAGATTGGATTTTGTATACAAATAATTAAATTTGGAATATGTCCAAAACGTAAATAGGAAGGTTTGAATGATATATATGAAATTCGTGAATGTGTATATTGAGTTGTTCAAGAGTTGATGCAAAAAATATTTGAAAAATCTTTGTTCATGGTGATTTTTGCATTTGAGGAACATGTTTAAATGATGATTAAAATCGATCAATTTAAGAGTTTTCTTTTACAGGTTTATTTATTTAATGGTATTAGAGATGTATTCTGCAGCCTATAGTGATAAAAGCTTCATGTGCATTTACATTTAATTAATAGAGGAAACTGCTTCTTAGTGTAGAGGATTCATAAGAGCAATCCTCTTGTTTGTATGTTGCCGTGCTTCCTTTTATATTTCCTGCATTCCGCTAATGATAAATGGTTCTACTGTATGTTTAAGGATTCAAATATCTATAGATCTATGTTAGGGCTATCATAGGAATCACCTAGAGTTTCCTGCAAGAGACTATGGGACTTCTTTCTCTATTAGCTGACTAACATTTTCCAATGTTCAACCACGTAAAACCATTAGCATTCCTTTTACATATGTTTCAAATAGAAATCTGCTCTTTTATATACCATTAGCATTCCTTTTACATATGTTTCAAATAGAAATCTGCCCAACTTCAATTGTGCCATTGTTGTTTCTTCCATAAACTGCTAAACATCAGTTGAATTTATGTTGCATTGTCATCCCTCTGTGGTACTGTAAGCTGAGTATCTTCTAACTCTAAGCGAAGGCACCCCAAATGGGAGAAAATGTCCAGACAATCTCTTCCATGCCTTTTTGTACTTTAATACTTCCTGTACTGTAAGGGAATGTTGTACTTGGCCCAGCTTAGCCTCCTAAGCAATACCAACAAGATCAAAAGTTTACATACCTTCATTATGTTTGCTAATGCCTATAAATATTCAAAGAGGTACATAAAATATATAATCCAAAGTCCATGGGTAGTTCTAACAAAGAGGCCCAAAATCACATACTTGGTCAACAAAGCCTATACAAAAAATATAAAATATATTTACCACAAAGGGGTGGCTGGTGTAGCAGCCCCCAATCTCATGTCTATTAATTTCTTCTAGGATAGAAACAATAGATATCCTAATCTTCCATAGAAAGCTATCTTGTTTGAAGACTAAAGTACCTATAATCTATGCCTAGCCCGTTTAACATAAAACTGGTTGTTTAAACTTAGTTTCTTCACTGCTAAGCATGATAATGCCATTTCTTTTAGGCTAGAAACAATACATATTCTAGGCAACGGCCATAATAGTGCCCCGTCCTTGAATTGCTTTGCCCCAAACCAATTGTTCTGATGGATGTTAGCTATTTCAAATTCTGTCACAAAGAACAATTGTGCTGATAGAAATTTACTGTTATAAATTTTGGCACAATGAAAAATTGTGCTGATGCTTATTAGCTATTTTAAATTTTGGCACAAAGAACAATGGAAACAGTTATGCGGATAAAAGTATGGCAATCTGCTTGTTTTTATTGTCATGGCCATAAACCGATAAAGCAGCATAGCGCTGAGACTTCGACCAACAAACACTTTCGACTTGATTTCTTCGATCGTTGAAAGTGTAGCTTGTCTAATATAGCCTTCAACTAGAGCAGTAGTCACTAGTGCAGTGGAATCAACGGCACTGCATAATAAAACTAGAAAGGAGGCAATGACCCTTACTTGAAGCTTTCTAATCTCTCTTCAACAGAATGCTCATTATTAAAGAACTTTAATTTTGTCCAAAGATTGCATATTCATTGAATCTTGTTGAATTGACCTTCAATGCCTCTAAACAATTGAAAGCAAATTGCATTGCTAGCTCGGTTTACTTATAGCAATAAAATTAGAGTTTATTTATGAACAAATTCACTAGCGCCATTTAGCAAGGCAACATTGACAATCTAGGTAGAGACCATCTAAGAGGATATTATTAGTCAGCCTAGCCTTTCAGCAGATCCCTCCATAGATAACCAATGAGGCAAAAAAGGTGCAATTTATACGAAATTCGCAACAATGATTCAATCGGTCTGTTTCCATCCTTCAATCAGTAGAGCCAATATGCCTTGGTATTTATTGATGATCATTCAAGGTGCACTTGGGTATACTTTATTTAATAAAAGTTAGAGGCCTTCAAGCAATTTCAAGACTTCAAATCACTTGATGATAGGTAGTCTAGAAAGGGTATTAAAGTTCTACATAAAGGCAATTGGGGGAAGTATGTGAACAACAACCTTGAGCGGATTTGTGCAATAAGCATAGGTTTTTTGCACTTCTGTTGATGTTGGTTTTCAAGGTTTTTTTTACTATGGTTGGCTTTGATTTCCACAAGAACATGGTTTTCATCTCCTACATCAACACAACTGCCAACACCTTTATTCAAGACTATCAATGGAATACCAGTGCCAAATGCTCTCTCTTCCTTTTACATAGAATCGGTATGAAATCCTTTTTCATAGAATAGGTGTCAAAGGTGGACATAGAACAAGCACACGACATATGTATCCTTCAACCTACATATGTCTTAGGGCTAAGTGCCTTTCTCCACATCTCTAGCAATCATGCTTCTAGGAAACTGTGTCTCCTGGTATGGCATTCAACTCCTAGTCATAATACTAAGGTTTCTTTGTACATAGGTACCTTTTAGAGTGACAATTTATTTCCTATGTTCATGAAACATGTATTCTTAATTAAGTCAAGATATACATGTCGAGATATGCATGTGCTTTTTATCAAGTCAAAATATTGATATAGTTTCCTAGTAATCATGTTCTTGCCTATTCATGTAATTTGTAAACAAAACAAATGTCCGGATGATGAACCGTGATTAAGGTTCGAAATGTAAACTTTCAAAATGAGTATTGCATTCTTCCTGAGCATACCACCAAAACAAATGTCATTTTCAAATCAGCAAATTCAAAAAAAATCTTTATGGGAAATGATTAATGTTCATCCTTTATTGGCTAGACTATGATATAATTTCCCTAGAAGCATCTACCTTTTGCTAGTTACTTGTGCTTCCTTTGACACATGCATGTTTGCAGGTCAAAGGAGATCTTTCTCTTGTCGCATTGACCACTTGCAAAGGTAGCAAACACAGGCAAGTTATGCTCTATTCTACATATCTTGTTCTATAGACACATTTTCTATTTGCTGAGATGAAAATGCAAATAGGAAACTGTTGCAACGAAAAATTCCACAATAGATCACGTGCTTTTGCAGTCAATGCTCTTCCTATGCAAAAAATTGATCGCGCCCTAGCTAGACATGGACTTTTCAGGTTAAAAGATTTATATTATCATGCAGGAGATTGTTTGTTTGATGCACTTGCAGTGCTACTACATTTTCGATATTCATCAATTGAAATTAGAGAAGGGATAGTAAATCATTCCAGGAGATGTTTAAGTTGCAAAGATCCACAGGCATTGCATTCAATGAAGACATAATTGAGCAGTTGTTTACTACAAGAGTTGCATGGCGTCAATGATTCAGATGCATATCTTCATCGAATGGCTCTTTCTGCTGCAGATTTGCACTCTTCTTCAGAGTCTGGTCTATGGGGTGACGTCTTTTGTGTCAAATGGTTCTCAAAGTGGTTGGATGTCTCAGTGTCGATTTGGTCACTTGAAAAAGCACAAAGATACCTTTGGTTCAAAGGAAATGATGGTAAGCATGGACTTGATATTTTATTCCATGACCAGGTAACATGTTCTGGACACTTCGAGCCATTGTTGTCATATACAACAAGGATAGACATTCCACGTATGCAAATTGCACGACCCACATGTCCGTTTGCAAAAAATGATCAATATGTACAAATAGACATGGCATCAATTGAACAAGAGTTGTCCAAACATCTCTTTCCAGTCTACATGGTTTTTATTGACTGCCATGATTCATTCTTCGAGTCGATTTGTGACATGCTACCGAATTTTGATGCTCTTTGTTTGCACAAAGATTTTGCAATCACTACAATGCAAATGATATTAGAGTAGTTAGTTGCTTTAGAGAACATCTGCATCATAAACGCATTATGGAGGAACAATGTATTGCCAACCCAGAAGCCTTTGTTATAAACTTGTCAATGGCATGTAGGGAAGGAAGACTCAAAGGCAATGGATTTGCATTACAATGGATAACTGAATTTTTCAATATCAACATAGACATTTGGAGCATGCAAACAAAGAAATTTTCCCAAAGATTCCAGCCAACTAATGGCTCTACAAATACGATCTTTCTAATGCATTTCACTATCGACAATTCGCATGTGTACTTTTGGCCATTGCTTAAAGACCAAGAGACCAATTCCTTTCCATGCAATTGGCTTGTAGACATTGATACCTATGGCCAAGCAAAGAAAATTTTCCTTGCAAATAGTGCTATGTCAGAAAATAATTCTAGATCAGAACAAGTACCAATAGCAATTTTGAAAGAAAAAACAAGCACTTGTAAAAAAAACAATGGAACCAGAGTAGAAACGTTGCACAATCTAAAAAAAAGAATACGAACACAAAATCATGTTCTCCCAGTTAGGAAGGAAAAAAATGCAAGACCAAGTACAACAATAAAAGCTTATTTGGCTCGTATTCAGGATACACCGACATATGCTTGCATTGTTTGTGAAATGTTGTAATTCAAAAAGGACATGGACAAAGTTGACAATATTGCAATCCAGAACTATGCAACCTTGTGCATGGCTTCTAGCTCAAAGACAATTGACATAGATCAAGAAATATGCAAAAAATGCAAAAATAGTCTTCACAATGAAAAGATACCTATATTTGCACTTCCTTCGCAAATTCGCCGCAACAAAAAAAATAGATTCTGTCACAATTCTAACAGAATTGGAAGAAAGATTGGTGTCACCAAGAGTAGTGTTTTCTCAAATAAGACCATTAGGATACAAAAGAGCACAAACTACACTTACAGGAACCGTTATTAATGTCCATGCAAACTTGAACAAGATATAGAAGGCTTTGCCTAGACGCTTTGAAACTTCAGAAATAGTTGCAGTTCTATAGAAAAGGAAACTAGAGTATAACAGTTCTTTTCTTTTTGGAAATGTCCACCCTTATATTGTTATGACTGCTTTGAATGACCTCTGCAACACCCAACTTTACAAATCCGAGAACATTACTATTGACACTGAGTGGGAGCAAATGGTTAAAAAAAACATTGCAATAAGTACTCAGTCCCCAACACACACAAACACAAGTGATTCGAGTGACGACGAAATAGATCTAGAACTTTCCAATGAAACAATGGTACATGGCTATGGGCAATCTCATCAAGTATATGATCTAGAAAATGAGATTATACAAATTGCACCTTCTGAAGGATTGCAACCATTGGGCATTTTCCAAGACAAATTTTCTGAAGACTTGAATTTCCCTACATTGTTCTTTGGCTACAATCGTCCTGAAGATATCGTAATCTGATTTACTTATCAACGAAACTCATAATGGGAATTGGAACATGTGTCAACAGACTTTGCAAGACACAAAACAAATATCTTTTTTAAAGCAGTTTATGTTTTGATTCAGCAAATCCGGGGTTCTGCATGGATTTCAATACAAAAAGGAGAGATAAAGGGAAAACCTCTTATGGAAAAGGACGTAAAATATAAAGCAAATCTTCAGAAAATATTAAAATCACCAATTGCTTATCAGTGTTTAAAAAACATACGTACATCTCCTGATTACTTCGAACATATACGAAAGGATGTGTTTGCAATGATTCGACAACTTGGGCCCCCGACGTTTTTTGTCACTTTCACCAGTGCTGAACATATTTGGATTCCTCTTTGCAATGCATTGCAAAAAAATGCAGATAGGATTTCTCCCAAATCTGGCAAAGAACATGTTGCTCAGCCAACTGAAACATTGATACAAGAAAATCCAATGGCTTGTAGTCGTTACTATAAACATAGAATGTCAACAATGCGATCTTTGATTTTGACAAACAATGAATTATTCGAAGAAATAGTAGACTACTTTTTCATCATTGAATTCAAAAGTAGAGGAAATGAACATGACCATGCTTTGATATGGACAAAAGATGCCCCTGTCTATGGGAAAACGTGTGATAAAAATGCAACAAGATTTGTCGATAAATACCTCTCTTCCGACTCTTCTCTTCTTTCTGAAGAATTGACCAAGATCCAAATGCATCATCATACAAAGTCTTGCCAAAAACATTGACATTCTAGCTGTAGGTTTAATTTTCCTTTTCCTTTAATGGATGAAACTACCATTTTGCAACCTGCAGAAAATATTGGCCATAAAACAATTGACAAAGCAAAGAAACTATTCCTAGTTCTAGAACATAAGACTTTCCCGAAAACTATGTCCTTTGATATGTTTCTTTCAGAACTCAACATAACAAAGGATGAATATTTTGTTCTTCTTCATTCAGTCTTGCAATGTCCTACTTTGCTTTTGAAAAGAGACCCAGCTCATGTGTGGATCAATGCATTCTCCAAACAAATCCCAGCCTTATGGAATGCAAACATAGATGCACAATTCATCCTTGATGCCTATGCCATAACAACCTACTATAGCTCCTACATTACAAAAATGGACTGGACAATGACAACTGCCTTGAAAAAAATAAAAGAGAAATTCCTTCTTGACAATGACGGAAACATTGAAACAATTCGCAAACTTGGAAATGCACTCTTGAACATGCAACAAATGTCCATTCGACAAGTTATCTATATAGTTCTTTCATTGACTTTACATACAAGCTCCAGGAAAACTAGATTCATTAATACAGGGCCAACTGACAAAAGAACTTATGTCTTAAAAACACCAAAACTTTTGCAACAAGAGCCAGAGGACTCAGAAAACATTCTGTTCCCATCACTCATTGAAAAATACACTGCAAGACCTTCTGAGCTTGAACAGATTACCTTGTCAGAATATGCCTCCTGTTACACATGCTCCAACTCACACATTAGAAAAAGAAAGAAACCTGCAATCATATGCTATGTTCGATATAATGAGCATAAAGACCCAGAAAACTTTTACAGAGAAAAATTGATGTTGTTTGTCCCCTTCAGACAAAACGAAAATCTTCTGCAAAAGGATATAGAAACATGGGCAGAAGCTTACTTGCCACACATAGGCTCCATCGAACAAATTGAACAAAAGTTCATAGCCAAAACAAAGCCCGCTTGGGGTGACATTGACATAGTGGCCAAGACAATTGACTCAAGAAATGAAGGACTTTTTATGACATACACACTTTGCGAAAACAAAACTAACCTTTATATATTTGATAACTATGACACTAAAAACGATCTCATGCATGGAGCATTCTCCAAGAAGCTTGCAACTGCATCTAACAATGCATTTGAAACTATGAAACTTCGCCACAGCATTAGCAAAGAGTCCTACTATTCCATTAGAGAAAAACTTAACAAAGAACAACAAGCAATAGTAAAGGAAATATAAATGAGAAAGAGAGTGAATCCAACCACACCTATTCATCTGTTTGTGATCGGAGCCGCAAGAACAGGGAAAACATTCGTTGCGAAAGCAATTTACCATGGACTTTTGTGTTTTCACAACATGGATCTTCGTAGTAATCCTCTTAAAAAAAAGGCATTATACTTGCATTTACTGGAAGAGTTGCGCACAATGTAGATGGTGTTACTATGCATTCTACACTTCGCCTCCCTTTGACATTGATAAAGATGCTCCCACTAAGCTCCAACTCATTGGACCTATTGTCCAAGCATTTTGAACAATTGCATCTTGTTCTAATAGATGAAGCGTCCTTGATTGGTTCTCGGATGCTATGGAGCATTGACAAAAGATTCCGCGAAATTATGCATACTCCCAACTCTCCATTCAGCAATTTGGACATTGTTTTTTGCGGAGACTTATGTCAAGCACAACCTATCAAAGATTCCTGGGTTTTTGAACAAGTGAATGTTGAATCACATCCATTGCCTTACGATTTCTGGAAACATAATATCAAATGCTTCCATCTCACACAAGTCGTAAGACAAGAAAACCCAACGTTCATTTCAATCTTGAATAGAATCAGAACAAACTCGGAAACAGACAATGAAATTGACTTCTTGAATAGGCATTGCTATAGAACACTGCCAAATGACCCAACATTCCCCTTCCTATTTTATAGAAACAAGGATGTTGATGAACACAACAAAAATATGATGGAATTTGTCCAAACAAATTCATATACATTGCAATCAATCGACAAGAAAATAGACACGATAGAATTCAACTCATTTCAAAATGGCCAGATGGACTTTCCATTTGCAATAGTCTTGAAACAAAATATGCTTGTTGAATTAGTTGGCGGGAACTTTGCTATAGATGATGGACTTGTAAACGCTTTCGAAGGCATCTTCAGAGACTTTACATCAAATGGAATTGACATAGTCTGGATTGAATTTGGCCTACCATCAACTGGCGTAATGCAATGAGCAAAAATGCAAAATCACTTTGCAGCAGGAATTCCTTGTACATGGATACCTATCACACAAATTACTAGACAAATGGCATTGACGTAAAAAAAATATACTTCGACAACAATTCCCAATCCGATTAGCATGCGCATGAACTATCCACAGGTCACAAGGACTTACAATGGACAACTTGGCATTTGATCCAAAATGCATCAACCAACATGGACTAGTATATACTGCATTGTCACATGTCAAAGACATGAACCATTTATATCTACTAAACAAATTAGAGCACAAGAATTTTTGCCTCTCGTATAAAGTTTCCATGGAAATAGATAGGCTCCAGAGTGAAGCATCTTTGGAATTCCACTATGGCTTTTTGACAATTGAGAATAAAGACCACTTGCATCTTTGCTCATTGAACACAAGAAGCCTTGTGCTACATATAGGAAATATTTTCAACGACTATGACATAATGAAAACCGATATCTTGTGTTTGCAAGAAACACGTGCAGATTCATTGGCAGCTGATTCTCTTCTTCAAGAAAAATATTCCTATCAGTCTATATACAATGTCCATGGTGGTATTACATGTTATGGAAAAAACATGGCTATTCAGAAACAACTCACATATGCAACAGACTTTGTTGAGGCAACAATCTCATGGTTTCCAATTAACAATACTATTGTCACATTAGCAAATGTCTATATTGCACCACGAACACCAATTGATCAAGTATATTCACTTGTTCTTTACACCATAGAAAACAGTTATCAGAATGAATATATCATCTTTGTTGGTGACTTTAATATTGACATGTTGCAAACGTCCAATGGACAAAATGCATTTGCCTCTTTTATGCATAGCAATAATTTTTCTTTGCACATGACACAACCAACAACAGTCTATGCCTCCTTGCTTGACCATTTCTGGACAATATTGCCATCTAATCACGTCAAAGTATAAATTTCTAAATCCTACTGGACAAATCATCATGCTATTTGTCTTTCAATCCCCTTCAAATTATTCACAGTTTGACATTGCAAATGGAAAGTGCTAAAAAAAATGCATATACAGTTCTAAACAATTTCTGTCGATCCATGTAGACAAGCTAAACTAAAAAAAACGCATCTGCAGTTTTTACAAGAAACTTACCAACTGCAACATGGCTGCAAAAGGCGGTACTTCAAACAAATCTGAGGCTAGTATCTCCAAGGAAACTACCAATGATGGCTCAAAAAGTTTATACCACTTTGATTTCTCCATGCACAAGCATTCTTTTACTCTTTTTTGCATTAATCATTGTTTATTTTCTCCCTTTATTTCTATAATTCATGTATCTGAATATAGTTTCCAATTTTCCTGCTTCTTGCAGAGCAAAACAAATGGCAACCACATCATGCAGTATTATGCAACTTTCTTCACCATCACATTCAAATGTATTTGAAGGCGATGTGGTTTCCTTGTATGGACCAGCATGCAATAGGAATTCAAATTCACCAAAGAAAATAGAGTTGGCACATGCTGATCTTATAGACAAACATGGTCAGTTAACAGTAATAGTTAACATGAACAATATGCTTGTCTCACGTTTCATGAAATATTTCACCCCTGGCAGCAGTGTGCGGATTTCAAATTTCATAACTAGAAACAAAGGGGTTTATGAGAGAGCAGATGCAAAGCATTGCATTGTTCTGCACCAACAGACTACTGTGGAAACAATTCCACAAGTTTGCGAACAAAGCAAATTGGCACCAGACACAACAATACATGCTTTGTCAATCTCAACAAATGCTTACTCTGTTGGTTCTATTGCAGCACTTGTTATTTCATGTGAACAAGACAATAGGAACTATGAGCTCTATGTTAAAGATGGGGAAAAGATACAAGATACTGCAATGGTATGCTAGCATTTGATCTCATAGCTACTATGTATCTCTATTGCACTTAGCAGTTGGAAAGTTCATTTTTTTCTTTCAATCCTCTTAGTAACAGCCAACAACAAATTTCATTCCATTGTAGTTGCAATTTCCTGAAAGCTACAAGGAGCTTTCCTTCAAGATACAACAAGCATTAGTATCAAAGGTTCCACCCATGTACCTGTTCAAAAACATTGTTAGAAATGGTGCGACAGGTTCCCATCTTCTGCGTGTTTCTCAAGCCACATTTGTTGATGTGCTGAATGAAACTATGCAAAGGAACACTTGCTTGCACTCATGCAATCAGAGACCAAGGCAAGTGCAGATTCTCTTCCTTTGGATTGCTTTAAAATACTTTGAAACATCTCAGCTTAATCTTTGTTCGAGTAATAACACTTTGGCTACATTATCCATATAGACAACTATTTATATGGCTACATGTATTGATTATGTCTGTTTCCATATCTAAGATTCTATAGCACAGCTGAAACCAACTGTTCTCTTAGATTTGTAGCTATGCTTCTAGGTTTTAGTAGACTGGTAATATCAAGTCCTAATTTTGAAACCAAGTACATAAAAATGATCCAATGGCATTTCTAGTTTTCTACAAAATGAAAAACAACATATTTGAATATTAGTAGTCAAGGTTTCATGTTCTCTATAGCTGCAATCATCATTGAGCTACCATACAAAGCTATTCTTTTCAAGACTAAAGCACCTGTAATCTATCCCTAGCCCATTTAACAGAAAACTGGTTGTTTAAACTTAGTTTCTTCACTGCATTCTCCTTGTTAATCCCACACAAACTTCATTAGTAGCCTCAAGGATTTCAACCTAGTGAGAAAGACCTAAATGGTATTAAAAATGCTTGGTCTTTATTTGATCATCTGATTCTCTGGACCATGTCCTCTGAACACATTTTTCTTCCCAACTATTGCTTCCATAGTATTCTAGATATTGTTGGGTGAAATTGCACAATCAATGTGGAAAAGAAGATCGTAAGATGTAAATAAACTAAATAAACCATACCACAGGCAACAAGTCAATTTCTTATGCTCTGGGTTGCAATTAAGACAGTTTTGAGTTTCATTTCTAAATTGCTTATAGACCAATTTTTCCCTGCCATTTGATAGTTGCCTTTTATATGCTTTTGTTCTTTTATGTTTTTTGAGAATCAGCTAATTGTAGGATTTTTATACTATCAGATCCATGTGCAGATGTAATAGTATCTTTGCTTATGTTTTTTTGTTCAGGGTTGCTAGTGTGCTTGAATTTATTGCCATTGCAATATTTCTCATAATGTTTTTTATTGCATATAATTGCAAACTTCTTATCAGTAGTTTATTGCACTATGACAAATTCATTGCTGCTTCATAGATTTCCACATTTGCAACCATCTTTGAATTCTTACTCAATATGAAATTGACCCACTGCATTCTGCAGGTACATGGAACACTCAAGCCAAAAAATTCCTTCACATCTCCATTCCGCAAAATATGCAATAATTGCAACAAGCAGATCCCTAGCAACTCGTCGGACTGCATAATATGCCAACAAAACACACCATCTAGGCAGGAGCATTCCCTGGAATGTGCTATTGAAACAAAAAATGGAACACTGGTTTGTACAATGAAATTTCCACAACTACAACAACATTGCCCAGCAGTTGCACTCACTACATACGAGCAATACACAACCAACATTTCATCAACAGTTTTTCACTTATGAAGACTCTCTATGCAAGTTGTTTTCACACTTGAAGCATACAACATCATAACTGAAATCAATAGCACACAGTGACAATGGATAGAACAGTTTTTGTTATTTTCACTGTATCTAGTTAACTTTCCATACAACATGCTATTTAGATTTTGTAAACTTCAAATTGCATGTTTGATAGTATGTATAAAACCAACTTTATATGGCTTTTATCTTTAGATCGGCTATATCATTTTGTCTACTGTCCTCAGACTTTCTACCTTCATATTTCATGTGACATATAAATACATGTATATATTTTTATTACTATTACACATAATTACAAATATTTCAAACTCTGGTATATGTTGATGCTATCTGTTCTTCTTGTTCATTGCATCGATAGAAATTTCAACTGAATGTCTTCTACATCTATAATGCAATATTAGAATTCATATCCTATATGTTCTTTTATTTTAAGTTTTCTACCATAAAAATTGGTGTATTCACTTTTTATCATATACAGATGGCCAAATGGCATCTTTTATGAATGGCATATATTTTCTCCTGTAAATTCAATTTTTACAACTGATTGCTTGTTTTACTAAAAGTGAACGTTTTATGTGGCCCTGTTTGTTTATATATATAATGTACTATGGTGGAGTTAAATTTTTCTTTGTTTATATAATCAATAGCCTAATTTGGTATGCTTATATAATCGATGACATAATTTTGTTACAAGTCTCTTCATTTTTTTTGGTGGTTATCATCTGGAGAAGCAACTTGGTTCCTTGAGTGGCGTTAGTGATGTTTTGTTTGCTTGGATTAGTGCACAATTGACATGTTATTAGTCTATGGTTTGTATCTAAGGCATGTGCTTAGAGGTTTTCAGAGTGTGTTGGAGTTGGGGCATTGTATTGAGTAATTGTGTAATGCATACCGTTGTTGATTTTGACTTTCTCCATTGCAATGAGTAGTTGGCCTATAATTGGTCTAGATTTTGAGGACAAACAAGATGGTTTTCTTTTAGCACTTAAATTGCATTGTTGCTAATTGATTTGTGTGACCAAATCCATCTAATAGTCTCCATCATCCATGGAAGAATATAATTCATGTTTGACTTATTCTAAAGAAGAATGGAACTTGTGTTTACTTTGTCTGAAGCAGAATTGTTGTTATTCTGAGCTTGTTCCATTCTACCTATCTTTATAATGTTAGAGGAAATAACACTAAAGATTCAGAGTACCAAGCACTTTGGAAAGAAATCTGGAAATAGGTATTGGTTGTGTAGTTTGTGTCTTTAGAATAAAGTGAAGTCTACTCTTGTCGCCCATATTTGTTTGTAAGAAATCTCAAGCATCATCATAGTGCATCTGATGGTATTCTTGCTTCTTTCCATTTCAACCTAACCAAGGCCTATGCAATCTGATAGTGATGGTGTTTTCATTGCCCATGTGATGTTTTTAGAAATTACAATTGTGAGCAATGTTCATAGTCTTATAAATGACCACATGAAAGACCTTGGAAATTTTGCAAATTATTCTGCCTATTTTCAAAATATCTACAAAAATTTCCAGTTTCTATTATGAACTTTGCTTTGACAATGCACATATAATTTTTTAGATTGTTGTTATGATTGTCTTCTATTATACCTGGTGGCTCTATAAATGTTCTTAAGATTCATTATGATGCTTTTGACATGCTTATAAAACTGGTTATGAGCATTTTCAAAATCACCATGTTTATGATTGTGGTGATATGATGTTGTGTCTGATAGTCATGGTTTTGTAAACAACCTTATCGACAACCAGATGAAAGATCTCGTCAATCTTGGAAATGATTATGGCTCTTTCTAGAATGTCTACGAGAATTTTCATATTGCTATTGTTATCTTTAATTTTATGGTGATTATGCTGCTTTTAAACATGCTTATAAAACTGGTTATGATCATTTTTTTAAAGTCACCATGTTTCTTATTGTGGTGATCTTTCCAAGTGCCTAATAGTCTTCAATTTGTCAATAGTCTTATCAATGACCACATGAAAGATCTTGGAAATTTTACAAATGATCATGGGTCTTTCCAGATTGTCTATGAGAATTTTCAGATTGTAATTACGAACTTTGGACAACTAATTTTAAGACTACTATTATGATTGTCTTCTATTATGGCTAGTGGTTCTATAAATCTACATGAGATTCATTATGGTGGTTTCAGACATGCTTAGAAAACTGATTATGATCATTTTCATAATCGTCATGTTTCTAATTGTGGTGATATTTTATATGCAAATGTAGTTCTCTCACTTCTCAGGTGTTTGATACTCATGCTTAATTTTGTCACTGCCCATGTGATGTTTTTACCAATTGCAATTGTGATCAATGTTAATAGTTGTGATCATTGTCACTATCCACATGATGTATTTACTTAAAGCCATAGGAACAAAACATCAAGTTAATAAGTAAGCATGAAGTTGAACTAGATGTCGACTATGTTCCAGTAAGTTTGCTTGTGTTGTGAAAAATGCATAGATGTGAATGCAAATGCTACATCAATATTATGTAACCAAGGAAATAGAAATTCCATCTCAAAAAGCTTAATGATCCAAAAGGTGTCTTCATTAGTAATCTGTAACTTATACCGGGTTTTCAATATCATTATTATTTTTGTCATATGAAACATAGTTAAATGCTATGGATTCTTTCTCCATCCATATATATCTTGAGGTATTGCTGAAGACAATTAGCCTTTGTTCTCCACTGAGTCTTTTTAATATTTATTTCCATTCAAAGTAAGTCTAAGTCAACATGCACAAGCAAAAAAAAATCTCTTTTTTGCCTCCTCTGTCACGGGCATTGCCGCATGCGGCTCTTGTTTACTAATGTAAGCATCACTAAATGCAATTAGTGTTATGTGTACTATTGGATATAATGAATATGTGGGTCATGCATTAACAACGTATTTTACACAAATAATTTAAGAAATGATATTAATATGTTACACTACATAATTCTCCCATATTCTTAAATAAAGAGTTAAGGAAGATCTAAATGATAATTTAAAGATAATTTATATGCTACAATACTTGTTAATGTTTTGAAAATACAATACCAAGTTTAGTGAGCTTCATTATGGAGAAATATCCATAATTAATCACGCACGCATGTGGTGGATACTGGATAAATGTGGTGTTCAATGCTCCGTGAATAATTTAACTAATTTTCCCCATTTTTTAAACTTGTGACCATGAGTATAAGTTCACACTATTCAATGTCTTGAGAAAAATGTGTAATTCACCTTGCTTTGCAGTTTTAGTTAATGGTTCCCCTAATGAGTTTCTTCTTGTGATTGAAGGTTTAATCAATCTTATTTGTGATGCTCAAAGAGAAGGTAACTAAAAGGTTAAGAAGAGAAGGTAACTAAAAGGTGTTAAGATATATGCTCAAATTTTATAACCCACTTACTTTTTGTGCATGATGTCCTTCTTTTTGGTAATGGTACAATTCAGGATTGGAAAACGTTTTTTGATATTATTGTACTTTTCTATTATGCCTTTAGTATGGAGGTGAGCACAAACAAATCTTGTTTTTTGAGAAATGGGGTGGATGATAACAATTTTCTTTAAATCTCCTCTTAGTTCTCTTACAAGATTGAGCTTTGGATCGAGATTTTAAATATCTTGGATATCAGTTGAAACCTAATAACTATTTAAAAAGGGATTCACCATGGATTATTAGTAAAATTGAAAAAAGAATAGGAAAGTACCAACTGCATATGTTTTGAGTAACATACATGTATATTGGTTTCCTATGGAAATGTTACCTGTTTTCATTTTGAATATGGTTAGGAGTAGAATTATTATTTTTTTATGGTCGATGCTGCAAATGGGATGAAAATTCATCCTGCAAAATGGTTAAGATTTCTCTCCCAAAGAGTATGGGAGAATGGGGTATTAAGAACATGTATTGGGTTAACCATGCTTTGATATTAAAAAGTTGTTGGAGGGGTCTATTTGGTACAATCCTTTGGAGTGAAATTCTCAAAGAAAAATATTTGAAAAATACTTATGTTGTTGAGTGGATGAGGGATGGGAAAAAAGAGGTTGGGAGTGTTTTAGTCTTTTAGAAAGGATTTGTTAATACATTTCAGTGGATTGGCACATGGCTTTCCTAGATATTGGGAAATGGAAAATAGGTTATGGTAGGGAACAATCCCTCCATTGGGGGAGAAGAAAACTATTTTCTTTTAAAGAAAATTAAGTATATTTTACATCTTAAGGGGTATAGGTGTCTTGAGATATAAGAAATACTCGTGGGAATGATAACAATTCAGAATATTGGATGAGGGTAGAGGAGATGGATCTCAATGGAAGTTTGGTTGAAGAATGGAAAAACTATATTGGTGACATAAAACATGTAGTTATCATGATAGAAGACACTAATGATAAACTTGTATGGACTTGGAACATAGAAAATGGACAAGTACGTGTTAAATATGATTATGATGCAACATTAAGCATACACAATATTTCTATGGCTATATGGTGGACTAAAAAATTATGGAAATGGAACCTTCCTATAAAACTAAAATTTATTTTATGGATCAATCTTGAAAACATAATTTTGACTTGGGATAACTTAAGTAGGAGAGGATGGTTGGGTTCAAACATTTGTCCTCTTTTTCAAGTTGATGCTGAGTCTATTGTTCATTTCTTTGTTACATGTACATTCTCTATCGATATATGGAGGAAAGTTACAATATTTCTTTACATTTGAAATACTTGGGGTACCTATACTGTTGTTGAAAATCATGAAGAATTGGTGAATAATATGTATATATATAAAGAACTACCTATTTTTATATGTTGGGGAATTTGGCGGTTGATAAATTCTCTCATATTCAATAACAAGAAACATGATACATCTCTAACATGCTCTAAAATTCCAGGAAATTACAAAGAATATCACAAAGAAGAGGAATTTAACACCTGTAGAAATCTGCAATTCATTTTCCTTCTCATAGACATAATTGTGGGTTTGTTTGCATAATATCCCCAAGTTGTACCCTTGCTAAAAAATACTATAGAATTAAATACTTTTGATTTAATGTTTAATGAGGTGACATTGGATCATCAAGAATACCTAGAATTAAAGGATTTTGATTTGATGTTTAGTGAGGAGACTCTTAAGCATCAATAATAAGACGTAAATAATTTTGGTTGATGTTGAGTTGGGAAACTCTATCGAGACATAAATACTTTTGATTGATGTTGAGTTTGGAAACTTTGGAGCATCAAGACTTAAATACTTTTCATTTGAAGTTCAGTTGGGAAAACCATGGAGTGTCAAATATAATAAATGATATGATCATTTATGTTACTTATCTACTTATTGTTTCTAACTTGTTGAGAACAACCAATTAAAAGAGGGACCAAACATACTAGGAGTGAGAATGAATTCTTAATTAATGCATAAAAATTGTTAATGAAGAGTTAGAACAATGTGAGGAAAAAAAATATTAATAAATTAAAAATAAAAAGAAGTGGAGAAAAACTAAAACCTAACTACTTCTTGGAAAGAAAAGATAATAAGAGAAGAAAAAGGGAGGAAAAACATATATATTTTTGCTTATCTAAGAAAGAGTGGCCTGAATACGAACATGATCCATCTTCTTAAAAAACGTTGTAGAGAGTAGACATTACACGGAGCAATGGTCCCTACTTCACTTGAGATTTCACTTGTATTTACTTGAGTGTTTATTAACCATGAATAGTATATGGTTTGTCCAAGAAGGATTGTGTTAAGGGGAAATATACTATAGGATTAATTGAGTGTTTAGTAACAATGAATAGTATATGGTTTGTCCAAGAAGGATTGTGTTAAGGGGAAATATACTATAGGATTTACACAGAGCTAGTAAAAGACCTTCTCGCTATGTGACACCCCCAAGACATTACTATTTTATTTGCATTCATTATTTATGACAATATTTAAAAAAAACAATTATTTTGTAAGAGTTATATTTAAAAACTCAAAAACACTCACAAGAGGTGAGCTAACACCACCATGGCACATACAACATGTGTAAAACAAGCAAGATAAATTGTTACTAATCAAATCCAATCTAAAAGATCAACTACAAGTCAAAATCCTAAATCATAGGGATTGATTGAAAATTTGATTGGTATGGCACAAGACCAGAGAAAAATATATATATTGGTGCACTAAGATATCACGGACATCGTTTTGTGCATTTGAGAAACTGTGTTCAGTGTTTCTCTCTTTCACAAGTCCATCATTACTTGTTGCTCTCTCCTATGCTTGGGAGGATCTGATTTTCCAAGTTGCTATTCATATTGCTCAAGTAAGTGTAATATGATTGGAGTAAGAGTTTTTTTTATGGTTGAAATTTATTTCCTTGATTCTGTAATTCTGTATTAAGCCATGGCCTGTATTAAGCCATTCTACATTGTTTGGGTTATTGGTTAACGACGTGATAGCATAATGTTTTGGTATAGATTTGTATGTTATGATGAATACTTGGTTATTGCTCAATTTCACTCTATTTTGAGTACGGTAAAGAAAAAGTATATATATTTTTTATATATACTTTGTTTCTGAAGTAAATAAAAAGTTTATGAAATTTTAAATAGTGACATGGGTTATGGTGATTGTTAGACAACACATTATGAAATATATATGAAAAATATAAAGAGAGACATGAAGACGAACATGGAAGAAAATGCTATATATTAATGAGTTGTTAAGCTATCTAGCATATGTACAAAGATGTACATATATATTACACAAACACCTTAACTGTCATGTAACCGCATAACAGTTAGGTTAAGATAATTAATAATGATTAATCTTTAACATTCCCCCTTAATCATAAGTTAGTTAGCGCCTGAAAAACTACCTCTACTTGACAATCCACAATGTGTCAAGCAAATTCAGAGAGTAATAGCTGAAAATATCTCTCACATAAAAACTAGCAGAACCTCATTTTTCTGCTAAATGGGTGGCTTTAGGATGACCACAAACCAACATGGCTCTGAATCTGGCTCTGGCTATTGCTTTGACTTTGGGTAGGAGACTCTGGCTCAAGGATTTAGATACTAGCACAAGTTCTGGCTTCCTTCTTGATTGATAGGGCTTCAACACTAAACTATCAATCAATCTGCAATCTATCAAACTTCGAAACTTGAAGTCTGACAATCATCATTGTGTTCCCCCTTGTCAGCTGAAAGAGGAGAAGATCTATGAAAATGTAAACAAGCATAAATTCATATTTTCTGCTTAATTGGTGGTTTTAGGATGACCACTAACCAAGAGATGGTTTTAGGATTACCACTAACCATGTCAACAACAATGAGGTGGTTTTAGGATTACCACTAACCATGCCAATCAATGAGGTGGTTTTAGGATTACCACTAACCATGTCAATCAATTTGCAACAAGCAAAACCCTCATTTTTCTGCTTAACTGGTGGTTTTAGGATGACCACTAACCATGTCAATCAATGAGGTGGTTTTAGGATTACCACTAACCATGTCAATCATTTTGTATGTTCAGGAACTAACCTCATTACTTGTTTCCTATTTGATGATCTGTTCACAGGCTTTAAAACAAACTGAAAACATGACTTGGAACATGACTTTGGCATTGATATCCCCCTTGTCAGTGACAAGTTATCAATTGCATTAACTTCATTTGACCATTGAAATATTTAAACATAAACAAGTTTAGAGTAGTTGATCCTCATTCATAATCTTCTGAAAATTCTGAACATAAACAGGTTCAAAATGTGTACTTTTCTTTTGTTGCACGTCTTTTTTCACCCAATTATAATAATCCAACTCAATAATAGAAAATTTAAACTCAAAAGGATATTGGGTTCAACCAATAATGCACCCAATTACAATCATACTTCAATTCAATAGTATTTGATACTTACAAACACAATAGTAAGTATCAGAAATCTTGCAAAAACACAGAATACAAGTCATAAATATCTGAATGCTGGAAACTGTGTTTTGATTTCTCTCACAATGGCTGCAATTTTCAATTTGGCGGCAATATCTTGTATAGATGTATCTCATCTTCCTCTGCGGCTCAATTGGTGTGTCCTCTACATCAACTTGGAATAATACGTGGGCTAGGGCACATACTTCCCACGAATTTCCTCACACAGAGATAGTCGACCTCCACAAAAACTCAATTTCAATATAATATCAAACTTTTTAATGGAAATAACCATACAAATCCTTTACGTCAAACTCCGCATTTGTAATAATAATCAAATCCTAAATACATAGGATTTTTGTCTTGTTTATACATAGATGGCGTACTCCGGTCTGGCCCTTTTCTTAAAGACTAATCATACTTGCTCTCTGTCTTCAAGTCATAGCTCCTTCCTTGTATCTCTCTTCACGCACAATGATTTCTTTCAACAACTTCTCTCTTCGTCGTTCTCAGACAGATTCCTCTTGTTTTACATTCTTCTCGCGACATGTTTCAAAATTGTTTCAAAACCGACACGCACGAACTACTTGAAAACGCTCTTCATTTCTTCTTGCGAACAATTTATAAACACAGTCCTATAGAGAACTCTATTCGCATCATACTCGTCGAATCCCATCTCATGTCTTGAACCTTTCAACTGAAATCTAATTCAACACTGTCTTGATGGCTTCAAACTAATCAAAGGAAAGTAACCAATGACGGTTTTGTTACCTTGCAGATTCTTTCTTGACTTCAACGTAGGCTGCACAGGTGTGAATGTAAATATTAATCCCCTAGCACCAGAGATAGGAGGATCCTCAAATCTATGTTCTCTGTTGTTCTATTTTTTTGCACGAACGTCTCCAAGCACTACAACGCATTCAAGTGCATATACTGCACGCTCTGAAGATTCACGCGAGGGGTTTTCTAGCCTCTTACTGAAGGGCTCTTCTAGCCTCGTAATGATGGCTTATTCTGACAGAATGGGCAGATCAAGCATCATGCGGACTTCTTGCTGAATTTCTCCAATGCTGCGATTCTAGATATGCAATCTTCACGGCTACAAGCTTACAACGCTACCTTTTTAAAATATAAAATCCTTTACAACACTCCTTTTGCATATAAAGTTTATTTTATCACTTAAAAACTCATCTAATAACTTGTCTTCATCGTTGATCTTTACTTTTTCCAATTAATATATTAAAATAAACTTCTTTTTTTAATATATTAAATGCCTTGAAAAATATAAGACTTACGGCACAACATATCTTGTCATGAGGACGCTCTTCCTCATGGATTGAAAAATAGCCATCTTTCCTTGGCTTTCTCCAGGCAAATACACTCTTGGTGGTCTTCTTTCTTCAGTTCGGTAGTAGTGGGATTTACCAGGGTACACCAAGATCGATTTTACAAACATCTTCGTAATATTTTGTGGCAATCGTCCCTTTTCTTTGCATTAATCTTTCACACGTAATACAAAATCATTTATAGACTATCAACTTGTCTTCGGACTGCGAAGATCATCGCTGATGACACACAGAAAACCAGATAGCTTTTGATCCTAGTTGGTCATACATAGCCTAGAGGGAGAGCATACGCTACTGATCTCTTACAAGATCTTTACACTTGAGATATCTATTTTTCATATGCCAGTTCGCACTAGATGTGGGCATAGAGGATATACAGACCTCGACTCTAAAACTTGCAGATCTCTTGACTTGCACACTTCTGAATGTCCCAAAAGAGACCCGAAGGGATTTATTTATACAAATTTGAACCGGTCACCCGGTGACCTCTGACTTAAAAAACATAGTCAAAAGCAAATATTTGGGGCGGTGAGTGGAGACCACCACTACGGTTATCTCAGCCCTTGAGTGGTATAGTAGACATGTGGGGACCCGAATAAAATACTTCCGACAAACTTTGACATACTCACAAAAGGACAAATGTGCGACAAAATTAAACAATATGGAACCTATAAAGGCGGCCCACCATGCCTTTCAATTGTAGGGGTCCCAGCCTTTAAGACAAATACAAATTTCTCAGCCATCGCCGAGATCGACGCCACCACATGGGCAATTAAATGGATCCCCGCCAGAATCCGAATCCCTACCAGAATACTCAGTTTCATCAGCTAAGGTATATGGATATAGATTATAATCAAAGCATTGTTGAACATCTGAACCAAACATAACTTTGTTATGTTCACACATGAATTCGCCTTGAAAAGTCGATTCAAATCTAAAATTCAGAGGCATCCGTCTAGTGCAAACTTTAGAATCAATCCTATTGCTGGCTTGGTCCCTTTTGATAAACTTCTAAGTTGTGTACACAGTGTGTTCAAGTGGCGAATAACGGGCCCCAAGGTGTCGTAACTTGAATTTGAACCACATATGGTTCAAATCAGCAACTTGCATATCAGCCTCGAGGTGAAGAATAAAGTTGGCTCTCCTTTGGATCCAATCTTTCCTTGGGCAGAATTTATCCAAAAGGATTTTTGTCCATCCTGACCACGTAGTGTTGAGTAGATTAGATGGATCTGCATAGATAACAATCACTCTTTATTCTCTGCAAAATTGAAGAATAAGGTTGTATGTTGTCCAGGTAAGATCACCATGTCTAACGTCAACATACCAAACATCTCTTCCTTCTTCCTCATTACAATCCAGCTAGACTTCTCGAGAACCAATTAGTTTATCTTGTGCCTTTTCTAAGCCAAGAAAGGCGTCTTTCTCCCATTTCTCCAAAATTTGGAGTTTAAGTCGGGATTCTTCGATTTGTCTCATAAGTGTCAAAGAGAGGAACTTTTCAGCTTCTATTCTGCTTGCATATTCCAAAGATAGCTTGCATTCTTTAGGTGTCACTGATTCATCCTAGGGCTTCAAGAACAACCCTGCCTGAGAATGGCTGAGAGGGGAAGGAAATGGTCTTGCATGCCCTTTGCCCTTATCTTGCTATTGGTAGCTGGAGGCTCCTGTATGAAACATATTTAGCTGGGGCAAAACTGGAGTATGTGGTTCTTCTCTGGTTAATATGTCAGCAACACAATTAAGATAACGAAGTTTATATACAATATCAAAATCAGAATTTTGTAACCACAAAAACCATTTTAAAATCCTAAAACTATTTTCGGCCATTAGATTTTCATTTTTAAATATCCAGGCACTATTTTCAAATCAGTCCTAATCAAAAACTTTACAGGTTTTAAAGAAACGAAACCGATTGACTGTCTTCTTAACAGCCATAATTTCTTTATGACTAGAAGGATAATTAAGTTCTATAGATTTGAACGATCCTAAAGCGTAGCCACAAATTTCTTCTTTTCCATCTTGTAATTCAATAAGAATCCCACCCCACGAATTAGCTGTTTCGATGATCAGGTGACCAGTTCCTTGAGGGAGAGAGAATGCAGGGAGTTGTTGTACTTTAGTCTTTATCTTCTCGACTGCTGTAGTCATTTCTTGACACCATTTCGGAGTATTCTTTTTCAATCTTTTCTGAAGGATATGGATATCCTCAGCTTGTCCTTTATAGAATAGTCTGATATAATTTAGACTTCCCAGAAATCTCTGAAGCTGGACTTTTTCTAGAATATGATCTGGCAACTGGGAGAAGACTTTCAAGACATGGTCTTGAAGAATTACCTATCCTTTATTAATCTTGAAACTGAGAAACTCAATTTCAACTTTTCCAATCTTCATCTTTCTCTTTGAGAGAACAAGACCATGTTTATAGACCAGATGATAAAATTCCTACAAATGCTTTAAATGTTCTTACAAATTCTTGGAGCATATCAGTATATCATCAATGAAGACTAATGCCCATCTATTTTCTCTGAAAATATCTTCCATCCTCTTTTGAAATTATGAGGGAGCATTGTTTATTCCAAAGGGTAAGACTTTCCACTGATATTGGCCATGAGGAACAACAAAGGTAGTTTTAAATCTATCTTTAGCATCAATTCCAATCTGATAAAATCCAGATTTTAGATTGAACTTACTGAATATAGAACATCCATCAATTTTCTACAGAAGGCTAGCTTTATCAGTTAAAGGATACCTGACTTTTTGGAGTACTACATTGAGAGGTGTGTAGTTTACAACCAATATGGGTTTTCTTCTTTTTATCTCTGAATGTTTATTGACAACAAAGGCTCTATAGGCCCAAGGACTCTTAGAGGGCTCAATCAATCCTTTTGAAAGCAGCTCTTTTATTTCATTGGCACAGAATGCCATTTCAGAGGGAGACATGAGTCTAGCAGAGGCTTTCATGGCTTTGTATTTTACTAGAGGATCAAAGGGAAGGGAAACAAAATATTTCTCTCTGGTCGAGAAAGCATTAGGGCTTTCTGAAGTACAATCCTTTTCTAATTTAGCAGAGATCTCGGCCAAGGCTTTTTTCTTATGCATTTCTGCATGAGCAATACATCTTTCCATTTTGAACAGTTCTGCAATGTTTGGCTTAAGGTCTGTTTTCTTAGCAAGGTTCTTGCATTTTGATTGAGATTCAAAGGATAGGGGACAAGAGATCGAATTTCCATCTATGGTGCATGTAAACAACATTTTCTTTGTATCCACACTAATAGGGCTAACTCTATTCAGAAACTTTGAACCTAGAATAAAGTCATCTTTTATTCTATCTAATCTATTCAAAGATAAAGCATTTAGACAACTACCTACTTGAATGGGGAAATCTGTTACTCTACCTGAAAGTTGTACAGGGGTTCCTTCTATAGAAACTCCATGATCTGAAGCCTTTTACCAGTAAAATGAGGGGATTGCCCCACCTTTTGCTAGATTCATCTGACATCCTGAATCAATCATGCAATCCATATTATAAGATTTGAACTCTGGAGGACAAAACAAAACTTGAATATACATTTTAGGACCTATGAAAAGTCCTAAGGATGGTTCTGGAAACATTGTGAGACTATTATGGGAATCCTTTTTAGGGGAATCCTCATTATGCTATGGGCTCTTTAAAGCTTCTTCATACTGCCTACGCATTTCATCATCAGAAGACTGATCTTTTTCCCGGATTGTTCCCTCAAGTAGTCCTTTTAAGTCTTCGATTTCCCTTACAAGCTTTCGAAGGGAACTCTGCTTTTCCTTGATTTGTAATCTTAGCAGATTTTGTTTGTCTTGTCTAAACTGTTGTCTATCCTTATCTTCTGCCGGATAGTGTTTGTATAAATATGCAGGATTGTAGAATACAGGGTTATTCTCTTCTGATTGATTTTTTCTTTCTTTTAGTAATGACAATAATCTTTGCTTTCTTCTCTTAATTCTCCTCTAAGAATATATTCTCTTAAGTCTGGAGCAATTTTCTTAATACGGATTTCATGACTGCTTCTATGCATAGGGAAATTCTTGATAGTTTCAACAAACAGATTTCAATCTTCCTCCGTTCACGATTCTTGAAATGGGCAGCTATGTCTCTTTGTAAACCTTTACCATCCACGCTGCAAACCTTTACAATCCACGCTATGTGAGTCTCCACCATATCTTCCATTCTTCGTCTTCTTTTATCTTCACCCTCTCTCATACCATTGTTAGACAACACATTATGAAATATATATGAAAAAGATAAAAAAAGACATGAAGACCAACATGACAAAGAGACTATTTATTAATGAGCTGTTAATCTATCTAGCATATGTACAAATAGCATATCTAGCATATGTACAAATAGCATATGTACAAAGATGTACATATATATTACATAAACACCTTAACTGTCATGTAACCAATTCGCGATCGTGGTCTTATTTCCTTAACTGCTGCACCAATTAAACAATGATCTATAAGCAAGTTTTCGATTTAGGTTTTACTGCCCCTTATTAAATTATGACAGTTTTATATTTTTGATTGAATTCATGGTTAAAATCTTAATCAAACATTCCTCATATTTTGATAAAACTTAAGAGAGATGGTTGCTGGAACTAATCTCGGCGTAACTGGTAAATTCGACCCCAAAACCATTGTTAATTTTAATTTATACTGCTTTGAAGTTCAAACAGGGTAAACACTCTATCGTTGGAGGCGATTCTTTTATCTTTATGTTTTCTCTTTTGACACAAGAATTAGTTATTTTTCCTATTGATTAACCTCTACCCCAGAACATATCTCTCCTAGGGTTTATGCGTTTCTAAACTCTTAATGGTAGGGTAGATTCAACATTAGATCCTTACTCTGCGTTGGACTTTTATTATTCAGGCTTGTAGGTTAAAATGCTTCTGCATACTCCTTGAATTACAGTAAATACATAAACTCTATTTGATTTTAAAATAAAGGAATTTTTTGCACAGTTCGTAAAGACAGAGTTAAAACTAGTCGCAGATCATCAGAAATCCCTTGGATAGGAAACTTAGATTTTAAAATTTAGTAAATTATTAAATAGATGCAAAATGGTAATAGTTCTGTATGGTCAGCGTTTGCTTTGTTTATTTCTCCATGTGGTGATGTGTTTCTGTGTAGAGTTCCAGCTTGGTATACAAGTTTAGTTATTTATTTTCCTACTGAAAATTTATGATCACTACGATTACAACTGTGATATTCGGGCTTTTAGGATCGCCGTATAATTTCTTTATAACTACTGACAAACTATATAACTACTGACAAACTATTTACAAGCCATAGTTTGACCACAATACAAAAGACGTATTGCTGGATCCTTTCACTGTGGGTTGTTGAAAACGATTTTCTAATTGTAGGACCTTCTTATTATTTCGGGTAGTACATTTCTCCAGGATTTCCAGTTTGGGGTTGTTTCTTTATATAATTTTTTGTGTTATATCCTGACAAGGAAGTTGAACGGGAAATAGGGTGCCTCCGTGGGAGACCACAACCCTTCTTTATTAATTAAAATCTATATTTATATAGATATAATGTACACAACTCGTTAAGGAGGATTTTAGATATATATTGCTTATGGTATAGTTTGAAGGAAACATTTATTGAATGGATGTATTTATAAGGTATGAGAAGGGCTCCCTTAAAAATACCTTGACCTTTTAAGGATTGTATATTAACAATAGGTTGTACCCTTATTAAAAAGTAAATTAGGAACCTAACACGTGGGATCTAGGGTGGAAGGTTAGACCCTTAGCGCAGATTATTTAATGAAATATTTATATTAATGAAATACCTTATGGAAGGAAAAGTTCCATCACCCAATAAGGATGGGAGTATGTCTAAGAGACGAGTCTTAGATCCATGTTCATGCACAACGTATTCAAGGTTAGGTTAATTTTTATTTTTATTATTGTTTTGCTAAGGTTTATTTTTGTTTAAAAATACCTAAGTTCAGGCCTCACAAGAAATGACTCACATCTTAATTGAGTACATCTAATAATTTTACTTATTAATGAATGTAATCTACAAGATGAGGGCATGCGGCCTCACTCCAAGAATTTGGCTTACAATTGTATGACTATATTTCGTTATTTTAAGATTTGTACTTATGCCTCTACAAGAGTAGTTTTTATATATTATTTTTGAAATCATTAAGTACAAATCGTATAGGGAAATACCTATAGTGGCCCTTACTTTACATTAGGATGATGTTATACAATATATCCATATGATGGTTCTTGTATATTATATGTATATTCACATACCTTAAAATACATCTTAAAATTATGTATTAGAGTAAGGGTTGTATGAATTGTTTTCCTTAGTTAAGACCATGGTGGGTATATAACCTTGTGTATAATATCAAATGAAAAGGGGTATATCCCTAAGAGCTTGAAGGGAACTTCATGCTTAAAATCCAATTTCTGGTATAAAGGATACATAAAGTTGTCTTGGTAATGGTGGGCATTAATATACTTATTGGAATTGTATATTTGGGTAGGACAGCAACAATCATGTTGCATGATGTAACCTCTATGTTGAATCAATATACATAAAACAACCCTTTGTGGACGTATCCCAAGATTGGGTGAACCACGTTAAAGTAGTGTCTCTCATTTGCGTGTTGCGTTTCTCTTATGCATGGTGTGCCTCTTGTATGTGTAACTTATGCGTTTTAAATGTTTATTCATGCTGATAGTGAAATGGTCCTATAGATGTATTATAGACATAGTTATACTTGACATTAATAAGTAAGGGTTGAAAATCTAGATGATTCTCTTATGTGTTCCTTATGCATTCAGTTATGCTTAACTATGATGATTTATACCTTATGCAAGTGGGTGAAAAAATGAAGATGGGTGTCTATTTTGGGGGGTCTCGTGAAAAAATAATTCTGGTTTTTTAATGTTTTTCAACTTCGGGCGAACAAAAGTGATATTTTTGTTTAAAATTTCACTTTGCCGTAAAAAGAAAACTTTTGTAGAATTATGTTAGCTTTCTACTCATAATTTTTTCAATTTCTTTTATCAAGATTTGATATGTCGATTTTGCAAATGTTTGACAGTGTGTTCTTATAAAATGAAAAGACTACAAAAGAGTTATGATTTGTTGCACCACTAAAATCGTTGTTAGACTTGTGTTTTGCAAAAACAGAAAATGCTACGACAATCTACACACAATGTACTAGTGCCTCACTATAAGTTTGCATCCAATGGATCTCTATACTAATTATTATATTTTTTTAAAGTCGATCAATGGGGAAACTCAGTCGATTTTCAACAACCTTTTTGTTGCACCACTTTTCTCTCAATCCGCTATAAAAGCAAACAATCTACGAACACCCTTTTCAAGTAGACACGTCAATGAAGAGTCCCACATTTTTTTTGATTTTTTTGGTGTTGTATTTTCAAAGTTATGGATTTTTCTTTTCGCTGTTTTTTTAAAGAGCTGAATCATAACTCGACACATGTTACGAAGATAAAACTTAAAAAATATCAGTTCTTATCTATATACAACAAAATTTATACCCTCGTAAAGTAGATTCAATGATGAATCTTCTGGTATGAAGTCCGACATTCGTTTTGTTGTGTCAGAGGTGGTTTTCTCCTTCCGAAAATGGAGAAACCTGAAAATTTTGCAGAGATCTGAATCTTTCATATTTCAGAGATTATTCGGCCGAATAACGGTTTTCCGTAACGGCGCCGTAAATTATGGCGAAGGTTATTCGGCCGAATAACTAAACGGAAAAAAATCACGTCGACCGGAAAAAAAAAAAAAAATATATATATATATATATATATATATATATAATTATTCGGCCGAATAACGGTTTTCCGTAACGGCGCCGTAAATTATGGCGAAGGTTATTCGGCCGAATAACTAAACGGAAAAAAATCACGTCGACCGGAAAATATATATATATATATATATATATTATACTCATATAAATAAACCTAAAGTTAATTCATTATTTTCGCATGTTTTAACTTCGCATTTTTTTGTCAAACTAATTTCGGAAGGAGGAGATAATTTTTGCAAAAGAAGGTTTTTACAAGGTATGTTTCTTCTTCTTTTTTACAAAAAGCACATTGAAGGAGTTTTTTTTTCTAAGGCATATTTGCAAGGAGTTTTTCCAAAATATCTCTTTTCTTATTGCATTTTTACAAAGAAGACATTTTTTGCAAAATGAGGTTTTTACAAAGTATGTTTCTTCTTTTTTCCAAAGGCACATTGAAGGTGATTTTTTTCTAAGGCATATTTGCAAGAAGGTTTTTCAAAATATTTCTTTTCTTATTGTATATTTGCAAAGAAGACATTTTTTGCAAAAAGAGGTTTTTACAAAGTATGTTTCTTCTTCTTTTTTCCAAAAGACACATCGAAAGTGTTTTTTTTTAAGGCATATTTGCAAGGAGTTTTTTCAAAATATTTCTTTTCTTAGACATGTTTGCAAGGAGGTTCTTTGCAAGGATGGTTTTTTTTCAAAGTAGCTTTGCACATTTTATTTAATTGAAAGAGGTTTTTTCAAATAGTTGTTTTGCTAAGGTATTTTGCAAATGATTTTTTTCCAAAGTAGTTTTGCACTTCTTATTTATTTGAAAGGAGTTTTTTCAAATAGTTATGTTGCTAAGGTATTTTGCAAATGATTTTTTGCAACGTAATTTTGTACTTCTTATTTATTTGAAATGGGTTTTTTTTCAAAGAGTTATTTCTTTACAATGAGTTTTTCCCAGATATATTTATAAATAAGTTTTTATTCAAAGTACTTTTTTCTAGTGGTTTTTTTCGTAGATATTTTTTCAAAGAAGTATTTTTGCAATGATTTTTACAACAAAAATTTATTTACAAGGTGTTTTTATTTTTTTCCTTGGCACAAGGTGTTTTTATTATTTTTCAAAGAAGATTTTTGTTCAGAGAGTTTTTTCAAAGGAAAGTTAATTCCAAAGAAATCTTCTTCAAAAGACTCTTACAAAATTTTTATAAGGTAAAGTAAATTTCAGTTCATGTTTTTATAAATTCCGTAAATGTTTTTAAATCTTAATTTATTTATTTTTACTATAAAGTAACATGATTCTTTAATTTATCGTCTATAGATTAAACAACCATGGGCAATAAGAGAAAACGTCAAAGAAAAGCTGATCGTAAACGTGATGATGATGATAATAGAGAGAAACAAAAACTCAGATATATTGCCAAAAAACAAAGGGTTGCCGAAACAGAAGAGAGAACTATTGAATATATAAATACAGATTTACATGATAATGTTGAAGAAATAGAAATTGAAAATAGAGTACAAGAAGAACAAATTGAAGTTGAAAAGAACATTGTAGAAGATGTAAATAGTGATTTAGATGCTAATGCCGATGAAATCAATATTGAAGATCAAGTTCAAGATCCAGAAAATTGGACCTGGTATGTATATATCATATATTTTCCAAATTCATTTTTTTATAATGAATTTTATTTTTTGATATATGTTAAATTAAATTTAACTTGATGTATAGGTACTTTTACTATTGATGATGAAATGTTAGAAGACATTGATTGCGACAAATATGGAGAAAAACTACCAATACATGTTGCACGATATCGTGCTACAAAAATTTACGATGAAGTTCTCAAGGATTACTCAATAGCAGGACAAGCACAAATTTTGAGATGTTTATTAGTGTCCAAGAAGTTGGAAGGTGCTACATCATTATTGGGTATTCACAAAGCAACAAAAGAGTCGAAATTGAAACAAAATGTGATGGAAAATATAGGCGATGCAATAAAAAAATTTGGAAAATCCAGGAAGAAAGATATCAGTGCTGCACGTAAAGCAATTCATACAGCAATTCTTTCAGCTAGTACTAAACAAAAGCGTTTGACAACAGAACTAACAAAAGCAGTTGGAACATCAAGAAAGACATTATACAAACATAGCAAATTCAGAATGCAAATAGATGAAAATAATGAACTTGCTTGTTGGGCAATTATTTGTAGACAACCTTACAAAGATAGATTAGGAGCAGGTGTTAAAGATATTGTACGAGAATATTGGTTGGAACATGCTCGAGTTTCACCAAATTCAAGAGATGTGATATGCAAAAGAATATCACGAAATGTATATGAAAGCCAACCAAAACATATAATGGACATGACACAAATACAATTAATCAATAAATTCAAGGAAGATCATCGTGGAATTAATATATCAATCACTACATTTGTGCAACAAAAACCATGGTATGTTCGACCTATAACTATACGTGATACATGTTGTTGCCGTTATCATGTGCAATTTCAGTTATATTATGACACGTTTCTTGAATTTGGTAAAATGTTTTGGACAAATTCACCACCTCCGCCGACGATACGTGAATTCATATCTTAAATTTTATGTGAGAGAAATCACGATGAAGTATTTTATTCAAAGAAATGTGTCAATGGAAAACATTGTCATCATTATGGAAATTTGGTGTTATTCCACAATAAATATCCTATCGATAATGATCAATCGTTGTCAAATGTAAATGTTGATTGGAAGAGATACGAATACATCAACTATAATACAAGTTCTAGTGATTCACATTCCAAAAGAATTGATTTGCTAGAAGACAAGATATGCGTCACAGATTTTCTCAAAAAAATTGAAAGCGAAATTTATAAATACACCCAGCATTCACATAGAGCACGATGGCAAGATCTTCAATTCAAACAGTCTCGTGAAATTTTTCCACCCGGAACAATTTTGTCGGTGGTTGATTTTGCTGAAAACTATATATTTGCTGCACAAAAAGAAATACAGAGTGAATACTATCACTCTGACCAAGTTTCAATATTTGTCCATGTTGTATATAGACATTTTCAACAGGATGTCGATGGCATTGAAAGCACATGTGACAATCAAGATGTGATTAAAGAATATCACTTCTATATCAGCGATGATCGTACACACGACACACATTTTGTCCAACATTGTATAGAAAATATTTTCTACGACTCACTGAAAAAACGCGAAGTCAAATTCAAAGAGCATTGGATATGGTCTGATGGATGTGCGGGTCAATTTAAATCTTCACGATCATTTTTTTGGTTATGTCGACTTCATAAAGCACTGAACATTAAACATCGCTAGAATTTCTTTGAAACTGGGCATGGAAAAGGTGAGCATGATGGTGCAAGAGCATGCGTGAAAAGAGCACTTCGAAGATGGCAAATGAACTATTCTTCTGCACGGTTTCATTAAGCTGCAGAGGTTGTCCAATGGTGTCAATTAAATCTAAGCCATGATTATAATCAACAATCAAAAGACGTGCACAGGTATGTCCACTATTTTTTTAATTTATATTATTTCTTAAAATTTAAAAAAATGTATATACTAACATTTAAGTACATGTACACTAACACTAAAAATTGTTCTTTGAAAGTGATTCATCATTTATTGTGTAGGTTTTTTTGGCTTGTTGGGGTCCAAGATATAAATAGATCAATACCATATGACGCTAGCACCATACCTGGAACTAGAGATCTTCACTCTATTCAAACAAAATCATTTCACAACGTGTTTTCATTTGAAATTAGAAAGCAATCATGCTTTTGTCATATTTGCATTGAAAATGTTGAGTCTACAGAAGTTTGTGAAAACATAACAAACAACTACATAAAAGATTGGAGACACACAGAGATTAATCCAAAAGGAAAAATGCCACTGGCAAGTGTAGAAGAATTAGAATCAGAAGAAATAGCAATATCGTCTGATGGCGATAGAATTTCAGATCTCGTAAGAGAAGGTAATAAACTTGTTTTTAACTTTTAAGTCAATTGTTCATTCTAGTCCATCGCCATAAATATAGTCAATTTAATTCATTTAAATACACTAACACCAATCATAACTTGTGCAGGAGATGTTTTCGCTGTGATTGCACCTGTAGACAACAACGAAAATGTCAAATATTATTTGATGCGATGCACTGAAGGAAAACTAAAGTTATTGGAGGACTACAACGACAACGGATTTACATACGAAAGAGGATCCATCATTTTAAAAGGCTACTTTTTTCAGCAGACGCATATGACTAAAAATTATGTCTACTTTCAAGATTATGAGCTCGATGTTATATGTTGTCAGTATAGTCATTTAGTATGTGCATCTCGAATAGAATTGATACAAGTTCCATTAAAAAAACAGTTAAAAACAAAAAAATGGAAACTATCCATATGTGACCATGAATGGATAGTTGAAGATGGCATTCCATTGCGATGTTTTTAACTACATATCAAAAATAAATTGATCTATATTTTTTTCCATGTCAATTGTTGTGTGCAATATATTTTTTGTCCAATTATCAAAATTGTTGTGCACAGTATATTTTTTCATTAAGTTTTTATGAATATTTTCTTGAATGACAACTAACATAAGAGCTTAAATGGTTGTACTTTAACATGCTTAAAAATGAATTCAAATATAATTTGAAAATTCAAAAGTACTTTATTCGGGTCCCCATATGTCTATTAGACCACTAAGGGATGAGATAACGGATGTGGCTATCCCCACTCCGCCCCGAATTTTTACATTTGATTGATTGATGCTAACGAAAAATCACAAAAATACCTATTAAATTTTGTATTCTTCTAATCCATCAAACATGTTTCTTTAATACGTACTTCACCATAAATATGATCTGAATGAATTTTTTAAAACAAGTTGTTCATCTATATAATGTTTAAATATATAATTGTTGCACACAAATAATATATCTCACATATAAGTTCACATAACTGAAATCATGGCAAATGAAGATAACAATCATTTGATTTTTAATCACAAACAAGAATTCCTGGATTGTGAAGCTTATGCTAAATTAGAGCAATGATTATTTACAACAAATCGATAAAAATTCATCGAATTGTTGTCTAAAATTCATTGCTCTAACTTAGCATAAACTTCACAATCCGGAAATCCTCACTTGTGATTAAAAAACAAAAAATCATTATCCCCATTTGCCATGATTTCAACATTTAAAAATTCATGAACTACAAAGTACCTGAACAATGAACACATGAAAAACATTAGTTAAATTTTGAAATTTAAATACGCATATCAAACAATAAACATATGAATCAAACTACCAAAAAATTTAAACTCTTATCAAACATTTCGTACATTTTCTATCAAAAATTCCTATCATTTCATTTCTTTGCATTTTAGCATCCCATTTCTTAGTTTATTTTAAACCTGAACATTCTTATGGTTCAACACTTTCTCAACATTCATTATTTTCATAACATTTCTTAACATAACATAATGAAAATTTTTACAAATTCAACATTTCCAGACTTTAAATTGCACCTATCAAATGTTTCAATGTTTGAACATCATAACAACATTTTAATAACATTTATTCTCAACATAACAAATTGAAAACATTCCTTCTTCCATAACACCTCCCATTCATTCTTTCCCAACATTCAACTAACATTCATTCTCAACATTGAATATTTTCTAACTTAAATTAACATTGTAAACATTCCTAACCCCTCCCATTCATTCTTTCCCAACATTCATTCTTCCATAACATCCATTCTCATCATTCAACATTTTCTAACTTTATAATATTCATTTTCATCATTCAACATTTCCTAACTTTAAATTGTACCTATCAAGACATTTTAAACATTCATGCAAAACACATTGTAAACATTATCAAAACATTTAAAACATTCATTCAAAACATATTTTAAACATTTTACCAAATGAGAAATAATTAAACATGTACTCATATATAATCCAAGAAAAGTTAATGAACATGTGAGTTCAATGTACATGTATGTATAATAAAAAAATAAACACCCTCCATGTCTGAACTACAACATATATATATCAACAAAAACAATAAAGTCTGAACCACTGTCCATCTGGACCAATATCTTTCCACTATTTTCCACTAGGACCTTCCCTGGGACTCAACTCAACCTACAATACACAAAAAAAAAATTATAAATCTAGATCATAAATTATTTAAACAAATTTAAACTAATTTCAAGATATTAAAATATTAAACTTATACCAAAAATACAATTCAATTATTAAAAAAATCATACATCAAATTCTTTGAATGCATGTCCACCACTTTTTTCCACTAGAGCCTTCCCTTTGGCTCCAAAGGATCTCAAAGAGCCAAGCTACAACAGGTACAAAAGTAATTTATGAATCCTAAAGCATGCAAACAAGCTTCAAATAAATCCAAAAAATTTAAAACATTAAAAACTTATATCAAATCTCATTTCTAATTCAACAAAATTACCTCGGTGCCAATATCCGCATTCATTAAAGAGCCCACATCTTCACCCCCAATTTCCAAATGATCTCTCCCAAAGGTAAGTGAAAGGACACATCGAGGTGTTTTGGGGAATTGAGGGCCAACGGTCACCCTAAGACCGCTTTTTGGGAGTAAAAATTCATTTACTAGTGATTTTTACCATTTTACTTCTCACCTGCAAGCTATAGTGGTGCAGCTCGCATGTACGCAGGCTAAAGTGGAATAGCTAGCGTACAGAAAGAAAAATAGGGAAATAATGTATCTGAAGGATATAAAGTGGATTTGAGTCAGTGAAATGGATCCTAAAGGCCAAAGAGTGCTAATGCTCACAAGGTAGAAAATTACATTGTAACAGATGCCCCCTAAGGTGTGAGGTCATAGAATGGTGCTACGATGGCCGAAATACATTATAAATCTCAGAAGTAGAGTAATGGAGACACAAGTGGAAGGAGTATCTCTCTCGTCATAATACAATAGTATCTCTGAATACATGTCGGTATAGTACAACAATCTGATACAATGGCCATGAATAGGCATTACATAGTGAATATCTGTCATAAGTGATGATAACCATGATTCCTCTATAGTAAGATATGGTCTCCTGCTGAAAAGGAAACAATTGTTGCAAACTGGAGGTACAAACTACTGATATCTGAGAGGTGATATCTAAGATGTAGATTCATAATCATAAGTAGCATACTGAATGCCACTATCGCCTGGGGTCTTCTACACATATCATCTACGGTACAAGTCCCATCAAGTGAATAAAGGAGTTGAGGTCGAACCTGATGTGATATCGTCTGATTACCGATCAATGATGTATACCGTTAACAGACACGAGATAACCCACCAATAATGAAAATGGACATCAAGGCACACAGTACAATCATCAAAGTGTGAATAGATGTAGTGAAGTCGAACACTAAGATGAATCCATCGATCAGGGGACATTGATGTATTCCTAAAACTGTTGACGGTGAGAGAACCTACCACTAAAGACTGCAAGCCTCAAGGTACTCAACCGAACTCTAAGCCTCAAGTTACAGAATAAATGGGTTGAAGTCGATGGAATGAGACTCCCTGGAAGGAGTGCATTAAGGCATCCCCCATCGACCAACGCAAGGTACCAGCTATGCTGAAAGATTTGGAAGAACTAAGGTGAAACGGACTGACTCAATAAGGATGGCTGACATGCAATAGTCAAGAGATCTGAGGAGTGGCCAACTCTAGTTTCAGGACTTCCTTTGAACAAGAGCATGAGTAGATGGATAGACTCAAGCAACATAGACTAGATATATACTGTGTAATGCAGGAGGCATCAACAAAGGGCTCCATAATTACTGAAAACTTAACCAATCGGTGGAGTAAACTGAGAAACAAGTACAACTCCTAAGGTCCATCTATAGTCCCGACTCATAATGTATGGAGTGGAATGAATGCTCTCTTCAAAGGTGACACAACAGCTTCCAACTAGAAGTAGTAACCATAATCCTATCCGGCTATTTGGAATATTTGATTTTTTTTGTCTTTTTCATATTGGAAAAGCTTGAAAAAGAATAAAATTTCTTATAGTACAACAATGGAGGGAACGAGTGTCAAATAGCGAGCAGACTAGTCCCAAGCAGTGGAACATACCTATTATCAATGCAAGGAAGCATGTGTAGGATGTGGACACTTGGGGGGTGTTCGCTCGGGGTCAAAAGGTCATCAAATTGCGAAGGGAAAATGGAAGCTCTATAGGGCTCAACAGGGAAAAGTGCTAAGGCACCAAGCTAACAACTGAGTAAGCGGGAGCCGGCACAAGGCTCAAGCGGCAAGCAAGATGATGCAATGCAATCACAACTTGATATAACTAGGAGAGTCCTTATGGGAGATGGCTAGGAAAAGACAAAGTAGAGAATGAGTCTTTATCGCAAAGTCATGGCGTAACTACAAAGGACTCCCAATCTTAAGGACAAACAATGGCATGGGAACCAAAATGAAAAAATGGGTTCTAACTAAGGTACCCATGTTCGGAAAGGACCTACCACCACATAACGACACTTCTATAATAGTGTGAAGGTTCCATGTTAGTTAAGAAGTGGGGTTGCACCTAGGGTTTATGAAAGTGGTCAAAGGTCAAATGCATAATGCATGTGAAAATGACATCTAACCTCTATGCCAGGTGTGAAATATACCCATCGTAGGCATGAAACGATAAAAAAAACTCTTGCCGAACAAATCTGGTCAAAAAATGCTACTCCAAGACGTTATATTAGTCCAAAACAGCTTAAAATGGTGAAAACTATAGGCAAGTGGGTTTTCAAATTTATAAATAGTAACAAAAAATTACAATTTACAATTCATTTTCACTATTCACCCAATTTGGAGTTTTGTGGTTAGTTTTCACCTCGAAGTTCAACTACTAATTCTTGGAGCTACGGGCATCCGTTCGTCGAGCCGTTTGGTTCAGGTTGGTTGTCTCATCCATAGCTTTCATTTGATTGTTTCTATTTCAATTTTTATTGGTTAAAATTTTTAAATGGCCAAGCCCTAAATAATCACGGTGGTACCCACAGGCTTCTAGCATATGGGTTGCAGGCAAGGCTAGGTACGTGCGGTCAATGCATGTGTTGACTGTGGGTACCCTCCTCTGTGAGAAAATTAGCTAGAGGATACGGCTGTGGAATTGGTTTTTTAAATGAAATTGACTAAAATCTTTTCTTTCTCCTCTTCCAGGATGGTTCTAGAGTGGAGAGAGAGGGAACATGACCTTGTGGATGAGGTCGTCCACAATGATTTTCTTGCATAACAAGATTTACAAGCATGTGGGCTTTAAAAATTTTGGAACATAGGGGGTTTGAGGGCCCAAAACCTATTGCTCCGCCATTTGATAGATTACTAGGACATAGATGCACAAAACTTCAACTTGGACGGGAAAATACTATCCTTTGAGGTGGATGATATCTACTTCATTACTGGTTTGTCCCATCGAGGTGAAGTGGCAAGCCTTCGATCTCGTGCTTTGGGTGGTGGGATCACTATTCCCAACTATATCAAGCGGTATTGTCTTCCCGATACTCGAACAGTGAAGATTCAGGTGCCCATCAAAGCCATAGTCGACCTGAGCATGAAGATCATAGTGGCTACCTTAGTGCGGATTTCTGGTTCAAAGGCTCTTCACCAGGCATCTAGGCCGGTGATGTTCTATGCCTCATAGTGTATGCGGCCCACAGTTTATGACTGGTGCACAACGTTACTGGGGTCCATGAAGAATCAATTAACGGAGTGCAAGCAAGGGGAGGCAAAAAAATTTGGATACGGAAGTATCTTGTGCAGTTTCTTCTTTGAGCGCGTTCCGGGGCTCAGTCCGAGGGTTGAAGTCCCTCCTCATAGTCTCCATGATCCATCCCTGACCCAGTGGGAAGAGGTCTTGACATGACAGGGTAGTGGCTCTCACGCATCAACATACACAGAGGATTTCTTTCACTGGTGGGACCGACAGGTCATAGCTATAGATGACTACCCCTATGTAGGGATAGACTTCTGTCAGGATCGTGACATGCCGCTTCCACCAGGAGCAGCATTTGGAGACATTGGTGAGTACTCTTTTTATGTTTTCTGTGTATTAATTTTTTTTGAATTTTTGAATATAAATGTAAATGCACAAATCTTTTTGGGGGTAGTATCATATATTAATGTTTCACTGTTTGCGCGCAGACAAGGGTCCAGTGAGACCACAGGGCTTCCCGAGACATTATCGATGGGGCAAGGGGGATGAGGTAGTGGGTGTTGCAGTAGAGCATACACTACAGACTATGCGGGTCAACCTATCATGGATGACCAACAGGGTACCACAGATAGAGGTAGCACAACTACCAGAGGATATGCAGTGCCATGTAGTGGGGGTACCGACCAACTGGGTGCGACTACTGCAGCGTATAGAAAATGCAGTATAGTATTACTATCAGATGCATCCTGTCGAGGTGGAAGCTAGGCCTCCTCGTAGGGTTTAGATATATCAGAGTCCCATTTTTGTATCGATATGTATATTTTTGAGGGCTATGGGCTCCAGTTTTGTATTATGACACTACCATTTTGAACATATTATTTATAAATAACTATGGTTCTTTGGCTCTACTATATGTGTGTATGTACAAATGTATGAATGTATGTTTTATTTGTGTGCTTCATTATGAATGTGACAAATTCTAATCTAGGACATAGTTAGCATATGCATCAGATATATGATTAAAACTTCTCAGAACATGAATGTATGTAATGGAAACAAAATGTCGTTCCAAGAGTCTTACCCTTAAGAATTTCTGTAGTAACGTAGGATCCCTCACACAGTACTAACCATTCAACTAAGACAAAACCAATTGTGAATCTAGGAAGACTTCTAAAGACTGGATACCATGTGAAATAGCATCCCGAAGTAGCTCAATCACGGTGCTATACGCAACCGCATTGTTAGATGTAGAACCAAGACAAGCACCTCCTGAAGACACAACTAGATGGTCAGGTGAATAAATAACCCAGGCAGCCGAAGAAAGCTGTTGTGTATGATGGCTAGCACCATTCGCGAATCCTAAGAACGTAGGAAATTCCGCTGACATCTATCAATCAAATGGAAGTGAATCAGCAGACCCAAAACCCAAAAGAAAACTAAACTATGTAAATAAGCAACTATACAATAGTATACAAAAGTATTAGCTCGAACTAGAAGTTCAAGCTTAATATCGCTTGAGGTAGATTCCATTCCTAGGCTCCTTCAAGACATTCCCCTCATAATCCTCTAATTCATAGGCTCCTTTTTCTAGGACACGCTTCACGATGTAAGGAATGTGTCACATGGGGTTAAACTTGACTGCCCCCAGGGGTTCTTTAGCTTGGTCATATAAGAGGACCAAGTCACCTTCAGCATATTGCTGGGGATGGATAGACCTATCATACTGAACCTTGACATGACGTTTATTGGCATCTATAGCCACAGTGGCATCTCAACGTTGCTCATCAAGATGCTCAAGGTGGATTAAATGTTGCTCAATACCCAACGTATCAGGGAGGAGCACTATGACCAGTTTTAGCGAAGGGATTTCGCATTCAATTGGTAAAATCGACTCCACATCATTTACTAGCTGAAATGGTGAGAACCTGGTGGCAGTCTTGACTATGGTTCGATACGCCCACAAAGCAAGATATAACATAATACGCCAGTTGTTCTTGCTTTGTTGGATGGTATGATGGAGAATGGTCTTTAAAGACTTATTGACTACTTCTACCTGACCATTCGCTTGGGGATAGTAAGAAGATAAGTGTTCTTGACGAAACCCAAGCTTGAGTGAAAAATTCTCCATCATTTTCTTCTGAAATTGACTGCCATGGCTAGTGACAATCTCTTTCGGACGACCGAACCGAGTAATAATCTAATTGAACACGAAATGGGTTGTTGTAGCACCATTAGCTTTTACGGTAGGCATGGCCTCAGCCCATTTGGAAAAGTGGTCCACGGCCACTATGATATGGTGATGCCCCCCAGCCGAAGCTAGTTTGCAATCCATGAAATCCACCCCACATTTGGTCAAGGGACCGACGGTGACAACTAGATGAAGGGGCGCTAGATGCGAGTGTATATTCCGAGAAAACACCTGGAAAGGGTGACATCTCTTCACAGCATTTATACAATCTTTAAAGATGGAAGGCCCAAAGTAACAAGCTTCCATAATGTGTTGGGCTATAGCAAGCCCGGATAAGTGACTGCCACACGCCCTAGCATGGCAATCATTAAGCACATGCTTTGCTTCTTTGTGAGTCAAGCAATGATGGAGAATAGAATCCTTTCCTTGACGATACAAAGTGTCACCGATGATAGTATAATCTTTGGCGTGATGTTTCACACGCCACCGCTCGTCTTGTGAATAATGCAAAGGAAACTTCAAAGTTTGGAGATATACAATAACATCCCCATACAAAGGGTCCTCTAATGAGATAAGAAATAAGTGTTCATCCACAAAGGAATATTCATGAATGACATCCTCATCAAGTCTCGGAAGGTCCAATGTAAGATCAGCAAAAACCAAGGATTTCATTGACTTTGTTGAAGCAAAATCGTGATCAAACTCCTGAAGGATAACGATCCATTTATTGCACTTCCCCCCTATGACACGTCGTGATAGCATGAACTGAAATGAATTTATATGTGCTATAACCGTGGTAGTTCTAAGCATGATATACTGTCGTAACCGTTGGACTGCATGAACAGTCGCAAGAGCCAACTTTTCCATGTGAGTATATCTCAGTTCAACGTCTACTAAATTTCAACTAAGGTAATAGATCACATGCTCAATGAGCACATCATCAACTTGAACTAAGACCATGTCAATCATATCTTGAGACGAAGCCACAAAAAGTATAAAATCTCATGCGAAGTCGGGTGGACTAAGCACAGGGGCCAATACAAAATCTTTCTTAAGGGAATCGAAATACTATTGGGCTCGCTCATCCCAGATAAACGGTGTGTCTTTCTTCAACAAGTGCACAAAACCTTTGGTAAGACTAGCATAATTTACTACAAAGCGAAGTAGAAAAGTAGCTCTCCCTTGGAGGATATGAAGTTGAAACAAGTTGCACAGAGGAGGCAACTGAAGTATTGCCTCAACTTTAAGAGGATCAAATCTAATACCCTCTTCCGAAAATATGAATCCTAGAAGGCGACCTGTCCTCACAAAAAAGATGCATTTATTGGGATTCAATCGAATCTTGTAGCATATAAATCATTTGAGAATCAAGCAGAGGTGCTTGGGGTGGTCCACTCTCTTGTGAGAATGGCCAGCAAGATCGTCCAAGAAAACTTCCATAATATTTTAAAGGTCGTCAAAGGCATAGGTCATGGCACATTGAAACGTAGCTCTGGCATTTTTAAGGCCGAAGGGCATTTTTCAGTATGCAAATGTACCCCAAGGACAAATGAAAGTAGTCTTATGTTGGTCCTCGGGTTTGCTTTGAATCTGGTTATACCCCAAAAAGCCGTCCCTGAACGAAAAAATCTCACTTCCTGCACAGGCATCTAAGATCTGATCAATAAATGGAGTGGGAAAATTGTCTTTTGGACACGCATGATTCAGGTCTCTAAAATCAATGCATACATGGATCATTCCCTGCTTCTTATCCATAGGAACGGGGTTTGACACCCATTTGGTAAGGGGAATGGGGTAGATAAAACCATCCTTGAGTAGTTTCTCCACGTCTTCCTTGATAGTGGCTGCCTTCCTAGGATTAACAACATGAAGACGATGTCGAACTGGTTTAGCATGAGGATACGTTCTAATCTCGTGTTCGACAATACTGGGGTCTATTCCTGGCATCTCATCATATGACCAGGTGAAAGCTTCCCGAAGCTCTGTAAACAATTAAGTGTAAATGGCAACCTCCTTAGAAGAGCAATCATCACCGATGTAAACCTTCTCAATCTTTTCGAGAGTGCGAGAGATGTTGATCGGTATAGTCAAGGAAATATTGGCCATGTTCCCCTTCGCATAAATCTCATGTGACCCCAAAAGAGCCACAGGGTGACCAACCATCTCAGCAAGAGTTGTCGTAAACTCTTCTTGCTCAGCAAGATTGAGGTTGGAAAGGAAATAAGAGCGATGATACATATCCTCCCAAGGCTTCTCACTACCACACATGGCCTTTATAATAGCTTCATCCGAAGGTAAAGTACCATCAAGGAAATCGTTCGAACAAGACAAGTTGGCTTCCCAAACCGACAGCATAATGGGATCTTCCTCCTCTCTCCATGAAGAGGAGAGATCTGGCTCTGCAGTGGCTCGTTGAATATCTTGATAAGCAAGCTCAATAGCACACAATGGCATAGACATCCCGATGTGCGCAATGTCTCTAGACGTAGAACTTGTGGATGGTAAGGTCCATGAGTCATCAAAATATGAAGTCCGGAATGATACATTATGCAATGGAAGAGACTCATCGTCGGAAATGGTTCCAATAAAATTAATGGGTGAAGGGAAATCATAAGATCCCATCAATGATGGATATAATCCGACACCCATGTTCCCAGTTGCCAGTTGAGAATTTGTAACTTGGGGGACTACTGATCCCGTGGATGTTGTGGGAGAAGGATTAACAAAATCTAGCTGATCAATGGTCACAATCTTGCCTTCGTGTTGAAAGCAAATAACTCTGAATATGGTAGACGCGACAATTTTCATGGTGTACATCCAATTCCTACCCAGCAGAAGGTTGTAGTCGATGGGCGCATCAACCACCTTGACTTCAATAGGCACAGGTTCACCTCCCAAGTGGACAACAAGGGAAGGGATAATCCCATGAGGATTAAATGACCAACCGTCAAATGCAATGAGTGTGGTCCTAGACGTGAGTAGAGGAGGAGAGCTAAGAGATTTCCAACAAGCTAAATACATCACTGATGTGGAAGCACCTTCGTCAACAACCGTTCTCTTAACGAAATTTTGAAGGCACTCCACATGGATTTGAAAATCCATGTGCTAAGGTAAGCGAGGTTGAACATTAGTAGTGTCAAACTTGATAAGGTTGGGACTCCCCCCATCCTGAACTCCTAAAGTGCTCAAAAGGGCATGCCTTTGAGAAGGACAAGCCTGTAAAAATTCAAGAGCCGACATGGCACATGGATTTTGGCCCAAATCTTCTACAATGGAGTAGTTCTGGGTGGCTCGAGCATTGGGATTATGCGTAGAGAGCTTGAGAACACCTTTCGGTATCTGCGGCATAATAGAGGGCTTCTCGATATGCAAGAAATTATCAGGAGGAGGGGGAGGCTCATTCCTCATATTCGGTTGTAGTGCACCATAATCGCGTTGACGAGTAGCAACAATAATCTCTGATTGGACCATATTCACACATCCATAGCCTGTAGTATTGGAGGAAGACGTTGTAGTCTCATTAGGTCCATAACTAGTAGCAGGAGCATGCGAAGCCATGTTTTGATGATAAGGAAGGGGATCCTTCAACACAACTGGGCTCTGTGCAAGATGCTTCGATGCTTCTTCGATTCGAGGACACAAGTGAGTAAGATGGTCTTCCCCACAAAGCTTGCAAGGGAATTTCACCTTATGCCTAGGTTTACGGTCCTCGCCAGCATTTTCACCTTCCTGAGGAGGGTTGGAATTCTCCTTATGAGGGGTATTTAGATTACTATTATTCTTCGCATGGTTTACACCCTTACGGTTGTTTCTCCCCTTCTTCTTACCACTAGGCTGCCCGATGGGTTCGTCGATTGCACAGTGTGTACATCGGTCGACGGGGTGGAAGTGGACTAGTTAAGCGAAAATTTTTGCATTTGATTAGCCACCAAATCTACAGGACGAGTACTTGCAGATCCCACAATGCCATCAGCATGCGGTCCAAGAACTGACTTGGGATCATGTCATGTTCGCGGTGCATCAGGAATAATGTCATACAAAATGACAGACTGAGAGTATAGTAAATCTAACTGCAGGACTTTTAAGATGGCTTGTTCCTCAGTCATAATACCAGACATCGAAACATCCTTAGCAATATATGGAAGTAAGGACTCGAGGAACCATTCCAATATAAACTCTGGAGGAATGTTGGCTTTCACTAATCGCTTCCATTGATGCCACTCTTGAACATGGTCAGAAATATGCGTGGCCTTATTCTGACGGAAGATAGACAAAAGTTCAGTACCAGTATCATAACAAACCAGCAACTGGAAATGATCCAATAAAACGAAAGTGATCTCATTGAAACCCCTATAAGTGCTCCCAGGAAACTCAACATACCACTTTGCGGGTGCCCCCATGAGGGTGCATTGAAATAGTCGTAATTGAATGAAATCGTGATTCAACAAGCTGGATGAGCACCGAAGGTGAAAGATCGTGACATGGTCACCCAGATCCTCACCACTCTTCCCCTCAAACTTAGGAATGTCTGAAGGGAGCTTGGTAGGGACAGGAGGCCAATTAGGATCGTGACACACCGGATCGTTCGTGAGCTTTGAAAGATCCAGAAGATTCAAATGTGCAAGGAATGGGAGCTGCGGCTGGAAAGCTTGATTATGAGCTCCCATAAAAGGTTGATTGTAAGGACTTGATGGGTAAGAAGGACCATAAGCTTGGCCATGGCCATAAAAATGTTGACTATATGGGCCTGATTGACCATAAGCTTGACCATGGCCATCAGGTTGATAACCTACTTCGACCTGACCCATGTGAGGGTAAGCATGTATATATGCATTTTACGCACCATATTTAGGTGGGTTGTACTGATGGCCAGCACCAACTATATTGTAGTAAGGGTTTCCGCCATAATTATGGGGCACATACATTCTATTCGTAGAAGGAACTGTGTTGTAATGACCATGATGGTAAGGTATGTTCCCACCCCCTACGTAAGCATTATTAGAAGCGTGAGTAGTCGTGTGGTGACCATAAGCATGAGATGTATTCCCAACCCCAACAGGGGTGTTACTAGTAGCAGGAATGGTGGCATTGTGACCATGAGTATGAGGTATATTCCCACCTCCTACATTAGCATTACTAGTAGCGGCAGCGAACGTAAAAGCATATGGTATGTGTCCACCCCCATGATTGGGAGGAATGTGAACATTCGCAAAAGTGGTTTTCGATTGATGGGTAGAGGCATGTGTAGTGTGTTGTGGATGGGCAATCATGTTGCGAACAATGTTCCTATTAGGTTGGGTAGTCCTAGGAGGTGGCCTTCTTTCAACATTTTCATTGTTAGGAGGAATGTGACCGGTCCCAATACTATGTGTGTGAGTGGAAAAAGTGGTGTCCCCGGTGAGGGTATTTCCCCCAGTGGGTGTAGTGTTGCTAACACCATGACTGGTGCCATCATGACTACCAAAAGCAGTGGAAGGATCAATTTTGTTGTAATTAGGCATACCAAAAGAGAACACGGTAGGGTTGGTTGTAGGACCTATATCATCATGTAATTTTGGCATCCCGTATAAATAATTATGTGGAAACAAAGGATCGAATGGGTCATCCTTGGGTGGATCCAGACCAAACAAACTAGGGTGGGTCTCAGGTAGATCTGGACCAAACAAACTAGGGTGGGTCTCGGGTGGATCACCCCCCCACGCCTCTCTAGGAGTAGGGGTGTTTGAAGTGTGTTCGAATCTACCTGATGGACTCATAGGGATTTGTCCCACGCTAGAATGTGCAGTCACAACGTCGATGACGTATGTTTTGTAAGAATCTGAAGACTCGGAGAGATCCCACCGACATCCCCTCTCGACACGAGGTGAAAGCCTGGCAGCTGGTAAACTCGCCAACTGACAAGATTGATGAGGAGAAGGACTCCACGCCACGATATCTCTGGAGAGACTATAAAATCAAAACATCCCCTAATGGCCAAACTATCAATCAAAAACAAAAAATCAAGAGCACACACAGAGAGAAACTACAGCCAAGAGCAAACAAACAGAGTGGCTAAATGAGCTCTCAACACTACAGCCGGTATGTCTCTCCTAGGAGAGGATTGAGACTCCCAAACTGTAGCCGTAGGTAACTAAATCAGTTATAAAGGTTCCCAAGCTTCACTGCGTGTTGTAATGTCCCTTTTTAGGAATTTTATTAAAATTGCAATTTTTCACTTTTTTTCCCTAGTTAGACCTTTGACTAGTTTTGAGCTCTAGGTCCCCAAATTGATGCAATTGCTCCCAAATATTCTGAGAAGGTATATGGATGATGTTAGAACATAAATTTGTGTTTCATGTATTCTTTTGGACCTTTAAAATACTTCTACAAATCCTCTTTCAATTCTGGCCAATGTAGGGAACTTTACTAGTAATTTCCCTTTGACTAGTATTGGTCTCTAGGTCTCAATTTCACTCCAAATGCCTTCAAATATTCAAGGAAGGTGTATGAAATATATTAGGGATTCAATATTATGTTCAGGTATGATATATTTCCACCACAAGACCTCTGAAAACTCTCTTAAGCTTCTGGACCAAGTATGCAATTTTACTAGTAATTTGGGGTTCAAATCCCCCTAGGGTAAGTACCGAAAAATGGCTTCCCAAATGCCTCCAAACCCACTCAAATTTATGAAAAGAGGTAGGGTATGTCTCAAGTATTTTATTAATGTCCCAATTTCACCACTCATTAGTTATTAATTCTGTTTCAAACATCTTCCAAACAACAACAAAAATCACTAGATCGACCCTTGGGGAAATGGCACCAAATCTTCTCCAAATGTAAATAAACTGAGTAAATTGACTTCAAATGCTTGATAACTGAACATGAAACTTTTATATTACATCAATCAATTTCCATTAATCAATAAACCATCATTATTTTACTTATCCATTCGAATCCATCAACATTACATTGGTTCACAACAAGGTAGTGGGGAAATGGCATTGTTCTTTCATTAAAAATGAGATTTATACATTTCTACTTAGAATTTCGACCTGAAACTTACTAGATATGAAGAACAGAGTATTTAATTCATATTAAAAAATAAATGGGGCATTAGAATCTCCCACAAAGAGTACAATAGCTCACCAAAAATGCCCTCCCTCAATGATCAAGAATATGCCATCAAAACTGGAAATGGTTGAAGGAGTGATCTGCAATAGAAGAAACCATGAGCTGCCCTATAGATTACAACTAAAAATAAAGACTCCATTAAATATCCAAATGAAAGGTCTGAATGGCCTTTCCAATTACCAACTTGGATGGGAATCTTTCACCCTCAAAATTGGCTAAGGCAAGAAACTAGTCATCCACTAGCTCTCCCTCTTCACAAATGCAATTGCAAATTCTACAAATGATCAAAAGATGGTTTCATTCTTTGTTCTTGACATTTATAAAGTTCTAATGTCCTCCATCGGTCGAATTACTTCAAAGAGACTCATGCGAACTCAAGTTGGGAAGAGATTCCAAAGAATGCCAGTTGTACAACAATTCCTAGTCTCCCACTTCCATCAAATCACATGTGGAAGAATCCTAGATTCACTAACACCCTTGAGCGCCCTCCTGGAGTCTATTTTTAGCCCTGATGTGTCAAATATGTCATATGTCAGCCTTCAGGTCTGATTTGTGTCATAGGTGTCATAACATCTTCATCATTGTTGTGATAGAGGTAGGGAATCTAGCCCAAGTGTCTCACCAGCTCCAAATTGCCTCTTCCTCTTCCATGGGAGTTACTCTTCCTCTATATTTGGATCTCATTTAATCATGCCAAGTATTATTGACCTTATAACTCATCCCAAGAACATTAGGCTTCCCATGGATTCGAAATTGCAAGAATATGATGCCATGTGGCACATAAATTCTAGCTTGTGTGGGTCCCACTTCCTCCATGTGTCTTCATGATTAAATGACACTTTGATTTTCACTTGTATAAATTTATTTATCCACTTTATTAAATATTTATCCCATCCTAATGTTCCAACATCATTTATTATCCCATTATTCCAAATCCCAAAGCTTCCACTCCAAACCTAGGAAACTAGTAATTTTCCTCCTTGGCAATTATTTGACCTTTAGCATCAATTTGACAAACTCTAATGAATAGGGCCAATTTGCTTAGGCCATTGTGACCCAATGCCAAATTTGGGACATGACAAATCCTCCCTTTCCAATATTGCTTGTCCTCAAGCAATTTCAAACATGGGTGTTGAAGAACCTGTTTTCTGTATAATTCTTTGAAGTTGCCATTGAATTGCCCAACCTTGAGTCTTTGAGTTTCCATGAATATTTTAGAAAGGAACCACCTTGCTTGCTACTGCACTACTATGATAAAAAATACTTTATTAAGTGGGAAATACATCTCCCATACTTCTTGTTTCCCCCAAAAAATGAAACCAATGAGACAAAAATTATTCCAGGGGCCCATTGCTTGTATTGCACCCCAACATTCAAGAGTGCTCTCCAACCCATACCATTAGATAAGAGGATTCCTGGATCCCATTTTCTTGTATGCATTCTTCCAAACATCATGAGTAAAAAATATATATCATGAAAGTACATAACACCATAGTGAAAATTTACATCAAGGAGATGCTTCATCAAAGAGTCACAAAAGTGCTTATACCTCAAAGCAAGTAGACCACCATTTTCCAAGTGCATAAAATCTTCAAGTAACCCATCAAATCTGCTCCAATGACATAGGTGAAGATCCCATGTCCTATAATACTGCTCCAAAAGGATGTGATATGCATCAAAATATTCATCTATGTATTCTTTCATCCAAGAAGTGAATGAAGAATCTCCACTAAAATCTAAACCAAATAATGAGCGAAAAAAGCAAGGAGACTTCAAAGGACTCAAAGAAGTCTCACCCATACATCCATGAATGTGAGAATAATAAAGATATATTAAAGTATGTGGCTTCCAACAAAAATTTTCTCCAATCATAAATTTATTCACCCAAGTGTTGGATGAAGTTCCTCCAACATCAAATGAACCAAGTGTTGAGCAAGAAAAAACATGAGTCTTCAAGTGACTCAAATGCATATCATAGGTGCATCCATGTAGATGTGCATCATCATAAAGTAACAAAGGATGATGCTGCAAATGTGAATAAGAATGTGCTCCAACCATGTTATCATAAAAAATAAATCTAGGAGATCCATACTCCTCATGTGGCACCATTAAAAAGAACCCTTTCACCCATACTTCATTGATACTAATGCTGCAAAGCATGTAATTGTAGGCTGTAGGAGAATGAACTAACTCACCCAAATGATCAAAAAGTGTGGAAGTTTCATCATGGGAAGGATCCATATCGGTAGTATCATGCAACTCCTTCAAAGTGTGAAACCTTTGTCATAGATTGGTTCCAATGTAGAGGAATCATGCTCTTCTTTAAAAATTGTATAACCTTCATCAAGAGACAATTCAAGTTCCTCTTCCACCACATCAAGTTTTTGGATCTCTTCAAGTTCATCTTCAAACACATCAATAACATTCAAATTTCCACATTTCTCATGATCTACAATGTCATGAGAATCCTCAAAACAATCTACCATTTGACAATCTGAAACATAGGAGGAAAAACAAGTATTTTGCAACTTTTCAAGAAGTTGCTCATTTTGAATTGTGAGCTTATAATTATCCTCATTATTCTTCAAGTATGCATCATGTAACAAGTCATTAAGCTCAAACAAATGGTTTCTATAAAAAAGCAAAGACATGAAATTACCTTTGATGTGGCACATTGCTCTTTGAATATTCTCCATGTCTTCAAGGAAGGATGTTTCCTTCAATGAAGTAGTTATCCAACAAGAATTTGACACCAATGCTTGAGTGTTATGGAGAATGCTGAGGGACTCTTGGATCTTTTTTTCATTCATCTTTAAGGACCCTTCAAGAAAGTGAGGCTCTTGCAAATGAACCTCCTCATCTTCTTCATTTTTTCTTGGACCAACTTCATGAAGCTCAAGTGGTGATGGGGAAGTTGATCTTGGTTCTTCTTCAACTGCTACAAGGTCTTCATTATCATGCTTAATGGAACTTGGGCTTGCAGCAACACTTTCAAAAGTGATCTCTATGTCACCAACATAGAGGTGTGGACACCCATCAGTAGGTACTCCTTCATAGTTTAAGCATCCATTAGTAGATGCTCTTTGGTTCATTTCTAATCTACAAGGTGTCTTGAAATGATCTTCCATATTTTCAATAGAATCTTGTTCATGCTCTTGTGATGTATCTTCATTTTTTTCCTTCAAGAAAGATGATGCATTTTTACCCTTGTTTTCCTTAGGATTAATATCTTTGGAATATTTTTTTGAAGAATCCCCAAAAGCTCTCCTCAAGTAGGACATCATTTCACTCACACATGTATGATACTCACTCCAAAGTTCTTTACAAGAAGGGCATAAAACTTTCTTTACTAACTCCACATCTTCATGTTTGGGCCTATTTGCAAAAAATGCATGAGCATAGTCTTCAAAAGACATGGCCTTTTGTGTATCTTCCTTCAAAGCAAGATATGCTTGATATTTTTTATATTGTTGGGGCAAGGTTTTATATGTTGCTCTCCATCTTTGTAACTCATCCATATAATTACCCTTTGGTGGTGTGACGTACTCATATTTATAATACATATGGTCATAATCAAAATCATAATCTTCATTCCTCCTGATATTGTAAGAAGTGTTGCATGATGGAACCTCTTCCTCAAACCATTCACATTCTGCCTCATATTGCTCATAAGCATATGCATATTCCTCATAAGAATTGTACTCATAGGATTCCTCATAATAGTAAGACATGGCTGCAACTTATTATTCAATGTATGTTATTAATTCACAGGTGCAAGGACCATGCTCTGATACCACTATAATGTCCCTTGTTAGGAATTTTATCAAAATGACAATTTTTCACTTTTTTTCCCTAGTTAGACCTTTGACTAGTTTTGAGCTCTAGGTCCCCAAATTGCTCCAATTGCTCACAAATATTCTGATAATGTATATGGATGATTTTAGAACATAAATATGTGTTTAAGGGATGATTTTGGACCTTTAAAATACTTCTGCAAATCCTCTTTCAATTATGGCCAATATAGGGAACTTTACTAGTAATTTCCCTTTGACTAGTATTGGTCTCTAGGTCTCAATTTGACTCCAAATGCCTTCAAATATTCAGGGAAGGTGTATGAATGATATTAGGGCTTGGATATTATGTTCAGAGATGATATATGGCCACCAAAAGACCTTTGAAAACTCTCTTAATATTCTGGACCAAGTATGCAATTTTACTAGTAATTTGGGGTTCAAATCCCCCTGGGGTAAGTACTGAAAATGGCTTCCCAAATGCCTCCAAACCCACTCAAATTTCTGAACATAGGTAGGGTATGTCTCAAGGATGTTATTAATTATCAAAATGCACCATTCATTAGTTATTAATTTTGTTCCAAACCTCTCCCAAACAACAGCAAAAATCACTAGTTTGACCCTTGGGGAAATGGCACCAAATCTTCTCCAAATGTAAATAAACTGAGTAAAATGACTTCAAATGATTGAGAAATGAACATGAAATTTGTATAATACACCAATAAAATTATATGAATCAATAAACCATCAGTATTTTACTTGTCCATTCTAATCCATCAACATTACATTGGTTCACAACAAGGTAGTGGGGAAATGGCATTCTTCTTTCATTAAAAATTAGATTTATACATTTCTACTTGGAATTTTGACCTGAAAATTTTTAGAGATGAAGAATAGAGTATTTAATTCATATTAAAAAAGAAATGGGGCATTAGAAGCTCCCCCAAAGAGTACAATATCTCACCAAAAATCCCCTCCCTCAAGGATCAAGAATATGAACCACTTATACTATGAAACGAGAACTCGAAACAATTCTCATTTTTCTCTATCCTAATTTTAGTAGCTATTTTTACCTCCGTTTCAAAAAGTGTTGATGCCAGTATCATACATTTTCATTTTGAGACATTTTTTTGGGCCTTTGAATTATCTTTGTCGTAAAATATATTTAATTTCTATTTTCAAGTGCGTTTTTAGAAATTTAACAAAATAACATACATTTATAAGTAATTTATAATAAAAAACATATACATTTTGCAATTGTTTCTAGAAAATAAGACATTTTTATGGACAAAATAAGACATTTTTATTGACAAAATTATAAAACAATTCATAAAATAAAGACATTTAAAACCATTTTCAATGAATTTTTAGAGATTTTTTTCTATAAAAATGATACTCTTTCATATTATTTTCCGAAAAGTGAGGATTCACATAAATTCAAGAAACAATATACCATATATTTGTAAAAAACATATTAAAAATATTATATATAGAAATTTTATTTCTAAAATAAAGCCTAAAAGTCAAAACATTACTAATATATTGTATCAAAAAATTGTCAAATTTAAAATTTTCTTCAAGACATGAAACTAATCAACACTTTAAGTTATTAGGCACTTTTAGTCTCTTCTAATATTTATTGGAATGAGCATAGCTGACACATACATCTATCTTCACAGATTTTTGTATTACTTTGTGGTTTACAGTCTTTTACTATTTCATTCATTAATAGAATTTAGGTTTTTTTAAATTCCTATGTTCTTTGCAATATCTTCTTTTGTATATTTCCATTTTATCTTTCTTCCTTCATTCTATGAAAAAACTAGATCAAACATCTCTTCCCTATTCCATTGATTTTTATGAACATGATACATCATAAATAGGGAAACTATATTTAATCAATTGGAACACAGATGTCTAAGTGTTAAGACTTCATAGGAGCCCAAATATTTGTATTTTATCAATATTAAAAAGAAAATATATAATTATAGCAAGTGACTATAATCGCAATCACATTAGAGAAAACAAATAATTGATAGAAACACATAAAGCCTAGTTCGTGGCTTAAAAATTTAGACATGGAATATATCTATATATCTATGTAGAAAGGTTGAACACCACAAACTTCACAAGGAGGGTTATCTTAATTGGCAATATAAAATATGCCATTGCACCATTCTTAAAAATATATCTAGAAAGATAGAACACTTCAAACTTCACAATGAGGATTATCTTAATTGCCACTATATGCATGCCCACCACTCTTATCAATTGTTTCTTTGAATATAATTTTATTGATTTTATTATAAGATATATAACAAAATTCTTAAACTATTGAAAACCTATATACAAGACTGTGGAAATGAGGTATATATGTTTGTGAAAATATCATAACATTGAGCTAAAGAGATACCTATGTACAATAAATATTATTTTTACTAATATTTATATCTAAATTAAAACCTTTTACACTTTTTATAAAAAATCAAAATCATTATTAAACATTAATAACTTAAATCTTTCTATCTTTGGAATGATGGAAATAATCTAAATCTTTAAAATGAAGATAGTTGTTTTCAATATATATATATATATTTGATAATGTTATTAAATGTAGTTATAAGTTCAAGTTCCTCTATTATAATTTATTTTTCTAAATCTTTACAAGTTCTATTTCGGGTATTAAAATGCATTTAGATCATTACAGTATTAAATATGAAACCTTAATAATAAATATGAAATATTCAATTATCAATGATCAAGAATCTTCAATCTTCAACAGATCACCCCTACGCCACTTCGCCACACACCATGCACGTTTCTCAGTGGATGATGGTTTCCATTCAAACCTCTCTTTAGAGTAGACTTGATTTCAATTACATCGAGTCGCCGTGAAAGTCACCAACCATACGTCGTTTTCCATAAATTAAAAACTAGTTTTCATCGAAACCTACACCAAAGCACGCCTCGTAAGATTTGAGCTAGTTACGTGTTTGTTACTTTGTATCTATTGAAATGATCTTCTCCCCATTCAAAGTCTGCATTTCAGAAGAACAAATTTGATTTCAGTGGAATTCGGTAGTTTTGAAAGTTATTGAGATATATGCATACCACTGGGGGCCCAAATATTTGTTAATCGCTGGACCGATGGCATAACTTGATCATTTTCCACTTCTGGCTATTATGGTGGCGATCGTGATTGCAGTTGACACTCAAACTATGGGAAGAGGGTGCATCCCCCACAAGTATGTGAGTGCAACATCGTTTATTAACAATCTGGATGTCGTTTTGCAATCCCTTCTTTCAAATCTATCCTGAGATGGATTCGCCAATTCAATGCAAAACGGATCCTGGAAGTGCTCTCTGGAACAATTTGGATTATTAAAATGCATTTAGTGAGCACTGGAACAGTTTGCATTATTAAAATGCATTTAGATCATTACAGTATTAAAATGCTTTTTAAATTTGTAATCGCGTCAAACTTCTTAGCCGTGAGTCAGTAGCTCCCGCTCAATTGGTCACCCAAGGGGCGCCCTCATGGCCTGCTCGATGCCCGACATCGAGCTGGCCATGAGGGCGGCCCTTGGGCACCCAAAAGTATCTCCCACTCAATTGGAAGCCCAAGGGCCGCCCTCACGGCCTGATTGATGCAGGGCATCGAGCAGGCCGTGAGGGCGGCCCGTGGGCTCCCAATTGAGCAGGAGTTGCTCACTCACGACTAAGAAGTTTGACGTGATTACAAATTTAAAAATCATTTTTGTTTTCGAATTAAAACTCATATTAACATTCACTCGCATGGAGTTTGTATCCAAAAACTATGTTCTGCCGCAAGGGCTTCAAAAGTTACATACATACTTCTTCTAGCTGGTCATTTTGCCATCCTTCTACCTCAATCATGCCAGGAGGTACAACAAGTGCCATTTTAGAAAGCGAATATGCTTCCATGTTTAATTCTCTATAAACATGAGAAAAAGAAACTTGTTCAAAGGAGGTGATGAACTCTTTAATTGATAGAAGTAGATGTTGGAGGTGGGGAGCGTTGATCCGAATTTTACCATTTGCCCAAACTATTACTATCTTTGAGTCCCCAAATAGCTGAATAGGATGCATAATATGAAAGATATATATGAGAATTTTGTTAACTAATATTTTTTAAAAAGTCAATTTAGGATGCATCAAATATTTTTACAATGACTAAATCAATGTTGTTTTAAGTTAAATATTTTTTTAAATATAAGGTTTACATGCTGCAATAAAAGTAATTTTATGACCTAATTATATATATATATATATATATATATATATATATATATATATTTGTTTAAATAAAATCTATTCTACATCTATAAGTGGAAATGATTTGCTCCATGATAGTCTAATATAAGGCGGTGAACTCTTATGTAATAATTGTATCAGTGATTCATAATGCCATATTGTGTTATTGTGTATATATTTCTCATGTGTCTATTTATCTTTTTTGATATCGTATTAGAGAGAGTGTGATTGTAGGACTAGTCATGTAGGCAATAGATTTTTTTTTCTTTCTTCTTGAAAAGATAAGCATGCTCTTCTCTTGCATTGAACAATGATCTAGATAATCAAAAGGGCTTGATAGAAAGAGTAGATTATCACAAAATGTTGTCAAGGAGTTGCCATGCGGTATTGAAGGGAAGGAGTTGTGTAGTCAAGATAGTGGCCATTGAATGTTAACGAGTGTTTTGAAAGGATCACAAGGGGCATAAAAATGATTACAACTAAGATATTGTTATGGTAGTCTCTATTCCTATAGTTGAAGATTTTTCAATGATTTTCTACTAGTTAAATTTATGTTCAACAATTTTTTTTGTAGTTTTTATTAGTATTTTTCAATAGGAAGATATAGGGTTTCATCATTTAGTAATCAAGCTTATTTTGTATTACAGTGTTGACAAGTTGCCATACGATGGACCACAACCCATGCTCTCGGGTTTATCAAAGGAGATGTAGCCATTGCTAAAAATGCATCTGATATTAACATCGATAATGAACTTACTAAAGAAGAGTACTTTTTTGCATTTTAACAAGACATGCCTAGAAGACATGAACGCTTATAATGTAGATAAATCTCAAGCATGGATGACTACTCAAACAGTTTGGAAGTTTTTGAATCTTGGGAATTATACTTTTACAAGGGTCATGAGATCACTTGATGGAGCACCCTGGCATTGAGCAGGCCGTGAGGGAGGCCCTTGGGCACCCAAGTGAGTGGCTCCTGCTCACTTGGGAACCTAAGGGCCGCCCTCACGGCCTTCTCGATGTTGGGCATCGAGCAGGCCATGAGGGCGGCCCTTGGGTGCCCAAGTGAGTAGGAGCTGCTCACTCACAGCTAAGAAGTTTGACGCGATTACAAATTTAAAAAGCATTTTAATAGTGTAATGATCTAAATGCATTTTAATACCACAAACTATTCCAGAGAGCGCTTTCATCTCTTAACTAGAGGTTTTCACTCTTTTACTTTTAATTCCAAAACAAAAATTTCATCTCTTAACTAGAGGTTTCCCATATCTTAACCATGTGAATTTTCAGCCTTAGGGATGTTATGAAATATAAAAAAAATAATAGAAAAAATAAACAATATTTCAATCCTTGGCAACCCCAATCCACTAGGCAATTTAAGAGATAAGATATCAATGTGTTCCAATAAGTTTTAACCTTTAAATAGGGCAATCTTGTCACACATATCACATATCCAAGAACACTTGGGCACGCAAATCAAAATCAAACTATTTACATTCATATATAATATGTAAAACATAAGTTGGGCACGAAACAAATGTTGGAATTAATATATGTTTCATTTTTAAACTTGTAATGTCGGAAACAATACTTTTGATTAACTATAAAATTTAGTATTTTAACTTTTTTTAATTGATAATTTTCTTGTTATTTCAAATCTTATATTTAAAATTTGTAAAAATATAAAATGAGTTTTAACCTCTAAAGAAGTTTTAAACTCTAAATAAATTTTTGAATATTTATATGAATTATTTGTTCTTGTATGGTCTAATATATTATTTCATTATGAATCGCATCATAATTTCTTTGGTTTTTATTTGTTAGAGTGGTGAAATTATTTATGATTTTTTTGTTTGTTTGTTTAATATGCAAGTTTCAAAAAAGTTGTAATTTATCTCTTGAAGAAAAAAAAAATTCCAATTTAGGGGTTGATTTTAAAGTTTTTGTAAACAAGAGTATGGGATGTTTAGGCCATGGCTCTATTTTTTAACAACAACAAAAAATTCGTGTATGCTGGTATCAACATTTTTCTATTTGGGGGGTGTTTTTGGTGTTTTTTTTGCAAAAATCAACGTTTTTATGTCTAGAGTTCTCGTTCATAGTATAAAGTTCTTGTTTCATAGTATAAGTGGTTTATGCTATCAAAACTGAAAATGGTTGAAGGAGTGAGCTGCAATAGAAGAAACCATGAGATTCCCTATAGCTTAAACCTGAAAATAAAGGCTCCATTAAATATAAAAATGAAAGGTTTGAATGGCCTTTCCAATTACCAACTTGGATGGGAATCTTTCACCCTTGAATTTGGCTAAGGCAAGAAACTAGTCATCCACTAGCTCTCCCTCTTCACAAATGCAATTGCAAATTCTACAAATGATCAAAATCTGGTTTCATTCTTTGTTATTGACATTTATAAAGTTCTAATTTTCTCCATGGGTCTAATTCCCTCCAAGAGACTCATGCCAACTCAATTTGGGAAGAGATTCAAAAGAACGCCACTTGTACAACAATTTCTAGTCTCCCACTTCCACCAAATCACATGTGAAAGAACTTTAGCTTCCCTAACACCCTTGAGCTCCATCTTGTAGTCTATTTGTATCCCTGACATGTCATATATGTCATATGTCAGCCTTCAGGTCTCATTTGTGTCATAGGTGTCATAACGTCTTCATGATTGTTGTCATAGAGCTAGGGAATCTAGCCCAAGTGTCTCACTAGCTCCAAATTGCCTCTTCCTCTTCCATGGGAGTTACTCTTCCTCTATATTTCAACCTCATTGAATCATGCCAATTATTATTGACCTTATAACTCATCCCAAGAACATTAGGCTTCCCATGGATTCAAAATTGTAAGAAGAGGATGCCATGTGGTCCCACTTCCTCCATGTGTCTTCATGATCAAATGCCACTTTGATTTTCACTTATATATATTTATTTATCTCCTTTATTAAATATTTATGCCATACTAATTTTCCAACATCATGTATTATCCCCATTATTCCAAATCCCAAAGCTTCCACTCCAAACCTAGGAAACTAGTAATTTTCCTCCTTGGCAATTATTTAACCTTTAGCATCAATTTGACAAACTGTAATGAATATGGCCAATTTGCTTAGGCCATTGTGACCCAATGCCGAATTTGGGACACGACACGTGAAAAGGGCCGTAACCCTAGGAAACAAACAACTGTGCTATCCAACCCCTATTTGACTCAGGACACAAACAGTATAACCACTGTAAGTACCCTATGCGATACCTAGGTAAGAAAACTATGGTCACTGCAGTATAACCAATGCTCAGGGGGACAGTCGCAAGTGGTATCCGTCATATAATACATATTTCATTAAATTTGGAATTAAACATAGGATCTAGAATTCAAATATAACCAAAAAACTCAAATAAGCGGTTGTCCTTGTAATAATATATTTCCAATTTTAATGAAGTATGTGTTGTATGGGAAGGGTAGCTAAGCCCGAAACTCAAGAGGGTCAAATTCCCCAAGAGTCCCTATATATTAACAAACCCTAGAAATATCTCTTACGTTCAGCCGGTATTGGAGGGCTATCTCCGCAACCAACCTCCCGTGAGCTCGTGCTTAACTTTGGTCTGAGTAGAGCTTCCTGAGAACACTGATGTATACCATGGATTTCACCACTCCCTGGTCAGAGACATAATGTTTCATCTAGTAGTCTTGGATTGTTTACTCACAATGATCTTTTCTAAGACTTTGAACCTATGCTAGTTGGTGTACCTTATAAATAAAAATTGTTCTAATCAAATTTAAGATTAAGAATTAATTTTAATGGTTGTGGTTGTTCGGATATCCATCATCTATTTCGGGATACATATCTACTTCAGGATCTTGCATGATCTATTTCAGGATATGCAGTCCAGTCACCAGTTTGATGCCTCCAGCACCTTATCCACCTTCTTCTAGCACCCGGGAGCCACTTTCCACAGAGTTTTAGCCCTCCTAAGCTGAAAGGCGCCCTCTTCTCACCTACTGACTGAGAAGGGCGCACTTGTTCACCTACCACTGCAGTTCCACTTCAGTTACATTCAGTTAGCTCCGATTCTCCCTGATTTGAGGCTAGTTTCACTCCCGACTGACTGTATCACTTCCGTTTGACCTCCAGTTTGATTAGGTGACTTGTTCTGACTTCAGTTAGCCTCCCATGCGCCCCCACTGAGCCTCCAGATCCTATATCAGTGCTACACACTTCAGTTACATTTATTACACTCAGTTAGACTCAGTTTGACACCTGGATGACTGGTTGTTGTGATTGATGAGCACCACCGATGATTGATGAGGACTCCTAGATAGAGTCAAGCTACTCTATTCAGTGATTCGAATGGCCTACTTAGTCAATTCGAATTGCTCATTGATTTTGGTTGGATTGTATTGTAATCTATTGTAATTCATTCACCCTTTCTGGGATAGAGAGCACTGCTGCATGTTTTTGCACAGTTTTGCACCATATCTTCTTATTCATCTGTTGTGACTGATTTATTTGTTCATTAGATCTGCTGTGACTAACTTTACATGGTATCAGAGCCATGACAGGGACAAGATTTCTTTTCTACAGGTGTTTATACAAGAAGATTTGACTGAATTGCTAAAAATTGCAAGAAGTTTGGCATGAGATATCTCAAGGGCATTCGCTCCTGTGCATGCAAAGCTTGAAAAATATTCCAATACCACTCCAGAAGCTTGAGTTACCACATAATTCCTGGATCTGATACATTGGACCTATTCAACATTGCTTGAAATCCAATCCCAGGTGTGATGCAACTCTCAAAGGGTGGATTGTTCGACCTTATTGTGGTTGTTTTGATGTGATTTGCAGGTTTCTTACTTCCTCCATGTGCATTCGCTAATGCAAAGATGGAGACTTCTTCTTCACAAAATATTCTTACTCCATTCAACTATGATGAATGGAAACCAAAGATGATTGCATTCTTGAAGAGACAATGTCTTTTTGATATGTGCATTGGTAATACAAGAGATTTTGATTCCGATGAAGAGGAGAATGATTGGCTCAATGATTGTGATAGAGCTTTTGGAGCAATATGTCTTGCTATGTCTCCTTGTATGCGCTACCTCATTAAGACTGCTGAAAATCCAAGTGATCTATGGGTCCAACTTGACAGAGAATTTGGAAAGCAGGAAGAAGAGGATCATGCTAGCCTTTTGGAGAACAAGCCCAGTGAGATCTCCTTATGTGTTCTTTCCGATCATGTGTTGGCCTCAACAATTGTTCAAGATGAAGAAGAAACTGTAGATTCAACACTCATTCTCTCAAAGTCTTCTATTTCAAATTCTGAGCAAGATAAACAAGCTCATACTCTAGATTCCGAAGAGGTTCTTGAATCCTCTCTTTCACATGAGTTTGTCGGCATGCAGAATAATGATCTACTTGATGTTTTGGAGGTAAAATCTGAGTTTGGAGGTGAAGCATTCGCCCTCCTTGATTGCATGCCTTCTATAAACTTATGTTCTATCATTTGCAAAGTTTCTCAGAGTTTTAATGAAGATAAAGAGCACTACCATTCGCTTGAGTTCAATTCTCATGCACTTTTTGCTGATTTTGGTTTTGATCTCACCCTGGTTGGTTCAAAGGAGATCTCAAGAAACCATTCATCTATTTTTGGAGCTGATTTAACTTCTATTGATAAGAAGTTCAAGTTTCAAGATCTATTTGATCCGATTGGAGCTATTCCTACCTCACTTGGTTCGAATCACAGGTTCCAGGATCATCCTCATATTTTCAGATTTGTTCTCACCATTTTCGGTATGAAGAGCAAGTTCTTAAAGTCTCCACATTCGCTTGCATCCACTGATGGAGAATTCAAGCACATGTTTTTGGAGCATGATCCATTTACTCCCAAGAGTAAGATACCTCCAGACATATCTACTTGATTTTGGAGCAGTTAAATCTTTTGGTGTACTACAGTCTATTTTGAGGGGGGGTATTTTTCCCATGAGGTTTTCCCCATTTCCTCGGTTTATTGACTGTTATTAGTTTTTGGATTATTGTATTGGGGTGACCTTTGGTCTTAGTTACCAGGGCCCCACATTATTTTAGTTGGTACATCATAGTCTAGCTTGAGGGGGGGTGTTCGGATATCCATCATCTATTTCGGGATACATATCTATTTCAGGATCATCTATTTCGGGATACATATCTACTTCAGGATCTTGCATGATCTATTTCAGGATATGCAGTCCAGTCACCAGTTTGATGCCTCCAGCACCTTATCCACCTTCTTCTAGCACCCGGGAGCCACTTTCCACAGAGTTTTAGCCCTCCTAAGCTGAAAGGCGCCCTCTTCTCACCTACTGACTGAGAAGGGCGCACTTGTTCACCTACCACTGCAGTTCCACTTCAGTTACATTCAGTTAGCTCCGATTCTCCCTGATTTGAGGCTAGTTTCACTCCCGACTGACTGTATCACTTCCGTTTGACCTCCAGTTTGATTAGGTGACTTGTTCTGACTTCAGTTAGCCTCCCATGCGCCCCCACTGAGCCTCCAGATCCTATATCAGTGCTACACACTTCAGTTACATTTATTACACTCAGTTAGACTCAGTTTGACACCTGGATGACTGGTTGTTGTGATTGATGAGCACCACCGATGATTGATGAGGACTCCTAGATAGAGTCAAGCTACTCTATTCAGTGATTCGAATGGCCTACTTAGTCAATTCGAATTGCTCATTGATTTTGGTTGGATTGTATTGTAATCTATTGTAATTCATTCACCCTTTCTGGGATAGAGAGCACTGCTGCATGTTTTTGCACAGTTTTGCACCATATCTTCTTATTCATCTGTTGTGACTGATTTATTTGTTCATTAGATCTGCTGTGACTAACTTTACAGTGGTTACTCAAAGAATATGGCCGCGAAACTAGTGATGTATATGACTCAATAGTATGCAAAATCGTCAATCTCTAAACTCATCTATCCAATAAAAACAATGCCACTAGAATGAAAATCAATCCAATGGTTTCGAAATAAAAATGAAACTCTTTTATATTTTCAATGCACAAGCAAAACCTAAATGAAAGCACAAGAACTCATATGAAAAATGGAGTGCATAAAAGTAATTTTGTTTGTATTTTCACTTATGAAAATGCAAAACTATGTTTTTTGGTATTTTTCAATATAATGAAATGAAAAATGCAAGCAAAATCTCACTATTCGGTTACAGAAATGCAAGGGAGATCACTCGGACAACCTAGTAGATCCCAAGCAATAAGACTTAGCCAAGGTAATGAGCTAAAAAATAAAAAATGGGTAAAAACCAACAAGGCTTAAAACCAAGAGAAAAGAGGGGTTCTCGTCACGAACAAGGCTTGGAACAGTTAGGAACAAGGCCAAAGAAGACTCAGAAACACTCAAAACCAACCCAACAACATCCAAAGGCCATAAACTAATCACCCCCATTGTTGTACGCTAATGTCGAAGGAATTACTGTGGGTACCCAAAGGCTATAGTGCAGACGGAGGCAGGTAGACACGGGCAGAACAAGGCTCACCCATGTACAGGGAAAAGCAAATGAGCAGAAAAAGAATCCAATGGCTCAGAAAAAGGGTGTTTTCTATACTGTATCCTAATCACCAATGAATGACACATAGAATCGACAAAAAACAACTCTAAACAAGGACTGAAGCCTAAAAATCCCCAAAAATGGAGGTTCTCCCTAGCGGAGTTGCCATTTATGTTACAGAGAAAATGTCCTATGGCTTGGGGTAGACCACAATAGACAGCTGACTACCAGAAATTAACTCAATTCTCAATGCTATGTTATATAAATGAAAATGTTTAGATAATGAAGAATATAACCAACCTCGATCCAGAAGTTCGATGTAGATCCATGTTGGAGCATTCAAATCATGCACTTGAACCTACAAATTAGTCCTGACAGCCAATATACAACAAGCACATATAATATATGAAAGACATTAACATCAAAAACAACAATGGTCCATGATATCATAAGTAAATGCAACCCAATGTAATATAAACAACATTCACAACATTAATGGATGAGAATATGAGTATTTCTATTAATACATAACAAGAAGTACAATGTGATACGACCTCTTGTCGGAAACCAATCTTAACCAAGAACTCGGTCTCTCCACTTGTTCCTCGACCACTTCATTCCTCCATGGAATGGAAAACTCAAACTATGATAGGAGTTTGGAAGGTGAACATAAGAGGTTCACAACAACAAGGATCAATGAGTGTAGACTCAATATGAGAAAAAAATACACTAGTCACCTTGCTCTCTCTTTCTCCTCCCTTCCATATGCCATATGTGTTCAATATATAGTCCTCCCAAAGGTAATTGAAAGGATGCATTGAGGCATTTTGGGGAAAATGGAGGTCCAAAGGTCACCCTAAGACCGCCTTTTGGGAGTAAAAAGTCATTTACAAGTGTTTTTTACCATTTTACTTGTCACCCACACGCTATAGTGGTACAGCTCATGCATATGCAGGCTAAGGTGGAACAACTAGCGTACAGGAAGAAAAATACGGAAATAGTGTATCTGAAGGATATAAAGTTGATCTGAGTCAGTAAAATGGATCGTAAAGGACAAAGAGTGTTGATGCTCACAAGGTGGAAAATTACGTTGTAACACACATGCTTACAGCTAATATGTTGTATGTTTTGAATTAATTATTGGGAAAAAAATTGTCTATATAGTATGCAGTTGTTCACTTAATTATATAAATGACCAAGGTGTGAAAAAAAAGTTGCATGGATAGTAAAGATTATACATATGGATAATTATTCAACATTATGTTTAAAAGTAATTAGTGTAATTCTTATGGTTAAACGTTCATTATGAAAAAATATAAAAATTTACCAAATTTGGGTACGTGACACATAGCAATTAAGCTTAACGGTATGGATTTAAGCATAGCTTTGACAGTGATTGAATTGAAAAAGCTTCAGTTAAAGTTTGACATTGAAATACCTAAAGGCTTGTGTGATGATGACAATTATTACATTGTGATGTGTGCTCAAATTAGACAACAACCCTGAAATTTTAATGATTACATTTCTTCTCATGGAATTTATTCATGGTCTTCCAGCACAACTTCGTCTATAGCTCTTTCTTCCCATTCCTCTTCTAAATCCAACAGTCTTCATTTATGTGAATAATTGAATTCAGGAATCCAATTTGAGTTTTGTGTGTTATCATATATTTCTTCCAATCCCCTGTAGAACTCTTCTGATGCAAAATATCTTGAAAAATAAGATAGGGAAGGGAGATTGCACTCCGGAGACAGCTCGTTCAAATACAATAAACTCTTGGCCAAAGTAGTTGCATCTCCTGCAAAATGATTGTAAACTGCAAAATGATTGTAAATGAGAGATTGTTGGTCCGCTAAACTTGACATGTAAGAGGTAGAATTTATAGCCGTTGTTTCGACGACAATATCCACCATTGGAAAAGTAATGTGATCGGATTCTTCATCTCCAATGTAATCGTTTACAAGTAGGTCGTGCCAAGAAGATTTTGTAGTTTCTTCAACTTTACACAATTTGAAGGCTTCATCTGATATATAATTAATAAACAATTAATAGTATTATTTAATTACATTTTTATTATATAAAAACCTAGCCAAATTAAATAAGAATGGGTCAGGCTGGAGTTTCTTAGCTAAACCCTCTTTAATTGGTCAAACATGTATTGGGACAAGGATCAGGATGAATAAACTTATTCATATCTACTATAGCCTTTCAAATGAATCATAAATGAATGCTTGCGCCTCATACTGCTATCTCAGTAAAAGTGGTGAACACACGGGGTATGACTGCAAGTTTTTTTATTCACTTTAAATTTATAATCAAATCAATAATTGAGTTTCTAAGGCCCAAACTTGAGCGTTAAATTGAGATTCTAAGACCCAAAATTGAGCATACAACGTAGCTGGTAATAGTAAACTCAAACAACATTCAATGTGTAAAGTAAAAACCTGAGAATTAAATAATAAATGCAAATACAACTTTTAGTTGTATAAAGTAGAATTGCCTAGCTCTCTAGTAATTAGCCGCCCAAAGCAAGGAATTGTAAAAAGCTAATGCGAATAAAGCAAGGAATTGCGAAGATCCACTGAATTTGTAACTCATGAAATATAGAGCCATTGCTTCGGTGCTTTTGCGCTCTAGGTCATATATTTATTATTAGGCTGCTCAACAATCAAAGCAAACCTAGCCTTACCCAGCCTATTGTTATTCAGGGATTGACATGAAAAAGTCCCAATCTTTTGATTTCTTGGTTGTACCGTTTAGTTCTACAGTTCTACCAATCAAGCTAGGGTTTATACCGATCAAGAAACACGCATCATAAGGGCCCTCAAACGGTTCCCATTTCCGACGACCAATATCAAAATTCGACTACACAGAGTCGATTGTCCTTGTTTTTCTTGATAAGGTACAAAAACCCCTTGTATATATCTTCAGCTTCTTTAAGGAATCGATCATCGAACACATATGGATGGGACACCTGCAGAGACCGCAACATCCAGTTCAAAGATAAGAAGATGATAGCAGAAATGAATCTTGAATACAGAGCACAGCATATCCAACATAAAACATAAAATAATTTAAATACCTAGTCATCATCAATGTGCAGTGATCAAGAATTTGAGGATCTCTCTATCAGGACGCTCCATACACAAACCTAAGAATTTGAGGATCTTCGTCCACTGCATACACAAACCCATCAGTGATTTCCCCATGATTTCCCCATTTCATGAATGGAACAAAACCCAGACTGATCAAAACAAGAAGAAAGGACTACAGGGAATCAAATTAAGCATTAGTGGAGAGATACTCGTGGATGGTGGAGTTAGTCACTAAAGCGTTATTGAGGAGTGGAGCAGCTACTCATGGATGGTGTAGCTAGCCATTGAAGCGTTACCATTTAGATGAGGGAGCAAGGAGCGGATTGCCATGCCATGTGGATTTACCAAAAAAACAAGAAATTGAATAAAAAATTTTATAACTGCAAACAAGATGCTCAAAGTTTAATTTGTAAAATCTCGTCCATCCAGAAGTGGACGCGACTAAGAATATCCACAGTATAATCAATCTGGCTCGTTAAAATTTATTTTTCTATAAACTCGGCTAACCCCACTCCACCCCCGGAGTTGAAATAAGAATCCTTAGGGCATAATTACCATGTGACACTGAAATCATTTTAACCATAAATTTTTTCACAAAAATCAAATTTTAATGTTAATCCAGAGAGGATGAAAATTACATTTTGTTTTGAGAGAGAAACATTATACACAGGAAACTCTTCGCAAGGTTGATCCAATAGACGATCTATCGTAAATGAAATTGATATGTTTAGAGAAGAATTTACACAGAAATCACTGTAAAAGAATTTAAGTAATGATCGATTTTTTTGAATCGGAAAAACTATATACTTATTTGACAACAAGGACATTTTAGAGAGACATATTTCCCAATATCGAGCCCATGCAATCCAGATATTAGATATTTATATATTTATACTTTTATGTTTAATAGACAGGGAAGAAGACATTTTTACACAGAATACTTCACAAGATTGAGCCCGTAATCGATATGCAGAGTGTAATAACCCTAAAATCAACAAAAAATGAATTTTTTTAATGAGGTCAGTAGTCTCGACATCTTATGATTTTAACCGGACAATAACTCTCGTAGTTGACAACCTCTGCAGAGGAATAAGATCTGACTGTGAAAGATTCTTCAATGTCCTCTTTATGTATGTAACACTTATGCATCTGGTTGGTTGTGATGATCACGACTTTACTGGATTTGATCTTCTCTCATGTTTGTCTAGAAGTGTAACACTCTTTCTTATGCTATGTGATAAGATGAATTTTATATTAAATTATCTATGAATGCGAAGACTTAGAAGGGTAGAGGATTCCCTTGGCCCCTCGGGTCTTACTTAGCTCTTAGGAGCTAAAACATTGTAACTAAATTTTATGCAGGTGCAAGAAATGAGTAAAAAGCTAAAAGCAAATTTGTTCCTAAGGTAGTCTACCAAGCCCCCAAGTCGTTGGATGTTTTAGGGTGGTAGTTTGAAGTTGGCATTATGATTGGATTAATATCGATACTTTGGGTTTAAGAGAAAATCAAGGTGGTTCCAATAAACCCTAAACCCTTGTCTCATTTGTTGGGTTGAGAACTATGCAACAATTGAGATTTGGTTGAAAAATTAGCATGACACGACCCTGGTAGCTGGCGCATTAATTGATCCCATGTGAACGAGCCTGAAGTGGAATCCACACTAAAGCATGGGTAAATGGGCTCACGAAAACAAACCCTTGTCTAGTTTTTGGTTATGAATTTGTTGTGTTATGGTTTTGGGAAAGCACCATGGGATTCTGCGTCGGGGATGGTGCTCAGGGTCACGGCACTGGCCTAAGATTAGCTCCAGTATCAGAGTCTTCCCAACAAATGCTTCAGCAAGGTAATGAAACTCACTTCTCTGTGTTAAAACTACATTCATATTTTTGGTTTTGGTGCTGGAAATACCATTAATAATACGCTATGTTTTCTGTAGTGTGATAGGGAACTCGTTACAGTAGTTGGAGCGCACCCCTCTGGAGGTGGCGACTGTCTTGGTGGCAGTTGCTTAAGCTTTGGACCCTGGTAAGACCTGGGGTCCGGGGCATACTCTCATTTTGTGTAATATTTGTTTTTGCATTTCCAAAATGGGAGTGGGTATAAAAAAAAATGAAGAGGCTGGGGAGGCACAAGGAGTTACAACCCATGTTGAGTTCTCCATTCGCCAGCATCTAACCTATTTTTGATGAGCTAAATGCCATTTGGGGAAATGTTTAACCCTGTTTATTTCTTCTTTAGGCATTTCCCGTTGCTCATAAGTTATGGATAATTTCCATCATGTTTGGGGTAGGTTCTGTGTAAGGTTCTTGTTGATTTTATTTGATTATCTACCAAAATGATTATGTTTGTTGCTCCGTCTATCGTTTCTTTTAAAAGAGTCATTTGTTTGGATTCAAAGGTAGTGTATGGCATGTATTTGTTCTCCGAAAATTAAGCTTGTTGACACAAACCCAGTCGACAGGGGTTCCCAGCACTATCGACATCCAAACCACTACGATCTCCCTGAGCAATGGTCCAGACATATTTCACCCTGTCCAGCAACACCTGCAGATCAGATGAGGTCTCACCTGAGATGTTCAAGGGAGAGTTGACAAAACCATGTTTCGGCTGAATGAAGGAGGATGTTGTGGATCAATTACTAACTTATCACAACATTTCAAAAGTAGATCTAAGCATTCAACTCAGGCATTTAATCATAATTGTGACATCCTTCAACAAGAACAAATCATAATTGCAACAGATATAATAGTAACGCTTTAATTGCAGCAAGGAAACATCACATCATTCATATATTCATATCTCAAAATGCATTACCACATATAAATAAGAAATACACAGGGATTCTGCTCAACAGCTCTATCACATCATATTAACTTCACAAAAATCCAGTTACAGCAAAATACTCAGTCTCAGCTTTGGATCAAGATCTCTCAGATGACGATCATGCTCTCCAAAAGAATGATTTAACACTTACAAAGCTATGTATATTTATAGGCTTGCGCCTTACATTGCTTGTACACTTACTAACTACTTCCTAACTAACAATTCAAAGTAAATGACCCAAAATCTATCTATTATGGTCCAAATGACCCAAAAACCCACATACTATGGCTCAAATGACACAAAATTACGTAAATTATTATCATTTGCACTCAACTTTTCGCCTTTCGTGGTATCTTCAACCTTGTGCAGCATTCGCGATGCTGTTATGCTGACTTGTCCAAACTTCCTACCAACAAGCCCCCAACACAATCTTTTGGCTCACCCTCGAGCCACGTCAGCAGGACATGGTGTACTCACTTGTCTTCACCATGAAGTCTTCATACTGCTAGCGAATTTCGCTAACCTGCTACATGACTGTTGCGGCGATTTCCTGGCTCTCAGTTAATTCCTATGCTAAGGGGTGGTGAACCAGGTGTGCATCAACCTTCTGCCTTCCCTCCTGTACCTCCTGCAGTGCAGAGCCATCTGCAGCATTAAACTGTGCCCCGAGGTCTTGAAACTAATCAAACTCCATAGCACGCTTTTTGTAATGTTCTTCTACTTTGGCAACTCGTTGTTGCAACTCCTTGAGCTTTGCTGATTTGGATACCTACGTTGTCTGTGGAAGTGTGTGCATGGATGTCTTCAGTGTTTCCAGTTGTTCTTCCGCCTAGCGTCATTGCTTGGTCAGCTGCTCTAGTTTCTCATCGTGAACAATACTGCCCCAAAACAATGTGGTCTCAGTAGTGATGTTGGTTGCTTCCTATTCCAACTCGCCTAGTTGGATAGCCAACTATTCAATGTCACCCTTCTACATTGCGATGATTTCTGGTGGTGTGGTCGGCTGGACTGCATGGGCCAAGGTAGCATTTTTCTCCTGTAACTCGGCAATGATAGTCCCCAGCTTCTTTTCTCACTCGACAGGATCCAATGCCTCTATCGGTTCCAATACATGTTGATAGGATTCAATAACGGCCTCCTCCAGCTACACCGTACTATTCCACATGGTGGTTTTCTCCACCGTCAGTCGATCCTATTCCTTATTTAACTCTGTTACTTGATTAGCACAGTCAACCCGAAGCTTGTCCAGCATATCCCTAATTACATCGGCCACTTACCATGCCGCTACTGCCTTCCCTTTGAGTTCCTCCACTTCATTGCAGACCGCTACTTCCCCTTATTGCAGTCACAGTAGCTGACTCCTGACATCCGTCTCTCTATCCGCCAGTTCCTGAATGGAAACCATCTATAGCTGCACCAATGTCTATGATGACAACGCATTGATGTTAAAAGACAATACCTCCAACTCTTGCAATGAAGCCTTTAAAGCCTCATCATCAGTCGCAATCGCAATCGGGGGAATTTGTACATTTCGGACCCGCGGATCAGTGTCGATTGCACCAACTTCCTGAACAACTGCTCCCTCTGGTGCCTTCTTCAAAACAATGTCGCACAAGGAATCTAGATGGGAAATTACCACATGAAAACCTTCGTCTTATTTTTCTATCATTGCTCGAGTCGCCCCATTGGTTTCATTATTTATCACTAGTAGTAATCGACCAAGCTGCCCCTCCGTCGAAAGGGGGATCCCACTGATTGTCCCATGTTCATAGCATGCTTTCATTCTTCCCTCTTCAAGCTCACACTCTTTATCTATAGGGGTTTGTGATGACTCCTTGTCTGACTCATGATGATGTAGTGGTTCCATTACTGGCTCATCTGATGGTATCCTGTAGACTCCTCCTCCTGAGCAACTGGTTCACGCCATTCGACTGGACAATCATTAATGATTGCATCTAAGTCTTCATCTGATAACTTATAGGGGGTATACAACCACTGCTTATCCTTATCCCGTTGCGCTTTCACATGGATACTGTGTGGTCCTTGCACGAACTGCGTGATCCCCTTATGCCTTTCAACAGCTATCTGAGTCAGTCATGGAACCCGCTCAACAGCCACCTGCAGCGATTCCCAATAGAACCAGAACAACGTTACACAATCCTTGATGCGCTCTGGTTACTGCACCCACCACAGGTTTTGGTAGTGTGCCCCTTTTTGAACTTGCAATGTGTCCACCTCCATTCCTTGATAATTGTCAGGCTCCACCCAGGTGACAAGCGCAACTAAGATCAGCAACCAGTTGTATGCGAATGGGCGCTTTCCCGCCTAGGCTTCGAACATGTCCTCCATCAATTAGTTTAGCAAAAAAAGTGACTAATTCATTTGCACACCTTCGGCACAGAGCTCCGCGCATGCAACAACCCCTGAGTTGCCTTGGTTGGGTTAGTTGTTGCGAACATTTTTGGTAGCCAGGATCCACGCCCCAATCTTAACTGCGGGCTCGTTGATGCTGTCGAGGCGGTAGGCTCATCCATCACGCTACATTTTTTATTTCTCCCTCAACCTTTCCGCGAACTTTTTGTCATTGTTCTTCCCCTGAAAATTATTGCGACGGGTCTACCCCATCCTATGGCAACCTTGTGATCTTGAAAATCAGTTCCACCGTGACAGTGACCCGCTTGTCCAACCATAAAATGCCACCATGAAAAAAGTCCAGCAGTTGTTTCACACAAGCATTTGATTTCGTCAATGGCCCAAAGTGAGGCATGTTGATCAAACCCAACAACCCATCCTTCTTCAGACCGCACACCCAATCATGTGCAATGCGTTGTGTTGGCCCACTCTCCCCCTCTGTTCGTGGTTGAAAGGGCTCTGTCATTACATCTTCCAGTGCCAGAAATTGTGATCATCGTACCGCAGCTGCATCAAAGCAGGCACAATGTCTATGGTGCATCTCATGCCTGGTGGAATGGCCGACATCCTTATTTGATACTACTGGTTCTTAGTGGACTTCAGCGGCTGCACACCAGGTCTACATGGAGGTCGGTAGCCGAGGATATCTGTAGCAAAAACACCTGCTCGGATGATGGATTCCACAACACCAGAGCTTGATGGGCTTGCCTCAGGGACCCCTTCGGGCACTTGGGCAGTTGAATGGGTCTTCAGCTTCTCTACTCATGGGGAGCTAGGATACATCCCCCCTCTCTTTTTTTTCACAATGGAGGACGATCCCACCAACATGCTAGCAACTTCTTCCTCGAGATTAACCTCTTTGGAGATACTGACCGGGATGACGGGTGACTTGGCTTCACTTGAAATCTCCACCATATCTGGCGCACCCGTCATGCCATGCTCAATTCCCACAGTGCTAACAAATGGATCTATCTTCCCCAACCCCAGACTTTTCTCAACACTCCACAACTGCACTCTGCAACACAACCCAACCTTGCACAATTCAATAATTGGGAGTTGAACAAACTCGTCACGAATAGGTACCTTCTGACTAGCCTCGACCTGTTCTTATAGTGCCCAACTCGATCCCTCGTAATCATGACTAAATCATGCATTAATTCAGACCAAATCCTGTCTTAATGACCTAAATCTCCCATCCATCCTGTCATCTGATCGGCTGGATTTGCCATTAATGCTCATCATTCGAACAAGCACCGTTAATTAACTATCTTGAACTATCTTCATTTATTAACAATTTGACCAGTACGTGACCCTTCAAGTTGTCATGGACTGGATCTCGAACGACGATGCGACCCTTTATGCTTACACATTTGCTTCCTGTTGGTCCGCCATCCTGCCTCCTACGTTCTTCTCAAAAAAATTTTTTGTCGATGTGACTTTAGGCATCGCGCTGCTCCAAGCCCGTCCTATAGGGATTCAGCCTACTACCATTAAGCAACTTTGGGAGCACCACTCCATCTAAATATTGTAGTTGTACTGTACCTCCTGACGTTATGCTATTGTGTTAGGAACCCATGTCAACCCTTCTATTTACTATGTTAGTATATTGGTGTTGGATGCATGTGCTTTGTAAGTCATCTCATAGTAATTGTTGATCCATAGTTTGTATTGGCCCATGGTTTGTATTGACACATGGTATTGACCCATGGTATTGGCACCTAGACTTAGAATATAAGATTGTGTTGAGACCAATGAAGGTACTGTGAAGTTATTTGTATTAAGCTTGCTCAATGTAGGTTTCCCCCTCGAAGTGGCATGCGATCAATAAAAGTGATTATGAGTTCTGTTATTTCTTGGGCTCATTGGGTGAAATTTCTGCCAAATTTGTTTCACATCTATTGCATCTTCGAATATGGGAATAATTCCTATCTGCTTAACTGTGGGAAGTACTTGGGCATAAGCTCTAAAACTCATTGTGAGGAGTACCACAGGAACCCTGAAGTAGTTGGTCCATTGAGAGGACCTTCCAGTGAAAAGGGAAATGACCCCTACCTGATTGACTAGCTCCCACCCATGAGGTAAACCAAGAGCTATCGTTTGTGGCAAAGTAGTTATCATTTTTACCTGAGCCGTGGAGTGAGGGGTACTACCCCAATACATAAGCCGTCAGACAGCATTGGTGGCCGGGTGAAACCAGTGAACTATTAGGAAGCCGCACATACCTGGGGTCCATATCTATTTTTAGCTGAACTATTACCGATCACTTCCACGCCGTTTCAGATCTAGCCATTTTAGTTCCATTCTGAAATCTGTTCCAGAACCATTTGTTTCAGATCTATTATGAAATTCGTTTCAGATCCAGCCATTTTTTATCCATTCAGCATCGTCTCAGATCCATTTGTTTCTGATCACCTTCGTATCATTGTAGATCCATATGTTTCCACTCCCTTCATGCACCTTAGTAGATCCATTCTAAAAAAAGAAAAAAAAAATGTTTTTTGGCCATATCTCCCTTGTTTTAACTCTGTTTCCCTTGAAACTTCCCGGACACCCCTGCAATCCCATTCTGCATATTTCATTCCTGAGGACCCTATCAAAAAATCTACTTCCCAAATCCAGAAATCTCACATTTGTCTATTTTTAGGGTTTTCCATAACTTATTCAATTTTATTTTGCCACCGTGTTCATTCCCTGTTTTTGCTTCTTTGTCCGTCTTTGACCAATTTTCTCATTCTTTCACCCTGCTTCTGAAATCCCCATTTTTTGCTTCCCTGTTCATTAGGCAGTGTCCAAAACCTACTCAAACCTCAATTACCCATCCAAGTTTTTCCCAAATCCAAATTTCCCTTTACTAAATATGCTTTTGTTTGTGTTTTTCTATCCTTTCCCACCCCCCCCCCAAAAAAAAAAACAACCTCTTGGTTATGGTTGTCACCCACGCAAGGGAAAAAACCATGGAGGAAACACTTGCAGCCATCCAAACCAAACTCTAAGATCTATGTTGATGCCTCGAATATCGCTACATCAATTAGCAAGGGATTCTCCCCAGTAAGCGATCCCAACTAGATCACTCACTGTTTGGTGTGGGGAATCCGTCTAGTTAATGGTTCTGGCTACCGTGGGTTTTAAAGATTCGTTTCAATTTACTGGTTGCGGCCCGATCCACTGGTTATATATTTTGTATTTTAATATGATATGCACGTGACCTAAATTAAATGCATGTGGGAAGCAAATCTATGCTAATCTAATTTCATCTAAATTGTCCTATCCTTATAAGGATCATATTTAAAGAATGAGTAATAAATTGGAAAATACACCCAATAATTCTACAGATAACTGTTAAATTGAAAGGAGCATTTACAGCAGAAATAAAGATTATCCAAGATAGCTCAGATAAATATAAGCATTCAATTACCCATTTAACACAGAAATTGTGCAAAAGAACATGAAACCATTCACAACAAAGAATTATTTCATAAGAGCAGGGAAAGATCTCACAGGAAACGTATTAAAATGTAGAAATAGTTCAGCAGTTAATCAACAAGACTCCAAGCAAAATGTTGTGCTAGCTTCCATAGGCCAAATCGATTTCTCTATTCATGTAGTAGAGATAGTTCAATTACAGGACAAAAAAAACTTTTACCTGCCAAAAGTCCCTTTTACCTTCCTCTAATTAGCTTTATATAGCTTTACAAAATGGGCCAAGAGTTTCCACCTATACCCTAACCGTTTCTATTCTTCTAATTTGTCTTGTAGTGTTGACATTACAAACATAGGAATATCTCAAATAACTTTGCAAAAAATGAGAGCACAAGTCATTTTAATATTACAATGGTATATGCATAAACTATAAACCCAAGAGACACGTTGACGAATGTAATCTATCCTTAAGCTGGAGCTTTAGGCGACTTAGGCGCTTCTGGGACCACTGGAGCTTCTTCCATCACTACTGCAATAGATGGGCCACTTTCTGAGGTGGGAACTTGATTGGCTACCAATGCCCTATCTACTTCTGCAATATAATTTCCCCACTGATTTGTATCTTTTACTATATTCATTCCAACCAGGGGAATCATAAATCTGAGGGACACTCTCTCCTTGCAAGTTCTTATGCTAAAATAGTTATTTCTGCCATTATGGCCCTGAGACTTTCTTCTAGGCGGTGCTTATGAATATCTGCTTCGCTGATAAATTGGTGCAGGTCTTCTGAAGTTAAGACATCCAGTTTCTGCACATATTCATTTTCTGCCTTGGGTTCTTCACTTATCTTAGATAAACCTTGTGCTTTATCCAGGAATTCTTCTAAATTTGGAGGCATGGCTATATGACAACATTCCTGTGTGGCTCGTATTTGGGAATACAAATTCTTGCACCGCACATAAGTAGCTGAGGTCACAGTGGCCAACTTTACTCCGCAATCCTTAGAATAATCTAGGGTGCGTATATCTTCCCTATATTCAAAAACAGACTTAAGGGGAAGATTTGTCGGGAACCCTCACCTCCCTTCCCTCCATTCAATTTGTTTTTTAATCTCTCCCATGATGCATGTGTGCTTCTTCCTGACCCAAGTGGCTTCGACATTGATTTCCTTAACCTGAGCCATTATTGCTTTTAGCTTGTATATTTTCTCTAACAGAAGCTCTTGTATGCCATAGGTCTCTCTTATTATTTCACAGGCTTGCTCGTGGAAAGGGATAATGTCTCCCATTTTGCTGTTGGCCAGCTTTAGCTGTTGTTCTAACAATTAGTTGCCTTCTTGTAACTTTTCAATGTGTTCTTTCAGGTCGACGATCTCCTGAATGTTGTCAAACGTCTCTGATTCAAGCCTCAGATTTTTTCCTTCAAGCTCTCCCTTTTCTTCCTCTAACATCCTTACTTGTATTTCCAGGGCCCTCCTGTCAACTTCGAGTTGTTGAAGAATTTCTTTTAACTCTTCCTTCTGAGATGTGAGAGCATCATTCCTCTCGATCATCAAATTTGTATAGTTCTGCTCTTTGACTAAAGCTTCCTGCATCCAACGTGCTTTCTTCTTTTCTTCACTCAATTTATCCCCTAGTATGTTGACATTGTCTATAGTTGCTATAACCACGGCTACGGAGATGGATGCCAGGAGTTTAGTAGCCTCTTCTGTGTTCTGCATGACCATAGTCTTGTGTGTAGTGACGATGTCTGACCGAAAAGGTATTTCAATTTGGAACCTGTCTCTTTGACAATGGTTTTCCTCTTCTTGTTGTAAGCGAAATTTACCCAATTAGAAACTGTACTGCCTTTGTAGGGTGTAAACCGGACAATGGGGAAATCTATTATGGGGGAACCCATATCTAAATTTTGTAGGTCTGGGATTTTGGGATCAATATCCTCTTGAGACTTCTTTTCTTCCTCTTCTTTCTATCGTGCCTCTTCCTCCTCCTCCCTTCTTAATGCATCATGTTGTTCTTGTTTCACAATTCTTTCCAATCTAATTCTTTCTTCTTCTTCTTGCCTCCTTGCTTCAGCTTCAGCTGCTTGGATTCTCAAGTTCTCTTCTTCCATGCATTTATCTTCTTAAATTTTCTTTGCTTGTTCTAAGAGCCTTTGTTCTTCTACGGCATCCTTTTCTCTCTTTGAACTTGTTTTCCCCACAACATTAGAGCTCGAGCTTGCCTCTTCTTTTCCCATTTGGAAAATCTATAGCTCAGTCATATTGTTGAACCGCCTATATGCTTCCTCTTGTGGATAAAAAAAGTTGGGATACTCACAGGGAGTGGAGAGTTCTTTACAATGTTGTGCAATTTTGCCCTGTCGATTATTCTTGTGAAAAATCCTTTCTCCAAAATGAAAGCTCCTCAATTCTACAACAAACTCTTTCATGACTGCAATTCCTGAAAACTTGTAGGACCCGACATAGAAGGGTAAGGGTGGAAAAGTAGCTGTCTTAGCTTTATATAGAGTATTACCCATTCGATCAATCAATACCTTCCTTACCATCTCCTTGTGGGCTATATAATCCGTAGCGTATCTTGGTAGAATATACGGGGTTTTTGAACCTCCGTACATCCTTATGTAGGTACCTTCTGGAGAAAAATAGAAATCACCATACTTCTCTAAAGCTTCCATGGCGTTCTTAGATAGGCAGTTGGGTTTTTCATTAAATATTAATTGATAAAGAGGCATGATGAACTCCTCGCAAATGAGCTTGTAATCCCTCTTGTAATTTTGGGCCCAGAAGATTTTGTAGGCAATGAACACCGAGCCCTCTGCCCAATTCCAGATGCATCCCAACTTGGGAAAGGGACATTTTGCCACGATACAATCTATCAGGTAAGAAGGCATATAAAACTCTACCTTCCTCTCCACCAACCCTTCTTGTGCCATTGCTATAGCTGATGACAAACTGTTTGAGATGATATCAGCCCAGTTGAAGATTGTGCCTTTGAAGGATACATAGTGGATGATAGGGACCCATTGTAGCATAAATATCCTCCCATCGGGACTCCCAAAGATTCTGCTTAACATGAGAGCGATCAGTCTGAAAGGAGGCTGCAGATTCCGAACCTCATACTCTTCATTGTCTTTTCTCCTAATTTGCTTGTCTGCAATTAACAACCTTCTTGCCATGTCTAGATTATCCATATGGATTCCTTCCAACCATGCATCATCAAGCTGCTGCTGTTCTTTGGGTAATTTGTAGGCCATTGATATATAATACAAGTGAAACGAAGCAAAGGCCTTTCCCGTGCTATTTGCTATGACTCTTTTCTCAGTGTTCGCATGTTGCAACACCCATCCAATTACTTCTGAGCATGGGAAGAGTTCTAGACGTGTGGCAGCCTTGGATATACAGGAGTTCTGGATGTTCTGATATAAACATTCCTCCTCAAGAAGAGCCTCAGGGAAGTCCTGATCTCTTATCATGTGGTAAACATCTCCCTAGTTTACTTCTGGAGGGACACCTGTAGTGCACTTGGTATCCTGGAGCATTATTTCTATTCTTGTGCTCTCGTCGACTGTCTTTGATTTTCTCTTGCCACCTTTAGCCATTTTGAAAATCCTGTTCAACAATTTAAACATGAATAAGCATGTATGACATGATGTTGACCACCCAAACTAGCGTCCTTTCAATAATATCTCCATTTCAACCAAAACTCCTAAAAAATGTTTCCTTCAAATATCAGTTTATAATATTTTGAAAGCATTAATTTAGTTACCTTTGTGGTTTCTATTGTGATCAGGAATCATAACAGCAAATGGACAAGGGTTGGTCCAGGTACCTTAGTGCTTAAGAGACAAAACACCGATTGACGTGCAAGCATGAAAGGCATAAATTCTATATCTGCGGAAATGCCTATGATTAGGTGCGGGAAAGGGTAGAAAAGGTCTAACAGGTGATGGGTAGAGGCAGCATCTTTTAATTATTTAAATTGTGAGAGCCTCAAGGCCTTTTACATCCATGCTTAGGGTTGCTAACAAAATGTTTCTTAGGTTGGGAGCAATACGTTGTTCGAGACTATGAAGAACAAGCTCCAATGCCATAGAAAGAGACCCACTGCAATAATGGGACGACCTCGAATAATAAAAAATGGCTCTAGACTTCCCTATGACTATGAAACTAAGAAGAAATGACGGGGCAGGATGATATTCTTAATTAGGTGTACAACAGGTCGACGATAAGCGTAAATATTCCGCGAAAAAATACAATGGCCAGAAAAGAATGAAATGAAATGCCAGATCATACCCTTTTAAGTAGGAAACACACATCATAGCAGGGCCTGATAAGATACTAACCTCAAAGTGATGGCGTGGTGCCAACGGTTGTTGCAGGGTCTACGAAACTGCGCCTTCAAACGATGATGGACGTGCTTTACGGTTCAAATGAAACCAAAAACACTCCGGGTGATGAAAAATAATCGAAATGTTAAAGGGGTTCATCCCAATATATTCAACTTGGTACATTCAAACCATTAATATGGTGGTTGCAATGTCATTAAAATGGGACTTAAGGCTGCGTACGGCCAGGTCAAATCAGACCCTTTTTCAATAAATAAGACAGTCAAATCGGGAAGGTTAGGTTAAGGCTTCCACCTCCTGCGGAAAGAGAAGTTGAGTTTTTCCCGCCGTTACCGGAGAATTGTCTGAATGCTTCCGCTGAGGAGCCATGTACAGTGGAAAACATACGTGAGTTCGCCTGCTTTCACGGGAAAGTTAGCCGAGTTCTTCCGAAAACATGCTAACGTTTGTCGAAGCGGAAAAGATAGATGAGTCTTTCCGTGAAAAACTTGTTGATGAGTTTTCGATGCTTGCGGAAGAGTTAGATGAAAACTTCCACTGTGGCGGTGATACTTGAGGAATTTGTTCCGCCGCGGGACTGTTTGTTAGGATATTTAGACACTTAGGAGTTAGTTAAGATCAACTTGTGTAATATATCCGTTAGGGATAGTGTGTTTCTTTAATATGCATTAGTATGCATTTGTAAATACTTAATCCAACAGTCACGATATGTTCTTGACAGAGAGTGATCTGATGGCTCAACTTCTCTTAGATCATACCTAACCTTGATCTGTGGCTTAACACCCGATGGGTCCATGATCTCTATTTAAAGAGCATGGAGGGTCATTGTTTAGTTGATCTATTATGAGAAGCTCATTTGTAACTTTGTTTTTTTGCATAATAAATTGTCCCGTAGAAGCTATTTGGCCGGGGCCATGGAGTGTTTCCCTCAAGAGGGTTTAAACCATGTCAAAAAATTGGTGTGTTGATCTGTGATCTGTTTGTGTGAAGGGGTTTCTCTTGGTGTTCGGTCCTTTGGTAGTACCCGGTGTACCCGAACATGGTATGAGAGCTTTTATGAAGAGCCGCTTCCGGTTATGATCTAGATCTTGAACTCTTGTATCCGAAACTCGAAAAGGTTTTTGGTTTCGATATTTTTGTGCATTTATGGGCTGTGGGAGGTGTTCCATTGCATCCGGAGCGTCATTTCCATTGGAAAATAGTTTTCGTTTGATAAAAAATGGTTCATGGTTGCTTCAGAAACGCGTATTTCATCAGACCTGAAGGTATAATCTTACCGTGACACATTTTCAGCGATCTCAGCAAATCAAAAACAGAAAGGGAAAGGGTTTTTCTTGGCTGCGTATGCTCTTTTCCATGCACCTTGCGCGATCTTGGAAAATCAGAAACAGAGAGAAAACATAGACTTTCCGGGCAAGCTAACGATATCTAATTCCACAAGTGTGGAAATTTTTTTTTGTTTCGATTTGTGGTGTGTTTTGCAGAAAAAATGGCAAGCATGCAAACCGAGCATGAAGAGTAAAAAATAAAAAAAGCCCCCTTTTTCATTCCCATATTTTACATACCTTTTAATCTAGCTCACTTGGTTCAAAGTTGCTTTATTCCTTAATAGGTCTTGAGTTCAAGTCTTAGGAAGTTACTTTTAAAAGAAAAAGTGCATGCAATTTCTATTTTCAAGTTACTTTATTGTAAAAGTGCATCTCACTTAAATAATAAAAAAATAAAAATACAAGTGAGTCACTTAAGTTCTTTTTTATTGTTGCACTATTTAAAATTTATATCATTGTAAAAGTGAAATCACTTATTTTACAAAAGTGGTTCACTTAAAACAACTTTATTGTAAAGTAATTGTCAAAAGGTTCATCTTGGGAAGATGGGGGTTCTTTTTTTGCTAGACATTCTCTAGTTGCCACGTCACTATTGGAGACATCTTCAACAACTTCTTTGTTCAAGCATAACTTCATCATACAAAGTCAGTTTTCAGTGCCATTTTTTTTAAACCACATATTTTTTTGAGCTCTTCACATCCAGAATATTGGTTTCTACTTTTACAACCATTAATTTACAAATATGGCCGCACCTTATGATATTCTACTTAACAGTTCCAACTATTTCTTATGGAAATCTCATATGGAGGATGTTCTACAAAGTAGGGTACTTTTCAGAATTACCTCAGGGAAAGAAACTAAACCCACTAATGATTATAAGAAAATAAAATGGGCAAATAGATGTGATGAAGATCGTGGATTGATTGGAATGTCAATCTCTACTAATTTGCGATTCCACATGTCTGGAATTGATGAACCCGATGCTGCTTGGGACAAGTTGGAATCTATCTTTGGTAAACAAAATAAAATTTGAGGTCACCAACTCAAAAATGAGTTGATTTCTTTAAATCCAAGTGGCTTTTCATGTATTCAAGATTATTTATCTAAATACAAAACTCTTAAACTCTTATGTGTAGAATGTAAGATTAAGAGGGAAGACAAACAATGCATTTATCATATTCTTTCCAAACTTGGACCTGCATATTCTGTTTTTGTATCTACATTTTAATCCATGAAATAATCATTGAATGCAGCTAGCTATCAAGAGCCTAGTCTTGAATCCTTTTGTGATTCCTTGATTAGAGAGCAAGATAAACTCATTCATCTTGGAATAATCAACAATGGAAATACATCTAGGAAAGCCTTATTGTCCCATTAGAAAGAAAAGTCCAAGCCTCCCAAGAAACAAAATTTTCGCAATAATAAGTCGGACAAGGGTCCAAAACCCTCTCAGTCAACTCCTTCTTTAAAAAATGACAAAGGATCCAAGCCAAAAGGCAAGAAGACTGAGTGTCATTGCAACTATTGCGGGAAAGATAATCATGATGAATCTAAGTGTTTTAAGAAGATGGAAGCCTTGGAAGCATCAATGAAGAAGCACCACATCAGCCTATTCGCCTTCAGAATTTGCCGCTCATGGACATGCACTTTGTGCTTCTGGTTATTCTTATAATGCATCTTCTTCTTCTACTTCAAATGAATGGCTCATTGATTCTAGAGCATCTTATCATATGGCTAAGGATCAAGCCATCTTTTCTACTATGCATGAATGTAACACCAAACAAATATTTGTTGGTGATTATAGATCTCTAAGTGTAGTAGGATATGGAACAGTTCCAGTAGATAATGGTCATTTTAGTGATGTACTATGTGTTCCAAGAATTTCCTGCAATTTGTTATCAATCTATCAAATCACTCATTCTGGTGAAGGTAAAACTTTGACCTTTACACCTCACCAAGTTGTAATCAAGGATTTTAAAGATCCTCAACAGGTTCTAGCTACCGGAATTGTTGATGATATTACCAGGTTGTACAAGTTTAACAACTTTGGGTCATCACCTTTCCCTTCAGTTTTTGTTGCTCATAGTGATAGCTTGAGCAAACTTTGGCATGAGTGATTTGGTCACTTAAATTATTGCTCATTGCAACAACTATGTAAAGACAATATGGTGACAGGTCTTCCGATGGTATCTTGCAGGGATGGTGTTTGTTCTGGTTGTGTACTTGAAAAACATCATCGGGACAGTTTTGACAAACATGCCTCTTGGCATGCCTCGGTTCCCTTGGAGCTTGTGCATAGTGACTTGTGTGGTCCTCTTCCATCTGCTTCCTCTTCGGGTTTCAAATATTTCTTAACTTTCATTGATGATTACACCAGATGCACTTGGTTTTATTTCCTAAAACTTAAGAGCGAAGTATTTAACATGTTCTTGGCCTACAAGGCCCTTGTTGAAAAACAATCTGGTCATCAAATTATTAAGTTAAGATCTGACAATGGAGGAGAATATGTTAACGAAAATTTCACTACTTTCTGCATTGAACAAGGCATCCAACAACAGCACATTGTTCCATATACACCACAACAAAATGGTGTAGTTGAGCGGAAGAACAACACCTTAAAAGAAATGGCTAATTGTATGATCCAATCTAAGGGACTAAGAATTCAATTTTGGGCTGAAGCCATAAATTGTGCAAATTACATAGTTAATCGCACCCCCACTAAAGCATTACAAGGTATAACACCGAAAAAAGCATGGAGTAAAACTAAACCTGATGTAAGTCACTTCTATGTGTTTGGTAGTGAAGCATGGGCTCACATTCCAGATGAAAAACGGAAAGCATTGCATCCTAAAAGTGAAAAGTGCATATTTGTTGGATATTTTGAAGATGTAAAAGGTTATAGACTTCTTCAACCACATTCTCATGATATAATCATTAGAAGAGATGTTAAATTTGATGAAAATCTCTTGTCCTACGAGCCTAACTCGGTGATTGTGCCATCTTTGGCCTGTGAGCCTGATTCGACGTTTGTGCCTTCTTCTTCTTCTTCCAACTTCCTTGACAGGTTTCCAACTCTAGTTTCTGATGATGACAGTGAGGATGAAAATCCACCTGCGCCTACTCATGTTCCTCCATTTGCACCAGCACAAGTGCTTCCTTGATGGGTCCATTCAACATGTGAAGTAGCTGGTGATCTTGCTGGTGATCCTAGAGATCAACGTTGAACACGTTCTTAGTTTCAGCGAGCCCCTTCTCTTTTGGATCAAGTTTCCAAGAATCATGATCCACAAATTTTTGCAGAAGCTTCAAGGAATCCAGATTAAGATGCAACCATGGATGAAGAATATCGTTCCTTAATGGCGAACGATACTTGGGATCTTGTACCTCTTCCAAAAGGAAGAAAACTTGTCAGATGTAAATGGGTCTACAAAACTAAGTATGCATCAGATGGAAGTGTTGAAAGACTTAATGATAGGTTAGTTGCCAAAGGTTTTTCCCAAGTTGAAGGGATTGACTACAATGAAACCTTTCCTCCCGTCGCAAAAATGAACTCCATCCACCTTGTTCTTTCCCTTGCACCCTTACACAACTGGGAAGTCCATCAAATGGATGTCAAGTTTACCTTCTTACATGGTGATTTACAAGAATAAATTTACATGGAACAGCCTCCTGGCTATGTTCAGAATAACTCTAGCCTTGTCTGCCACCTTAAGAAATCCTTATATGGCCTTAAGCAAGCTCCTAGAGCTTGGTATGCCAAAATGGATAACTTTCTTTTTGACACAGAGACTTGACGAATTTGTTCCACCGTAGGACTGTTTGACCGAAATTTTTTCCTTTGCGGAGGTTTTAAGATAACTTTTCCGCTGCGGGACTGCTTGATTAAAAATTTCACCCTTTCGGAGACTTTAAGGTAACTTTTCCTCCGCGGGCTTGACTTAGCCATTTATTTCTGTGGTTTTGGAAAGCTTGGACTAACTCTTCCGCCGTGGCAGCAAGATCAGCTTAAAGCTTCCACCATTGCGGCCTGAAACTCTGAGTTTTACTTAGGCAAAAAAATGACTCAAAAAACTTTAAGGCGAGTTGAGATTCTTTTTTAAGGGAAAGCTAAGAAAAAATTAACAACATCCTGATAACCTTGGGAAGATTTTCCTTTCTTTTCAAAAGCAGAGGAGGGGCCCCAATATTTTTTCAAAAAAATCTAGGGGGGGATGTTGTACCAACAACAAATGGCGATTTGCTGGTGAACACAGATCTTTGAAACAATCTCATCTGGAAGTCAGGAAACTTTCAAAGTGTTGATTACATGCGCAACCAAATGTTTCTGCAGTTCAATTTTGAAGAGTGCGTTGATCACTCTTATTGTTGTGGTGAAAAAAAAAAGGGAATGTAGCATTGACTCAGTTTCTTTAAAACTCTCTAAGGGCCGAATTGTGGGATTTTTTAAAAGAAAACTATCTTTCAGAAGTTAAATAGTAAAGGACTCCACAAGATCATGAAAAAATATCACAGGGACATTAATTTGTTCCTCATTCCCATGCTTTTACATCCTTTTAGATGTTTCTTTAAGTTCTGACTTTTAGCCTCTTTCAGTTTCCCAGAAATAAGTTTCTTCTGCTTTCGATGTTTTGATATATGTTCTTCAATCCAAATGTCCTTTTGTGTGAATAGAAGATTTGATTTCATAATTCACGAACGGAGAAGAACTTTTACTGGGTTGGTTTATTAGACAGCTCCCTTCAGATTTCTCGAGCTTACTTTATTTTCTCGACCATGCTTTAATTGAGGTGAAAATTTTTGGGAACCAGACTCTTTGAGATATGTTTCTGTTCCATGGGTCCTGCCATACTTAACTTCTTGAGTTAGCTACTGATGTTAAAGTGAATGGCACGTAAGATATTTAAAAGGAAATACAGGATCTTAGCTATTTGACTGGGATTATTTTGACCAGCTAGACAGAGGATCACTTCATTCTAGGAGACCGATCATTGAAGACAAAGTCACAAATATGCATATCTTTATTGATGGGATTCTTATGACCATCCTGCTAAGTTCTCTGGAGTCTTCTTCATTCAGGTACACCACAATTGGATTTTGGCTTTATTTCAAGTAACGAACCAAAAAACTTAATCAAAGGAAAACGAAGCAAGAAAAACAAGAAAATGGATCAAACAGACTAGCAAACCAAAGGTAAAAAACAAGAGAAAAGAAAAGACAAATCAAAACAGAGAAGCAAAGTTTTATTTATGTACAAGAACCTTTCATAAATCATGCAAAGTATGGTTTTAGGGCGAGTCCATTGAGAGGGAGGTTCAGTTCCTCTCCTTGTAAATCCTTCACTTTATAGGTTGATGGACCAATTTTTTCAGAAATTTGATAAGGTCCAAGCCATAGGTGTTGAAACTTCGTGTGCAATCCCTTACCGTCGTGTTGGTGGTTCCATTTGAGGACCAAGTCTCCTACTTCGAAAGTTCTCTTCCAGGATTTTATTTTATCAAACCATCGTTTGACTATGTCTTGATGATGATGAAACCATTCCTTTGCCTTTTCCCGTGACTCTTGTAGTTTCAGCTTGGTATCAATCCTGGACTGTAGGGCTTGACTGTTAGAACCTCGGGAGGATTGGACCAACTTCAAGAATGGGAGTAATATATTTGGGGGGAGAATGGATTCTTTTCCATAGACCAGGTTGAAAGAAGAATCTCCTAAGGCATTTTTGGGCATTACCCTGTCTTCCCATAGGGCGTGAGGGAGGGTTGTGTGCCAGCTTCTTTAATTTTCGATCACGGTCTTTTTCAGGATTCAGATAAGGTTTTTATTTGTCGATTCAACTAAATCATTTCCCTAAGGATAGTAATTGGCTGAGTAATGTAACTTAATTCCCCTTTCATATGTGAATTCATTAATCTTTATTGACAAAAAATAAGGTGCGTTATCAAAAACTAAAGAAATTGGAACCCCAAACCTAGTTATGATGTTCTCTTTCAAAAAGTTGATCACCATATATTCGTTAGCTTTCCGAAGGGAAATAGCTTCGACCAATCTTGTGAAATAATCTTTAGCGGTCAGAATGTACCGATGCTGCGGTGAAGAGTTAGGATTTATTTCTCCAATAATATCTATACCCCATTGCTCAAAAGGTTCAATGATGATAACTGGCTGCAAGGGACCTACTACTTTAGGTAGATTTCCATTACTTCTTTGGCATACATCACAATTTCTAACATAGGCATCGGCGTCCCTAAAGAGAGAAGGCCAATAATAATTTTCCCTTAGGATTTTGTGGGCTGTATTGTCCTTAGAATAATGTCCTCCAGCAGGTCCATCATGTAGTTCTTTAACCACATTAGTAGCATCTTCCTTTTCTAAACACTTGAGATAGATGCCATCATAATTACTCCTGAAGAGTACTCCTTCAATGATCTGATATGCCGCTGATTTAAGATGGAGGGCCCTCCTTTGCTTCAAGCTCCAATGTCTTGGTAAGTAACTTGATTGTAAGTAATGTACTAGGTCTCTGTACCAAGACTCTGGGGTCGTAAAAATTGGACATATGTCTATCACATTCAGCTCATCTCCATTCCTCCAATCTAGCTCTTTGTCAATTTGGATTTGAGTGAGTAGCTTGCATAGTCCTTGACCTTTAATGATGCTAGCTGGCTTGAATTCTAAGTCATACTCCTGGAGAGTAGTGACCCAATTCCCTCTCGTTTCTCCCAATTCCTTTTGGACGAAAAGAGACCTGACAGCGAGATGAGGGACTATGACTTTAGTCCTATTTTTTAGAATATATGGCATGAACTGTTTTACTGCCTTGAAAACTGCATATGCTTGTTTATCTACCATGGGATAGTTTAGTTCAACGCCTTGCAGACCAGTGCTCATAAAAGAAATTGGGTATTCATCTCCTGATTTCGTCTTCTGAGTAAGCACAGCTGCAAGAGAGTCACCAGAAGCGAATGTATACATTATAAAATCTTTATCGAAGTCTACACTTCTTAAAGAGTGTGCCTTGGCTATAACAGCTTTGATTTCTTTGAATGTGACCTTCTCCAAGTCCGTCCACTTAAATTGTACATTCTGCTTAACCATTTGTTGCAAAGGTTTAACGATTTGAGAGAAGTCTGGTACGAATCTTTGGACAAATTTTATGGTGCCCCATGAATGATTGCATAGACTTCTTGCTATGGGGCATGGGAATCTTATTGATAACCTGAAACCTTTCTTGGTCTATTGAGATTCATTCCTTGGAAATGATATGACCGAGAAGCTTTCCCTCAAGAATAGCAAAAATGCTTTTCTTAGGATTTAGAGAGATGTCATACTTCCTACAGTGATCAAATATTTGCTTTAGGTGAGAGACATGGTCTTCTCTCTTCTTTGAAAATACTGTTACATCATCTAAGCATACTACTACACATTGACTGCCCAGTCCTCTGAAAGCAATGTCGATGGCTCGTTGAAAAGTAGCTCCTGCATTAATTAAGCCAAAAGGCATTCTTCAATATGTGAAGGTCCCCCACTTTGTGCAAAAAGTGGTTTTGATTCAGTCTTCCTCTGCTAATAGCACTTGGTTGTAACCAGAAAAGCCATCTAGTAGGGAAAAGAGTTCCGATCCTGATACCATCTGCAATATCTGTTCCATTGGGGGCACCGGATAGTTGTCTTTATCGAAGGCTCTGTTCAAGTTTTGGAAATCTACACACATCCTGATTTCTCCTGATTTATTCTGCACGGGGACTAGATTAGCCACCCATTCAGAATGTCTTACTTTAAAAATAATCTTGGCTTCCAATAATTTTTTTAACTCTTTTTGTATTAGAGGCTCAAGTGTTGGGTGCATCCTCCTTAGCTATTGTTGAAAAGGTATGACACCTTCCTTCATAGGTATTACATGTTGAATGATGCAGGTGTCATATGTCTTCAAATCATCATAGGTCCAAGTGAACACATCTTTATATTGCTAGAAAGGTTTAATGAATCTACTTCTTTCTTCAGGAGAATAACATTTTCCAAGATTGACATACTTAGGTTCAGCTTCCATGCCCATGTTTATTAATTTGTACTACATGGCTGAGCTGTAGATTTTGGCATTCACGGGTTTTCTGAATTTGCTTTATAAATCGAAAAGCGCCTCTAGAGTTCTTACTCCCTTACACATGAAGTCCCCTTTCACTGTGTCTTTATCTTGTAGATTCAAGTCATGCTCTTTTTCCTCTATGATAGCTTCTTGAAAGGCATCTTCATTGGTTAAGAAACTAATAATCTGATCATCATCATCAAATAGTCTTAAATTTGTGATATTGTCCAGAATAGAAGGCTTGAAAATTAATTCAATAGAACATTTATTATTAGTGGTTACTAATATGGAAGCGGAAGTGGCTAATAGATCAGCTGTAGCATTTTGCAATCTTGGAACATAATTGATGTTAAAAGCGTCAAAACATGAAATCAAATTCCAAATTTCTGCTTGATAACCTTTTAAATCCAGTGAAAGACAATGAATCGTATTTCTTATTTGCCTAAAAGCAATTTCAAAATCACCAAAGACTTTCAAAAACTTAACATTAATACAAATGGCTTTCTTCAAACTCTGAATGAGAGCTTCGATTTTGCGGTGTTGTTATTACATTCAAATTCTAACCTACATGATAAAAAATTCTTGTTTCTATCAGGATCAATTAAAATGCAACTGGCTCCAGATCCTTCCTGAGTTTTGGAGCCGTTAAAATAGAGAGTCCAAAAGATATTGTCTTCTTTAATTAGGTTAGTTTGATTTTTGTCTAAATTAGTGACTAATTCTACTATATTACAACCAATATCATCAGCCCATGAAAACTGAAGGAGATTGGGCTGTTTGTCTGAAAAATGGCTAACTTCTTCTACTTTATAGATCCCAGGTTCAATTTCCAAGAATTAATTTCCTAAAACTGAAGAGGAAAAGGCTACAGCTTCATTTTTTCCTTCTAACTAAGTAACATTTTGTTTCAGGTGTGGCTCCCTTAATATCTTGATATGATTCTAGCGATTTTGATGGGGCAACCATATATGAGACCAATCTGTTGCAAAATATCCATTGTGTTTCGCAGATCAGTCCCTACTCAAAATTAGACCATATGGCTCAGGTATATCGACCACCATTATATCAATGAATTGACATACTCTAGGGTCAGATGACAACCTGATAAGTACATCCTTTAGTTCACCAATAACCTTAACAACGGTCCAATCTAATTGAATGATTTGAGATGGGGATGGGATCGGCCGTCCATTTATCTTTTTGGAAATTGACAACGGCATGACATTTGAACTAGCACTTGAGTCTACAAACAATTATGCACATTGTGATTAAAAATTTCAAAAGTTAAGAGAAAAGGAAGAGTTTGAGATTTCATTTTTCCACCAATACTTGTTTCATTAATTTATGGGTTCTCCTCAATGTTTTCTACTGGGACAGCTATTTGCAGATCTAAGGATTCCATCAATTTCTTCCTTTGTTGCGGTAAGCTGCACATATAAAAAATGGGAACATTTGCTTTTGTTTTTTTAATATCCTCGATTATATCATAGCTCATGTCACATCCCTTCAAAGTATTTGATTGATTTTCTGTTTTGCTTAAAAAAGCTGGTGGTTGTTTAATTATTTTTGAGTTTGGTTCTTTAGTTACCATAGGTGCAACCACCGGACTCATCTTGGGTTGGGGCGGAATGACTGTTATGTTCCGCCTCAGTATTTGGTTAGACCTTTCCTTAGGTGATTCTATTGCTGGTTCAATCACTGGGCCTTTACACTTGGTAGTGATGTTAACAGATGTTGTCTGTACCTTGTCTGTGAGCTCTTCACAAGATAGTTCTTGGGCAAGAGTCCAATCCCAAAGGATCATCGTAGTGTCCCGGGATGGTTCTTCACTCTAAAGAATTTGTTCTTACTGGGGGCTCGTTTGCTCGGGAATTCTTGCATCTAACATTTGGTTCATTACTAAGCTCATCGAGTTGATCCACTGTGGACAACTTTTTTTTGATTGTTTCTCTTGGTGAAAAGTACAGAAGTGGTCCATCCCTATTTCATTCAGATTTAGTACAGCAGAATTGTTTACTGGTAGGGTTGGCTATCCATTTTCTTCTTTCTTTTTATAGAAACGTTTGAAATGAGGTCTCGAAGAACTTGTTGCTTTATCCTTTTCTTAATAGCTACTGATTTACCTTCTATATCTAAAGCATGTTTCGTGATGCTGTCATGTTCTTCTTCTACCTTCTTGGCTTCTTCAAAATTTTCAGTCAAGGTAGGTTTTTTGGTTCTCTTGACGAACATTGCAAGCGGGGATTTAAGATCTGTTGTATAATATTCTACTAAGAATTCCTCAGTGGGCTTTGTTGCATCATTGAAATTACTTAACAACATTGTGAACCTTTGGTTAAACTCTTGAAATTTCTCATTCTTTTCCATTGTCATAGACAATAATTATTTCATGAGAGTAGCTACAGTTTTTTGATTACCGTATTTTTTAAGAAAACATTTTTCAAAATCTTCCCAACTTGTTACCGAACCAGCTTGCAAACTAAAGTACCAGGAAGATACTTTGGGCTCGAAAGTATAAGGAAAAAGATGACAAACCATGTCCTCATGCTCCACATTTAAAAGAATTAGAGCTAGATAAAAACTTTTAAGGTGGTCTTCAGAAAAAATTCCTTTGCTAGGGTCATACTTAGGCAAAACCTTTTCTGGATATTTTGGCAAATCATGGAATGGCCCAACTACATTTAATGCCCCCTGGCTCTCCATGCGGGTATGGCCATGGCTCTCGGAGGAGAGCGTGGTGGTGAGTGCAGTGGTGAGTTAAGAGGAGTATCCCTTGGAGTGTGCTGCTTTGGGCCTGTAGGGGTTTCTAGTCTAACTTTGTCAAAAGGTTCACTGATCTCTTCTAGAGATAAATCTAATAATTCTTCTAGACTTTGAACAAGAATGGAATCCCTTGTGCATTGAGGATTTTTTCGAGGAGCTCTGGTCTTGGGTAACAAAGGAACTATGGTTAGTCCTCCAAGACTTCTCATGTATGAGCAAGTATGTCTCCTGAATTGATTTAATTCTTCAAAAGGGACAGCATACATTATTTTTGACTATTCTGTTTCAAGGTTAGGATCTTCTTGATTTCTTGATTCCAGATCTAGAAATTCTGGGATGACTGTTTCAGATGGGTTTTTAGTGGAATTTTTACCAACAAAAGAATCTCTTTTGCTAGCCATGCACTGGTGGCCCTCCTTCTAGCACCAAAAACTGTTGATGCCTCGAACATTGCTGCATCAATCAGCAAGGAATTCTCCCCAGCAAGCGATCCCAACTAGATCACTCACGTTTGGTGTGAGGAATCTGTCCGGTTAACGGTTCCGGCTACTATGGGTTTTAAAGATTCGTTTCGTTTTACCGATTGCGGCCCGATCCACCGGTTATATATTTTTTATTTTAATATGATATGCACGTGACCTAAATTAAATGCATGTGGGAAGCAAATCTATGCTAATGAAATTTAATCTAAATTATCCTATCCTTATAAGGAGCAGATTTAAAGAATGAGTAATAAACTGGAAAACACACCCAATAATTCTATAGATAGTTGTTAAATTGAAAGGAGCATTTATAGCAGAAATAAATATTATCCAAGATAGCTCAGATAAATATAAGCATTCAATTACCCATTTAACATAGAAATTTTGCAAAAGAACATGAAACCATTCACAGCAAAGAATTAATTCATAAGAGCCAGAAAAGGTCTCACATGAAATGTATGAAAATGCAGAAATACTTCAGCAGTTAATCAACAAGACTCCAAGCAAAATGTCGTTTAGCAGCCACTTCTGTGTTCTGCATGACCGTGGTATCATGTGTAGTGACGATGTCTGGCCAAAAAGGTCTTTTCAATTTGAAATGTGTCTCTTTGACAATGGTTTAACTTGTCTTGTTGTAAGCGAAATTTACCCAATCAGAAACTATACTGCCTTTGTAGGGTCTAAAAGGGACAATGGGGAAATCTCTTATGGGGGAACCTATATCTAAATTTTGCAGGTCTGTGCTTTTGGGATCGATATCCTCTTGAGACTTCTTTTCTTCCTCTTCTTTCTGTCGTGCCTCTTCCTCCTGCTCCCATCTTAATGCATCATGTTGTTCTTGCTTCGCAATTATTTCCAATCTAATTCTTTCTTCTTCTTCTTGCCTCCTTGCTTTAGCTTCAACTGCTTGGATTCTCAAGTTCTCTTCTTCCATGCGTTTATCTTCTTCAACTTTCTTTTCTTGTTCTAAGAGCCTTTGTTCTTCTATGGCATCATTTTCTCTTTGTGAACCTGTTTTCCCCACAACATTAGAGATCGAGCTGGACCCTTCTTTGCCCATTTGGAAAATCTGTAGCTCAGTCATATTGCTGGTCCTCCTATATGCTTCCTCTTGTGGATCAAAAAAGTTTTCATACTCACAGGGAGTGGAGAGTTCTTCACAATGTTGTGCAATTTTGCCCTGTAGATCATTCCTGTGAAAAATCCTTTCTCCAAAATGAAAGCTTCTCAATTCTACAACAAACTCTTTCATGGTTGCAATTCCTGAAAACTTATAGGACCCGACATAGAAGGGTAAGGGTGGAAAAGTAGCTTTCTTATCTTTATACAGTGTATTACCCATTCCATCACTGAATACCTGCCTTACCATCTCCTTGTGGACTATATAATCCGTAGCGTATCTTGCTAGAATATACGGGGTTTGGGAACCTCCGTACATCCTTATGTAGGTACCTTCTGGAGAAAAATAGAAATCACCATACTTCTCTAAAGCTTCCATGGCATTCTCAGACAGGCAGTTGGGTTCTTCATTAAATATTAATTGATAAACGGGCATGATGAACTCCTAGCAAATGAGCTTTCATCCCTCTTGTAATTTTGGGCCCTGAAGATTTTGTATTCAATGAACATTGAGCCCTCTGCCAAGTTCCACGTGCATCCCAACTTCGGAAAGGGACATTTTTCCACGATACAATCTATCAAGTAAAAATCCATATAAAAATATGCCTTCCTCTCCACCAACCCTTCTTGTGCCATTACTATAGCTGATAACAAACTGTTTGAGATGATATCAGCCTAGTTGAAGATTGTCCCTTTGAAGGATACATAGTGGATGATAGGGACTCATTGTAGCATAAATATCATCCCATCCGGTCTCCCGAATATTCTTCTTAACATGAGAGTGATCAGTCTTAAAGGAGGCCTCAGATTCTGAACCTCATACTCTTCACTGTCTTTTCTCCTAATTTGCTTTCCTGCAATTAACAACCTTCTTGCCATGTCTACATTATCCATATGGATTCCTTCCAACCATACATCATCAAGCTGCTGCTGTGCTTTGGGTAATTTGTAGGCCATTGAGATATAAGACAGGTCAAATGAAGCAAAGGCCTTTCCAGTGATATTTGCTATGAATCTTGTCTCGATGTTCGCATGTTGCAACACCCATCCAAATATTTATGAGCAAGGGAAGAGTTCTGTACATGTGGAAACCTTGGATATACAGGAGTTCTGAATGTTGTAATATAAACATTCCTCCTCAAGAAGAGCCTCGGGGAAGTCCTGATCTCTTATCATGCGGTAAACATCTCTCCAGTTTACTTCTGGAGGGATTCCTAAAGTGCACTTGGTATCCTGGAACGTTGTTTCCACACTTGTGCTCTCGTCGACTGCCTTTGATTTTCTCTTGCCACCTTTAGCCATTTTGAAAATCCTATTCAACAATTTAAATATGAATAAGCATGTATGACATGATGTTGACAACCCAAACTAGCGTCCTTTTGATAATATCTCCATTTCAACCAAAACTCCTAAAAAATGCTTCCTTCAAATATCAGTTTATAATCTTGTGAAAGCATTAATTTAGTTACCTTTGTGGTTGCTATTGTGATTAGGATTCATGACAGGAAATGGACAAGGGTTGGTCCAGGTACCTTAGTCCTTAAGAGAAAAAACACCGACCGGTGTGCAAGCGCGGAAGGCATAAATTCTATAGCTGCAAAAACACCTACAATTAGGCACGAGAAAGGGTAGAAAAGGTCTAACAGGTGATCGGTAGAGGTAGCATCTTTTAATTATTTAAATTGTGAGAGCCTCAAGTCCTTTTATGTCCATGCTTAGGGTTGCTAACAAAAGGTTTCTTAGGTTGGGAGCAATACGTCGTCCGAGACTTTGAAGAACAAGCTCCAATGCCATAGAAAGAGACCCACCGCAATAACGGGACGACCTTGAATAATAAAAAATGGCTCTAGACTTCCCTGTGACTATGAAACTAAGAAGAAATGACTGGGCAGGATGATATTCTGATTTAGGTGTACAACAGGTCGACGATAAGCATAAATGTTCCACGAAAAGCACGATGTCTAGAAAAGAATGAAATGAAATGCCGGATCATACCCTTTTTGTTGAATATTGTAACTTATAAGAATATTATATTTGTACTTTATTATTTCGGAGATGTTTCATTCCTCCAAGGTGATCCTATTGTATATCCGGAGATGTTTATTTATACGATGGATTGTGGTAACTAGGGTTATTCGATCTCTCATGTGGGGAAACAAGTATAAGTAGAGGAGGATGTTACTCACTTATTACACGCTTCCATCACTCGGAATGTAGCACACTTGTGAGAGAGAGGTCTGCATAGGAGGTAGAGAAGGAGCTCTTGTCTTGGAGTACATCTTGTATTTTGGTTGATCATCTTATTGAGGAAAGCTTTGCTGGGTTTTCTACCCCATGAGGGTTTCCCAGGGTAAAATCTTTGTCTATCTTGTGATTGTGTTTCTTTCAGTGATATTGCTAGTCAAATTAGTATAAAATTAACATGGTATCAGAGCTAGCCTGAATAGGACATCTTTCACAAGGTGAAAATATCTCTCTCTCTCTTCTGGTGAAGAATTAGGGTTTCTGCAAAGTTGGTATTTTTTTGTTCTGATTACATGGCTGGATATCCCTACTCAAAATCAAACTTTTGAGCCCTAGATTGAACTTTTTGGTTGGGTAGAACTCCGGAAAAGTCAAACCCTAGTTTGACAAAAAAAAGTGTGATAAACCAGAAAACTAGAACCAAATTTCTACAGGAGGTCCGAAGTTTGCTGGTCAAGTTTGGAGGCTAAAAAATTGAAGTTTCCAGAAAGTAATTACATCAGTCACCTCACCTTAGTCAAGCCAATCTCCTGGTAAGGTCAGTTTTTTCATTGTTTGAAAGTTTCAATTTTTTGTAATCCCCTCAATGGCCCCAAGCACTAAGCTTGAGGACAAGATATAAGGTATAGAGAATTTCTAGGCATGGAAATATAGAATTGGTATCATTCTTGAAGAGAATGATCTTTCCCAATATATCAAAGATGGAGCTACAAAACCTGAGGAAGATGAAGCCAAAGAGAAGTATAGGAAAGATTTGATCAGGGAAAAGAGAATCATTGTTGATTCTATCAAGGAGCACTTGATTCTCCAAGTGGCATCCAAGAAGACCCCAAAGGAAATGTATGATTCCCTAGGAAGGATGTATGAAGGAAGGAACATCAATAGAAAGATGAACCTAAGATCTTAGTTTAAGAGTACCAAAATGAGCAAAGGAGAATCTATTCAAGACTACTTTTCAAGGGTTTCTCGAATCAAGAAACAACTAGATGCCATTGGAGATACCCTTGATGAAGATGAACTTGTAATCACTACTCTAAATGGTCTCACTAGACCTTGGGAGTCATTTATACAAACTATGTGTGCCAAAAAAGAAAGTATGAAGTTTGATATAGTCTGGGAGGACTGTATTCAAGAAGAAGCTAGGGTAGCCAATAGAGAATCCCTTCTTAAGGAGGATGACCAAGCCTTAGATACTCACACCAAAAGAAGAAGAAAGGGTCACTTCAAGAAATTTTACCACAAGGAGTCTCAACCCTCCCATAGATTTAAAAGGAGAGGAGGAACAAACTAAGAAAGAGCCCTCTCCACAGTTCAATGTTTCAATTGTCTTAAACTAGGACACATTGCTAGAAATTGCACTTCAAAAACAAATAAGAAGAAGTTTGTTCACAAAAGACATCATGCACATATGGCAGAAGATGATAGTGGAGAAGAAGAAGAAGAAGAAAAGGAAAGGCCTCGAAAGAAAAGATCTAAAGTAAAGAAAGAAGATGCAGAAGAATATGTTCTATTTTCTGCACTATCTGGGTCTGTAACACCTGGAGAAGATACATGGCTCATCGATAGTGGTGCTTCAAATCACATGATAGGTCAAAATAAAACTCTCTCAAGACTTGAAGAAAAGACTTCTCCACAAAAGGTATCTCTAGGAGATGATTATCAATATCTCATCAACGGAATTGGTGAAGCAAGCTATACGCTTGATTCTGGAACACCATTGAAGATGAAAGAAATTTTATATGTACCAGGTTTAAAGAAGAACCTACTTTCTATCTCATCACTAGATAAGAAAGGATTTAGAGTTGAATTCATAGATGGACAAGTACTTATTTGGCCCAAAGGAAACTCAATTGAGGATGCAATTGTTATTGGTGAAGAGAAAGGAGGTCTTTACAAACTCAAGGGTCATCAAAAAGTTTCCCTTGTCCATGAAACAACTAGCCCTAGTGAGCTATGGCATAGAAGGATTGCTCACATTAACTACAAAGCCCTACCCTATGTAAGCAAGGTAGTTATAGGACTACAAGACTAAAAGGTTGATCATGATGGCACATGCAAAGGATGTGAAAAAAAAAGGGAAGAATATCAAGAACCCCTTTCCAAAGAGTGAAACAAAGACTAAGAAAATCCTGGAGTTAATACATTCAGATGTATGTCCACCAATGCCCAGTACATATCTAAGTGGGTTTGAAAACTATATCACATTCATTGATGACTATTCAAGGAAGACTTGGGTATACTATCTAAAAGGAAAGAATGAAGTCTTTGGAAAATTCAAAGAGTTCAAGGCTTTGATAGAAAATCACTCAGAAAATAAAATCAAGATTCTCAGAATAGATAATGGCAGAGAATATACTTCAAAGGATTTTGAATACTTTTGTAAGGAAGAAGGAATCAAGAGGGAACTAACCACTCCCTACAATCCCCAACAAAATGGGCATGCGGAAAGAAAGAATAGAACCATGATGGAAGATGTAAAGACTATGATACATGATCAAGATCTACCCATGTATCTATGGGATGAAGCAGCTAGGACAGCAGTCTATGTACAAAATAGACTATCCCATAGTGCTCTTGAATTCAAGACTCTGGAAGAAGTGTTCACAGGAAAGAAGCCTGAGGTAAGTCATCTCAAAATATTTGGATGTCCAATGTACATTAGCATTCCAAAAGAAAAGAGAACCAAGTTGGATCCTTCTGGTAAGAAGGGAATATTTGTTGGATATTGTGAATCATTCAAAGCTTTTAAAATTTACATCTCGAGTTTTCATCATATGGAAATAAGTAGATATGTGACATTTGATGAAGAAGCAACTCTCAAGAAATCTAGGAAGTGCCAACTTGAAGAAGTCTATGAAGAATATACACCTCCTAGAATCACAGAGGCTGTTCCCATCCCTAAAGATGCTACACCAGAAGACCATGACATGATAGAACCACAAGAACACCCCATTACAAACTTATCTAGAAAAAGAAGGCCAGCATAAACTAGAGACATTATTCAAGGAGCTGCAAAATATGGAGCTCATGAAGGATCCACTAGAGAAAGGAAGAAACCAAATCTAGTATCCAACTATATGGCTTTGATGCGTGATCTTGTGGATCAAGAAGCTACTAATTATGAAGAGGCAGTTCAGAAGAAAGAGTGGGTAGAAGTAATGACAGAGGAATACCAATCAATAATGAAAAATGATGTTTGGGAATCTGGGATATAGTTCCCAAACCAAAAGATAAAAGTGTGGTATCTTCCAAATGGATATTCAAGATAAAACATGCTGCAGATGGTAGCATTGAAAAATATAAGGCAAGATTTGTGGGCAGAGGATTCTCTCAGAAAGAGGGAATTGACTATGAAGAAACATTTGCACCAGTTGCTAGGTACACTTCCATTAGAACTATATGAAACTTGCATCTATGATGAAATGGAAATTACACCAGATGGATTTTAAGACAGCTTCCTGAATGGTGTGATTGAAGAAGAAGTGTACATAGAACAAGCACAAGGATTTGAGGTTAGAGATGGGAGAACACATGTATGCAAGCTGAAAAAGGATTTGTATGCATTGAAGCAAGCTCCCTGAGCTTGGTACGGAAGGATCGACAATTTCTTGACAAGCATGAACTTTACCAAGAGTAAAGCTGACCCTAATCTTTATCTCAAAGTTATGGATGATGAACCTGTTATATTATTGTTGTATCTAGATGACCTATTTCTGACTAGAAATGAGAAACAACTTATCGAGTGCAAGAAAAATCTCTTTTCATAATTTGAGATGAAAGATCTTAGATTAATGCACTACTTATTGGGTCTAGAAGTATGGCAAGAACCAAAAGGAATCTTTCTAAATCAAGGTAAGTATGTTGTGGGGATTTTGAAAAGATTCAATATGTTGGAGTGTAAAGCCATGGCTACCCCCATGGACTCTATCTTGAATTTATTAGTTGATGAATCATCAGAGTTAGTAGATGTGACTCTATATAGACAGATTATTGGGTCATTAATGTATTTGACAAATACCAAACCAGACATATGCTTTGTTCTAAATACCTTGAGTCAGTATCTAGTGGAACCTAGAAGAGTTCACTTAATAGCTGCAAAACATGTGATGAGCTATCTAAAGGGTACATTAGATTTTGGTCTATATTATCTTGGAAATCATGAATTCAAATTGCATGGTTACTCAGATGGTGATTGGGCAGGAAGTGTTTCAAACAAAAGAGTACATCAGGTGGATGTTATTGTCTTCGATCTGCCATGATCTCATGGTTCAGCAAGAAACATTCTAGTGGGGATCTCAGTAGAGCCGAAGCAGAATATATAGCTCCTTGCTCTGCTAGTTGTGAAGAAGTACGGCTTCAGAAACTATTATCAGGATTGTTTGACTTAGAGATGGATCCCACTGTGATCATGTGTGACAACCAGAGCTGTATTAAGATGACAGAAAATCTAGTGTTCCATGATAAGTCAAAACACATAGAGATCCGATATTTCTATATATGGGATATGCTACAGAAAGGAGCTATCAAGCTCGAGTATGTGAGCATTAATGAACAAATTGCTGATATACTGACCAAACCTCTGTCTCAAGTAAAGTTTGAGTATTTCTGAGACAATCTTGGTGTAGTTCAAAAGGACTCTCCTCGAAAGGGGGAGTGATGTAGACACTGATGATTATGATATGTATACTTAGGATACTTGTATTACTTGTATTGATGATATGTATACATGTATTGATGAGGACACTTGTATATGTACTTGTATTGATGAGGATACTTGTATTGATATATGTACTTGTAATGTAGTAATGATACCTGTACTGATGAGTATACTATGGGGATTGTATTGTCCCTAAACTTCAGTCCCCTGAATTGATCTGTAGACAGATGTCTTCGAGAATGAAGTCCTTAGTGGATAGGCAGGGATTGTATCGTCCTCGGACTTTGGTCCCTTGAATTGATCCGTAGATAGATGTCTTCGAGAATGAAGTCCTTAGTGGACAGGTGGGGATTGTATCCTCCCCAGACTTTGGTCCCTTGAATTCATCCGTAGACAGATGTCTTCGAGAATGAAGTCCTTAGTGGACAGGTGGGGATTGTATCGTCCCTGGACTTCGGTCCCTTGAATTGATCTGTAGACAGATGTATTCGAGAATGAAGTCCTTAGTGGACAGGTGGGGATTGTATCGTCCCCAGACTTAGGTCCCTTGAATTGATCTGTAGACAGATGTCTCCGAGAATAAAGGTGGTGATTGCATCATCCCCAGACTAAGTACCCTTGAATTGATCCATAGATAGATGTCTCTGAGAATAAAGGTGGGGATTGCATCATCGCCGGACTTAGGTCCCTTGAATTGATCCGTAGACAGATGTCTTCGAGAATAAAGGTGGGGATTGAATCATCCTCGAAAATAGGTCCCTTGAATTGATCCGTAGAGAGATGTCTCCAAGAATAAAGGTGGGGATTGCATCATCCCTAGACTTAGGTCCCTTGAATTGATCCGTAGACAAATGTCTCGGAGAATAAAGGTGAGGATTACATCATCCCCAGACTTAGGTCCCTTGAATTGATCCGTAGACAGATGTCTTTGAGAATGAAGGTGGGGATTGCATCATCCCCGGAACTAGGTCCCTTGAATTGATCCATAGATAGATGTATCCGAGAATTGAATTATAGGACTGCATCGTCCCTGGACCTTTGGTTCAAAATGTATGTGATCTGGATTGCATCATCCATGGACATGAGATCTATCTTAAAGTGATAAGGATTGATCATCCTGGAACTTGATCTAGATTGTATCATCCATGGACCTATCTCCTAAAGAGAGCAGGATTGATCATCCTGTAATATGATCGTGTGTATTGCAGAGGATGCTGAGATGATGATCTAGATGATGTAGATCGAGATGATGATCTAGATGTTGTATATCGAGATGATGATCCAGATGTTGTAGATTGAGATGACGATCTGGATGCTATAGATCGAGATGATGATCTAGATGTTGTAGATCGAGATGATGATCCAGATGCTGTAGATCAAGATGATGATCTAGTATTGAAGATCTTGAAGATGTTCTAGTAACTGCTTGAGTTACTGATGATGATGTATTGAAGAAAGCTTCCAATGATTTATAGATGTATCTTGTATGATGTAATCAATGACTCCTTGCTCCTGCAGATGTTGTTATAATATCCTTCTCGTTAAGGGGGAGTGTTGAATATTGTAACTTCTAAGAATATAATATTTTTACTTTATTATTCCGGAGATGTTTCATTCCTCCAAGGTTATCCTATTGTATATCCGGAGATGTTTATTCCTCCGATGGATTGTGATAACTAGGGTTATTAGATCTCTCATGTGGGGGTTGGCTCTAAGTTATTTTATTAGAGGTTATTAGAACCTCTTGGGAGAGGTCGGCCCCATAGGGTAAAAAGTCAGTCGGGAAACAAGTATAAGTAGAGGAGGATGTTCCTCACTTATTACACACTTCCATCACTCAGAAAGTAGCGCACTTGTGAGAGAGAGGTCTGCATAGGAGGTAAAGAAGGAGCTCTAGTCTTTGAGTACATCTTGTATTCTGGTTGATCATCTTATTGAGGAAAGCTTTGCTGGTTTTTCTACCCCATGAGGGTTTCCCAAGGTAGAATCTCTGTCTATCTTGTGATTGTGTTTCTTTCAGTGATCTTGCTAGTCAAATTAGTATAAACTTAACACTTTGAAATAGGAAACACACATCATAGCAGGGCTTGAGAAGATAGTAACCTAGAAGTGATGGGGTGGTGCCAATGGTTGTTGCAGGGTCTGTGAAACTGCACCTTCAAATGATGATGGAAGTGCTTTGTGGTATAAACATAACGGAAAACACTCTGGGTGATGAAAAATAGTCAAAATGTCAATGGGGTTCACCCCAATATATTCAACTTGGTATGTGCGAACCATTAATATGGTGGTTACAATGTCATTAAAACGAGACATAAGGCTACGTACGACCGAGTCAAATCAAACCCTTTTTCAGTAAATAAGACCATCAAATCGGGAAGGTTAGGTTAGGGCTTCCACCTCTTGTGGAAAGAGAAGTTGAGTTTTTCCCTCCGTTGCAGGAGAATTGTCCAAATGCTTCCACTGAGGAGCTGTGTACCACGACAAACTTATGTGAGCTTGCCCGCTTTCCCAAGAAAGTTAGCCGAGTAATTCCAAAAACATGCCAACATTTGTCGAAGCGGAAAAGATAGATGAGTCTTTCCACAAAAAACTTGTTGATGAGTTTCTGATGCTTGCAGAAGAGTTAGATGAAAACTTCCGCCATGGCGGAGAGACTTAACAAATTTGTTACACCACGGGACTATTTGACCGAAAGTTTTGCCTTTGTGGAGGTTTTAAGATAAGTTTTTCGCTATAGGACCGCTTGATTAAAAGTTTCACCCTTTCGGAGTCTTTAAGGTATCTTTTCCACCACGGGCTTGACTTATTCATTTATTTATATGGTTTCAGAAAGCTTGGACTAACTCTTTCGCCGTGGTGGCAAGATCAGCTCAAAGCTTCCGCCGTTTCGGCCTGAAACTTTGAGTTTTACTTAGGCAAAAACATGACTCAAAAAACTTTAAGGCAAGTTGAGATTCTTTTTTAGGGGAAAGATAAGGAAAAATTAATGACGTTTGGATAACCTTAGGCATATTTTCCTTTCTTTTCAAAAGCAGAGGAGGGGCCCCAATATTTTTTCAAAAAAATCTAAGGGGGGGGGATGTTGTACCAACAAGAAATGGTGATTCGTTGGCAAACACAGATCTCTGAAACAAACTCATCTAGAAGTCAGGAAACTTTCAAAGTGCTAATTACATCTGCAACTAGATGTTTCCACGGTATAATTTCAAAGAACGCATTGATCACTCTTATCGTGGTGCTGAAAAAAAAAAGGGAAGGTAGCGTTGACTCAGTTTTCTTTAAAACTCTCTAAGGGCTGAATTGTGGGATTTTTTAAAAGAAAACTATCTTTCAGAAGTTAAATAGTAAAGGACTCCACAAGATCGTGACAAAATCTCATAGGAACATTCATTTTTTCCTCATTCCCATGCTTTTATATCCTTTTAGATGTTTCTTTAAGTTCCGACTTTTAGCCGCTTTGAGTCTCCCAGAAATAAGTTTCTTCTGCTTTCAACGTTTCGATATAAGTTCTTCAATAAAAAATGTCCTTTTGTGTGAACAGAAGATTTGATTTCATGATTCATATACGGAGAAGAACTTTTGTTGGGTTGGTTTCTTAGACAACTCCCTTCAGCTTTCTCGAGCTTACTTTTATTTTCTCAACCATGCTTTAATTGAGGCGAGAATTTCTAGGAACCAGACACTTTGAGATATGCCTTTTGGCGTTATTTGTAGCATGGGATCATTTTAAATACCATGTATCTGTGAGATATGTTTCCTTTCCATGGGTCCTACCATACTTAACTTCTTGAGACAACTACTGATATTAAAGTAAATGCGCCCTAAGATTGTTAAAAGGAAATACATGATCTTATCTATTTGACAGGGGTTGTTTTGACCAGCAAGACAGAGGATCACTTCATTCTAGGAGACTGATCATTGAAGACAAAGTCATAAATATGCATATCTTTATTGATGGTCTTCTTATGACCATCCTGTTGAGTTCTCTGGAGTCTTCTTCATTCACCTACACCATAATTGGAGTTTGGATTTATTTCAAGTAACGAACCAAAAAACTTAATCAAAGGAAAATGAAGCAAAAAAAAAAAGAAAATGGATCAAACTGACTAGCAAACCCAAGGTGAAAAACAAGAGAAAAGAAAAGACAAATCAAAACAAAGAAGCAAAGTTTTATTTATGTACAAGAAACTTTCAGAAATCATGCAAAGTATGGTTTTAGGGCAAAGCCATTAAGAGGGAGGTTCAGTTCCTCTCCTTGTAAATCCTTCACTTTATAGGTTGATGGACCAAACTTTCGAAAAATTTGATACGGTCCAATCCATAGGTGTTGAAACTTCATGTGCAATCCCTTACCATCATGTTGGTGGTCCCATTTGAGTACCAAGTCTCTTGCTTCGAAAGTTCTCTTCCCATATTTTCTTTTATCAAACCATCGTTTGACTATGTGTTGATGATGATGAAACCGTTCCTTGGCCTTTTCCTGTGACTCTTCTAGTTTCAGCTTGGTATCAATCCTAGTCAGTAGGGATTGACTATTAGAACCTCAGGAGGATTGGGCCAACTTCAAGGATGGGAATAATATATTCGGGGGGAGAATGGCTTCTTTTCCATAGACCAGGTTAAAAGGAGAAGCTCCTAAGGCATTTTTGGGTGTTACCCTATTTGTGCATAGGGCGTGAGGGAGGGTTGTGTGCCAACTTCTTTAATTTTCGATCACGGTCTTTTTCAGGATTTGGATGAGGTTTTTATTGGTTGATTCAGCTAAACCATTTCCCTGAGGGTAGTAATTGGCTGAGTAATGTAACTTGATTCCTTTTTCATATGTGAATTCATTAATCTTTATTGACGAAAAATAAGGTGCATTATAAAAAACTAAAGAAATTGGAACTCCAAACTTGGTTATGATGTTCTCTTCCAAATATTTGATGACCATATCTTTGTTAGCTTTCTGAAGGGAAATAGCTTCGGCCCATCTTGTGAAATAATATGTAGTGGTTAGAATGTATCGATGCTGTAGTGAACAGTTAGGATTTATTTCTCCAATTATATCTATACCCCATTGCTCAAAAGGTTCAGTGATGATAACTGGCTGCAAGGGACCTGCTACTTTAGGTAGCTTTCCATTGCTTCTTTGGCATACATCACAATTTCTGACATAGGCATGGGTGTCCCTGAAGAGAGTAGGTCAATAATAACCTTCCCTTAGTATTTTGTAGGCTGTATTGTCCCTAGAATAATGTCCTCCAGTAGGTCCGTCATGTAGTTCTTTAACCACGTTAGTAGCATCTTCCTTTTCTAAACACCTGAGATAGATGCCATCATAATTCTTCCTGAAGAGTACTCCTTCAATGATCTGATAAGCCATTGATTTAAGACGGAGGGCCCTCCTTTGCTTCAAGCTCCAATGTTCTGGTAAGTAACCTGACTGTAAGTAATGTACTAGGTCTCTGTACCAAGACTCCAAGGTCAGCTTGGCTCCATTCCTCCAATCTAGCTCTTCATCGATTTGGCTTTGAGTGAGTAGCTTGCATAGGCCTTGACCTTTAGTGATGTTGGCTGGCTTGAATTCTAACTCGTACTCCTAGAGAGCAGTGACCCAATTTCCTCTCCTTTCTCCCAATTCCTTTTGGACGAAAAGAGACCTAACAGCGAGATGAGGGACTATGAATTTAGTCCTATTTTTCAGAATATATGGCTTGAACTGCTTTACTGCCTTGAAAAATGCATATGCTTGTTTATCTACCACGGAATAGTTCAGTTCAGCGCCTTGCAGACCAGTGCTCATAAAAGAAATTGGGTATTCATCTCCTGATTCCGTCTTCTGAGTAAGCACGACTGCAAGAGAGTGACTAGAAGCGAATCTATACATTATAAAATCTTTATCAAAGTCTAGAGTTCTTAAAGGGGGTGCCTTGGCTATAGAAGCTTTGATTTCTTTGAATGCGACCTTCTCCAAGTCCGTCCACTAAAATTGTACATTCTGCTTAACCATTTCTTGCAAAGGTTTAACAATCTCGGCGAAGTCTGGTACGAATCTATGGACAAAGTTTATGGTGCCCATCAATGATTGCATAGACTTCTTGCTACCGGGCATGGGAATCTTATTGATAACCTAAATCCTTTCTTGGTCTATTGAGATTCCTTCCTTGGAAATGATATGACCAAGAAGCTTTCCCTTGAGAATAGCAAAAACGCTTTTCTTAGGATTTAGAGAGATGTCGTACTTCCTACAACGATCAAAGATTTGCTTTAGGTGAGAAACATGGTCTTCTCTCTTCTTTGAAAAGACTATTACATCATCTAATCATACTACTATGCATTGACCGCCCAGTCCTCGGAAAGAAATGTCCATGGCTCGTTGAAAAGTAGCTCCTGCAATAATTAAGCCAAAAGGCATTCTTCGGTACGCAAAGGTCCCCCACTTTGTGCGAAAAGTGGTTTTGAGTCGGTCTTTCTCTGCTAATAGCACTTGGTTGTAACCAGAAAATCCATCTAGTAGGGAAAAGAGTTATGATCCTGATACCATCTACAATATCTGTTCCATTGGGGGCATCAGATAGTTGTCTTTATCGAAGGCTCTGTTCAAGTTCCGAAAATCTACACACAGCCTGATTTCTCCTGATTTCTTCAGCACGGGGACTAGATTAGCCACCCATTCAGAATGTCTTACTTTAAAAATAATCTTGCCCTCCAATAAATTTTTTAACTATTTTTGTATTAGAGGCTCAAGTGTTGGGTGCATCCTCCTTAGCTGTTGCTGAAAAGGTTTGACACCTTCCTTTATCGGTATTACGTGTTGAATGACGCGGATGTCATATGTCTTCAAATCGTCATAGGTCCAAGCGAGCACATCTTTATATTGCAGGAAAAGTTTAATGAATCTACTTCTTTCTTCAGGAGAACAACATTTTCCAACATTGACATACTTAGGTTCAGCTTCCGTGCCCAAGTTTATTAATTCGTACTGCATGGCTGAGCTATGAGTTTTGGCATTCACAGATTTTATGAATTTGCTTTGTAAATCGAAAAGCGCCTCTAGAGTTCTTACTCCCATACGCATGAAGTTCCCTTTCATTGTGTCTTTATCTTATAGATTCGAGTCATGCTCTTCTTCCTCTATGATAGCTTCTGGAAAGGCATCTTCATTGGTTAAGAAACTAATAATCTAATCATCGTCATCAAATACTCTGAAATTTGTGATATTGTCCGGAATAGAAGGCCTGGAAATTAATTCAATAGAACATTTATTATTAGTGGGTACTAATCTGTAGTGCTCTGATTTTTACAGCAGAGCACTAAGTAAAATTTCTTAGTTAATTTTCTATGTATTAAACTTTAATCAGGTGTATTGGAGTAAATTTATGAAAATTACTATGCTTCTAAATGATATTTAGTGTACTGTCTTGTCTTTATCAACCATACATTCGTATTTTAAAACAAACTAACATATCAATATTTTCTTTTCAACAACTTGTTCCAGCATAAGAATATGTTTCACAGCAATAAATCAGTAAATTGAAAGTTATATGCATGTTTAGAGTACATTTTAGCATAATAATCAAATAACGTAAAGAACAAGGAAATTACCTGATGTTGATGCTAGTAGACCGTAGGTTGTAGCAGGTTTTATATTCTCTTAGTCAGCCAAGATGATGTGTCCACCCTACCGACCAGCTATTATCTTGTTGGCCCTTGGAAATCAAAGGATTTCCAAGCCCCCGAGCTCACAATCTGATAATTCCGAGAGCAGTCTTCACTTAGGTTCTCCAAACTTTTCTGTTCTCAAACCTTCTTTCTCTTCAAAAAAAACCTCTCCTTTACTCCAAGCTCTCCCCCCTCTATATACTTTCCCTTCTTCGAGAAGACCTTGGGCTTACTCCACCGCCCCAAACTCCCCCTCTCGATCCCCTCAAACATTCACTCCTTTCACTAGTTCATTCATACACGTTTCTTTATAAAAATGTATTTTTCACACTCAATGTACCGAATAATTAATTACTCTCATGGAAAATTTATTTGATTTTGATTGACGGTCATAAGTATTTATTACGGCGGGAATTATCACCCAAAGGTTATCCATTCGGGAGAGGGTTTATTAATTACAAGTCTATTCACCAACTTTGTATTTAATGATATTAATGTAATTAATAAAATATTATATAAATGGTTGACCCCCTTTTCAACTTGGACATGGTGTGTCTTAATGGTCTACCTCATCCGTCGAGATCACTTATCTTGAGATTTAAATTCCAAGATTCGTATTGGATAATTAAATAAACCATTTTCCATCACATCACATTCATCCCAAAAATTGTTATCCTATTATGTCTAACTTAGAAATGTAAAATAATCACACTCTAATCATTCATTAATCAATATTTAAATTTTACCTATTTTGCAATTGTTATGACATGGGTAATAATATTATTAAAATAAAATTAATTAAGTAATAATATTAATTAAATCACCACAAAGTAATAATAAATGGTGAATTTAATAAAAATGTCTTTTAAATCATTTGCTTATCACATGAGTACCCTAACATCTACATAGTATCGTCATTCTTCTAAACAAAGCACCCTTAAGTGCTTAAACAATCTTACTAATTAATTAGACAGTACCATTACCTTATTTACAACAATTCTCAGATGACAATGTGAACTGACGACACTTGTCTCAATTGTTTATCACAATGTTTACCAACAAGTAATACATAGCTTAATTGACTTGTTTTACACATCTTAAATAACTTTATATTCATTATCTGAATATGATCAATGCATGATTAACATAATTACTTATGACGAATTATACATTTATTCAATATGCTAAGTTTTCGTATATCGATACTACTGTACATGTGCAAGGTGTGCATGCGTGGCCAGCGTATGCACAGATCATAAATGTACTATAGACAAACCCCATCCCGCCTATGCATACCTGCTAACTAATAGTAGTATTTACCCCCATGTAGAAGAACAAGGATAATATATATAGTACAATTACTTCAACATTCTCAGTTATTTAACAGTTAATTATTTACGATTTCACATCATTATCTTTATCTTTACATTAGTTTAATCAACCATGTACAAGGAAGGGTACCTACTACCACTAACTCGGAATCAAGGAATGCTCAACCCTCAACAGTACTAACTAACACGTCCTCCCATCATAACCTATGTCCTGCTTCCTCCCTATCCTTCCTCTGCTAGTACAAAAGTGGATGTCGGACTCACCGACCTGACCACATAGAACTTGAGAGCGATAGCGTCGGCTGAACAACGGACCTATCCTCCCCTAGCAGGCATCCAACCATCGTCATCACAACAACATGGGGAGCGTGTCTCAGCACGACCCTCCCACGACCTTGGGTCTCATGGAATCATAGGGTGGGAAACACATCCATCCCTCTCAACATACTAGGCCTACGCCCTTATCGACTCATACTTTGCCGCTATCAGGATTATCAGTTTGTGTTATCGTATCATCATTTTGGCTGCAAAGGTTTACTGTATGAACAAGTTTTCTTTGTGTCCCATATATCAAATCAAGTAACTGGCTATCCCATAGCCCTTGTGTCCTGTAGGTTAGTATTTCGCAAAGTACAAATTTATAGAAGCATTTCCCATTGATCGCCAATTGATCCATGTTATCAAAACCATTTTATTCCATGTAACCTCTTTAGTTCATCATAGATGCGTATGACATATAACACTTCAATAATTCATATAAGAAGATGGTATCCACATACCAAATCATATATTTCACATCTTATTAATGAAAACACATAAACATATACTGTAATCGTAACATAAAGAAATCATATGATAATCATGACATCGTAACCGCATAACATAGTAACATCATAATCATGGTGAAATCATTAAAACAAAGTAACATCATATAATGAGGTCCATCATATCGTAATATAGTTTACTCAGTCGAGCTGAGTTCAACAAAATATATAAGAAAACAAAGTATGATGTGTCTATCTGATAAGTATGCCTAATCAAAATATGGGCGTTACATAATCTGGAAGTGGAAGTGGCTAACAAATCAACTGTAGCGTTTCAGAATCTTGGAACATTATTGATGTAAAAGCATCAAAACATGAAATCAAATTCCAAATTTCTTCTTGATAACCTTTTAAATGCAGTGAAAGACAATGAATAGTATTTCTTATTTGCCTAACAACAATTTCAGAATCACCGAAGACTTTCAAAAACTTAACATTAAGACCAATGGCTTTCTTCAAACCCTAAATGAGAGCTTCGTATTTTGCGGTCTTATTAGTACATTCAAATTCTAACCTACATAATGAAAAAAGCTTGTTTCTATCAAGATCAATTAAAATGCAACTGGCTCCGTATCCTTTCTGAGTTTTGGAGCCGTCAAAATAGAGAGTCCAAAAGATATTGTCTTCTTTAGCTAGGTTAGTTTTATTTTTGTCGAAATTAGTGACTAAGTCTACTATATTACAATCAATATCATCAGCCCGTGAAAACTGAAGGAGATCGGGCTATTTGCCTGAAAAATAGCTAACCTCTTCTACTTTGTAGATCCCAGGTTCAATTTCCAAGAAGTAATTTCCTAAAACTGAAGAGCAAAAGGCTACAGCTTCATTTTTTCCTTCTAACTGAGTAACATTTTGTTTCATGTGTGGCTCCCTTAATATCTTGATCTGATTTTGGCGATTTTGATGGGGCAGCCACAGATGAGACCAATCTATTGCAAAATATCCATTGCGTTTCGCATAACAGTCCCTACTCAAAATTAGACCATATGCCTCAGGGATATCGACCACCATTATATCAATGAATTGACATACTCTAGTGTCGGATGACAACTTGATAAGTACATTTTTTAGTTCACCAATAACCTTAATAGTTGTCCTATCTGATTGAACGATTTGAGATGGGGATTGATCGGCTGTCCATTTATATTTTTTCAAATTGACAACGGCATGACATTTGAACTAGCACTTGAGTCTACCAAACACTTATGCACATTGTGATTAAAAATTTCAAAAGTTAAGAGAAAAGGAAGAGTTTGAGATTTTGATTTTCCACCAATACTTGTTTCATTAATTTTTGGGTTCTCCTCAGTGTTTTCTACTCGGACAGTTGTTTGTGGATCTAAGGCTTCCATCAATTTCTTCCTTTGTTCCGGTAAGCTGCACATATAAAAAATGGAAACATTTGCTTTCATTTTTTTAATATCCTCGATTATATCATAGCTCATGTCACATCCCTTCAAAGTCTTTGATTGATTTTTTGTTTTGCTTAAAGAAGTTGGTGGTTGTTTAATTTTTTATGAGTTTGGCTCTTTAGTTACCATAGGAGCAACCATTGGGCTTGTCTTGCGTTTGGGTGGAAATACAATTATGATCTACCTCGGTATTTGGTTAGACCTTGCCTTAGGTGATTCTATTGCTTGTTCAATCACTGGGCCTTTACTCCTAGTAGTGATGTTAACAGATACTGTATGTACCTCGTCTGCGAGCTCTTCACAAGACAGTTCTTGGGTAGGAGTCCAATCCTAAAGGATCATCATAGTGTCTGGGGATGGTTCTTTACTGTCAAGAATTTGTTCATGCTGGGGGCTCGTTTGCTCAGGCATTTGTGCATCTAACATTTGGTTCATTACTAACCTCATCGAGTTGATCCACTGTGGACAACTTTTTCTGAGTGTTTCTCTTGGTGAAAAGTACAGAAGTGGTCCATCCCTATTTCATTCCAATTTAGTACAGCAGAATTGATTACTGGTGGAGTTGGATGTCCATTTTCTTCTTTCTTTTTATAGAATGGTTTGAAAGGAGGTCTTGAAGAACTCGTTGATTTATCCTTTTCTAGATCCACAATCTTATTGGAGAGCTTCTCAATCATTTTTATGACATTTTCTAAATCTGGTGCAGGTTCTTCCTTATCCCTGGTTAACAAAAAAGGTTTCTTAATATCTACCGATTTACCTTTTATATCTAAAGCATGTTTCGCGATGCTGTCATGTTCTTCTTCTACCTTCTTGGCTTCTTCAAAATTTTCAGTCAGGGTAGGTTTTTTTGTTCTCTTGACAAACATTGCAAGCGGGGATTTAAGAGCTGTTGTATAATATTCTACTAAGCATTCCTCAGCTGGCTTTGTTGCATCACTGAAATTATTTAACAACGTTGTGAACCTTTGGTTAAACTCTTGAACTTTCTCATTCTTTTCCATTCTCATAGACAATAATTCTTTCATGAGAGTAGCTACAGTTTTCTGATTACCATATTTTTTAAGAAAATAGTTTTCAAAATCTTCCCAACTTGTTACCAAACCGGCTTGCAAACTAAAGTACTAGGAAGATACTTTGGGCTCGAAAGTATAAGGAAAAAGACGACAAACCACGTCCTTGTGTTCCACATTTAAAATATTTAGAGCTAGATAAAAAATTTTAAGGTGGTCTTCAACATAAATTTCTTTGCTAGGGTCATACTTAGGAAAAACCTTTTCTGGATTTTTTGGCAAATCATGGAATGGTCCGACTACATTTAATGCCCCCCTGGATCTCCATGCAGGTACAACCATGGCTCTCGGGGGAGATCGTGGTGGTGAGTGTGGTGGTGAGTTAAGAGGAGTATCCCTTGGAGCGTGTTGCTCTGGGCCTGTAGGGGTTTATGTTCTAACTTCATCAAAAGGTTTAGTGATCTCTTCTAGAGATAAATCTAATAATTCCTCTAGACTTTGAACAAAAATGGAATCCCTTGTGCACTGAGTATTTTTTCGAGGAGCTATGGTCCTGGGTAACAAAGGAACTATGGTTAGTCCTCCAAGACTTCTCACGTATGAGTGAGTATGTTTCCTGAATTGATTTAATTCTTCAAAAAGGACAACATACACTATTTATGACTGTTCTGTTTCAAGGTTAGGATCTTCTTGATTTCTTGATTCCAGATCTGGAAATTCTGGGATGACTAATTCAGATGGGTTTTGAGTGGAATTTTTACCAACAAAAGAATATATTCTGCTAGCCATGCACTGGTGGCCCTCCTTCTAGCGCCATGAACTGTTGATGCCTCGAATATCGCTGCATCAATCAGCAAGGAATTCTCCCCAGTAAGCGATCCAAACTAGATCACTCACGTTTGGTGTGGGGAATCCGTCTGGTTAACGGTTCCGGCTATCGTGGGTTTTAAAGATTTGTTTCGTTTTACCGATTACGGCCCAATCCACCGTTATATATTTTATATTTTAATATGATATGGACGTGAACTAAATTAAATTCATGTGGGAAGCAAATCTATGCTAATCTAATTTAATCTAAATTATCCTATCCTTATAAGGAGCAGATTTAAAGAGTGAATAATAAACTGGAAAACACACCCAATAATTCCATAGATAGCTATTAAATTGAAAGGAGCATTTACAACAGAAATAAAGATTATCCAAGATAGCTCAGATAAATATAAGCATTGAATTACCCATTTAACACATAAATTTTGCAAAAGAACATGAAACCATTCACAGCAAAGAATTAATTCATAAGAGCCAGGAAAGGTCTCACAGGAAATGTATGAAAATGCAGAAATAGTTCAGTAGTTAATCAACAAGACTCCAAGCAAAATGTCGTGCCAGCTTCCACAGGCCAAATCGATTTCTCTATTCATGTAGCAGAAATAGTTCATTTACAGGACAGAAAAAAATTTCACCTGCCAAAAGTCCCTTCTACCTTCCTCTAATCAGCTTTATATAGCTTTACAAAATGGGCTAAGAGTTGCCACCTATACCCTAACCGTTTCTATTCTTCTAATTTGTCTTGTAGTGTTGACATTACAAACATAGGAATATCTCAAATAACTTTGCAAAAAACAGGAGCACAAGTCATTTTAATATTACAAAGGTATATGTATAAACTATAAACCCAAGAGACACATTGACGAATGTAAGCTATCACTGACCTGGCACTTTAGGCGACTTAGGTGCTTCTGGGACCACTGGGGATTCTTCCATCACTACTGCAATAGCTGGGCCACTTTCTGAGGTGGGAACTTGACTAGATGCCAATGCCCTATCTACTTCTGCAATATAATTTCCCCACCGATTTGTTTCTTTTACTATATTAATTCCAACCAGGGGAATCATAAATCCGAGGGACACTCTTTGCTTGGCGAGTTCTTCTACTAAAATAGTTATTTCTGCCATTATGGCCCTGAGACTTTCTTCTAGGTGGTGCTTATGAATATCTTCTTCGCTGATAAATTGGTGCAGGTCTTCTGAAGTCAAGACAACCAGCTTCTGCACAGATTCATTTTTTGCCTTGAGTTCTTCACTTAGCTTAGATAAACGTTGTGTTTTATCCGGGAATTATTCTAAATTTGGGAGCATGGCTATATGACAACTTTACTATGTGGCTCATATTTGGGAATACAAATTCTTGCACCGCTCATAAGGAGCTAAGGTCACCGCGGCCAACTTTACTCTGCGATCCTTAGAATAATCTAGGGTGCATATATCTTCCCTATATTCAACAACATACTTAAGGGGAAGATTTTTTGGGAACCCTGACCTCCCTTCCCTCCATTCAATGTGTTTTTTAATCTGTCCCCTGATGAGTGTGTGCTTTTTCCTGACCCGAGTGGCTTCGACATTGATTTCCTTAACCTAAGCCATTATTGCTTTTACCTTGTATATTTACTTTGACAGAAGCTCTTGTATGCCATAGGTCTCTCTTAGTATTTCACAGGCTTGCTCGTGGAAGGGGCTAATGTCTCCCATTTTTTTGTTTTCCAGCTTTAGCTATTGTTCTAACAATTTGTTTCCTTCTTGTAACTTTTCAATGTGTTCTTTCAGGTTGACGATCTCCTAAATGTTGTCAAACTTCTCTGAGTCAAGCCTCATATTTTTTCCTTCAATCTCTCCCTTTTCTTCCTCTAACATCCTTACTTGTATTTCCAGGGCCCTCCTGTCAACTTCCAGTTGTTGGAGAATTTCTTCTAACTCTTCCTTCTGAGATGTGAGAGCATCATTCCTCTTGATCATCAAATTTTTATAGTTCTGCTCTTTGACTAAAGCTTCCTGCATCGGACGTGCTTTCTCCTTTTCTTCACTCAATTTATTCCCTAGTATGTTGACATTGTCTGCAGTTACTGTAACCGCATCTACAGAGATGGATGCCAGGAGTTTAGAAGCCTCTTCTATGTTCCGCATGACCGTATTATTATGTGTATAGACGATGTCTGGCCGAAAAGGTCTTTTCAATTTGGAACCTGTCTCATTGAAAATGGTTTTCCTCTTCTTGTTGTAAGCGAAATTTACCCAATCAGAAACTGTACTGCCTTTGTAGGGTGTAAAAGGGACAATGGGGAAATCTCTTATGCGGGAACCCATATCTAAATTTTGCAGGTCTAGGATTTTGGGCTCGATATCCTCTTGAGACTTCTTTTCTTCCTTTTATTTCTACCGTGCCTCTTCCTCCTACTCCCTTCTTAATGCATCATGTTGTTCGTGCTTCGTAATTCTTTCCAATCTAATTCTCTCTTCTTCTTCTTTCCTCCTTGCTTTAGCTTAAACTGCTTGGATTATCAAGTTCTCTTCTTCCATGCATTTATCTTCTTCAATTTTCTTTGCTTGTTCTAAGAGCCTTTGTTATTCTACAGCATCCTTTTCTCTTTGTGAACCTGTTTTCCCCACAAAATTAGAGTTCGAGTTGGCCCCTTCTTTGCCCATTTGGAAAATCTGTAGCTCAGTCATATTGTTGATCCTCCTATATGCTTCTTCTTGTGGATCAAAAAAGTTGGCATACTCATAGGGATTGGAGAGTTCCTTGCAATGTTGTGCAATTTTGCCCTGTCGATCATTCCTGTGAAAAATCCTTTCTCCAAAATGAAAGCTCCTCAATTCTGCAACAAACTCTTTCATGGTTGCAATTTCTGAAAACTTGTAGGACCCAACATAGAAGGGTAAGGCTGGAAAAGTAGATTTCTTAGCTTTATACAGTGTATTACCCATTCCATCAATGAATACCTTCATTACCATCTCCTTGTGGACTATATAATCCGTAGTGTATCTTGGTAGAATATACGGGGTTTTGGAACCTCCGTACATCCTTATGTAGGTACCTTCTGGAGAAAAATAGATATCACCATACTTCTCTAAAGCTTCCATGGTGTTCTCAGACAGGCAGATGGGTTCTTCATTAAATATTAATTGATAAAGGGGCATGATGAACTCCTCGCAAATGAGCTTGTAATCCCTCTTGTAATTTTGGGCCCAGAAGATTTTGTATTCAATGAAAACCGATCCCTCTATCGAGTTCTACATGAATCCCAACTTGGGAAAGGGACATTTAGCCACAATACAATCTATCAGGTAAGAAGCCATATAAAACTCTGCCTTCCTCTCCACCAACCTTTCTTGTGCCATTGCTACAGCTGATGACAAACTGTCTGAGATGATATTAGCCCAGTTGAAGATTGTCCCTTTGAAGGCTACATAGTAGATGATAGGGACCCATTGTAGCATAAATATCATCCCATTGGGTCTCCTGAATATTCTGATTAACATGAGAGTGATCAATCTGAAAGGAGGCCTCAGATTCTGAACCTCATACTCTTCACTTTTTTTTCTCCTAATTTGCTTTCCTGCAATTAACAACCTTCTTGCCATGTCTAGATTATCCATATGGATTCCTTCCAACCATACATCATCAAGCCACTACTGTACTTTGGGTAATTTGTAGGCCATTGAGATATAAGATGGGTGAAATGAAGCAAATGCATTTCCAGTGTTATCTGCTATGACTCTTGTCTCGGTGTTCGCATGTTGCAACACCCATCCAATTACTTCTGAGCACTGGAAGAGTTCTGTACGTGTGGTAGCCTTGGATATACAGGAGTTCTAGATGTTCTGATATAAACATTCCTCCTCAAGAAGAGCCTCAGGGAAATCCTGATCTCTTATCATGCAGTAAACATCTCCCGAGTTTACTTCTGGAGGAAAGCCTATAGTGCACTTGGTATCCTGGAACGTTGTTTCTACTCTTGTGCTCTCGTCGACTGCCTTTGATTTTCTCTTGCCACCTTCAGCCATTTTGAAAATCATGTTCAACAATTTAAACATGAATAAGCATGTACGACACGATGTTGACAACCCAAACTAGCGTCCTTTTGATAATATCTCCATTTCAACCAAAACTCCTAAAAAATGTTTCCTCCAAATATCAGTTTATAATCTTGTTAAAGCATTAATTTACTTACCTTTGTGGTTGCTATTGTGATTAGGAATCATAACAACAAATGGACAAGGGCTAGTCCAGGTACCTTATTCCTTAAGAGACAAAACACCGACCGGCGTGCAAGTGCGGAAGGTGTAAATTCTATAGCTTTGGAAACGCCTACGATTCGGTGTGACAAAGGGCAGAAAAGGTCTAAGAAGTGATGGGTAGATGTAGCATATTTTAATTATTTAAATTGTGAAATCCTTGAGGCCTTTTACATCCATGCTTAGGGTTGCTAACAAAACGTTTCTTAGGTTGGGAGCAATACGTCGTCCGAGACTATGAAGAACAAGCTCCAATGCCATAGAAAGATACCCACCGCAATAATGGGACAACCTTGAATAATAAAAAATGGCTCTAGACTTCCCCGTGACTATGAAACTAAGAAGAAATGAATGGGTAGGATGATATTCTGAGTTAGGTGTACAACAGGTCGATGATAAAAGTAAATGTTCCGTGAAAAAATGGCATGGCTAGAAAAGAATGAAATGAAATGCCGGATCATACCCTTTTTGTTGAATATTGTAACTTCTAAGAATATTATGTTTTTACTTTATTATTCCGGAGATGTTTCAATCCTCCAAGGTGATCCTATTGTATATCCGAAGATGTTTATTCCTCGGATGGATTGTGGTAACTAGGGTTATTCGATCTCTCATGTGGGGGTTGGCCCTAAGTTATTTTATTAGGGGTTATTAGACCCTCTTGGGAGAGGTCAGCCCCATAGGGTAAAAAGGTCAGTTGGGAAACAAGTATAAGTAGAGGAGGATGTTTCTCACTTATTACACACTTCCATCACTCGGAAAGTAGCGCACTTGTATAGGAGGTAGAGAAGGAGCTCTAGTCTTGTAGTACATCTTGTATTTTTGTTGATCATCTTATTGGGGAAAGGTTTGCTGGGTTTTCTACCCCATGAGGGTTTCCCAGGGTAAAATCTCTGTCTATCTTGTGATTGTGTTTCTTTCAATGATCTTGCTAGTCAAATTAGTATAAACTTAACATTGTATCAGAGCTAACCTGAATAGGACATCTTTCACAAGGTGAAAATATCTCTCTCTCTCTTCCGGTGAAGAATTAGGGTTTCTACAAAGTTGGTATTTTTGGATTCTGATAACATAACTGGATAGCCCTACTCAAAATAAAACTTTTGAGCCCTAGATCAAACTTTTTGGTTGGGTCATTCAGAAGTTGGCCTTGTCCATGAAACAACTAGCCCTAGTGAGCTATGGCATAGAAGGCTTGCTCGCATAACTACAAAGCCCTACCCTATGTAAGCAAGGTAGTTATAGGAATACTAGACTTAAAGGTTTATCATGATGGCACATGGAAAGGATGTGAAAAAAAAGGGAAGAATATCAAGAACCCATTTCCAAAGAGTGAAACAAGGACTAAGAACATCCTGGAGTTAATACATTCAAATGTATGTGGACCAATGCCCACTACATCTCTAAGTGGATTTGAATACTATCTCACATTCATTGATGACTATTCAAGGAAGACTTGGATATACTTTCTAAAAGGAAAGAATGAAGTATTTGGAAAATTTAAAGAGTTCAAGGCTTTGATAGAAAATCACTCAGAAAAGAAAATCAAGATTCTTAGAACAGATAATGGTGGAGAATATACTTCAAAGGATTTTGAATACTTTTGTAAGGAAGATGGAATCAAGATGGAACTAACCACTCCCTACAATCCACAACAAAATGGGGTTGCGGAAAGAAAGAATAGAACCATCATGGAAGCTGTAAAGACTATGATACATGATCAAGATCTACCCATGTATCTATGGGCTGAAGCAGCTAGGACAGCAGTCTATGTACAAAATAGACTATCCCATAGTGCTCTTCAATTCAAGACTCCAGAAGAAGTGTTCACAGGAAAGAAGCCTGGGGTAAGTCATCTCAAAATATTTGGATGTCCAGTGTACATTCACATTACAAAAGAAAGGAGAACCAAGTTGGTTCCTTCTGGTAAGAAGGGAATATTTGTTGGATATTATGAATCATCCAAAGCTTTCAGAATTTACATCCCATGTTTTCATCATATGGAAATAAGTAGAGATGTGACATTCGATGAAGAAGCAACTCTCATGAAATCTAGGAAGTGCCAACTTGAAGAAGTCTATGAAGAAGATGCACCTCCTAGAATCACATAGGCTGTGCCCATCCCTGAAGATGCCACACCAGAAGACCATGACATGATAGAACCACAAGAACCACCCATTACAAACTTATGTAGAAAAAAAAGGCCAGCATGGGCTAGAGACATTATTCAAGGAGTTGAAAAATATGGAGCTCCTGAAGGATCCACTAGAGAAAGGAAGAAACCAAATCTAGTATCCAACTATATGGCTTTGATGTGTGATCTTGTGGATCAAGAACCTACTACTTATGAAGAGGCAGTTCAGAAGAAAGAGTGGGTAGAAGCAATGACAGAGGAATACCAATCAATAATGAAAAATTATGTTTGGGATCAAGAATAATTTTAGGGGCAAAATTTAGCCCATGGGCTATTTTTCCATGTTTTTTTCCAAAAACATATTCGCCAATTTGCATTTTTTGAAGCCCCATTTTGCCCAATTTTGATGGGGTAAACTTTTTTCACTCTAAAAATCACCAAATTATTATATAAACTATATAAAATCCCTAGAAATTGAAATAATTTTAGAAAATATCGCCAAATATTTTATAGTTGACATTTTAATAATTAGTAAGATTCGCCAAGGCTTATACACTTTTAAACAAGAATGGGTCCTCAAAATTATCCCTGTTTGGGATATAGTTCCCAAACCAAAAGATAAAAGTGTGGTATCTTCCAAATGGATATTCAAGATAAAACATGCTGCAGATGGTAGCATTGAAAAATATAAGGCAAGATTTGTAGCCAGAGGATTCCCTCAGAAAGAGGGAATTGACTATGAAGAAACAATTGCACCAGTTGCTAGGTACACTTCCATTAGAACTATTATGGCTGTTGCATCTATGATGAAATGGAAATTACACTAGATGGATCTTAAGACAGCCTTCCTGAATGGTGTGATTGAAGAAGAACTGTACATAGAACAACCACAAGGATTTGAGGTTAAAGACGGGAGAACACATGTATGCAAGCTGAAAAAGGCTTTGTATGGATTGAAGCAAGCTCCCTGAGCTTGGTACGGAAGGATCGACGGTTTCTTAACAAGCATGGGCTTTACCAAGAGTAAAGATGACCCTAATCTTTATCTCAAAGTTATGGATGATGAACCTGCTATATTATTGTTGTATGTAGATGATCTATTTCTGACTGGAAATGAGAAACAAATTATCGAGTGCAAGAAAAAGCTCTCTTCCAAATTTGAGATGAAAGATCTCGGATTAATGCACTACTTCTTGGGTCTAGAAGTATGGCAAGAACCAAAAGGAATCTTTCTAAATCAAGGTAAGTATGCTATGGGTATTTTGAAAAGATTCAATATGTTGGAGTGTAAAGCCATGACCACCCCCATGGACTCTAACTTGAAGTTATTAGTTGATGAATCATAAGAGTTAGTAGATGCGACTCTATACAGATAGATTATTGGGTCATTAATGTATTTGACAAATACTAGACCAGACATATGCTTTGTTGTAAATACCTTCAGTCAGTATCTAGTGGAACCTAGAAGAGTTCACTTAATAGCTGCAAAGCATGTGATGAGGTATCTAAAGGGTACATTTATCTTGGAAATCATGAATTCATATTGCATGGTTACTCAGATGCTGATTGGGAAGGAAGTGTTTCAGACAGTAAGAGTACATCAGGTGGATGTTATTGTCTTGGACTTGCCATGATCTCATGGTTCAGCAAGAAACAGTCTAGTGTGGCTCTCAGTACAGTCGAAGCAGAATATGTAGCTGCTTGCTCTGCTAGTTGCAAAGAAGTATGGCTTCATAAACTATTATCAGGATTGTTTGACTTAGAGATGCATCCCACTGTGATCATGTGTGACAACCAGAGCTGTATTAAGATGACATAAATTATAGTGTTCCATGATAAGTCAAAAAACATAGAGATCCGATATTTCTATATACGGGATATGATGCAGAAAGGAGCTATCAAGCTCGAGTATGTTAGGACTGATGAACAAATTGCTGATATACTAACCAAACCTCTATCTCGAGTAAAGTTTAATTATTTCCAAAACAAGCTTGGTGTAGTTCAAAAGGACCCTCCTCGAAAGGGGGAGTGGTGTAGACATGGATGATGATGATATGTATACATTTATTGATGAGGACACTTGTATATGTACTTGTATTGATGAGGATACTTGTATTGCTATATGTACTTGTAATGTACTAATGATACCTATAGTGATGAGGATACTATGGTGATTGTATCGTCCTTGGACATTGGTCCCTTGAATTGATCCGTAGACAGATGTCTTCGAGAATGAAGTCCTTAGTGGATAGGCGGGGATTGTATCGTCCCCGAACTTCGGTCTCTTGAATTGATCCGTAGACAGATGTCTTCGAGAATGAATTCCTTACTGGATAGGTGGGGATTTTATCTACCTCGAACTTCAGTCCCTTGAATTCATCCATAGACAGATGTCTTTGAGAATGAAGTCCTTAGTGGACAGGTGGGGATTGTATCGTCCCGGGACTTCAGTCCCTTGAATTGATCTGTAGACAGATGTCTTCGAGAATGAGGTCCTTAGTGGACAGGTGGGGATTGTATCGTCCCCGGACTTAAGACCCTTGAATTGATCCATAGATAGATGTCTCCAAGAATAAAGGTGGGGATTGCATCATCCCCAGACTTAGGTCCCTTGAATTGATCCGTAGAAAGATGTCTCCGAGAATAAAGGTGGGGATTGCATCATCGACGGACTTAGGTCCCTTGAATTGATCCGTAGACATATGCCTTTGAGAATGAAGGTGGGGATTGCATCATCCCTGAACTTAGGTCCCTTGAATTGATCCATAGATAGATGTCTCCGAGAATTGAATTATAGGACTGCATCGTCCCCGGACCTTTGGTTCAAAATGTATGTGATCTGGATTGCATCATCCATAGACATGAGATCTATCTTGAAGTGATAAGGATTGATCATCCTGGAAGTTGACCTAGATTGTATCATCCATGGACCTATGTCCTAAAGAGAGCAGGATTGATCATCCTGTAATATGATGGTGTGTATTGCAGAGTATGCCGAAATGATGATCCAGATGCTGTAGATTGAGATTGATGATCCGGATGCTGTAGATCGAGATGATGATCTAGATTCTGTAGATCGAGATGATGATCTAGATGTTGTAGATCGAGATGATGATCCAGATGCTGTAGATCAACATGATGATCTAGTATTGAAGATCTTGAAGATGTTCCAGTAACTGCTTGAGTTACTGATGATGATGTATTGAAGAAAGCTTCCAATGATTTATAGATGTATCATGCATGATGTAATCAATGACTCCTTGCTCCTGCAAATGTTTTTATAATATCCTTCTCATTAATAAGGAGTGTTGAATATTGTAACTTCTAAGAATATTATATTTGAACTTTATTATTTCGGAGATGTTTCATTCCTCCAAGGTGATCCTATTGTATATCCGGAGATGTTTATTCCTCCGATCGATTGTGGTAACTGGGGTTATTATATCTCTCATGTGGGGGTCGGCCCTAAGTTATTTTATTATGGGTTATTAGACCCTCTTGGGAGAGGTCGTCCCCATAGGGTAAAAAGTCAGTCGAGAAACAAGTATAATTAGAGGAGGATGTTCCTCACTTATTACACACTTCCATCACTCGGAAAGTAGCGCACTTGTGAGAGAGAGGTCTGCATAGGAGGTAGAGACGGAGATCTAGTCTTGGAGTACATCTTGTATTTTGGTCGATCATCTTATTGAGGAAAGCTTTGCTGGTTTTTCTACCCCATCAGGGTTTCCCAAGGTAAAATCTCTGTCTATCTTGTGATTCTGTTTCTTTCAGTGATCTTGCTGGTCAAATTAGTATAAACTTAACACTTTTAAATAGGAAACAACATCATAGTAGGGCCTGAGAAGATGCTAACCCGGAAGTGATGGCATGGTGCCAACGGTTGTTGCGGGCTCTGCGAAACTGCGCCTTTAAACAATGATGGACATGCTTCGCAATATAAATGGAATGGAAAATACACCGAGTGACGAAAAATAATCGAAATGTTAATGGGGTTCACCCCAATATATTCAACTTGGTACATGCGAACCATTAATATGGTGGTTGCAATTTCACTAAAACGCGACTTAAGGCTGTGTACAGCTGGGTCAAATCAAACCCATTTTCAATAAATAAGACCGTCAAATCAGGAAGGTTAGGTTAAGGCTTCCGCCTCCTGTGGAAAGATAAGTTGAGTTTTTCCCGCCATTGCAAGAGAATTGGCCGAATGCTTCCACTGAGGAGCCGTGTACTACAGCAAACTTATGTGAGCTTGCTCACTTTCATGGGAAAGTTACCGAGTTCTTCCAAAAACATGCCAACGTTTGTCGAAGCGGAAAAGATAGATGAGTCTTTCCGCGAAAAACTTGTTGATGAGTTTCTGATGCTTGCGGAAGAGTTAGATGAAAACGTTCGCCATGGCGGAGAGACTTGATGAATTTGTTCCGCCGCGGGACCGTTTGACCGAAATTTTTTCCTTTGCAGAGGTTTTAAGATAACTTTCCGCTGTGGGACCGCTTGATTAAAAGTTTTGCCCTTTCGGAGACTTTAAGGTAACTTTTCCACCGCGGGCTTGACTTAGCCATTTATTTCCACGGTTTTGGAAAGACTAACTCTTCTGTCATGGCGGCAATATTAGCTCAAAGCTTCCAACGTTGCGGCCCGAAACTCTAAGTTTTACTTTCGCAAAAACATGACTCAAAAAACTTTAAGGCAAGTTGAGATTCTCTTTTAGGGGAAATTCAAGGAAAAATTAACGATGTTCAGATAACCTTGGGCATATTTTCCTTTCTTTTCAAAAACAGAGGAGGGGCCCCAATATTTTTTCAAAAAAATCTAAGGGGGGGGATGTTGTACCAACAACAATCTGGATGAAAATTTTCTCAGCCTCCATCTTCAGCATTCATCCATGAACAATAACCGACAACAAGAATCCTCTGCAGCCAATGGGTTCTCTTCTTCCAGTATTTTCCATGGTTTGAAGCTTGAATTTCCTTGCTTCAATGGTACTGATCTGATTGGATGGATCTATCGTGCAGAACAATATTTCAGTCTGCGTAATACTTTTGATGTCCAAAAAGTTCCACTTGCATCCTTTCATTTGGAACATTAAGCCCTTCAATGGTATCATTGGTACATCAAGGCTCATGATGAGCCAAAATGGACATATTTTTGCCAACTCCTTTTGCAACGATTTGGTCCTAGTGCTTTTGATGACTTCACTGGAGCACTCACTAAACTTCGTCAAAGTGGCACTGTGAGAGAGTATCAGATGGAATTTGAGAAACTAGCCAATCACACAGAAGGATTGTTTGATGAATTCTACAGGATTTATTTTTATCAATGGTCTTAAGGATGAAATCCGGTCATAGGTTAAAATGTTCTGTCCCAACACAATGATGGAAGTCCTAGGGTTGGCTAAGTTTCCAGAAGACAAGATTGCATCCCAACAGTGCTCCAAACCCACCTTTGTTCCCTTTCAAAATATGGGTTCTCAATGACCTCCCATCCCACCAGCTCCTCAACCAACTCCTATCAAGCATTTGTCTGAAACAGAGATGCAAACACGCAAGGAAAAAGGGCTTTGTTATAATTGTGATGAGAAATTCACTTGGGGACATAGATGTGTTCAACAAAAGCTCTATCTCTTGGATATGGATTCTTCGTCTGCCTCTAAAGTTGGTGAAGAAACTACAGTTACAATGGATGGTCATGTCGACATTCAGGATCCGCCTATTGACCCTACATCTTAGGATGAACAACCAGAGATATCTCTCCATGATTTATCCGGCGTCACCACCCACCAAACAATGCGGGTCAGGGGTTACTTCAAGAAGCTTCCCCTTACAGTACTCATTGATTCTGGTAGCACTCATAAGTTCATTGACCCTCGGATCACCAAACATGCTGATTGTTTTGTCCATCCTTGATCCAACTTTGAAGTCATGGTTGCCAATGGGGGCACCTTACCTTGCAAGGGAAGTGTCACAATGTGCGTATCTCTTTGGAATATTATAAATTGTGCTCTGACATGTTTTCCTTGTCCCTAGGAAGATGTGATGTGGTTTTGGGTGTTCAATGGTTACGCACATTTGGCCCCATCTTATGGGATTTTGTTGAACTTTGGATGTAGTTTTCAGTCAATGGGAAACAACACAAATTTAAGGGATTGCAACAAGGGTCTCTCTTCATCATCAGTTCACATCGCCTGGAAAAGATCCTTAAGAAGAATTCACCTAGTGCCATCGCTCAACTCCATTCCATTCAGATGCACCCATCAATGGTCTCCCCTACTTCCTTGGATAGATATGCAGGTGTCCTTGTTGAACTAGTGGGATTGTCGCCTTCAAGAGACCTTTCTGGTAAGAATTTAGCTGCATCTACATCTCAGCAGGAAATGATGGCTATTTTGCATGCAGTATAGAAGTCGCAGCCATACCTATTAGGGAATTATTTCTGCATCAAGACTAATCTCCAGAGTCTGGAAAATTTCTTGGAACAATGGGTCTCCTCCCCAGCACACCTGAAATGGGTTATCCAACTCATGGGTTATGCCTTTCTGATCACTTACAAGAAGGGTAAGGACAATATAGTGGCAGATGCTCCTTCTCGCACATTTTATGACCCAGTTTCTCTTATACCTATTTCTCTACTTGTTCCAAATTGGTTGCAATCTATTCAACAGGGTTATCTCTTCTATGAACTCCATGCTTTATCATCAGTAGGGCACTCTAGGTTCCTAAAAATGTATGACCGGGAACAATGTAACTTATTTTGGCAGGGACTGAACATGAAAATTCAATAGATGGTGGTTGACTGTGATACTTTCCAGATCAAGAAGGGTGAAACGACACTCCTTTCAAGACTGCTCGAACCCTTTCCCATCCCTAGAGAGATTTGGACAATTATTTCTATGGATTTCCTAGAAGCGCTCTAGTCGTACAATACGACATCTAAAAGGACACCATATGAAGCAATCTATGGACATGCACCACCCATTCTTCTTCCATACACCCTCAACATCTCCCCAGTTCAGGAATTGACTCAGTTCTTCAACAACACAATCAAATTCATCTCATTCTACAGGACAATCTTCACATGGCAAGAATTCGACTAAAACAACAAGCCGGTCAGCACCATTCTAAGCACACTTTTCACACAGCTGATATGGTTATTCTTCATCTACATCCTTCCAAGAAACCCTCCCTGCAACTCAAAAGGTGTCAGTGGCCCGAAATGCAACCCGAGGATGCTACAGGGGAACCACTCCTTCAGATTCTGCATCAATTTCTACATCTAAAGCTTTGAGGACAAATCTTTTTCTAAGGGAGAGGGGATGTTAGGAACCCATGTCAACCCTTCTATTTACTATGTTAGTATATTGTTGTTGGACGCATATGCTTTGTAAGTCGTCCAGTAGTATTTGTTGATCCATAGTTTGTCTTACTATTTTTGGATGCATATGCTTTGTAAGTCGTCTCGTAGGAATTGTTGATCCATAGTTTGTATTAGCCGATGGTTTGTATTGACACATGGTATTGACCCATGGTATTTGCGCCTAGAATTAGTATACAAGTTTGTGTTGATACTAATGAAGGTACCGTGAAGTTATTTGTATTGAGCTTGCTCAAAGGAGGTTTCCCCCTCGAAGTGGCCTGCGATCAATAAAAGTGATTCTGAGTTCTGTTATTTATGCTATCTCGCATATTCTCATTAATTAATTGTTGCAGGTTCATCACATCTTGATGCGATAGGGTCCAAGACAATGCATCTACATATTTCTTGGATGCTTCATAAAATTACTCTCATACAACAGCACCAAGTCACCCTACTGAAACTATTTATTTTTTATATGGCGATCATGCCAAGCCTTCTGTTGATCCTTTTCCACGCTCTCATGAAACCCGGCGATAAAGCGATCTTTCTCAAGCTACACTAGCTGCGTCAGACGTTCTCCTAATGTCACTGCATCATCCTTACCTATTGTTGCCACTATGTGTAGACTCGGAACAATGTACTCCATAGGCATAATTGCCTCTTGTCCATATACCAAATTAAATTGTGTCTGTCCCGTCAACCTTTTATAGGTGGTGTGATATGCCAAAAAAACTGTTGGAATTTTCAAATCCCAGTTATTGTGGTTTGAATTACAAACCTTTGTCAACGCATTCTCCAAGATCTTGTTGAAAGCTTCCACTGTGCCATTTTCTTGCAGATGATATGGTGTGCTCTTCTTTTGATGTATCTATAGTTCCATTGTCAATGCGCTGATGGTGCGATTAAGAAAATGACTGCCCTGATCACTCATCAATATCTTGGGGCAGCCAAAGCGAGTGACGATGTTGTCAAACCATAAATGCGTGGATGTTCCGCAGAACAATCAACGACTGGTGCAGCCTCCATTCATCTTGTCAAAGAATCCATCACTGTGATGATGTATCTTGCACCAGTGTGCTTCCCAGGTTGGTTGATAGGGCCCACAAAATCCACTACCCATTTGTCAAATGGTTGCAGTGTGACTCTTAAGGTTTTAACGGCATCTCATCCCTCCTAGAGTGTTTCCCTGTTTATTGACAGACATCGCAGCTCTGCGCATAATCTGTCACATCATTGTGAACTATTGGCCACCAAAGCCCTGCACGGAGTACTTCCTGGAAGTCGCGTGACCACCATAGTGCCCCCCAGCCACTCCTGAATGTGCTTCCAACAAGATTTGCCCTTTCTCATGAGGCAGAACACAGCACCGCAAGATCTTGTCTGGTCCCAATTTGTACAACTTGCCTGCAATCAGCTGGAAATCAGTAGCCTTCACCACCAATTGCTTCTTCTGACTGGTTGTAAACCCCTCCGGTGCGGTGCTTACCACCAGAAACTGAATGATATCTTCATAATAGTCGTCAACTACCTCAACCTTAAATAGTTGCGCATCAAGAAACCCATCTTCAATGTTGGTTGGTTCTTCTCCTATCTCAGTCCGTGACAGATGATCTAGCCCTGCATTGAGGCATATGGGATTTACAATCACTTCAAAATCAAACTCCTGAAAAAGAAGTAGCCAGGGACATATCTTCCCCCCCCAATACAGGCCTATTGACCAGGTATTTTAATGTGGAATGATCTGTGAACATCTTAAAATGTCCTCCGAATAAGTAGTGCCAAAACTTTTGCAGCACGTAGACCATCACCAAACCTTTTTTTTGGTGGTGGTGTAGTTCCTCTCTACCAATGATAACTTTCGACTAGCGAAAGCAATGGCATGATCCAGATCCCACTCCCCAGGTTGCGTGAGCACTACTCCTAGCGCGATCGATGATGCATCAACGTGGACATGGAATTCCTTGCTCCAGTCCAGAAATACCAGTATTGGCGTTGAGGCGATATTGGCATTTAGTGTGTCCAAACTAACTTGACATTTAAGGCTCCATTGAAATACCGTGTCCTTCTCCAGGATCTTCTCCATAGGGGCCGTGATCACTACATAACCTCTGATGAAATTGCGACAATACCCCGTGTGGCCCAACGTCACTCTTAACTGCTTGACATTGGTTCACAGTGTTAGGCTCAGAATGAGCTCAATCTTTTTTGGGTCAACTAACAATCCCTGCTTGCATACAATGTGACCCAACAATATTCCAAATGGTGCACAAAAAATGCACTTTTTCAAATTCAGTGATATCTGGTGCTGTCGACAGCGCTCCAACATCAATCGCAGATTTACTAGATGATCGCGGATCAAGCCATGGACGGTCCAGTCATCCATGTACACTTGCAAAAACTTCTAAATGAAATCCCTAAAGGCCACCACAACCACCCGAGAGAATATCGCGGGTGCATTCTTTAGTCCAAATGACATTACTTTATATTGAAAAACAACCCCACTCTGTGACGAATGTCGTCTTATGACGGTCTTCTTTCACAATTCTAATTTTTTGATAGCCAGAGAACCCATCCGTGAAAAATTACATTTCTTGGCCACCCACACCTTTCAACACCTCAACAGTAAATGGAGTCAGAAATGGATCATGCAAATAAGTGACATTCAACTTCCGCAAGTCGAGACAAATGCACACTTCACCCATCTTCTTGTCGAGCACCACCATAGGACTAATCTAGTCTGACTCCTCAACTGGTTCAATGATGCCAGCATCCAACATACAGTCAAGTTCTATTTTGACCCTCTCCTTATGGCGTGGATTCCGTCAATAGGGTCGTTGCCTAATGGGTTTTGCATCTGGTTTTAACAGGATCCTCATCTACACCAAATCACCCAAGATCCCTTTCATCTCATCCAACATACAGTCAAGTTTTATTTTGACCCTCTCCTTATGGCGTGGATTTCGTCGATAGGGTCGTTGCCTAATGGGTTTTGCATCTGGTTTCAGCGGAATCCTCATCTACCCCAAATTGCCCAAGATCCCTTTCATCTCAAAAAACTTCATGGGGAACAAGTCTTGGAACTCATGTAACAAATCTGTGACCTTCCCCATTATCTCATCATCCCAATAGTCTCCAACATTCGCGAACTTTGGGCTGTCCTTCATCCCACTGTTGACCTTCTGGAGCTTCAGCGGCTGACTGATCGGATCACTCAACGCATCTGGTGCTACTACATCATAACTTCCTTCAGATTCTGGGATGTTGACATTCCACAAATCGTCACCATCTTCTGGCCCACCAGTGATATTGTAACACTCCATCATGGACTACATCTTATAGTGCGTATGCGGATCCACAGGGTATGCCATTGGAACGACCTTAAGAACCATGTCGCAGATCAGGTGTAAAGCATTATGGACAACTGGGTTGGCATCTGTGAAGCTGAAGGTATGAGTAAAGCACACTGTTAATTCTAACCAGGTAGCAATTCCCCCCCGCAATTTGGCTACAGTACACCATGATCGCGGCATCTCGTCTAGAGTATGGATAAAGGCATGGACCCACTCATCCTTCGGTCGTGATACCCACAACATCTGACACTCCTTCAAATGACTTCCAGGGTCATTCCATCCATCATATTTCCTTGTATGGTAAGCTTCGGTGTCGACGAAGCGAACCATCATCAGTCTGCAACATTGCACCCATCCCACAATTGACTTCTTATGTGTCGCCCACCAACTTGCTGGAGCAACCTTCAGTGCTTCCTCTAATGCTAACAATTGTTGTGGTTCTGAAACATTTTCCTTGAACACCAAAAGAAAATCAGACAAGCTGGGAAACCCTTCATATACTGGCAGTGCAACAGTCTTAGTTGCAACACGGCATAATGATTGGGTGACTAACCCACACTTGCAGAGTGACACCTCATGCAAGTAGTTCTGCCAATTTTCTAAAGCGTCATCAGAATCGGAGGACGCAGAGCTGAAGATGTGCCACTCGAGCTCACCATTGGCAGTCAGGTGAATGTAATCTTCTGAATTATTGTATGCCTGGTCACACCCGCTCAGATCGTCACCCCTTACTGATTCAATATACCTGTGTCCTTTAGCTAGATCCAATGGATCTACGACTCTGAGGTCATGGTTTTCAAAAATCATCATCTGCTTCTTAAAGTTGATGACCGCTGCATTGTCATTAGCCCATCCAATCCCAAGAATTGCGGGATAGGATCTCCCCCCTTCAACTACTTCAATCACATCAAAATACACATATGTCTTCATTCCCTCAATGTCCACTACCAAGCGGGGAACTCTCCCAATTGGTGTCACCTTGGCCTGATTAGCCAGACAGACCTATACGGGAGACGAGCTCAACATGGGACTCCCCATTTTCTGCTAGGCTTGCTTGGTTAAGATGTTGACATCCGAACCAAGATCCAGAATAATTGAAACAACTTCGTAGTCTCTGATTTGAATGTTCATGCGCATCTCCTTACTAGTCTTTCACCTTTGTAAGGAGTTCAACACAGACTCTTGCCATCCCCTAGCTGATCGCTGCAACAGTCCCTCAATTTTGGCAAGGGCATCAGGATCCTTTTCTAGTGCTAAAAAAATCTAAAAAAATTTCTACAAGGTGTCAGACTGTCGTGAGGGACCTGCCTCTGAAGTAGCATAAAAAATAGAAGGCATGTCACAAATAGTGGCCTTACCGCGTTCTTTGTCCAACGCATGTCGTGGTTGAAAGAATGCACCATGCTCAGAATCAATATCAAACTGTGCTTTCTTCATCTTAGCCATCTGGATCAGAGGATGCGAACCATCTCCGCCTGTCCTCACACCTCCTCGAGTAATAACAGAAACAGTGACATCTTGCACTCTTGGATCCATGGAAATGGTTGCAATAGTTTCACCCTGATTCTAATTCAATGGCGGATTATCAGTTTGATTTACATTCTAGTTCTGATTCAGGAACTGGTTCTGGTTCTGTGCCGGTTGCTGCACTTGATTTTGCACTGGGTGTCGCACTTGATTTTGGTTCTGTAATTGCGAAACATTTTATTCTTGCCATCGTGCAATCAGCTGTGGATAGTTTTCTACGGTGTGATCGTGAACAAAACAAAATGTATAGTGTGTCCACAGTTATGGGCAATCTTGCTAGTAGTGCCCTAGCACTCCGCAATTATAACATTGGACTGGTCTGCGGCCTAATCCTCCTCCACGACCTCCATAACCTCCAAAGCCTCCACCATGTCTGCCCCGAAATCCGCTGTGGAATCCCCCTTGCTACAGATACACCTGCTACATGGGATTTGGTTACAACTGCCCTGTATGGGCATACTGCGGCTTTTGACCATACTAGGGCTGCTGGACATACTACCGTTGCTGAACGTATTACTGTAACATCCCGAAAATTCACAAATTTTTTTTTTTCTTTCAATGTAGCATTAAATGTTGGAGTTGTTGTGTAGAAATATATTAAATGCTTGTTTGTTCATTTAATCATCATGCTAAAATAAAATGTTGTGACAATCATGCATATGTATTGTTTTACGATGTGTGTTAAATGTAATTATGTCTATACTAGGATGCCATTGGATGTTTTCTTGCCTCAGTTGTGCAACCTAGATTATTTATGAATTGATGTCAATGCTCTATACTTTTATTTGCCATTGTTTATATACGCTAACTGTTTTTTCTTCTTTTGATGATGAAGGGGTCCTATGGGCACCACGAGGCTTACTTAGCTATTTGCTAAAAAAATTGAATGTTCTTTTTGCAGATCACAGGCAAGAGAAAGTTATTATTTCGAAAGTGAAATATGAAGGTCCTAAATGTCGTCAGTTAACTTTCCAATATTTAAAAAGAGAAGTAGAATAGCTTGCAAAACCTTTCAGGGTGAGATCTACTTTGATCGTTGTTTCAGCTATAGACTGAATCAGATTGGTTTATATGATTTCCATTGTACTACAATCTACTCTCAACATTTATATTATTTTAATTACTCATGTATTAGTACAAAATGAGCATCGAAAATAGCGTTTAAGTTAATCAAATCCTACTTGAAGGAATTATAATAAGTATTATCTGTCCATGGTACCAGGATCATATCCTAAGTTCAATTATCCTTTAAGTAATTATCCTCTATCCTTGGATCCTACGCATTACATGTTTAACCAATAATATAATGGTTATGATAATGCTAGAGTATTGTCAAAGTATCTATAGTTATAAATTACATGTTATTTGTGTTTCTTCTATAGTTTGTATCATTGATAAATATAGTGCCTAAAGCATAATTAGCATTGTAACTAAACAAGGGTATTGACAAGGTCTCTATAGTTTATTAAATATATAAAAAAAGGTGGTCTTCATATTATTTAATACATTACATGTATGGATGGCAACATGCCATAATAGCTTGATGTTGATGAAATGTAACCAAAGCATAAAGTTTATGAGTTCCGCCATAGTGGATGGTCAAGACTTAACCTAGGGTATGATATGAATAACTGACCAAAGAGATATTACGTAACTATATATGATAATGTTATAAAGGTTGCTCGATCCTAACCTAGGTTATAATGCATTGCAGGTTACACATAAACTTGGATATGTAGTGGTAGTTTGACTTTTGATTACTAATCCTATCCATACTATGGTATGCTCGTACCCTTTAGGAAACTTGGGCCATAACCTTGTTAACATGTGATGGTGGGTACGTACATGGTAGCTAAGTGAATTAAAGTGCATTAAAGTTCTTGTGAGTGGATGGTCTATTGGAACCTTCGTGGAAGCTCTTCACGTGGCCTCCTTGAACCCGATGCCAACCCTAACTGCACTTTGGGCTTACCAATTTGCATTCAGCTGTTCCTGAGTGTTGTGGTAGAGAGGCCGATAGGTTTGCGGGTCTTTAGGGTTTCATTTCTTAGTTATTTTGAGAGCACTTCCCGAGTTTCGAACCGTGACCTGTGGAAGGATACTGTCACTGGTTATAGAGTTAAGGTCCGAGCCATGAGGTTTTCTGCACTTTTTTTTGGTGGTTTGAGAGACTCAGGATTCACACCGGTCACAGGAGTGCTTGGTTTCGATCCATAGTTATGTTAGGAACCCATGTCTTTACTTTGTTAGTATATTGTTGTTGGACGTATATGCTTTGTAAGTCGTCCTGTAGTATTTGTTGATCCATAGTTTATATTAGCCCATAGTATTGGATGCATATGCTTTGTAAGTCGTCCCATAGTATTATATGTCCCATGGTTTTGACTCATAGTACTGGTGCCTAGACTTAGCCCATGGTTTGTATTGACACATAGTATTGACCCATGGTATTGGTGCCTAGACTTAGTATATAAGTGTGTGTTGAGGCCTATGAAGACACCGTGAAGTTAATTGTATTGAGCCTACCCAAAGGAGGTTGCTCCCTCGAAGTGGCCCGTGATCAATATAAAAGTGAGTCTGAGTTCTGTTATTTTTGATATCTCATGTATTTGCATTAATTAATTATTGCAGGTTCTTCACATCTTGTATCAGAGCACTTTCTTGGGCTTGTTGGGTGGAATTTCTGCCAAATTTTTTTTGTTTCACATCTGTTGCAGCTTCGGATTTGGGAATAATCCCTATCCGCTTAACTGTGGGAATTACTTGGGCATAAGCCCTAAAACTCAATGTGAGGAGTACCATAGGAACCCCAAAGTAGCTGGCCTATTGAGAGGACCTGCCAGCGAAAAGGGAAACGACCCCTACCTGATTGACTAGTTCCCACCCGTGAGGTAAACCAAGAGCTGTCGTTTGTGGCAAAGCGGTTATCAGTTTTACTTGAGCCGTGGAGTGAGGGGTACTTCCCCAATACGCAAGTCGTTAGACAACATTGGTGGCCGAGTGAAACACCTGAACTATTAGGAAGCCGTACATACCTGGGGTCCATATCTATTTTCAGTTGAATTGTTGCCGATCACTTCCGCTCCAGATCGAGCCATTTCAGATCTATTCTGAAAGTCATTCCAGATTCATTCTCCATTTCAGATCCATCCATTTTTTATCCCTTCCGTGCCGTTGCAGATCCATCTGTTGCGGATCCCTTGTTTCAACTCTGTTTTCCCTGAAACTTCACTGACATCGCTACAATCCCATTATGCATATTTCATTCCTGAAGACCCTATCCCAAATTCCACTTCCCAAGACTAGAAATCCCACATTTGCTTATTTTTAGGGTCCGCCATAACTTCTTCAATTTTCACTTGATTGCCTTCAAATTTTACCATAGAGTTCCCGCTTCTGAAATCCCCATTTTTTGCTTCCTTGTCCCTCAGAAAGTGTCAGAAATCTAGTCAAACCCCAATTACCCCTCCGATTTTTTCCCAAATCCAAATTTCCCTTTACTAAATAAGCTTGTGTTTGTGTTTTTCTATCCATTCCCCCCCCCACCGCAAAAAAATAAAATAAAAAAAATAAAAATGACTAGTTATGCTTGTCACTCGCACAAGAGCAAACACCATGGAGGAAGCACTTGCAGCCATCCAAACCAAACTCCAATATTTGGATGAAAAATATCTCAGCCTGCATCTTCAGCATTCAACCATGAACAATAACCAATAGCCGGAATCTTTTGCAGCCACCGGATTCTCTTCTTCCAACAATTTTCTTGGGCCGAAGCTTGATTTTCCTTGCTTCAATGGTACTGATCCGACTAGATGGATATACAAAGCAGAACAATATTTCAGTCTGCATAATACTTTTGATGTCCAGAAACTTCCACTTGAATCCTTTCATTTGGAACTGGAATCCCTTCAATGGTACCGTGGGTACATCAAGGCTCATGATGAGCCAAAATGGACAGATTTTTGCCAACTCATTTTGCAACAATTTGGTCCTAGTGCTTTTGATGACTTCATCGGAGCACTCACTAAACTTCGTCAAAGTGGCGCTGTGAGAGAGTATCAGACAAAATTTGAGAAACTATCCAATCACATAGAAGGATTGTCTGATGAATTCTACAAGAGTTGTTTTATCAGTTGTCTTAAGGATGAAATCCGGTCAGAGGTTAAAATGTTCTGTCCCAACACAATGATGGAAGTCCTAGGGATGGATAAGTTGACAGAAGACAAGCTTGCAGCCCAACAATGCTGCAAACTCTCTTTTGTTCCCTTCCAAAATATGGGTTCTCAATGACCTCCCATCCTGCCAGCTGCTCGACCAACTGCTATCAAGCATTTGTCTGAAACAGAGATGCAGGCACGCACACAAAAAGGGCTCTATTATAATTGTGATGAGGAATTCACTAGGGGACATAAATGTGTTCAACAAAAGCTCTATCTCTTGGATATGGATTCTCCGCCAGCCTCTAAAATTGGTGAAGAAGCTCTAGATACAATGGATAATCAGGTCAACATTCAAGAGTTGCCTACTGACCCCCCATCTCAGGAAGACCAACCAAAGATATCTCTTAATTCTTTATCCAACATCACCACCCCCCAAACAATGCGCATCAAGGGATACTTGAATAAGTTCCCTCTTACAATACTCATTTATTCTGGCAGCACACATAACTTCATGAACCCTTGGATCGCTAAACAGGCTGATTGTTTTATCCACCCTTGCTCCAACTTTGAACTCATGGTTGCCAATGGGGGCACCTTACCTTGCAAGGGGAAGTGTCACAATGTGCATATCTCTCTGGAAGATTATAACCTAAGCTCTAACATGTTTTCGTTGTCCTTAGGCGGATGTGATGTGGTTTTGGGCGTTCAATGGTTATGTACACTTGGCCCCATCTTATGGCATTTTGATGAAATTTGGATGCAGTTTTTAGTCAATGGGGCACAACACAAATTTATGGGCTTACAAACAGGGTCTCTCTGCATCATCAGTTCACATTGCCTGGAAAGGTTACTTAAGAAGAATCCACATGGTGTCATCGCTCAGCGCTATTCAATTCAGATGTACCCATCAGCAGTCTCCACTACTTCCTTGGATAGATATGCAGGTGTCTTTGCTAAACCAATGAGCTTGTTGCCTTCAAGAGACCTTTCCGGTAAGAATTTAGCCACATCTACCTCTCAGCAGGAAATGACGACTATTTTGCATACAGTACAGAAGTGGCAGCCATCCCTATTGGGGAATTATTTCTGCATCAAGACTGATCTCCAGAGTCTGGAAACTTTCCTGGAACAACGGGTCTCCTCCCCAACATACCTGAAATGGGTTATCCAACTCATGGTTTATGACTATGTGACCGCTTACCAGAAGGGTAAGGACAATATGGTGGAAGATGCTCCTCCTTGCACATTTGATGACCTAGTTTCTCTTACAGCTATTTCTTTGCTTGTTCCAAATTGGTTGCAATCTGTTCAATGGGGTTATCTCTTCTATGAAGTCCATGCTTCTTCATTAGTAGGGTACTCTGGGTTCCTCAAAACATATGACCAGGAACAATGTAACTTATTTTGGCAGGGACTCAAAAGGACAATTCAATGGATGGTGGTTGACTGTGATACTTTCCAGGTCAACAAGGGTGAAACGACCCTCCTTTCGGGACTGCTCGAACCCTTACCCATCCCTCCACATATTTGGACAACTATTTCTATGGATTTCCTAGAAGCGCTCCAGTGGTATAGTACCACATATCAAAGGACACCATATGAAGCAGTCTCTGGACAGGCACCACCAGTTCTTCTTCCATACACCTTCAGCAGCTCCCCAGTTCAGGCAATTGACTCAATTCTTCGAAACCGTGATCAACTTCTTCTCATTCTGCAGGAGAATTTTCACATGGCAAGAATTCGACTGAAACAACAAGCCAATCAACATCGTTCTGAGTGCACTTTTCACATCGTTGATATGGTTCTTCTTCGTCTACAGCCTTCCATGCAATCCTCCTTGAAACTCCAAAGGCACCAATGGCTCAGAATGAAACCCGAGGATGCTACAGGGGACCCACTCCTTCAGATTCTTCATCAATTTCCACATCTAAAGCTTTGAGGACAAAGCTTTTTCTAAGGGAGAGGGGATGTTAGGAACCCATGTCTTTACTTTGTTAGTATATTGTTGTTGGACGCATATGCTTTGTAAGTCGTCCCGTAGTATTTGTTGATCCATAGTTTATATTAGCCCATAGTATTGACCCATAGTATTGGATGCATATGCTTTGTAAGTCATCCCATAGTATTATATGTCCCATTGTTTTGACTCATAGTATTGGCGCCTAGACTTAGCCCATGGTTTGTATTGACACATAGTATTGACCCATGGTATTGGTGCCTAGACTTAGTATATAAGTGTGTGTTGAGGCCTATGAAGGCACCGTGAAGTTAATTGTATTGAGCATGCTCAAAGGAGGTTGCCCCCTCGAAGTGGCCCGTGATTAATATAAAAGTGATTCTAAGTTCTGTTATTTCTGATATCTCATGTATTTGCAGTAATTAATTATTGCAGGTTCTTCACAAGTTACTTTAAGAAGGTAAAGTCTGAGTCTTCAGAAATGTTACTAGTGTCTATAATTGGTTTTCGAAACTTTCATAATGCATCTTTTAACCATCCAAATATTTTGATGGCAAGTAAACTCATCTACAGGGTGTTTATGAATGAAGCTATAAGGGGATGATGCTTACACAACCTGTAAGCTTTGGTGGTTTTCCTGTAGGTTACTCTTGGTAATTGTTGGTCATTGTTTGTTGTTAGTCGATAACTGGGGTTTTGGTGTCTGGCTGAGGATTTGGCCGTTGTTGTAATGTTCTGTGAGCCAAAAGATGAATGTAGGGAGGATGGAATCCTCGACCTACTTACAGCATTTCATTGTAATATTATTTGTTTAAATGTAACATCTGTTGAAGGGTTTAACCCTCGGTCGTTTAATGAAATCAGAAGGTTCTAGTACTTGTATATTAATGTTGTTTTATTCGTTGTGTCTGAGAGTAGTGCTCTAGGACCTGTGTTATTGTTTTTTAATGCTTATTTTACGAAATGTTTTCCAATGTTAATGGCCAAGAGCCAAAGGCTAAATGCCTCGTGTTGAAGTTGCAAACCTTGAACTTGTTCTTTTGTGGAAGAATTACTTTGACAGGTTTAAGAGTCGAACTAAGTTTTGCTACCCAATATCGTTTATCTATGGTTTTGTCGAATGATGATCTAACCCTAAACATTTGATTATTGTGCTGTTGATGTCAAATTGCGTCCTTCATCTAAGTGGGATTTGTACAGGGTAATAAAAAACGTGACTATGTTAATCAAATATTGTGCATGACAATTGAACCTGTCACAATTTAAAGACTATTTTGTTTTCTTGTTTTAATTATATAAGGGTTTTGAATCCCACAACTGTTATGTTTGAGAAAACGTCTACTGAGTAGTTGACCCTTGTCTTGGATAGTCTATTTGATTTTTTTTTTTAAGGTGAAAATTTTTAATATTTAAGGTTTTGCATTGCTATCTAGGGTTGAAACTTTTGGGACATTAGTCCGCATACAGAAATGTATAAGTGGAATATCGTACTAAGGTTAAAGTAGATAAAATGGAAAAATGAAGATGAAAATAGTACTGTACAGTTGTTCCATTGTATTTATTTGATAAGATAATGATGATAACATAAATGTTTAGTGGCTCTATAATAATAGCTATGTTTGTTTTACAGCTATTCGATTTCATAAATGTTGATGTAAGATTACAGTAAAACTTGGTTACTGTAATGTAATAATAGGATTGAGGTGAATGTTAGAAAATGTATATTATTTAACTGTGGAAGGGAAAACAGTTAACCTACCACTAAACCCTAGGTTTTTGTACAGAATAAGAAATGTTTACTTCTGTTGCTATAATTATAAGAATATTAAAATATCTGCATAAATTAAGTATTATTGTATGTTCCTATGACTAAACAACTCATGATATTAAATACACAATGTAGACAGGTTAAAATAATTACAGGGAACATGGCAGAGTTCTATCTAAGATAGTTATTCAATCCTTTTGTCTATTGCATAATATCATTCTTATCTATTTTTAAACACCTTCCTTATACTAGAGTATGGTACAAAAAACACTATGTGGAAAAATGCAGGGAAGAAATCTATTCTATCATTTCAATTGAATTTTCTCAACCATTTACATAATCATAATTAGTTTAGAAATCAAATATTTACTTCTGCAGAATGATCCCTATCAACATTTGACTAATAAATCCTAAATCGACAATTACAGAAATAAAATTACAACTACTTAGGAACTGAAATGAAAATTAGAACCTGCAACTGTAGATAGGGTGGACAAACACCCAAAGAGGCATCTTCCTCCCAACCTTCTCCAGAAGAAGCAACCAATATCACTTGCTCCTTTTGGACCCCCGAGCCTGTTTACTGAACCACTAGGTAGAAGATTCTGTGTAGAATCAAGCCACTCAGGTTGTACTTCCAGCAATCAATGGAGACTTTCAATACACCTCAAACTTCTTCCCTAATCAGGAAATAACTCTGCATCTAGCAGAAATGAAACAGACTTACACTACAACTCAAAACATAGCTTCCCCTCATCGAATCTCTTGTGTGCATACAACAGAACCAGAAGGTAAATTTTCTCGTCAGAAAAAGTGTGAGGCTATGCTGAATTCGATGGCTTTATAAAGATGCCTAGGTCTTTAGTGGTCAGTTTCCAAATAAATGAGCCTTAAGCTCCAGTCCCATCTTTCAAGGAACTATGATTACAATTCAAGGGAGTTGTCCCATAACAACAGCTAGTTACTGAGTTCATGGTGCTTCCACTTTTCCATTGCTTTCTACCCCAGATTCCATTCCACCTAGTGGGTTAGTAAACACTCTTTCAATAGTCTCTTTGGGTGAGTGTATACTATTTTATTTTATTAAATAATAATATTGTGAAATTATAGTCATCCTTGGCCACTTGTCCAAATATAAAACTTTACAATAAAAATTAAGCTAATGTTTTCTTCAAACATAAAATGTTTCAAAAAGGGGTATGTTAAAATTGCGGCTATTGAACGTACTGTTGCTACGGCTGTGGTGCAAACTTGATCTATGGTTGTGGTGGTGGCTAGACCACCTGTTGTTGTAGTTGTGGTACTATACATTGATCCTCCTTCACATAGTAGGCATCATACATTTTTTCATGAAGTAAGCCATATGCATGACAGTCCTTATCGTCATGTCCCATAGAGTTGCAGAACGTGCAATATAAATTCATTGGATTTGTAACCATCTTCTACATGTATAGACACTCCTCGTGGAGGTGCCCATATACCTGGAAGATGAGGCACCATGGCATGCCCATGCCACTCAATGGGTTCGGTTCCCCGGATAGTAGATAATTGTGAAAATATGGGAAACTATCTTTAGTATGCCCCTCTCTGTGACATCGCGTACACCATACTTCATCACCCTGTTCCTTTCCCTTCTTAAGATCTTGCAGCGGTATTGTCAAGTTAGCTAGCTATGTTTTAATCTGCGACATACCTGCCATGTTCTCGCCAATTGGTGAAGATTCTAATCATATTGCAATTTCCAAAGCCTCACTCGGTGTGGTGATGTTCTATTGCATTAGTGGTATCCGAATTTGAGGTAGCAATGCTGCGTTGAACCATTCTTTGTGATGGACCTTGCTCATGTCAAAACTGACCCTTGCCATCAACGTTTTCAATCGTTGGTCAAAATCCCTCACAGTTTCATTGGGATACTACTTAATTTCTTTCAGTTCTGTAATATATTGTGCTTCCGACTTAGGCTTCCTAAAATCTGCAATCAATCCTTTTCTAATTTCATACAGCGTCTTTTTTGGAGCACCAACGGGAACTTGAAAAAACTTCATAAACCAGTCCAATACGCAACCTTGAAGAATTGTCGCCAATTGTCCTTTCTTAGCATCATCATCAGTAATCTGCTTAATGGTCCATACTGCATCAGACAGAAACAGGTACTACTTTGGGTTGTTTGTTCCACTTCCCTGGAACAACGACATCTTCGCATCCTCTCCCGCCATCTTGGTCTTCGTTCCCACTTTTGCTGACCCACTAGTAAGTAAATGTTGTTGACACGATGAACACGGTGGTGTCGAAGTGGTATTTCTCACTAGTTGTGCGATAGTGAGCAGAGGTGTAGGTATGTTGCTGCTGCTAGGGTTTGGTCCTGCCTCTATCCTGGGCATAGCCTAGTTGTCCTTGTCAGCACTGTGAGGTCTCTTCATCCCATGTAGTCTTCCTTCATGGTTTTGTGTTTCGATCGTAGTAGGACCTTCTCCTGTCCTTTGCCTCTTTTCCTGTCAAAACCTTGCTCCTCCCCTTGTAATACCACTCTCTTCCTCGACTTTCCTCACAGTCTCATCATGACCTACACCCATCTACATCTTATCATACCATTCACCGCCCCCCCTCAGCTGTGATACCCATGACCTCCACCCACCAGGGCTTTTACTAATCAAGATGCATCTTCAATATGCCCTTTTCACAAATGAGCATCTTAATGGATAGTTCTAGTGACAACAGAAACCTCCCTCATGGTCCGTGAAAGAAATATCTTTCAGCTTCACTATATGACTTGTTCGTATAAATCGCAAATTCAGTGATATAACCTTCTAGTATGCTATCCAGCCAAACTTCGACGGCCCATGATGCTTTGTTGTCGACTTCCTGTAGCTTTAGGATTAGTTATGGGGTCTAGGTCGTTGATTCACCCCCTTGGAAGTTCCTCTTTTGAAAGGTCAACTTTTCCAACCACTCAAACAAGATGACTAGGAATTTGCAGAAAAAATATTCGTGCGGACCGTCGTGAATGTACCTTTCCACCCACTGATCTAGCGTTAGCCGAGGGTTCTGGATTTCTTTTTCAGAAAATTCTTGCAACTTTTGATCAAACTAGCCTTGTATTTCCAGTTTCGTCGGATGCCACAACATATCCTCTTTCCCTTCGCGTTACAGTCCCAGCAATAGAACCATTTGTTGACACAAACCCAGTCGACAAGGGTTCCCAGCACTGTCGACACCCAAATCACTGTGATCTCCCTGAGCACTGGCCCATATAGGTTTCACCCTATCCAGCAGCACTTATAGAGTAGATGAGGTCTCACTAGAGATGTTCAAGGGAGATTTGACGGAACCATGTTTCTGCCGAATGAAGGGGCATGTTGTGGATCAATTACTAACTTATCGCAACATTTCAGAAGTAGATCTAAGCATTCAGTTCAAGCATTTAATCGTAATTGCAACATCATTCAACAGGAACAAATCATAATTGCAATAGATATAATAGTAACGCATTAATTGCAACAAGGAAACATCGCATCATTCATATATTCATATAGCAAAATGCATTACCACTAATAAACAAGAAAGACACAGGGATTCTGCTCAACAGCTCTGTCACATCATATTAACTTCGCAAAAACCCAGTTATAGCAAAATACTCAGTCTCATCTTTGGATCAAGATCTCTCAGATGATGATCATTCTCTCCAAAAAGATGATTTAACAATTACAAACCTACGCCTGTTTATAGGATTGTGCCTTACATTGCTTGTCCAATTACTAACTACTTCCTAACCAACACTTCAAAGTAAATGACCCAAAGTCTATCTATTATGGTCCAAATGACCCAAAAACCTGCATACTGCGGTTCAATTGACCCAAAATTATGTAAAATATTATCACTTGCGCTTAGATTTCCACCTTTCGTGGTATCTTCAACCTTGTGCAGCATCCACGATCCTGATTTTTCCAAACTGCCTACTAACAAAGATGGAATGTTCTACATGTTTGTATTTGAGATTTCAAGATGTAAACGTTAATTATAATAGTGGTGACTTTCCTTGCTCTATCTTAGGGTTCCCAAGCTGCACCGTTGACTGCATTGTTTCCTAGGTTATGAGAAGAGGTGTTTGCTATTTCTGCACCTGACTTGAATGGTTGGCTATCGATGCATAAAAATTAATGTGTTTATTTATTTATCTGACATCCTAAGTTAAGTATTAAAGGATTTAGTTCTCTGTTTGGATTTATGAATAGATTATCACTCTAAACTATGAGGGAGAAGGCGTGTGACCCTAAATTAAAGGAAACGTGGCCTCTATACATGGTTTTCTGTATTTTTACTTATAAAAAATGTATAGCTTCTGTCTTTAGATTTTAAGAGATGAATTTTTTGGGTTTGTAAAAAGTTTACATATAATTTTGTTGAACAGAGAGATTATATGATACAGTTTTCTACATGATGTGATTAATGGTTTAAATCCATCTATTTTGAGATCTGCAAAAGGTTTAAGTAGTAATTAATATTTATAAATAAATATTCTACAATGTGAATTTAATTATTATCCCATGCAGAATTTATGGCATACTGCCCAGAAATCCTTAAGCTAGTGATTTCTCTCTCTGTGTAAGGGTTATGGGGGATTTCTCTGCTTAAGTTTACTAAAATGTAGGAGTCAAAGCCAAATGATTTGCCAATAACTAGAACAATCCTATGATAAAATAAACAATAAAAAATAGTGGTGATTCTAACTAGTAATTGACAGAAATAATAAAATATGTTTCGATTATATAATCCTATCCAGATCTAGATTTATCATTTATTGATAGAGATACTGAAACAAAAAGGACATGTGTTTCCTTTACACAGGATCAGTAAAACAATTAATATCTAGTCTAGTTCAAGTTTTAAATCACAGATCTGCATTCTTCTAAACAAAGTAAATCAGATTAGTGAGATCTATCTTGACTATTTACTAAACCATATAATGAAAACAATAGATCTGCATTTATTTAAACGAAATAAGGAGGTAATAAGATCTAGTCTAACCATGTACTCAATCAACTGTTACAAACAATGGATTTGCATTCTACATATTAGGTGGATCATTCGTAACTGACTATCAAAGAAGAACATATGCATTAATCAGAAATAACTGAAACTTTGATTTAAATACTTATCAGTAATTTCTTCCACGTTCCTTCCAACCTTAGATCACAACCCGTTCCTGGATTGTTCCATCGGTCATTCCCGAGCCGCGCTAAGCATGACAAGAATCTAAAAGGCCTAGGGTAGTTTTCTATCTTCTTTACTATAGCAGAGTAGCCACAAGGTTCGTTTATTAGCCTATTTGGTCTGAGTCAATCTAAATAAAATCCCCCTCATTGCCAACACAGTCCTATTCCAGGACAGTCCCTTATGTTGGACACACCAGGTTTCATTACTCTGGTGTTTAGCGCTCAGACTCACGACTGGACCCTTTTCAGTGCACTAGGGAAAACGTGTCCATGGAACATTCCTCTCTCTGCTATTTATAATTTTTGGGGAAAGGATGCTAGGTATTTTGTGTTTAGATCACTCTGTTATCTATCTGACACCTAGCAATTTAGTTTTCTTTATCTTTAATTAATATTCCTTTATTTTAATCCTCACAATTTATTTTAATCTTAAATTATTTAATTTAGACTTTTACTCACCTAATGGCTAGTTTATACTTTAGTTATAGGCTATTGACCTATCTAGATTCTTGCATGCTCATCCCCTCTTTGAGTGGTAGTCCGAGTTAGTTTGAAAGAATAAAAATAATAATAAGTTATCTTTAATTTAAATGATTATTGGTCCACTTGATGCTCCAGAGCTCCGAGCTCAACATGAGACATTTAGCTTGAGTGGAAGTGCTCCAGAGCTTCTTAGCTCAACACTTAATCAACTACTAGTGCTTCGAGAGTCTCCTTGGCTCATGCACTTGTCACACATACTCAGGTTTATTACAACGTAAATAAAATAATATTAAAAAAATAAAATAGTCTTTTCTTGGGATATTACATCCCTCCCCGCTTAGAACAACACTGTCCCAGTGTTAGGGACTTGAACTGAAACCATGAAACAAGGAGGGGTAGGCCTCTTTCATCTCGATCTCATTCTCCCATGTAGCCTCTTCAGGCTCGAAATGTTTCCATTGCACCTTCATCTGGACAATGGTTCGCTTTCTGAGCGTTACCTCTCTCTTGTACAGTATACGAAGAGGTTCCAGCACAAATTCCCCTTCGAGTTCTACCTGTAACAATGACCAATCAATCACATGTTTAGAATCATAAACATATTTTTGAAGTAAGGATATATGAAAAACATTTTGCACTTTTACATGTGCACGCGTAGAGCTAATTCATAGGCTATTGGTCCCCTCTTGGCCAGTATTTTGAATGGCCCACAAAAATGCGGAGCTAATTTGCCACATTTTCCCAAACTTAAAGAACTCCTTTTTGCTTTGACTTTTAGGTATACATGTTCGCCAACTTGATATTCCTTGTATTGTCATTTTCTGTCTGCATAACTCTTCTTCCTATAATGTGCCTCTTTTAAATTCTGTTGTACCTTTACAACAAGCTGTTCCAGATCTTTTAAGACTGGTCCTAACATAAGTCGATCCATTGAGCTATCCTAGTTGACTGGGGTTCTGCATTTCCTGCTATACAGTATTTCAAACGGGCTCATTTTAGCCGAGGCTTGAAAATCTTTATTATATGAAAATTCTGCACGGTGTAAATACTCCTCCCATTTGTTGGGATTGTTCATGACATACATTCTGAGCATGTCCTCAAGAATTTGGTTAACCCACTCTGTTTGTCCGTCTGCTTGTAGATGGTAAGCAGTGCTAAATTGTAATTGCGTTTCTAAACCAAAAAACAATGCTCTCCAGAAATTACTTGTGAAATTTGTGTCCCTATGAGAGATGATGGCCTTAGGTATGCCATGCAGTCTAAAAATTTCTTTTAAAAATATATATGCAATATTTACAACTTTGTGAGTGGACTTAACCGTGATAAAATGCACAGACTTAGATAACTTGTCTACCACTACCATGATTGAGTCATTATGTTTCTTGTTTTTTGGTAATCCCATGATAAAATCCATGTTGATTACTTCCCATTTCCACTCCATAATGGGTAAAGGTTGCAACAGTCCTGATGGAAGATGATGTTCAACTTTAACCAATTTCCATTCTTGAAATTTGGCGATGAACAATGCGATATCGGATTTTAATTTTAACCAGAAATAAAATTTCCTAACGGCATATATCATTTTCTGATATCCTGTATGTCCATAATATGGTTTCTTGTGAAATTCAATTAATATATCAGACCTGATATTTCCACCGTCGGGAACGTACAACCTATCTTTTGACCAAAGTAGTCTTGTTTCGTCAATTTTGTAGTCTTTCTGTTGTAAAAACAACCTGTCTTCTTCTATTTTCTGCACTATTTCAGTGTAAAATTGATCATTTCGGCTTGCTGTCTTGATTTTATCAAGCAGGCCAGAACTCGTCTGACTTACTGTTACATTTTGTATTAGGTGAACTCTGCGGCTTAGTGTGTCTGCAATCTTATTTTCCTTTCCCTTGATGTGTTTCAGCTCAAAGTTGTACTCACTTAGGAAAGCGAGCCATCTAGCTTGTCTAGCATTTAGATCAGGTTGGTCAAAAAGATATTTCAAACTCATATTGTCCATTTTAAGAAGGAATTTCTTTCCCATCAAATAGTGTCTCCACATTTTTAGTGCATGGATAATGGCAGCCAGTTCGAGGTGATGAGTTGGATAGTTCTTTTAATGATCCTTCAGTTTTCATGATTCGTAGCAAATTATGAAGTCATTTTGCAGAAGGAATCCTCCAAGCCCTTCCTTGCTTGCATCTGTGCAAACCACAAAGTCCCCATCCAGATCCGCAATCCTCAATATGGGTGCAGTCGTTAGCAACTATTTCAGCTTCTGAAAGCGTTCTTCACATTTGGCTTTCCATAAAAACTTACTTTCCTTTCTCTGCAGAGAGGTCATAGGATGGGCTATTCTAGAAACGTTTCCAATGAATTTCCTATAATATCTAGCCAGTCCTAAGAAGGATGTAATATCCGTGACATTGGCACGGGTTGGCCTCTCTTTGATGGATTTAATCTTTTATGGATCCACATCTATCCCCTTTTCAGAGATTACATGTCCAAGGTATTGAATTTGATTTCTATAGAAGTCACATTTCCTTAAATTGGCATAGAGCTGATGTTCCCTTAAGATTTGTAAAACGGTCTTGCGGTGCTCCTTATGCTCTGCTTCATCTTTAGAGTAAATCAATATGTCATCTATGAATACTAGTACAAACTTATCTAAGTACGTACTGAAAATACTGTTCATCATATACATAAAATTTGTGGGTGCATTTGTTAGCCCGAAGGGCATTACCAAAAATTCATAGTGTCTATACCGCGTCTTAAAATTAGTTTTGCTTATGTCCTCATCTCGGATCCTTACGTGATGGTACTCGGAGCATAGATCAATTTTGGAGAACACCCTTGATCCACCAACCGGGTCGAATAAATCATCTATCCTCGGAAGAGGGTATCTATTCTTAATCGTTAGTTTATTCAGTTGTTTATAATCAATGCACATCCGCAAGGCTCCATCGTTCTTCTTACCAAGAGGATGGGTGCTCCCCATGGGGATACACTTGGATGGATGTATCCTTTATCTATCAATTCATGTAATTGAAGTTTCAGCTCCACTAATTCGGGAGTACTCATACGGTATGGTGCTTTTCAGATGGGCACTAATCCTGGCAATAGTTGTATTGAGAAGTCGAAGTCCCTCTTGGGTGGTAATCCGAGGATCTCATTTCGAAATAAGTCTCGAAAATATGCTCGTTTTCTGTCTCAAGGATATGAATATTGACATCATACAACTTACAGCCCTTCGGTGCACATTTCTTTGCCTGCAAGGCCGAAATCTGTCGAATAGAAACATTCCTGGGTATACGTTGTACTTTCCTTTGGTTTCCATGCTGATATGTGCATGTAAAACTTTTGATTAAACAGTCCAGCATAACCTAATGCTGCTATAGCCAATCCATACCTATCAGCAGGTCATAGGCTCGTAAGGGTAGAATATTTAGGTTTGCTTCAGTTTGTAAGCGATTCATGTCAAGTTGGCAACTTTTAACAAGTTGTTCTGCATTGTATTGTTATGGTTTTGGGAGACCACCGTGGGGTTCTGCGCTGGCGATGGTGCTCAGGGTCACGCTATTGGGCTAAGCTTAGCTCGAGTATCAGAGTCTTCCCAACAAATTCTTCAGCAAGGTAATGAACCTCACTTTTCTGCGTTAAAACTACATTCATATTTTTGGTTTTGGTGCTGGAAATCCCATTCATAATACGCTATGTTTTCTGTGGTGTGATAGGGAACTCGTTGCAGTAGTTGGAGCACACCCTTCTGGAGGTGGCGACTATGTTGGTGGCAGCTCCTTAATCTTTGGACCCTGGTAAGACCTAGGGTCCCAGGCATACTCTCATTTTGTGTAATAGTTGTGTTTGCGTTTCCAAAATGGGAGTGGGTATAAAACAAACAAAGAGGTTGGGGAGGCACAAGGAGTTACAGCCCACGATAAGTTGTCCATTCGCCAGCGTCTAACTGATTTTTGATGAGCTAAATGCCATTTGGGAAATGTTTAACCCTATTGATTTCCTCTTTAGGCATTTCCACTTGTTCATAAGTTATGCATAATATTCGGCATGTTTGGGGCGGGTTCTAGGTAAGGTTCTTGTTGATTTTATTTGATTATATGCCAAAACGATTCTTTTTCTAGCTCCGTCTATCGTTTCTTTTAAAAGAGTCGTTTGTTTGGATTTAAAGGTAGTGTATGGCATGTCTTTGTTCTACCAAACTTAAGCTAGAATGTTCTACTTGTTTATATTTGATATTTCAAGATGTAAACGTTAATTATAGTATCGCTGACTTTCCTGGTTCTATCTTAGGTTTCCCAAGCTATACCGTTGACTACGTTTCTTCCTGGGTTATGAAAAGAGGTGTTTTCTATTTTTGGACCTGACTTGAATTGTTGGCTATCGATGCATAAAAATTAATGTGTTTATTTTTTTATTTGACATCCTAAGTTAAGTATTAAAGGATTTATTTCTCTGTTTGGATTTATGAATAGATTATCACTCTTAACTATGAGGCAGAAGGCGTGTGGCGCAAAATTAAAGGAAACGTGGCCTCTATACATGGTTTTCTGTATTTTTACTTGTGAAAACTGTATAGCTTCTGTCTTTACATTTTAAGCGATTAATTTACGTGGTTTGTAAAAAGTTTACATATAATTTTGTTGAAGACAGAGATTATATGATCGAGTTTTCTACATGATGTGATTAATTGTTGAAATCCATCTATTTTGAGATCTGCAGAAGGTTTAAGTAGTATTTTATATTTATAAATACATATTCTACAACGTGAATTTAACTATTATCCCATGCAGAATTTAGGGCATACCGCCCAGAAATCCTTAATCTAGTGATTTCTCTCTCTGTGTAAGGGTTATGGGGGATTTCTCTGCTTAAGTTTATTAAAATGTAGGAGTCAAATCCAAACGATCCGCCAATAACTAGAACGGTCCTATGATAAAATAAACATTCAAAAATAGTGGTGATTCTAGCGAGTAATTGACAGAAATAATAAAATATGTTTCGATTATATAATCCTAGCCAGATCTAGATTTATCGTTTATTGATAGAGATATTGAAACAAAAAGGACCTGCATTTCCTTTACACAGGATCAGTAAAACTATTAAGATCTAGTCTCGTTCAGGTTTTAAATCACGGATCTGCATTCTACTAAACAATGTAAATCAAGTTAGTGAGATCTAGCTTGACTATTTACTAAACCATATAATGAAAACAATAGATATATATTTATTTAAATGAAATAAGCAGGTAATAAGATCTAGTCTAACCATGTACTAGATCACCTGTTACAAACAATGGATCTACATTCTACAGATTAGGTGGATCATTCGTAACTAACTATCAAAGAAGAACATATGCATTAATCAGAAATAAAAGAAACTTTGATTTAAATACTTATGAGTAATTTTATTGCAGACCAAATGACTTCGGAGGTTCCACGTTCCTCCCAACCTTAGATCGCAACACATTCTTAGATTTTTCCACCAATCACCCCCGAGCCGAGCTAAGCATGACAAGAATCTAAAAGGCCTAGGGTATTTTTCTTTATTCTTTACTACAGCAGAGTAGCCACAAGGTTCGTTTATCAGCCTATTTGGTTTGAGTACATATAAATAACATCCCCCTCATTGTTAACACAATCCTCTTCCACGATAGTCCCTTATGTTCGACACACCAAATTTCAGTACTCTGGTGTTGAGCGCTCAAACTCACTACTAGAACCTTTTTAGTGCACTAGGGAAAATGTGTCCATCCAACATTCCTCTCTCTGCTATTTATAATTTTTGAGGCAAGGCTGCTAGGTATTTTGGGTTTAGATCACTTTGTTATCTATCTCACACCTAGCAATTTAGTTTTCTTTATCTTTAATTAATGTTCCTTTATTTTAATCCTCACAATTTATTTTAATCATAAATTAATTAATTTAGACTTTTACTCACCTAATGGCTAGTTTATACTTTAGTTATAGGCTACTCACCTATCTAGATTCTTGCATGCTCAATCCCTCTTTGAGTGGTAGTCCGTGTCAATTTGAAAGAATAACTAGTACTTCAAGAGTCCCCTTGGCTCATACACATAGTTAAGTTTATTTTAACGTAAAGAAAATAATATTCAAAAATACAATAATCTTTTCTCGGGATATTATGAGAGAGATCGAAGTTTATATATATTTACATGTTTATTTGACGAAGTAAAGATCTCTTCACAAGATCAACCGGTAATCGATCTGCATAGATCGAAGTGTATATATATATTTACAATTTTATTTGACGGAGTAAAGATCTCTTCAAAAGATCAACCCGTAATCGATCTGCAAAGATCGAAATTTATATATATATTTACATGTTTGTTTGACAAAGTAAAGCTCTCTTCACAAGATCAAGCCCGTAATATCCAAGTTTATATATCTATATATATATATATGTTTATTTGAGAGAGTAAATATCTCTTCACAAGATCAAACCCTTAATCGATCTAGAGAGATCTAAGTGTATATATATATAAATGTTTAATTGACAGATTAAAGATCTCTGCACAATATCAAACCCGTAATCGATCTACAGAGATCGAAGTTTAAATATCGAAATGTTTATTTGATGGAGTAAAGATCTATTCACAAAATCAAACCCATAATCTATCTTGGGAGATGGAAGTTTATAAATTTAAATGTTTATTTGACAAAGTAGGAGTGTTTTTACATAGGAACCAATGTACAAGGATGAAGGTAAAGTTCGATCTACATGAATTGGAAACTATAAGGGTTTTCATGGTCTACGTAAAAAATTATTAATATATACCAACCATAGAATGTTATTAATCTTTCGACCTTCGCATACCAAAATTTGAACTAAATCTTACGACTTTCAAAGAATTAATATTTGAACCCATACGAATGCCATTCATGTTAACATGTAGTATCGAAATTTTCTGCAATATTCTTACTAAAGAATCAAAATACATAAAAGTATTAAAACATGTTAATATCGGCTAATATCAATGTATAATACATAAAAGTATTAAAACACGTTAATATCTGCTAATATCAATGTATTTGATCAATGTATTTGATCAGGGAAGAGACAACACTTATTTGGAAAATATGAATAATAACCCCGAGAGTCATCTCTTCCCAACCATAGGAGAGAGCAACTTGACTATTTGCTCAGCTGCATCCTTGAGTTGGATCACCACCATGCACTAGAACGCTAAGCAATCGCTTCCACGTGGCACCTTCTCACTTAGAGTCTTTAACAAGCAAATGATGGACTTATGAAAAGAGAGAACACTCAACTAGTTAATCTATGCACAACAGGGCATCCCATGCTATCTAAGTGAACTATTATATATAGTTTTGCGGAGTGCTTGTGCCATCCCAATTGGCAAATCTCCAATCAATCCAGAAATCTCTATGATTTAAGATCTTTTGTGGTTGTTGATTTTTAGATTGGATTTGATTGGTAAATATATCTCTTGCTTGATTACACATGGTTAATCATAATTGTCCGAGGGGTGTCTACTATCTTTCTTTTTAAGCGAGACTATTGGGGTGTCTTCTATTTGTCTTTTTAACCGAGACTTTAATAGAGAACTTGCTAATGATCAAGTAAAATTATGGTAGAGATTTTCTATATTCTCCGTACTAGATAAATGAAACAAATCATTTTTTAAATCATGGAGAAAAAGCTCAATTTTATATTTATCGAAAATAATTTTTATGATATGGATTGAAAATACTTAAATTCCAATAATATTACATAAACAATGTGGAAAAAAAAACGTTTTTATGAAATGTAATGAAAATATTTAAATTGGTTAATTTTTATATTTGAGAAATCATAAATAAAACAATATTTCATAAAACTATGTTAAAAAAATCGTTTTTATGAGATGTATTGAAAATATTTAAATTTATTCTTGATAAGAGATCTTAATAATATTCATGATGACGTTTGATTAACATTTACATTTTAGAAAACATAAAATTATTTATTATTTTTAGCAGGAAGAAATCATAAAATTATTTATTATTTTTACCAGGAAGAAATCATAAAATTATGCGATGGGTTAGAATGCAATTATTTTAAACAATGATATAATGAGAGCTGTAATTTAGGGAAACTGAGTTTTCATGGGTAATGCCAATGATGTATGTGTAAGTGAAATGTAATTTTTTAAAACAATGATATAATGAGACCCGTAATTTATGGAAACTGAGTTTTCATGGGTAGAGCCAATGATGTCTTTGGAAGTGAAATCGATGGTAATTTTTCTGTGAATATTAACATGGTTTTCAAATTCTTTTGAGCTAGTTTTATAATTAATATAATTTTAAAGATTATTATAAAAGAGTTAACGTGAGGATTCGTAAAAAGAAATGAACATGTATAAAAAAGTTATCATAAAAAAACATGACATTTATGAAAGATTGTTATTAATATTTAATAATTTTTATAGGTTTTTAAGTTATTAATTTTATGAATTTAATATTAACAAAAATAAATCATTTTTTAATAATTAAAAACTAATATTTTAAATTTTTATAAACCATTTTTTATCTTAAATTTTTAAGAACAATCTTTTATTTTAAATTTCTTATACAATGGAAATGATTTAATATCATATAAATGGTTAAAATACTCTTGAAAGAAGATCACAACTTTAAATTTAATCCATGGAAATGTAGTATAATTTAAATTCATTTTAGAATTCCTTTTATATTTGCAAATATTTATTTACTTTTTAACTATTAAATTAGTATCCATTCATTCTAGTTTAATATTTATTAAATATTAATTAATTCTATAAAGAGATGGATTTAAGTTAATGATTTTCTAGTTTAATATTCATTAGATATTAATTAAATTTATAAAGAGATTGATTTAAGTTAATGAATTTTATTTTGAAGGTAAGTATTTTGTAGATTAAGTTAGATTCTAACTAGCTCATGGAAACATAGAAACTAATAAGATTTAGGTAAATTCAATAGAAACTAAGAACTTATGATCATTATTTTTTTTAAAGTTAGTACCTAAGGAGTTTCAAACTCGGTGGGATGACGGTAAAGAGGTGGTTGTGGGCATCAATCCCATGTTAGGGATTGAGTCAAATTACAAAATTTCCATGGAGTTACATTCCTTAATCTTTGAGTATGGGTTCATTACACTTAACTGATCTGATCGTCTTGTAGGTGACCCCTCTTATTGGCTTACATCGGTTGATCTCGGCTTGGATGAATAGCTAGGTGCATGAATGGAATCATCTATTTTATTAGTGTTGTTTCTAAAAAAAAGCTCTGGAAATTATATTTAATAGTGTCAAAGTCAACGATGATTGGCCTGTCTCTAATTTTGATTCTACATATAAGAAGTGGACTCAGGTGCATCCAAATTTAAAGAACACTCCTAGTATTGTTGCTTGGTGCATTTCGAAGATCCATAATTTAGCTATCTTTCAGAACATTGTTCCAAATGTTGAACTTGCTCTTTTTAGCTTTTGGAATCTTTTTTACACCTACAGAAATCCTCTACCAAGAATAAAAAATGCAGCTAGATATTTGAATTGGAAAATTTGTAACTCTCGTTTTGCTTATCGATGTTTTGATGGTGTAGTGACACGGCAGAGATGTGGAGTTGGTTTTCATTTAAACAGTGGTGACAACCTCATCTACAAATTTCATATTTCAAGAGGTGAGGGGTCAAACTCAAAGGATGAACTTCTTGGCTTGCAGGGCATTCTCAAAGTGGCTATATGTTGTGGTTTGGGTACCTTCAGGATCTATGGTGATTCTTTGTTTCTCATTAATTGGACAAAGGATCTCTTGTAGATGAAAGCTATCCAACTAAAAAATTGGAGTGACAGAGTAAAAAGTTTGATGAATTGGTTATGTGATCTATCTATAGATCATATTTACAGGGAATACAATGATGTGGCAGATTCTTTATCAAATTTGATGCTCAATGGATAAGATATAGTTTTATACTGGAAAGAATGGGTGGAAGGCACAAACACTCAAAATGGCTCTATGTGGTTCCTAGATAATGTTTTTTAGACTACTTTAGACATCATAGATGAACATGGTTTTTGTTATGCTTGTATAGTCTTGTTGATGTTTTTTTGGACAATATGATTTTTGTCTCAAGGTATAGGTTTGTATGAATGACTTGATCAAGCTCTTCTATCAGAGATCTATGTACTTTTTGATTTCCTCAGAAATAACAAAAGTGCAGTGTTTTTTCTACTTGAAAAAAAAAGAAAAAAGATCAATCAAATAACAATAGTGAAATAAAGTTAATGTAAATTTATAATAAAGAAGGGATAATATTAGATAATGATGGAAATATAATAGTGAAATAAATTAATACAAATTTATTGTCTAATTTTAAAGCAAGAGGACATGCCTTAAAATATATAATAGTCTATAAAGGAAGATGAATACCAAAACTTAGGAGGCGGTGGTCCTAGAGAAGCAAACATGCCTTAAAAGATATAATAGTTTCTAAAGGAAGATGAATACCAAAAATTAGGAGGGGGTCATAGAGAATCAAATTAGGGGATTAGAGGCATATTTTGACAAGATTTAAGGTTTTTGAATCATGTAATTTGGAGATAAGACAATGAAAGAAAAATATTATTCACCAAATTAATTATAGCTAAATAAATATGAAGTTATTATAAAAATCTCATCATATTGGAATAAAGGGGTGAAGAATACTAAAATTAAAGAGAGGCGAATGGTACTTAAGAAATTAGAAGAGAATTATAAGTTAAATATATAAACTTAAAACTAGGATTGTTAATAATGGAAGAACTTAAGAATAAGGGGATAAAAATTTAAAATTGAGGAGGGATAATCACATTAAAGAGGGGAAATCTTAAGAATTTATAGGAAAAATAGAGGTTAATGATATAAAATTAAGTGGGATTGTTAATAATGGGAGAAATTAAGAAGCCATGAAATAGAGGAAGGAATGTGAAGAGGTGAAGCTAATTGCATAATAGAATGATAAATTAATAAATATAAGGAAGGGGATGAAATTCAATATGTGATTGGGTGGTGGAAGGGAAGGGTGGAGGAGGACAAGAGTAATTAGAGGATAACAAAGATAATGAATTAGATTAGGATTTGACTCAGAGGGGAGGAAAGTATCTAGAATATGAGAGGAAGGAGGGGAGAAGAAAATAATTTCTAAAAGGAGGTCGAAGGAGACAAGGGGAGAAGTGATGAAAGAAGTAATCGAGGTTAGGAGGATTTATAGGAACATAATTGATAGATGACAGGTTTTCAACATTGGTTTATCTTGTAAGCATAATTTTGATTAAAATTGTGGAGATGTTCATAAGTTTTTAGGAATTCTCTAATGTGAAGCGATGCGTATTTTGTTGTAGGTGTTGTGATTTTGGCTTGGTTGAAACATATGAGGTGTTGGGTGTTGTGGGAATGCTTAACAATGACATATTGAGAGATACTTATGAAAGGTATCAACCATGATTTATTTTAGGCTCATTTGGATACATCTATCTATTTGAATTATATAAAATTTGTCACAGGAATAAGGGATTTGGTAGATTATTTAGGAGAGGAGAGCCATCTTTAGAGTTTTGTGAAGCTTGAATAGGGTTTCAATATTCCTTTTGAATAGTATAATACCCCTAGACCATTACTTAAAGTTTAAATACTTTATAATAATGTTTTTAATTATTATTGAACAATTATCTGACCAAGTGTGGTCAAAGACACATATTTGAGGATATTGTATTATTTTTATTATTTGATAAATAAAACATGAGAATCCAATATGAATTAGTTGTTGTAAGAGTATTTGTTGGCCCACAAGGAGGAATGACATGTGTTGGGATGAATGCCCATAGTGGTGAAAACCACTAATTAATATATCAATAGATGCATGAGGAATCATCCCTATTTTAAGGTCAGAACTCCATGTGGAGGTTCTAGAGCAAGAGGCTCATTATAAACTTAAGTCCAAGGCAATGCTTTATTAAGATATTCCAATGAGACAAACATGAGGTTTGGATGGAAGAGGGAAATTATTTTGTTGAGTTGAGAATTGAGTGATAGTTCTGGTTTCCTTCGGTTGTCTTTGTCCTTGTAGTCCAACAAACAGGCTTGGGTGTTTTAATATCAGCAAGTTGGTTGTTCTGGAAGATTGGTTGGGAGGAACGATGAACTTCAGATTGGATTAGGTCTGTTCTTTCAATCGGGTTCTATTACTATTTATTAATATTCTATATTTTATTCTCTATCTGTTTAAGTTATGACTGTGTAGAATTTATGGTAAATAACGAACTGTGTTTTATATTGTATTTATTCTGCTAATGATTTTATGGCTGATATTTACATGTGTTCTTGTTTACTATATATTTTACTATTTGTTTGATATTTACTATGTAAATTTTATAGGTGATAAAGAACTATATTTTATATCCATTTTAATGATTCGACTTAGGTAAATTATCTGTAAACCTATTTACTTTAGTTATGATAAATCTGTTATGTTATCATTGTTATATCTATGAATTTTCATTATATTACTATAGATAGAATGTTTATATACAACATTATAACTTTGTCTTCTAGTCATTTATTTATTTAGTTAAGCTGAACTAGGGTTTGACCTAAATATACATACTATTATTATCTAAACATTCAGTATGGAAATAGAGTAGATACATATTTAAATGAAACTATATATATCAATATTTCTTTTATGTTAAAACAAATTAACATTATCAAGTTAATAACCAAGTCAAGCAACATACACCTCTAAGAGTTTCAATACGAATTCATGAATAAAGAGCATGGTTAAATAGTGTTAAAAATATATTGTAATAATATATCAATAGAGCCATGATTTTACCTCTATGGGTATTCATCGTATTCAACAGAGTTGCATAACTCTTAACAACCATTGGCATACGATTTCGTTACCATCACAAATGTAATTAAATTGAACCAAGCCATGAGACCTATTCGCATAGTAACTAGGGTTTACATCTTAACGCACTCAGATGATAATCTCACATGCATTACATGCTATGTTAAGATTGTAGCATGAAAACGTTTACAATTTCAGTATGAAGGATTTTCTAAGATAAATAACAATACTTAAATGATAAACAAAGTCGTATGACTCTTTAATACGATTTACCATCGTTGCAAGGGTTAGGAACAAGTCCGTAAGGCTTGTCCTTTTAACAAGTTAGGTTAACAACTCTAAAACAGTCGTATGACCATAATAAAACTCAGGTCGAACAAACAATGCACCCATACATCAATATATATATAGTTCAACCACTTTCATTAACGTTTTCATGGGTAATGATTTTAATTCAGAGGAATCTCTGTAAAAAAACAAATGGGTTAAACAATGCCGAAAATCCCAAAATAAGTGCATTGCATACAGATAAACTAAATAACAAGGTGATAATAGAGTCACAAGGCCACACAAGAATAACAATTGAAGCACATAAAAATGTAATAGTTCTTTAACATTTAATGAAACAACAGAGTAGAAGGACTCTCATAAGACAACGTAGAGTTGTATGCCGAAGGCATTGATATTTTATCAATATATAAATAAAATCACAAATACAGATCCGTAAGGGTTTTAGGTTGAATGTACTCCACAATTCATTTAAATAAATATAACAAGCCGACATGCATTTCCATCTTTAAAACCAGTTGGTAAAATATTTAAACAAGAGCCAACCATTTTGGGTTGTTCATCAAACAAACCTTTTAAAATCGTTGTGGTTGTATCAACCCACGTATAAGTTTGAATCAGTAATCATTAACATACTCTTATGGAGGTTCCAGTTACAAATTTTGGCATAAACTCCCAAATATTAGCCATGACCTTGAAGACCATCTGCATGACGAATTAACAAGTAAGTGAGGGTCTAAAGAGTTATAAGTAAAAAGTTAACTATATCACCAAATAGGAGAATGCTTACCAGGTTATGGTGGTCGACATTGTCCCCTATGTTCACGGCACCATACGCCTCCCTACAAACATACAACACAACGAAGCAAGTTTATATTCAAATAAATATCTAACTGTAAAATGAAACAAATACAATGGCATCGTGACTGTATAACAAATGCAGTAAAGGTTAAACGATTTTGTACTTAACCTGAAAGTCGACAGAGATGCCAAGAGTTCCATTGCTCAACATGGGTTGCTATCAATCCTTTTGGGATTAAGTTTTAAACCATGAACACTTTTGAGATCATGAGAAACCTTACGGTCTAAAGGGAAACCTTTGTAATATTTTCTGAGAATGCATGATTGTAATGTTTAACCAGGGTGACTGCACAAAGGGAAATCTCTACACATATCCATTCTGCATCGCAACAACATAACATTGCATTGAAGAACACCAAATGCACAATGTCTTACCTCGTAGTCGACTAAAACCTAGAGGAAAAGTAGTTACGATCCCAAGGATCAAGATTGACGATCAAAATTGTGCCATGCTTTTAGAACCAAACTAGTACCAGATACCGGATCAAGCCATCACATGGCTTCAACATCATTTATCTGAGCTGGAAGGATCCTGTGGTCTTGCGTTAACCAAATCAAGCCACACATTAATACAACATTATGTCAGTACAATTAAACATAGATTTTTATTAAATGCCAAATATTATATGAATTAATAGCTAGGTTTTACAGCTATGAACTTGGGATTCGAAACACATAATCTGTGTAATGAAGATCGTAACCATAGTTTCTACCTTGGAAAATCAAATTCACATTGATTGCATTTATAACTGGTTGGTAAAATAATTAATCAAACCTTTGTTCAAATCATTGGATTTCATAAATTTGTATATATTCATTTCAATACCTTGGTTATGATAGTAAACGCATAAGCTTAAGCTCTTAGCCTTGGTTAGCATTGCTCATGAGCGCATGCTCCCTAAGTTATGAGACCCTTTATCCTTATGGGTAAGATCGAAAGAGCATAAGTAGATGATAAATATAGTTTATGCATGGTAGGGTAGAATTCCATGTATTGACATGTAGATATAGTCCTTATGCATTATTTTCTTATAATGCATTGCATTAATATATATATATAGTTTATATATATAATAACGTTTCAATATCATATGTTAAATCAATACATTGTAGATTAGCATTATTGTGTAACTTTAGCATAAGCTTGTAAGATTAAAACATAAGCGTAATTTGATAATAAGAACATAGTCAAAGTAGGAACATGCATTAGTTTACAAGCATAATAAACATAGCAATTATGCTAAGTCTAATCGATAAGATCGTGCAATCATTTATAATAACGTTAACACAAAGCTCAAATGAGCATAGGTTTTTTATATAGCTATGTACAGGATTGTATAAATATCAATACATAGATATATAGTCATATATGCTATGGTAAATAGTAAGTAAAGAACAATCTGATCACACTTATATACAGAGTATGGTATTTGTCGTTTATAGGACAATTAAATCATAACACTTTGGATTGTACTTACGAAGCTCGAAGAGCAAAATTCATGGCGCTTCCATTAATAGGAACACATAGAATAAATAACGACAATAGCAAAGACAAGCGTTAACCTTAATCATTATGTATTCGCCAAGTTAAGGCTGGCTCATCTTCGGAAGTAGAACTTTAATAATTATTACGCATGTATAGGAAAAAAATACATTTACCTTATCAATTGACGATGTGGATTCATAACTGCATCCTCTTGGTATTTCATACCTGCGACACAAGAAATTATGTCGTCACATGCATATATAAATTTTTTTTAAATTGAGTAAAAGTGGGGTTGTGACAAATAGGATTTTGGAAATGTTGTGAGTGATGTTTCAAACATAAAGGATGGAGATAAGGGTTGGGTGAGGGTTACTGAGAGAGGAGGATTTCCTGGGTTTAGAATGGAAGAATGAATATATTTTTTTGTTGATTTTGGTTAAGGAGTAGCCACTATCTAGGAAGGATTTTGTTAGGTGGGTTATTTCGGTTTGTGAACTTTGGGAATCATAGAGGCAAATAAATCTATAGATTACATAATTTTTTTTATCCCCACCATGATAACAAAACATCTAGGAAGGATATGGAGTTATTTTGTTGGCTTTCCATGATAAATGTATGTCAAGAGAGATGTTATTAACATATTATAGTGATATTTTTTTCTTTAATATTTCAATTTAATATTTTTATTTGAATTATTGATATTATAAATATTACACCTTTAATTATTTTGTAATTGGATCCAATTACTTTTTTCATAGCCTATCTTTGGTTTATGGAACCTTATGAAATATATGGGTTTTTATAAATATTATTTCCTTTCTTGAAAAGGTTTAAGCGAAGCCTTCTGCAATCTTATATCACCATAATTGTGATGAGTTAAAAGGTTAGAAAGGTCATTATTATAACATATATTTTGAAATTGGACTTTAATGTAAGTGTAGGCGTAACATTTTACAAGGAAGTGATTTTATCTTCAACCCTATTAGTATCACAAAGATAGAATTTTTTTCATCCATGACATTTTAAAAATTCTTCAACATCCTTTTCACTATGAAGCTTGTGAGAGTTTTCTCATATTTTAACAATATTGTTTTTCTTTTTTATACTAGTTAAAATAGATAGATACTTTTGATCTTATACATTAGGGTTGACCATGTCCTTATAATATCTTAATTTTCTCTTATCCTCTAATTATTTATCATACCATACCGTCTCTTTAAAATTGGACATAATAATACCTTTTAATATTATCACTATTATGAATGGTGATATCTTGTTTGAGTTCCGAATTATTTAGCTAAGACATGGCATCTTTATATCAATGTCACTTAAGTCATACATGGTTTTGACTAGAGTATGAAGCAATCTTAAGAAGCATATTCTCTCTCATGTTGTTTATAGTGTTCTCGCACATTAGGTACCTAGTAATAGCCATGCTCTAAATGGGGTGGATACTTGATTCTATGGGGATAAGATATGGTACATTACCTTTAATTTTTAGATGATATGCTATACAGTACTTTTGGATTTGCTCTATCCTTCTTCACAATTATCTAGATATTATACAACCCGAAAATTGACACCCATAAGATGAGAGGAGTGCTAACAATCTAAAAGAGGATTTTCTTCTTATCCCGAAGCCAAAAGTATACTAATTTACAATTGTTTTAAAGTCCATAATAAGCTTTCCACTAGGGAAAATTTTAAGGATCCGTAATTTTCTTAAGTTGTAGAAGCCTTAACAAGTCTTACTAATGCTTATATTTCCAACCTTAAAATGTTGGGTGATATTTTTTGAAAAAGATTCAAATTTCTAATAACTTTTATATAGTCTTTGGACAATTTTGGTTATTTTTAGAGTAAAAAAAATTATCACATGGAATTTCGATGAATGAATTTATAAGAAAATTGCAAATTAGCAAATCCGTTGTTAAGAAAAAATGTAAACATTCGCCCATGGGCTAAATTCCGCACCTAAAAAATTCCCCTTATTTCCACCCTTCATTGATAGTTTTCTCAGTGCTATAGTTCCAATTGAGCTTGTGATGAATATTGATTATGGGATATTTGTATGAAGTCACTTGCTCCATGTTGTTATTGTTCTCATACATGAAATTAACATAATTGATATTTTGGGATTTGATTATCATAACATTTGTTTTATTAGTGAATTAACATTAATACCCATACTAGAGAGGAAATCCTTGATAATTTTTAGTATCTTGTTAATATCAGAGGGACTTCTCACCATAAGAACGATATCATCATCGTAGAGAAGAAGCATTATGACTATGCCAACCGAAGTTGTGTTAACACAACCTACCTCTTCCAAACAACCCTTTATCTTATCATCGTATGTACAAAAAAGGTAGGGGATAGGGGACAACCTTTTATGACTCCTATTTTGCAAACAAATTCTTCCAACTAGCCTTCATAGTTCCCAATATTGGTAATAAAAACAAACTATTGTAGAATATCTCAACTCGAAAGGGAATTTCAACTCTTTTGATCTATTCCAAAGGCTAGTTATGTGCACTGCATCGAATGTTTTTTCTAAAGTCGAAAAAGAAACATTGTTGAAATTATCTTTATACTTACACAGGGGTGAATCGGTATAAGAATTATTTTCACTTTAGATTGTTGATGTATTTGTAACTTCGGAACATATTCTTCTATGTATTACACTTGTACTTTATTATATTTGTGATCGAGATGTATTATTCCTGCAATCAGAAGTGTCATCATTTGTATTTGTAAGTGTCACAAGTGTTGCAAGTGTCGCAACTTATATTTGATGGGTTATTAGACCACCAGTGTGGGGTCGGCCCTGTATGAGTCATGTGGTTGGGTTATTAGGCATCCTTAGGAATTCAACCCTATTAGGGTTAATGGCAAGTTAAGTTGTGTATAAATAGAGAGTGAGTGTCTCTCATTCTATTCATTCACTCACTCATCCAAATCGCATAGTCGAGAGATAGGAGTGTGCACAAGTGGAGGAGGAGTAGCTGTTGGAGTCATCTATCTTTTGGGGATTGATCTTTGTGATCTTTGTATTGGGGATTATTCTATCTCTGAGGAAGTTGCAGGGTTTTTCACCTTCTTGGTTTTCCCCGAGGAAACTCTGTGTCTCTTGTGTTTATGATTTTTATGTTGTGCATGTTATTCTCTTAGTATGATCCTAGATAATGTTTGAATGAAATTATCGAAAAATTAACATGGTATCAGAGTAGTTCTAAGAAGAAGACACAGTGCAGCTGCGGAAACTAGGTCTTTTTAATCTTTGGGTTTCTCTCAATAGATCATCAAAGGAATGAGGCTAGGTTGACTCTCCTTGGAAGGGCGCATCTTTATGTTGAGAAAGAATTCAATTTTGAGCACTTTCAGTTTTTGGCCCGTCACTGCTACGGGAAATTAGGGTTTCAGAGAAAGTTGGAATTTTTGGAATTCGAAACCACGGCTGGATGCTCCTAAAGAAAATCAAAGTTTAGAGACCAAGATCAAATATTTTCATTGGGAAGAACCTCGGGCATCATCAAACCCTAGTTCGGGATTTTGATGAGAAAGGTGGAAAATTAGGGTTTCTGCAAAAGTTGAAATGTTTAGAATCTGTGACCACGGTTGGATGCTACTCAGAAAAATCAAAGTTTAGAGCAAAAGATCGAACTTTTTGGCTAGGCAGAATCCCGAGCATTATCAAACCCTAGTTTGGGATTTTGACTAGAAGATCCAGAAGTTTCAAAGGCAATTTTGAGGGGTCAAATTTTGCATATTTCAAAATTGAATTATATCGGCTTGATTAGCTCAGCAAGTTCCATATTTCCATCCACTCAGAAGTTTGGAATTCAAAGTTTGAATTTTTAGGGTTTCTCTCACAAACCCTAATCGAGCTCGAGATCCATTTTTTAGCAATTAAAGGTGTAAGACCTAAATATTTTATTTCCATTTAAGTTTCTCATTAAGATGTGTCACCACACCAAGCTTGAGGATAAGCTTGAAGGAGCTAACAACTTCCAATCATGGAAGTATAGAATTGGGTTAATCCTAGAAGAGAATGATTTGGACACCTACATAAAAGAAGAGGTTTGAGTTCCAGAGGGAGATGAGGCTAAGACCTTACACAAGAAGAACTTGGTCAAATCCAAGAGGATCATTGCCGATTCTATAAAATGCCATCTCATTCCCCATGTGTCTTCCCTAAATACACCTAAGGAGATGTTTGACTCTTTGACCAAGTTGTTTGAAGGAAAGAACATAAATCGGAATATGACTTTGTGGAATCAATTGAAAGGGGTAAAGTTCCAGAATGGAGAGACTATCCAATCATACATCACTAAGGTCTCTCAAATCAAACTTAAAAACTTGAAGCTGTGGATGAAGTAGTGGAGAATGGATAAATTGTCATGACCACTTTGAATGGCCTACCTAGGTCATGAGATGCCTTCCTCCAAGGATCTTGTGCAAGAAAGAAGTTGGTCTCTTTCAGTAGACTATGGGAGGAATGTTCACAAGAAGAAGCTAGGCTTGTGGCCCGAGAAGAAAAAATGGGAAATGAATATCAATCTCTCACAACACACACCGAAAAATGTAAGCCCAAGAGGGAGCAATCTTTTCACAAGAGATCTTCACACCACAATCATCAAAGAGGTAAGAAATATCTGAGATGCTTCACTTGCAATGAGAAGGGACAGTTTGCCTCAGAATTTCCCAAGAACAAAAGGAACTCAAAAAACAACAACAACAACAAGAGCAAAAAGAAGAGATATCATGCTCATGCTGCTGAGGATGATGAACCTCCAAGGAAGAAGACTAAGGTAGAAAGTGAAGACTCTTCAAGTGACAATGAATATGTTCTAATATCTGCTCTCATAGGTACTGTTACAGATGGGTGTAATGATTGGCTTATTGATAGTGGGGATTCTAAACATATGACAGGATTCAAAGAATCTCTTATGGACCTATTTGAACATGCGTCACCTCATAAGGTGAAACTTGGGAATGACTATCAATACCCTATAAAAGTAAGTGGTGAAGTCTCCTACAAGTTAGACTCTGGGAAGTCTTTAAAGATGCAAGATGTTCTATATGTACCTAGACTGAAGAAAAATCTTCTCTCCATATCATATTTAGATGCAAAAGGGATGAGAGTTGAATTTGTGGATGGCCAAGTACTTATGTGTCCAAAAGGTAAGACCATAGATGATGCAGTAGTGATTGGAGAGCAAGAGGAAGGATTGTACAAATTGAAGGGACAACCTGAACATGCCATGGTACATGAATCCATCAAACCAAGTGAACTTTGGAATAAAAGGATTTCCCATGTGCACTATAGGGCACTACCAATTGCAAGCAAAGCAATAGAAGGTCTTCTTGAAATCCAGTCAAAGCATGAAGGTGTTTGGAAAGGATGTGCAAAAGGAAAGAACACGAAGAATGCATTTCCAAGCAGTGGCGAAAGGAATCTTGGATATTTTCCACTCCGATGTATGCGGACCAATGTCATCCAGTTCTCTGAGTGGGTATGTATATTATGTTTCTTTCATTGATGATTTAGCTAGGAAGACTTGGTTTTATTTCTTGAAGAACAAAGATGAAGTGTTTGATAAGTTCAAGGAATTCAAATCCTTGATAGAAAATCAAACTGATAAGAAGATCAAGACCTTTAGATCCGACAATGGTGGAGAATTTACTTCAGGAGACTTCAAGAAGTTATGCAGTGATTAAGGGATTAAGAGGGAGTTGACCACTCCCTACAATCCACAACATAATGGGGTTGCAAAAAGGAAGAATAGAAAAATCATGGAAGCAACATGGGAAATGCTGCATGACCAAGATCTACTCATGCACTTATGGGCAGAAGCAGCAAGGACAGTTGTATATGTACAAAATAGAACACCACACAAGATAGTTGAAAGCAAGACCCCATAAGAAGTTTTCTCTGGTAAGAGACCAGAAGTTAGCCATCTCAGAATTTTTGGTTGTCCAGTATATACACATGTTCCAAAAGAAAAGAGGACAAAGTTAGATCCTTCAAGAAAGAAGGGTATATTTGTGGGGTACAGTGAAAGCTCGAAAGCATACATAATCTACTTTCCAGGGTTCAAGAAGATTAACATCAGTAGGGATGTGATTTTTGATGAAGACTCAACATACACCAAATCAAGGAAGACACTTGTTGCAAACTATGGAGAACCAAGGATACCCAGAACACAAGACACCACCATGAATGAAGCAATACCAGAAGTGGATCGTGGAATAGAAGTGTTAGCACCTAGTTTTTTTTTAGCATAAGTATGGAGGTGAAATAGAGGGGTATCTCGAAAATTTCCCTGTAGTAAACCTAAATCCCCTTTATTTTTCATGACCAAGTGCAAAGGCAGGAGGAAAGTTGATTCGAGATGTTAAATACAAGGAAGAGCAAAGGCATGGCAAAAGGAAACATTAAAATGTGACTAAAATGGCCAAAAAGGAGCCAAAGACTATAGTCCAAGGCCAAATATTTTAAAGGATAGCCAAAGTCTATAGTCCACCTTATCGGAAACATAACAACAATTTTCCTCCAAATAGAGGCTTCAACTGACCGCTAGCATGACCAAGTGCACCCCCACCACCTATCAATATGCCAGAATTCAACAAAGGGACCAAAGCTATCCCACCAACTGTTTCTTGCTAGAAATTCCAAGGGCCCCACTACTACAGAGACTGCCCAAGCAAATCGGATGGATTTTTACATAACATCCAAACAGAGACTACCGTAGGAGACATGGCAAAGACACCAAGGATCTATGCCGCTCTCAATGGTCGACAGGAAGATCACCAAGCAACCTTGGTGGAATTAGAGGGTAAGATATCTAACACTATAGTTTCAGTTTTAATAGATCCCGATGCTTGCCGAAGTTATATCTCCCCTAAGTTAGTGGACACATGTAAGTTGAATCAAGAACCTCACAAGAAATCGTGGCTGGTACAACTAGCCACCGGTACCAAATGAAAGATCTCCGAGTTAGTTAAAACTTGCAAGATAAACTTAAACGGATTTCAAACTAGGTTAGATTTAAACATTCTACCCCTAGGGTCGTACGATGTACTCATCAGCATGGATTGGTTAGAAGAACACCATATCCTCCTAGACTGCTTAAACAAATCATTACTTTGCAGGGATGACCAAGGGATTCAAAAGATGATTCAGGGTATCCCTAAGAAAGTGTTGGTAAGACAAATCTCCGCCTTACAAGCAAAGAAATGTATCAGAAAGGGTTACAAACTCTTTTCCGTCAATATTCAAAACATAGAAACTGATAGGGAACAGAAGATCGAAGACTTTCCAGTCCTCGTAGAATTCAAGGATGTATTTCCTGAAGAAATACTAGGATTACCGCCTAAACGAGATTTAGACTTTTCCATCGAACTAACGCCTGGGTCAGTACCAGCTTCTAAAGCCCTGTACCACATGAGCACACCAGAATTGGTGGAGCTCAAACTGCAGTTACAAGAACTAATTGACAAAGGGTACATCTGACCTAGTGTGTCCCCTTGGGGTGCACCGATACTCTTCATCAAAAAGAAATATGGCACGATGCAGATGTGCATCGATTACCGCCAACTCAACAAGATGGCCATTTACAACCATTACCCACTCCCTAGGATCGACGACTTGTTTGACCAAGTCAGATGGGCAAAGATTTTCTCGAAGATTCACTTACGATCTGGATACCATCAACTGAGGATCCATGATGAGGATATCAACAAGACCTCATTTTGAACCCGTTACGGCCACTACGAGTTCGTAGTGATACCCTTTGGGTTGACAAATGCACCGGCCAACTTTTTGTGCATGATGAATACTATCTTTAGTAAATACCTTGATAAATTCATTCTAGTCTTTATTGAGGACATTATGATCTACTCCAAGAATGATATAGAACATGAGGAGCACCTCTGAATTGTTTTACGAATACTAAGAGAACACAAACTTTACGCCAAGTTTAGTAAGTGCAATTTCTACAGACCCTAGATTCAATATTGAGGACATATCATTTCCGGGAAGGGAATAGCTGTCAACCCCGAAAAGGTCAAAGCTATCGAAGAATGGCCCACACCTACTTGCATATTCGACATAAGGTCGTTCTTAGGATTAGCCAGCTACTACTGAAATTTCATTGAGAACTTTTCACGGATTGCATGTCCCATGACCACCTTGCAGAAAAAGGAAAACAAGTTTATGTAGATGCATAAGTGCGAAGAAAGATTTCAAAAGCTGAAGCAACTACTGATTAGTGCACCGATTCTACGTATTGTGGATCCCAATGGGGACTTCGTCATTTGCACAGATGCAAGCAAGGAAGGACTCGAGGGAGTCCTTATGCAAGACAATTTTTCCATATGCTACGAATCGAGGAAACTAAAAGAACATGAGCAGAACTGCCCTACTCATGACATTGAACTAGCCGCCATCATCCATGCTCTGAAGATGTGGCAACATTATCTCATGGGAAATAAATTTCTATTGATGACAGATAACATGAGCTTGAAATACCTTTTCGACCAACCCGACCTAAATGTCGAGCAGGCCAAGTGGCTAGCCTTCCTTAGTGAATACCAGTTAGAACTAAAGCATATAAAAGGCAAGGAAAACAAGATTGTGGATGCCTTAATATGTCGAGCCCATATGATTTACGATGTCACAGTAAGATAAACTGACTCTGACTTACACCACAGAATTCGAATGACATGTAAGAGTGACCGTTATTATACGGAAATCCTTGCAAAGATCTAGGAAGACAGACTTTTCCAGCAGCAGAAAGAATATAAGATAGATGAAATGAGACTACTGTGGTCGAAAGACTGACTTTACGTCCCAGACAGTGGACACATTAGATCAAAAATTCTCATTGAGTTTCACCAGAAACCTTATTCAAGACACCCTGGATATCAAAATATGATATCAGCCGTAAAGAAGCATTACTTTTGGCCTAAGTTGAAAGCTGACATCGCAATGTTCATCGCGAAATGTCAGGAGTGCCAATTGGTCAAAAAAAAATAGCAACACCTCTCCGGATTACTTCAACCTTTACCCATTCCAGAATGGAAATGGGAGGTAATAAGTATGGACTTCATTACAGGTTTACCCAAGAGTAAGAAACTGAACGAATCCATCTTTGTAGTGGTAGACAAGTTGTCTAAAGCAACCCACTTTATACCGGTGAAATCTACCTACAAAGCAGTTCACATCGTGGAATTATTCTTAAAATAGATCTTTCAATTGCGCGGGATACCCAAAGCAATCATTTCCGATCGAGACACGAAGTTCACTAGCAACTTCTAGAGAGAATTATTCTCTAGTCTGGAAACCCAGTTACAATTCAGTATCGTGTACCACGCCCAAACCGATGGAAAAACAGAACGAGTAAACCAAATCCTCGAGGACATGTTGAGGATGTATGTAATGAACAACCCCACCAAGTGGGAAGATTATTTTCACCTAGAAGAGTTCGCATACAACAATACTTATCAAACCTCAGCCAAAATGAGCCCTTTGGAAGTACTCTACGACAGCAAATGTCGGACCCCCGTGACTTGGGACAGTCCAGTAGACAGACTTATGTTAGGACCCGACCTATTAAAGGACTTGGAACAGCTAGTCTCCAAGATACAACTAAACTTACAAGAAGTGTGAGTATTTTGATCACAGTAAGATCTAGGAGCTATGGAGAACCTCACAAAATCGAATTATTTGCAAAACCAGTGAAAAAGCTTGAAAAATGAGACAATTTTACACACAATGTGAACTTAATATTTGCATTTACTGACTGTCTAACATGTGAAAATCTTAAGAACAGGTTTTTATTACATCCATGAGAAATTTGAGAGCATTAGATAGCTCAAGATGAGTGTACAAGTCAAAATTGCCAAATTGGCCTCAATCCCCCCTAGGTGGGTCCAACTCAGTCCTAATCATCCCAAACAGTCACAAATTCAGGTGTGAAGGTGGTTGAATCATGTTGGGTCATAAATGAGGCCAAGGCAGGCATGGGTGATAAAATAGAGGTGTTTGGGAGGACCAAGGGAGCAATCAATGCTCCAAATCTAGCCAAAATTGGGCAAAATCCACCCTAGCGCTCCTAGTCGATAGAAATTCCCCAAATCAAGGAGAGAGAGTGCTCTAACATTTAATGAGGGTGCACTTGTGGACAAAACAGGAGGTTGGGTGAACTGGTTTGCTTGGAAGTGGGTGTGAACACTCTCAAATGTGGGTATTTGACCAACTATAGTCACCTAGTCCAAACTATGGTGTAATGAAGCACATGAGCAATAAAAATTGACTATGGTTATGGACTATGGTACTAAGTATGGATTACTGTTCTAACACCCCCCCTTAACCAGAACTTAGTACAACTCATTAAAATAAGTGGGAGGCCTTGGCAACAAAGGCTCAAGTCACCTCATTACAAACAGAATTTTTATTTGTCCATATAAACTGACGACAAGAAGTAAAACCACATGGGATAAAAACTTCCCTCTAAAATGGACATGGGGCTGAACCTGCAATTAAATTGCATCAATCACCATCCATCACTCACTCCAAGCAAATCTCTCAAGTGAGTGAATGTCTTCTCAGTAAAACACTTGGTGAACATATCTACAGTTTGCTCGGTGGATGGGCAATACTGCAAGGAAATCACCCTGTCATGCACCAAGCCCCGAATGTAGTACATATGGATTTCAATGTGCTTTGTTCTTTGCCTCTGTACTGGATCAGTAGATATCTCGATGGCACTTTGATTATCCACCCAAATGTTGGTTGGAGAATCAATAGCAACACCAAACTCTCGAAGAATGCCTTGCAACCAAACACACTGTGTGGTTGCGTTGACTGCTGCCCTGTACTCAGCCTCTGCTGATGAAAGTGAAATAGTATGCTGTTTCTTACTTGACCAGCAAATGGGACCTTCAGCAAACATAAAAACAAAACCTGAAGTGGACTTTCTATCCATGGGATCTCCAGCCCAATCGAAATCAGAAAATCCAGCTAGTTGTAGTGAAGAACCAGCTGCATAGTGTACCCCAAAGATCTTTGTTCCTTGGACATATTGAAGGATCCTTTTGGATTCCTTCCAATGGATCTCATGTGGCTGCTGCATATATATTGCTACAACACTTACAACATAAGACAAATCAGGTCTTGTATGTGTAAGGTACAACAAGCTTCCAACTAGCTTCCTGTAGAGTGTGCAATCCACCAATGGAGAGCCTTCAAATTCACTTAGTTTTATGCCTGAAAGGAATGGGCACTTGGCTGCCTTACATTCAGCCATTTTAAACTTCAATAAAAGGTCTGAAGCATACTTAGGTTGACTCAGCAATATACCTCTCTTAGATTACTCAATTTTCAAACCCAAAAATTGCCTTAGCAATCCTAGGTCGCTCATGGCAAATTCACTGTGCAAAGAAGGTTTAATTGAGCCAATTTGTTTGTTGCATCTCCCTGTAATTAAAAGATCATCAACATATAGTACAATGACCTGCAAAGTATCATCACATTGCTGCAAATAAACATTTGGATCAGACTTGCATTGACAGAAACCAATTGAGAGCAAAAAAGCATCGATTTTGGCATACCAAGCCCTGGGGGCTTGCTTGAGTCCATAGAGTGACTTCTTCAACCTACAAACAAGTGTGGGATCCTCTTGGAATCCTTTAGGTTGCTGCATATAGATCTCTTCCTGTAGCTCACCATGTAAGAATGCACTTTTAACATCCATATGGCGAACTTCCCAACCCTTACTAGCTGCCATGGCTAGAGCTAGTCTAATTGAGTCCATCTTTGCAACCGGTGCAAAGGTCTCTGTATAATCCACACCATGGATCTGTGAGTAGCCCTTATCCACTAAACTATCCTTATACTTCAGATCAGAACCATCAGCAACAGGTTTGGTTCAAAAAATCCACTTACATTGCACAAGTTTCCTCTTGGGAGGAAGAGGCACCAAATCCCATGTTTTGTTCTCTTGGAGAGATTGGAATTATTCTTGCATTGTTGTTCTCCACCTTGGATCATGATGAGCTTCCTGATATTATGTTGGATCAGATCCAATCATCATATAACAATGATCAACAAGTTCACTTTCATTTGAAAAGGAAGCATTGATTGTTTGAGATCTAGTCTTCCTAGCCTCTTGGGGATTGCCTACCAATTCACCTACAGCTTGTATGATTTTTTCATCCCACTTGGGCCATGATGGTGACTCATGTACATAAATGTCATCTTCAGCAATGTCATCTTCAGCAATATCAGAAATATTAGAAGTGGAATCATCACTAATTCCATTAAGGTGTGGAGGAGAAGAGCTTTCCCCCGGTGCAAGCTCAAAATCAACATTTGGTTCTTCTTCGAATTGCACACTTCTCTCAATGAAAGTTTTGAGTGTGGATGTTTCAAAGAGCTTGTATCTCTTTGTGTCTTCACCATATCCAATCATGATACATTCTCTGCTATGTGGCTCCAAAGTCTTCCTCTTTTCTGATGGAATTCGAGCCCATGCTCTAGACCCAAAAATTCTGAAATTTGACACATTTGGTTTTTGGCCAAACCATGCCTCATAGGGGGTTTTTCCTTTGACTGATTTTTGAAAGGATCTGTTATGAATATGAGCAGCACAATTGATGGCTTCAGCCCATAGCTTAGGGATTAGATCCCTAGCTTCAGTCATGCAACTGGCCATCTCTTTGAGAGATCTATTTTTCCTCTCTGCCACACCATTTTGCTGAGGTGTGTAGGGGATTGAATGTTTCATTTGGATGCCACATTCCTCACAAAGATGCTTAATGTTATTGTTCACATACTCCTTTACATTATCATTCCTAAGGATCTTTATCTTATTACCACAATGATTCTCCACTAAGGCCTTCCAAATCTTAAATTTCTCAAACACTTCTGATTTCAATTTAAGGAAGTAAACTTAGCAGAATCGAGAGTAGTCATCTATGAATGTGAGTACATACCTTGATCCACCATATTATGGAGTGGGAAGAGGACCAATGAGGTCTGAATCTACCAATCCAAGTGGTTGAGTGGCTTTCCTTGCCATTCCTTTCTCATAGCTGCGCTCAGGATGCTTTCCAACTACACAACCAATGCATGCACCATTTGAAGATTTGATTTCTCGAAGCCCTTCCACCATCTCGTCCTTGTGCAATGTCTGGAGATATTTGTAGTTCATGTGGCCAAATATTTCATGCCATAACTTGGAGGTCTCGTTGGCATGAGAGACAAGAGCATGGTAACTAGAATTTGGAATGAAATTGGAGAATTTGTACATTCTCTCTTCACGATCATCATATCCCACTGCCACGGCTTGATTTGAAGAAGTTTCTAAGATTTCTACCAATTCTGGAGTAACTTTTACTCTCTTGGATTCTCTTGTATGGGTCATTTGATAAACTAATAGAAAATTTGCAGCCAATGAAGGTACATAGAGCACATCACTGAAATAGCCATGCTCCATGTCAATCCTACCAATCCCCTTGGTCTGGATTTCGGAATCATCTCCCATTCGAACTGTTGGGCCAGCATTCGAATGCATAGAAGAGAAGAGCTCTCTGGATGAAACCATATGTCTGGAAGATCCTGAATCAATGATAAAGGATGAGGGATTCGAAATACCTGCTACCAAAGCATGACATTTCTCCTTATTGTTAGGATTTGAGGTGCTCTCTTTCTTCCTTGCGCCCTCAGGGACTGGGATGTTGTTCTTCTCCAGCAGCTGCACCATTGAGTCAATGGTTTTCTTCATGCATGAGCTCTCTGGATGCCATCCCTTATGACAATAGGTGCATTTGGTATTTTCCTTTCCCTTCTTGTCCTTCTCCTTTGACAGATTTGAACCTCCATCTGCAGACTTGGTCTTGTCAAACTTCCTCTTCTCTCGCTGCCTCGAATTCTTGGCTTTCTACTTGCCTTTGTTGGCATTTGACACACCCATTGCCAGTGCTTGGTCCTTTGATTTTATGGTGCCCATCTAAACTAGTTTGTCCTGCTCCTGAGTGAGACATTCCATGAAGGTAGCTAGTGATGGCATTTTCCAATTTTGAAGGGTCATCTTGGCTGAGTGAAATGTGCTAACAAATACAGAAAACTCTGGGCCTAGCTTTGAAAGGATGGATAGAATCAGTTGTTCCTCCTTCTTAACAATTCCACATTGTTGTAGTTGAAGCACTAGTGACTTGAACTTAGTGAAGAACTCCTGGATGGTTTCAAAATGTGTTGGGCTCAAGCTAATGAGCTCATTTTCAAGCTGGTGGCCTCTCGGTTCATCAGTTTTCCCAAAGAGTGATTCTAGCTTCACCCATACTTCATTAGGGGTTGTCAAACTGTCTGTATGAAACAAGAGTTCCCTCGAAATGCCCAGGCCTAGCAATCCATAAGCTTCATCAAGTCGATTGTAGTACTTTGCTTTCTCCACAGCAGAGTTTGGCTCCACTTCTGTGCCCATGGTTACTCTATAGAGACCCTTAGATCTCAGTTTGATAACCATTTCAGCCTTCCAATTGAATAAATTAAAGGGTGTCAGCAACATTTGGTTTGCTTCCATTACTGCTACGTTAATGGTGAGAAAACTACTGAAACACCTGCAAAAAACACTTAATTTTTATATGGAAATCCTCTCTAGAATGCAGTTCAATGCTCAATATTGACCTGCAACTCACTAACTCCACAATCGCTCTGATACCATGTGAGTATTTTTATCACAGTAAGATCTAGGAGCTATGGAGAACCTCACAAAATCGAATTATTTGCAAAACAAGTGAAAAGGCTTGAAAAAGGAGACAATTTTACACACAATTGGAACTTAATCTGTGCATTTACTGACTTTCTAACATGTGAAAATGTTAAGAACAGGTTTTTATTACATCCATGAGAAATTCAAGAGCATTAGATAGCTCAAGATGAGTGTGCAAGTCAAAATTGCCAAATTGGCCTCAATCTCCCCTAGGTGGGTCCAACTCAGTCCTAATCATCCCAAACAGTCACAAATTCAGGTGTGAAGGTGGCTAAAGCATGCTGGGTCATAAATGAGGCCAAGGCAGGCATGGGTGAGCAAATAGAGGTGTTTGGGAGGACCAAGGGAGCAATAAATGCTTTGAATCTTGCCAAAATTGGGCAAAATCCACCCTAGCGCTCCTAGTCAACAGCAATTCCGCAAATCAAGGAGGGAGAGCATTCCAGCATTAAATGAGGGTGCACTTGTTGAAAAAACAGGAGGTTGGGTGAACTGGTTTTCTTGGAAATGGGTGTGAACACTCTCAAATGTGGGTATTTGACCAACTAAAGTCACCTAGTCCAAGCTATTGTGTAATGAAGCACATGACCAATAAAAATTGACTATGGTTATGAACTATGGTACTAAGTATGGATTATTGCTCTAAAAAGAATCACAATACCACCAAAAGAGTTATGCAGACAAGAAAAGAAAAGACAAGGACTATCAAGTCGGCGAACATGTGTTTCTGAAAATAAAAGTGAAACAAAGCTCGTTGAGCTTGGGACATTGCGGGAAACTAGCCCCAAGATTTTGTGAACCTTTTGAAATACTAGCCAAGAAGGGCCCAGTAGCTTATGAGTTGGCCTTACCAGTGCATATAAAAGTGCATAATGCTCTTCATGCTTCATTATTAAAGAAATATGTATACGATACTAAACATGTTATTGATTTTTCCTTATTATAGGTGGAGCCCGAAGGGGAGTTCATGCCAGAACCACTCCACATTCTAGACAAGAGAAAGGTCCAGCTTAGGAGGAGAACCATTACTCAGCTGAAAATGCAATGGAGGCCCTTTGGAGCAGATGAGGCTACTTGGTAGAATGAGGCCACCATGAAAGAGGCATACCCCGCTTTGTTTCATGACCTCATTCCTAGTCCCTGGAAACACTGGGACAGTATTTTTCTAAGCAGGGAGGGATGTAATATCCCAAATTCTGGACTGACTATTTTATGATGCTATACTGGGTCACGACCCAAGCATATATGATTTATTCTGATTATTGGGCATGAGCCCTAGTGCACATGATTTATTCTTTTGTAGACTGACATATTGGGCATGGACCCTGACTAAATTTCATTATTTGATTATATACTGGGCAAGGAAGCCCCAATGTTCTGATTTATGTTTATACCATATGATGTGGGTACAAAACCCTAATATATTCAGATGACCTTTTCTTACATCAGTGATGTGAATGACATAATTGACTTATATGGTGTGTTGAGCGTGGACTCAGAAACACACAGATTACCTACGTACTGGGCAAAAACCTCGATCTACCTAAAGGAGATATGATGTTCTGGGAGTAAGCCCTGTTGTACATTGAGTGTTGAGCATAATCCCTGGAGCACTCCATGCTTGATAAACAGATAACGGATCCGAGGAAACTTAAATATTATAGATGTGCCTCACAACCACATTCTAGCACTAGTGTTGAGCAGGGACTCCAGAATTGCACTAGAGTAACACCCATGTGAGAATGTTGAGTTAAATGGCTCTGAAGAGCACTCGAGGTTACAGAGTTTCAAAGTGTTGAGTCAGAGAGACTCTAAAGAGCACTTTTATCACAATTATGTAATTTGACTAAATGATTCATCTTTTTATCCATCATGACCTACTGTGGGAGCTACCATGTTAAACGAGGGAATCCGACATGTAAAGAGAGAGACTAGATGTACCTAACCAAGCTGACCAAGACCGTCCAAAAGAAGTGGACCGTGTCCCTAAAAGTTAAAGAAAAAAGAGTGTAATGTGATGACACATAACTAAATAAAAGATAATTACCAGTAATATTTTATGACTAACCTGAATAAAGGCCTCCAAGCTATTATTATTATTAAGAGCTTTAATAATAATGGTGTTATTATTTAATTATGGAATATAATTAGTATATTTGATTTATGCATTATTTAATATTATAAATGGTATATTAATAGTTAAGTGAAATGTGTTTAATATTAGAATAGTTATTAGTATAATTTTTGTTATTATAATTATTATTAAGAGCATAAATAAAAATGACTTATAGTCAAACAGTTGGAAAAGTCCTAGTTCAAGAGGACTAGATATTTAATTAAATAATATCTTTTAATTATTAATTATTGAATTTAAAGAAACTAATTACTTCAACAGTCCTAATTCAAGATTTCCCGACTTAAACAGGGCATATCCCAAGTTTTGGAGATCATCTATCATTCTTGGTTATTATCATTCTCTTATGGTAGTCCAAGAAAAGTATTCTACTCCAAGAACCTGAAGCAGCCTTACATAGAAATTTTCAAAACTAAACCAGCAGTGGATATAGGGCCTCTACCCCTCATTGCATGTTGGAACTAAGTTCGGGGGGATCCAAATAGAACCAGCATGGTTCAAGGGTCAAGGTTGGGAGGAACGTGGTATCCCCAAATTCATTGTAACAGATCAGCTGCGCTCAGAGGGATCTACACTAATTATTGTTTGAGTGTGCAGGTTACTCCAGGAAGGGAGCAAGCTACAAAGTAATCAAGTTACTTCAGAAAGGGAGCAAGCTACAAGGTAATCATGTATGAAATATGAATCTTCCATTTCAAGTTATAATAGATGGTTAGATAAGTAACATATGATGTTGCCCCATCATCATTTAGCCTAGTTTCTTCTTTCGTCCTAAACTTGTTTAAATATAGACTTTCTGATAGGAACAAACAGAGAGCATTGTTGTAAGCTAGGATTACGTTAACCTAGAAGCTAGGATCAGTAGAATGTCTAGTAGGTTCGTGTGATAGACATCCTAGCGAACTCATAACCTAGAAATCAGTTCTCAAGAATTTAAATAAACTCAGATTGCTCCTTTAGGGTAGAACTATTGTATTTATATATATGTTCTCCCATTTTCTGAAACAATGTTTGATTTTCTTATTCTTCATATAACTAAGATGTGAATGCTGTTCACATTAATATTTGTGTTTCTGTTGTGTCCACTAAAACCCTATCTCAGTATTAAAACATCAATACATCTCAAAACTACTAACCCTTACAAGAAAAGAAGCTCAGAATTCGAAATCACTAGGTATTGCATGCGTTAAGTTCTGGAGGCTCAAGAGTACACATTATTATTATCACCTACCGTGACGATCAAAACATAGAATTTACTCATCATGCATTGACAAAATCTATTATCGAAACTATAGTACCAAGCAATAAGACAAAATACAGTATGCTCCCAGAGCGTTTATTTATCAATGCATCAGTCAACCACTACAACGAAAGCATCATAGTCAACACATCAAAAAGTCTTAATGCATCACACAGGCTTCACGATTTATAAAATTAGTATCTGACATTTCATTCCTACAGCCTAAACTTTTGAAGAAAAACCCAACAATTTTCATTTCCAAAATCAAACAGTCCACAGCATTCAATATCATTAACATAACATTTCACGGATCGTGAGATCGAACCCCATCCAAACTCTGCTATTTCACTAAATGCCACAAGCATAGTGTTTGTACATCACCCATACCCTCTCAACAGTCAAACGAAATAGCAGCTAGGGTCACGATTCTTATTTAAAATACAGAAGGGTTACACCATATTCCTCAAACAAATTATACACGATATTATATAAAGAAATTCGCAAACGATGGTACAGGGATCGATTCCGACCACCATCTCATTACAAAGAAAACTATACACGATATTATAAAGAGAAATTCACCAACGATGGTATAGGGACCAACCAAAAACGTAGCAGTAAGACCCAAATAGTAGATCATGACAGGTGCATTACTTCAACTTCAAAGTTACGAATTGTTCCATCAAAATAGTCCTATAACAACCCATATCCATATGAATTAAAAAAACACAGAGAATTAGATAGGGAAAACCCTTATAAATATTACACAGAAGGACATTTTAGAACCCTTACACATATATTTTGAAAACATAAATCTTTAATGTAAACCCCAGTTCATCTTGGGCACCATTGCCAAATAGCGGGAGTTCAACCAAATTCAAACCCATAGGCAGATAGCCAAAACCTCATACTAAAATCCTCTAGGGTCTGTAATGACAAATATATACACCTTCACACAACACTCCAGCCAAATGGTGACTTCCAAGATAATGAAATTTTGTCAGAATGGACTCAAACAAGTTCACAGGTTCCCAATAAATACACTTCAACAGTACCCCCACAGATGCGAAAGGAGGGGCTAAGCAATGGTACGTTATTAACTCACCATTTTTAGAAACATCACCCCTGTCGAGTCCTGGCCACGCATAAGAGAAATGCCAGTCGAAACCTGCAACCAAACATGCCATACAAAGTCAGAACCATATATCATGATTTATATAAAAATACAAATAGCAAGGGTGTAGCAGGAGTCTGAGAAGGAATACCTCCGAAGGTTTTCGGTCACTATCTCTACTCCATAAGGTGTGTTGACCATGAGCCATAGCTCAGGTCAGCAACTAAACCCTCAACGCATCCATAGCAGGCAGAAGAAATGAAACATGAAAAATACCTCTTTGTCGGTGTAGAACCCTAGAAGAAACCCCCAGCACAACTGGCAGCGCAGGCCATGTGCCATGGCAGAAATGCATTCAATGCCACCACCCACTCCAAATATTTTGACGTGACTCAAACCTCTATAGACTTGGAACCATTCGAAATCCACATTTTATTGTAAATTCAATCAACCATACATTGACCCAAAACATTACATAGTGCCATTTAAATACAAGGTTAATAAGTAGTGTAGTTTAACAAGTATTATAACCCCAAAAAGGATTTTAAAAAGGTGTCAACATTCAATCCCTCACACTTGAGACTTAAACTTTTGCTGGAAAGGTGGAGTAGGCATTCTCGGTAGATGCCTCCTAGGTACACCTGCAAACATGTACAAGTAGAATGCATTAGAGAAACTCACTAAGTAAGTCAAAAGTATCCCAATTTTTACACCCTACCTCTTGGAAGCTCTATCGGGGTATGTAGCTCTTGATAGACCATGCATTTCATCACGGGTCATCAACCGCTATCATTAGGGATCCATCCCACCTGAGTAGTCAATTAGCCTTTTTATAATTTGCACACAAACTCTTGAAAGAGTAAGAAAAGGATTTGCATTATTACAACTTAATCACTTGTTCACTTATGATAGAGTTTCATTTAAATCGCTTCCGCAAAGCTGTAGAAGTTACAATCAACAAACCATGACACTTATTAAAGTAAGACACTTCAAACAATAGAAAAAAAATACTGATACAGTAGGTACTTATCATTACTAAAGATAATTTACTATTCTTAATGTCTTTAACAGTTTAAGCTAGTATTAGAAATTTTTTGAAATTTTTGCTATTTTAAGGGACATTACAAGTGGTATCAGCGCCCAGTTACAAAACTAAGTGACCTATTGGGTTCATTACAACATTTGCTGCAGATATACAGTAAACAGAAAAATACATTTAAATTTTTATTTTGTTTTATGCAAAAATGAGCTAACATGATTTTCTGCTCTTTATACTTATATAACATTTCATGTATTGTCATTGTCTGAAAATGAATGCAGAAGGGGGCAGCAGCATACATGGAAGTATGAACTCTCCACCACAAGAGCAAGAAATTGTGGTGTAACTCAACTCGGATTTAATGAAATCCATGCAGAATCTATAGGCTGAATTCCAAAGCTTCTGAGATGAAAACATGCAAGAAAGAAGAGAACAATAGGCCATAAATGAGGCACTGCTTCAGACCTTAACAAAGGAAAACCCCCACGGACAACCCACACTCTCAGTCAACACTTTTAAGAAGGGAAACAGTCACACAAAAAGGACTTCCATCCCTAAAAGAGAAGAGCAGGGAGAACACATACCGGAATCAATGGAAGAATATGGTAAGAGCTCTTCCAACGATAAAGGTTCACCACCTCCTTGCAAGAAAAGGAGGAAAAGTGATGACAGTCTGCAAGGGGAATTCTGAAAGAGAAAATCCCCAACATATGATGGAGAGATTAAATCCAGGAAAAAGGATGAGGAGTGGCTGCTAGGGATGAATAAATACTTAAAAGTTCACAATTACTCCAGTGAAATGCAAGCCCGACTAGCCATATACAACCTAAACGGTAAAGCTGCCAGATGGTGGCGGGACTTGAAACACACCAAAGGACAAGAGCTAAGAGACATAACCTAGGATACTTTCAGCAAAATATTTCAGGACAAGTATATGTCTGAAATATTCTTTGACAAGAAAATAAAAGAATTTGTAACATACCCTTTAAGCTGGAAAACATTTTGTGTTAAGAAACATTATGATAACTTTTATTGCAAAGTTTATATTGGATAGGTGTCCAAGGATGACTGTAATTTAGACACTATATTAGTATTTAATAAATAAAATAGGAGACAAACACCTAAGAGGAGTGTTGAAATAGTGGTTACTGATCCACTAGGTGGGATGGAATTTGAGGTAGAAGGCGATGGACAAGTGGCAGCATAATGATGCAACTAACTAGTTGTTGGTATGGGACAACTCCCTTGAAATGTGGTCATAGTGCCTTGAAAGATGGGACTAGAGCTTGAGTCTCATTTATTCCAAACTGACCACTAAAAGACCTAGGCAATCTATATAATAGCCATCAAATATTGAACTGAGGTTCATCACTTTTCCTGACGAGGAAATTTACCTTGGGGTTTTGCTATGTTTGCACCCAGGAGATTTGATGAGGGGATATGTTGTTGCTGATCATGTTGTCAGTCTGCTAAACTCCTATTGAGTTCAGAAGGTTGATGCTGAGTGGAGAAGGCATTTTATTTCAAGAGGTTGATACCGAGTGGAGAAGGTATTTTTGAGTGCCTTGCTTCTACACAGATTCCAACCACTTACTGGATCAGTAATCAGGCTCGAGGGTTCATTAGAAGTCAGCAGTTGAGATGCTTCCTATGAAGCAGGTTGGGAGGAACAGGCCTCCTTGGGTGTTTGTTGGCATATCATCTTTTACAGGTTTTATTGTCTTATCTATTTTTATTTTCAATTTTTGTTATCTATTTCTGTGTATTTTAAAGTTCTATTATCTACTAGCTTTTACTATTTATTTCATAAAGTTCATTTCACTTTTCCTGAATAATTTAATGATTATGTATAAATCGAAATGATTGAATAAATTAGTCTCTGCATTTTTCCCCATGCAAAAGGAACAACATCGTACTCTAGTACAGAGACAAATTAAGTAGAAAAGATCAAGATAGGCAAATAGCCAAGTGAATGAGAAGATTAAATTTTTATAAATTTCTCAAGTTTCTACTTTCTGTTTAATTTTTGCATATAAATTCGAGTGCCCTCATTATTATGTATTTTAAGCTAACTGTATTCTTTATTCACATACAATGTCTCCATGTTTATAAATATCTTTGTTTTCAAAATAATCATATTTCTGTTCTAACAATATAGGATTGTTATCTATACTCAATAGTTAAAATGTTCTTGTTTATACTAGGATAAATCTAGAATATACAGTAATGATTTTCTATACCTTATAAATACCAGATTGTTTAGAAGTAAATAGTTTTCATTTCTGAAGTTCTTATGAAGTATTTTCTATTCTCATTCAATAGAGAGTAGATTCAAACCTATAGCACTTGGATAGCATTTTCTTTTAGAAATAATGCATAGGAATAAATTATTCATGTACACGTCATCTATTCTTAACACTGTACTTACATTTTATTATCTCATAATAGATGGTCGAATTCTCATTACATAACCAAACCCCTGTACCCTTCTAGTTTCATGATTTCATCTAAGTTGTGCAACCCTTACATTTGAAATAGAACTGAGTTGTATCTATAGAACTTACTATCCACTCTCAATACAGAGTTAACATTTTAACTAGTTAAATGTTTTAGGTCAAACCTTAAGCTCTTTTATTAATACAAATGTTTACACTATAAACATGCCTGTAGATCGATTAGTTAAGATTGAGTTATCAAAACGACTGTAGGAGATTTTCAAAACAACGGCTAAACCCTAGATTTGGGAACACTTTCCTATTTCTTTAAGACACAGCAACATTGTTATAAATAAACGAAGTGCTTACAGGCCATAATCCTCATCAATATTTTCATCTATCCATTGTCCCTATAAAAAAAAACAGTCGTATCATTGTTTCACAAAACATTCACCTATCGATTTAAAATCAAAGATAAACATAGAGGTTGCCAAAACATATTACATTTTCACATCGTCGACAAGTTACAGGAAATATTCATGGGTGAAGCCCAAAATGATAAAAAAAAAACCATGACTAATGCAACTGAAAATTATAAACATTCCTTTCAGATTTCCAACTTGATAGAGCTCGAAACTTAACCTACAAGATTTACATTTCATTTTCAAATCGACTTTTGATTTGTGGGTTGAGGTATCATTTCTACCCACTCCTTTGAACAAACTTTGCAAACCCTATCTCTAGAAATTACAAAACTCTCTGAGTTAAAAACAAAAACACATAGACATCACACCAGTCAGCCATCTTCTTCATCTACACAGGATCTCAAGACAAATGTCGAGGCTTACCAGTTGGTATAGCTATTTCCAACCTTCAACGCACAAAATCGAGGAACCATTGCATAGTTACACCTGCAAGAACATTACAAAGTGGTCAAAACAATATCTAGACGAAAAGACTTCAGTATCGAAATTTTATTAACCGATAGCACTTTGTATGAATATTATAGTGGAGGAAATCAAATACATTACCTTTCAAAATTCTAGTCGTAGTAGCAACGAATGCCAAATCTTTTGCAACTGCAATGAAAACCTACCTCGATAAATGCTGGAGTAACCGGAGCCAACACCAAAACCATCAACTCTCAATAGTGTCAAGACCTGGAACAACCATAGTGAAGGGTTGGTTTCTTATCCAAATTGAATCTCAAGACTCTCAACAGGTCTGACAATCGAACGTCATCAAGGTTACAAACACAACTAACAACTTAACAAATAAATACTGCACGAAGAATTGATAGCTCGACTCTATAACTTTATGAGCTTACTAGTTCAAAAATCAAGAACTACGCTTCCATAGGCAAAACAACGAGGCTAAAAATCCTCAGCTTATTGTCCGCACAGAGCCACCACTACCAAAAGACTTGAACACAATAAACTCATCAAAACGCAGCAAAGATAGGTTTAACCACTTGCATTGAAACCCTCGATAGATCGATGGTGGAGATCATTGGATGGAATCACGAAATCCCAATACATCTACCTTATTAAATGTTACATCATTACAATTGCCAAGATGAGCCATGATGGAGCCATGGTGGAGCCATCTCATGAACAAGTGAGAACGCATGTCTATACTTCAAAACATTAATGGCTATAACATGGAGGTAGAACATGATCGAGCACACTAAGAAATCCCACATCGGAACTCCATTACCTTGATAGTTGTGTGCATTCAATGCCGAGGTTATGTTTACAGCTGTCAACCTATGGTGCATATTAACATTCAACATCACAACAATTATTACATTGGATTTGCATAGGGTATAGTCATGGTATACCACTTGTTATAACATGTTTGATTAAGGTTAGGTAGATAATGCGAAGGGTTTATATAGTAACCTATATTGCATAGTAGCACATTCGCATAATATTACATATTGCATATTATCAAATAGGTAGTATACTACCATATCGTGTTCATATTGTCACACAACTACATAATGCACATAATTCATATTGTTTGCTCATAGATAATATAATTTGGATGTAATTCATATCATTTGCAAAAGAGTCAATAAGATTCAAAGGGTGTAGCATAAAACAGAAATCATAATGTGCATATAGTATCGCATAAGTGCCACATAGGGTATCACAATGCACACAAATCACATTACATAAATGTGATAGTTGTTAAAATGTCAACAAACTCTATTTGTAAGAGTTCGATAACAATCCTACAAACACTTTAAACAGATCATATAGTTATACTTTGTGAACGGATTTTAGACATACACATACACACATTATAATGTATTGTGTAAGAGAAATAATTCAGACCAACACCATGATCGCGGGAGATAGACCCTAAACAAGTTAACAAACAGTTGTACATAGAATTTCCACAAATTGCCACAGAGGTAGAAGGTAGGCTGAACGGAAACCTAAATAAATCTAGGTACAACACTGTGATACGATCAATATAGATCTTCTTGATAAACTGTGGAATACTTGTCGCAACTTTAATCTCTTACCTATAAATCTGTCACAAGTACGAATTCACATGCTTTAGCACGAATGCTAAGTAAGCCTCGGGGCATCTGTAGGACCCCTTCATCAATCAAACAAAAGTACATTAGTCAAATAGTTATTTCAACATTCATAAATGGCAAGGGTAGAAATTGTAGCAGCACAACTAAGTAGGGATAACATCAAGACTTAAGCTTAAAATCTGTTAGTCGAAATTTATTACATAATAAACAAGCATGACAATTAGTGCAGTAAGATAACATTTCATGCATCATTCTATTTCCGCATACAGTTAATAAGCAATAAATGTGACATAGAATTTTTTTAAAATTTTTATGATTTTTTTGGGATGTTACATGTGGTATCAGAGCGCAAGTTCAAACTTTAGGCCTGAATGAGGCTCATACGCGCAAAACAGAAAAATAAATCATAAAATTTATGTTACTAAGTTTTGTTATTTAATTTTATTTTTGCACAGAATAGATTGACCTTTAATTGCAGGTATGGAAATACTAGAGGAATCAGCAGAGGACATATCTCCTTGTAATGAACGTATTAATCATAATAACACTGAAGGAATTTATGTCAAGTTAAACAACCAGTCTTATGAAATTTTACGCACTATACAGGATTTAAAATATGAGTTAAAAGCTGTTAAAGAAGAAAATGAACGGATCCTAAAGGTACAGGAAGAGTTACAACATAATTTAAAAGGAAACTGTCACAGTGAGGAAAGAGGCAGAAAATAAAAATTTAAGACTGATTCTGAAATAATGTCCCACCAACATAAGCATAAGAAAACAAGAAATGATAAAAGGAACAGTTACTCATCCTCTAAACCTGATTCAAGTAATGAAGACATAAATTATGACAGCAGTTACAGTGAATGCTTCTCTAAAAAGAGGAAACATAAGTATCATGAACAAATTACTAGGGAATTTAAAAAGATTAAGCCACCTACTTTTAATGGTGAAAGTGAGAAGGATGAGACAACAGAAGCTTTGCTGTCTCGAATGAAAAAGTACTTTAATATTTATGACTACTCTTCTCAACTAAAAGCCAAGATGGCTATTTACAATCTGACCGGGAAGGCAGATATCTGGTGGTAGGATCTTAAAAGAATCAAGAGCATAAAAGAAAAAGAAGTAACTTGGACTATGTTTAAAAAGAAGTTTTTGTCGGAATAGTACTTTGAAGACAAGTCAAAAGATTTTTACAATTTAAAGTTGGTTACAATGAACATGAAAGAACTGTGCAGCAAGTTCCTTTGCTTGCTGTGTTACATACCCTACATGGTTGAGGAAAATCCTAAAGTGAAAAGGTTCTTCAGTTGTTTACCGTTTAATATAAAAATCGTATTGAGTATGATAATCCTTCCACTTTGGAAGAGGATATGAAGAAGGCAAATTTTTGTTTTGATCAAAATAGAAAAAGAGAAGGAACAATTGGTTGGAAGAACAGTAAGTCTAATCAGTATGACTATAAAAAGAAGAATTTTAATTAGAATGCTAGAGGTTTTAAGAAAAAATTTAATAACATAAATTTTCCTAATAATTACCAGAATAATGCAACTCAGAACTCTAATGCTGCAAGAAATGTACCTAATAATCACAACAACAATAATAATAACAATAACAATAGGTATGCTGAGCAGAAAGGACCCATAAAGTGCTATGAATGTGGCAGACCACACAAGAGAGCAGATAGCCCACGCAATAAGAGGACAACCAACAACATACATACTATGCAAGCAGAACATATAGTTGGAGATATCGCAAGAGAAATGCCCAGTATAAATGCAACATTGGAGAACCATCAGGCGGACCATCAATCATCCATGGTCGAAATTGAAGGTATGATACAAAACAAGTCTATTTCTATTTTAATAGATCCAGGTGCAAATTTAAGTTATATTTCACCTACTTTAGTAAACCGTTGCAAGTTGAAAACACAGAAATTTGATAATTTGTGGCTAGTTCAGCTTGCAACATGAACTAAAAGAAAGGTTACAGATTATGTCAAGAATTGTGAAGTATTTTTAAATCAGCTGAAAACACAAGTTAATCTAAACGTTTTACCTTTAGGGTCATATGATTTTTTGATAGGCACGGATTGGCTTGAACAGCATAGAGTTATATTGAATTGTTATGATAAATCTTTTAATTGTATACATAATGAAGGTAATTCAGAAACAGTAAAAGGAATTCATAGGCAGATTTCAGTAAGGCAGATTTCTGCCTTACAAGTGAAGAAAGCTGCTAGAAAAGGTTGTAATTTGTTTGTTGTTAATGTTGTTAATGATGAATGTACATCTAAAGAATACAAGTTAAAAATAGAGGATATTTCCATCCTTAGGGACTTTTCTGATGTATTCCTGCAAGAAATTCCAGGATTACTTCCAAAAAGAGAACTTGATTTCACCATTGAGTTAGTACCCGGTGCGATACCAAACTCAAAGGCCCCCTATAGGATGAATATTTTGGAGTTAAATGAATTAAAGTCTCAACTGAAAGAATTAATAGATAAAAACTACATAAGACCCAGTGTGTCCCTTTAGGGAAAACCAGTAATATTTGTTAAAAAGAAGGACGGTACCATGCATTTTTGCATTGACTATCATCAGTTCAATAAAATGACAATTAAGAACCGGTATCCCTTACCCCACATAGATGATCTATTTGATCAAGTACGCGGAGCTGAGATATTCACTAAAATTGATCTAAGGTCGGGTTATCATTAAGTCTGGATAAAAGACGAGGACATATTCAAAACTGCATTAAGAATGTGTTATGGAGACTACAAGTTCATAGTTATGCCTTTTGGGCTAACCAATGTATCGGCAGTGTTCATGTGTTTAATGAACAACGTTCTGCATAAATATTTGGATAAGTTCGTAGTGGTATTCATTGATGATATATTGGTTTACTCAAAAACTAAAGAAGAGCATGATGAACATTTAAAAATCATTTTACAAGTACTTAGAGATCATCAGCTTTACGCTAAGTTTAGTAAGTGTGATTTCTATAAAGATAAAATTCAATATTTGGGTCATATAATTTCTAAAGATGGTATTTCTGTTGATCCGGATAAAATTAAAGTAATTAATGAATGGCCTATCCCAAAAGATGTAGCTGATGTACGGTCATTCATGGGAATAACGGGTTATTATAGAAATTTTATTGAAGGGTTCTCTAGAATTTCTAACCCCATCACTTCTTTGCAGAAGAAAGGGAACAAATTCATATGGGATCAAAAGTGTCAAGACAGTTTTAATAAGTTAAAAGAATTGTTAACCACTGCACCCATCTTAAAAATTGCAGATCCTAATAAGGATTTCGTCGTATGCACGGATGCATGCAACGAAGGACTTGGAGGGGTCTTAAGTCAAGAAGGTCATGAAATTGCTTTTGAGTCAAGGAAGTTAAAAATAAATGAAAAGAATTATGCTACTTATGATCTTGAGTTGGCAGGTGTGATACATGCTTTAAAAATGTGGCGCCATCACTTGATCGGAAGAAAATTCATTTTAATGACTGATAATAAGGGCTTAAAGTATCTTTTGGATCAAACAAATCTTAACGCAAGGAAAGCTAGGTGGTTAGCTTTCCTTAGCGAGTACGATTTTGAGATCCATCATATTAATGGAAAGGAAAATAAGGTTGCTGATGCATTGAGTAGAAATACTAGATTGATTTTTGTGGCAGGAATCAGTACTTTTAAAACTGATCTGGAAAATCAGATTGAAGAAGGAATTAAGCAAGACAAAAATTACCAAAAATTACATGATAAAGTGGCTGAAAATTCATCTGAAAATGTTATAACAAATTATAGTATTAATGAAAAAGGATTCTTAACTTACAAAAATAGAATTTATGTGCCTAATTTTTTGAAGGTTAAGTTGTTGATTTTAGATGAAGTTCACAAGAGTCCTTATTCAAGGCATCCTGGTTATTAGAAAATGATAACTATGTTAAGAAAGGAGTACTTTTGGCCCAACATGAAGAGTGAAGTTGTTGAATATATAGCTAGATGCTTTGACTATCAGACTATTAAAGCTGAACATCAACATCTAGCTCGACTATTGCATCCCTTACCAATTCCAGAATGAAAATGGGAAATTCTAAGCGTTGACTTTATTACAGGTTTGCCTAAAAATAAGAAGCAAAATGACTCAATTATGGTTGTTCTTGATAAACTTAGCAAAGCTGCTCATTTTATTCCTATTAAAACTACTTTCAAGGCTTCTAACATTGCATATATTTTCATGAAGCAAATTTTTCGCTTGCATGGAATTTCAAAGGTAATTATTTCAGACCGAGACTCTAAGTTCATGTAATGTCCCTTATTATGAATTTTATTAAAATTGCAATTTTCCACTTTTTTCCCTTGTTTGACCTTTGACTAGTTTCAATCTCTAGGTCCCATATTTGCCCCAAATGATCCCAAATCTTCTGAGAAGGTATATGAATGATATTAGAACATAAATATGTGTTTCAGGGATGCCTTTGTACCTTTAAAACACTTCTGCAAATACTCTTTCAATTCTGGTCAATGTAGGTAACTTTACTAGTGATTTCCCTTTGACTAGTATTGGTCTCTAGGTCTCAAATTGACTCCAAATGCCTCCAAATATTCAAGGAAGGTTTATGAATGATATTAGGAATTGAATATGATGTTCAGGGATAACATATGGCCACCAAAATACCTCTGCAAACTCTCTTAAGATTCTGGACCAAGTATGCAATTTTACTAGTAATTTGGGGTTCAAATCCCCCTAAGGTAAGTACTGAAAATGGCTTCCCAAATGCCTCCAAACCCACTCAAATTTATGAACAGAGGTATGTAATGTGTTAAGTATGTTATTAATGTCTCATATGAACCATTAATGGTTTATTACAACTGTTCTCACCCTCTCCCATTCAACTGCAAAAATCCTCAATTCAACCCTTGGGGAAATGACACTATTTCTTCTCCCAATGCAATTAAACTGAGTAAAAATGCTTCAAATGCTCAAGTACAGTACATGAAACTTGTATAAGACATCCATGGCAGTATATTTATCACAAATATATCATAGAATCATCCATTCATTCGAAATCATCATCAATACATTGGCTCACAACAAGGTAGTGGGGAAATGGCGTTGTTCTTCCATTAAAAATGAGATTTATACATTTCTACTTGGAATTTCGACCTAAAACTTTTTGGAGATGAAGAACAGAGTATTTACTTCATATTACAAAATAAATGGGGCATTAGAAGCTCCCCCAAAGAGTACAATAGCTCACCAAAAACGCCCTCCCTCAAGGATCAAGAATATGCCATCAAAACTGGAAATGGTTGAAGGAGCGAGCTGCAATAGAAGAAACCATGAGCTGCCCTGTAGCTTACACCTGCAAATAAAGACTCCATTAAAGCTCCAAATGAAAGGTCTGAATGGCCTTTCCAATTGCCAACTTGGATGGGAATCTTTCACCCTCGAAATTGGCTAAGGCAAGAAACTAGTCATCCACTAGCTCTCCCTCTTCACAAATGCAATTGCAAATTCTACAAATGATCAAAAGCTGGTTTCCTTCTTTGTTATTGACATTTATAAACTTCTAATGTCCTCCATGGGTCGAATTCCTTCCAAGAGACTCATGCCAACTCAAGTTGGGAAGAGATTCCAAAGAACGCCACTTGTACAACAATTCCTAGTCTCCAACTTCCACCAAATCACATGTGGAAGCATCTTAGCTTCCCTAACACCCTTGAGCGCCCTCTTGGAGTCTATTTTTAGCCCTGACATGTCATATATGTCATATGTCAGCCTTCAGGTCTGATTTGTGTCATAGGTGTCATAGCATCTTCATCATTGTTGTCATAGAGCTAGGGAATCTAGCCCAAGTGTCTCACTAGCTCCAAATTGCCTCTTCCTCTTCCATGGGAGTTACTCTTCCTCTATATTTCGACCTTGGATGAGTCATGCAATGAATAATACCTTTTGGACTCCCCCAAGTATGTTACCATTCACCTTGAATTCGAATTGGTGAGAGAATGATGCCAAATGTAGTGGGGAAATCTAGCCATATGTGGGTCCCACTTCCTCCATGTGTCTTCATCATGAAATGCCACTTTGATTTTCACTTGTATATATTTATTTAGCTCCTTTATTAAATATTTATTCCATTCTAATGTTCAAACATCATTTATTATCCCCATTATTCCAAATCCCAAAGCTTCCACCCCAAACCTAGGAAACTATTAATTTTCCTCCTTGGCAATTATTTGACCTTTAGCATCAATTTGACAAACTCTAATGAATAGGTCTAATGTGATTAGGCCATTGTGACCCAATGCCAAATTTGGGACATGACAGTTCACCGGTAACTTTTGGACAACACTGTCTAAAGGATTAAATACTAAGTTAAATTTCAAGACTTCTTTCCACACACAAACTAATGGTCAAATAGAAAGAGTAAATCATATTTTGGAAAATATGTTAAGATTATATGTTAAAGATCAGCCATCTAAATGGGAATATTACTTGCACTTACCAGAATTTGCCTACAATAATAATTATCAAGCATCTGCTAAGTTGAGTCCATTTGAAATTTTGTATGGAAGAAAATGTTGTACTCCAATTTCGTGGGATAATCATGTAGACAGATTGATGTTAGGACCAGATTTATTGAAAGAAATGGATCTAATCGTGAAAGAGGTTCAAGGTAACTTAAGAGTTGCCCAAGATCGGCAGAAAAACTATGCTGATTTAAAACGCACAAAAAGAGAATTTCCGGTAGGAGACCATGTTTTCATAAAGGTAAATCCCAAGAAAAGTTCTTTGAAGATTGGGAGTTGTGCTAAATTAGCACCAAGGTATTGTGGACCATTCGAAATCCTATCAAAGATAGGAGCTGTTGCATATCAATTGGCATTGCCATACAATTTAAAAATCCACAATGTTTTTCACATTTATGTTTTAAAGAAGTATGTGCACGATGCTACTCATGTGCTGAATTGGAATGAGATACAGGTGGAACCTGAAGGATATTGTTAGGTGGAACCAGACTGTATTCTAGACCGGAGGGAAATTATGCTTCGGAATTGCACCATAGGGCAGGTAAAGGTGCAATGGAAGTACCTTAGCCCTAATAAAGCTACTTGGGAGCTGGAAAGTAATATGTGGGCAACATATCCAATTCTATTCCATGAGGAACTTGATGATGAATAAGCAACATCGAGGATGATGTTGAGCTTAAGAGGGGGTGTTTGTAACATACCCTTTAAGCTGGAAAACATTTTGTGTTAAGAAACATTATGAAAAGTTTTATTGTAAAGTTTATATTGGACAGGTGTCCAAGGATGACTGTAATTTGCACAATATATTATTATTTAATAAATAAAATAGGAGACAAACACCTAAGAGGACTATTGAAAGAGTGGTTACTGATCCACTAAGTGGAATGGAATCTAGGGTAGAAGGAAATGGACAAGTTACAATATCATGATGCAACTAACTAGCTGTTGGTATGGGACAACTCCCTTGAAATGTGGTCATAGTGCCTTGAAAGATGGGACTGGAGCTTGAGGCTCATTTATTCCAAACTGACCACTAAAAGACCTAGGCAGTCTATATAATAGCCATCAAATATTGAACTGAGGTTCATCACTTTTCCTAACGAGGAAATTTACCATGGGGTTTTGCTTTGTTTACATCCAGTAGATTTGATGAGGGGATATGTTGTTGTTGATCATGTTGTGAGTCTGCCAAACTCTTATTGAGTTCAAAAGGTTGATGCTGAGTGGAGAAGGCATTTTATTTCAGGAGGTTGATAACGAGTGGAGAAGGTATTTTTGAGTGCCTTGCTTCAACATATATTCCACCCACTTACTGGATCAGTAATTAGGCTCGGGGGTTCATTAGAAGTCAGCAGTTGAGTTGCTTCTTCTGAAGCAGGTTGGGAGGAACAGGACTCCTTGGGTGTTTGTCGGCCTATCATCTTTTATAGGTTCTATTGTCTTATCTATTTTTATTTTCAAGTTCTGTTATCTATTTCTGTGTATTTTAAAGTTATGTTATCTACTAGCATTTACTGCTTATTTCATAAAGTTCATTTCAGTTTTCCTGAATAATCTAATGATTCTGTATAAATCGAAATGATTGAATAAATTAGTCTCTGCATTGCCCCCCATGCAAAAGGAACAACATCGTACTCTAGTACAGAGACAAATTAAGTAGAATAGATCAAGATAGGAAAATAGCCAAGTGAATGGGAAGATTAAATTTTTATAAATTTCTCAAGTTTCTACTTTCTGTTTAATTTCTGCATATAAATTCAAGTGCCCTCATTATTATGTGTTTTAAGCTAACTGTATTCTTAATTTAAATACAATGTTTCCCTGTTTATAAATATCTTTGTTTTCAAAATAATCATATTTATGTTCTAACAGTATAGGATTGTTATCTATACTCAGCAGTTAAAATGTTCTTGTTTATACTAGGATAAATACAGAATATACAGTAATGATTTTCTATATCTTATAAATACTAAATTGTTTAGAAGTAAATAGTTTTCATTTCTGAAGTTCTTATGAAGTATTTTCTATTTTCATACACTAGAGATTAGATTCAAACATATAGCACTTGGATAGCATTTTCTTTTAGAAATAATGCATAGGAATAAATTATTCATGTACAAGACATTTATTCTTAACACTATACTTACATTTTATTATCTCAGAACAGATGGTTGAATTCTCATTACATAACCAAACCCCTGTACCCATCTAGTTTCATGATTTCATCTAAGTTGTGGAAACCTTACATTTGAAACAGAGCTGAGTTATATCTGTAGAACTTACTATCCACTCTCAGTACAGAGTTAACATTTTAACTAGTTACATGTTTTAAGTCAAACCTTAAGCTCTTTTATTAATACAAATGTTTACACCATAAACATGCCTGTAGATCGATTAGTTAAGATTGAGTTATCAAAACGACTGTAGGAGATTTCCAAAACAAAGGCTAAACCCTAGCTTTGGGAACACCTTCCTATTTCTTTAATATGCAGCAACATTGTTATAAATAAACGAAGTGCTTACAGGCTGTAAGCCTCATCAATATTTTCATCTATCCATTCTTCCTATAAAAACGAACAGTCGTATCATTGTTTCACAAAACATTCACCCATCGATTTAAAATCAAAGATAAACACAGAGGTTGCAAAAACATATTACATTTTCACATCGTCGACGAGCTACAGGAAATATTCATGGGTCAAGCCAAAAATGATAAAAAAAGCCCATGATGAATGCAACTGGAAATTATAAACATTCCTTTCAGATTTCCAACTTGATAGAGCTCGAAACTTAACCTACAGGATTTACATTTCATTTTCAAATTGACTTTTGATTTGTGGGTCGAGGTATCATTTATCCCCACTCTTTTGAACAAAGTTTGCAAACCCTATCTCTACAAATTACAAAACTCTCTGAGTTAAAAACAAAAACACACAGACATCACACCAGTCATCCATCTTCTTCATCTACATAGGGTCTCAAGACAAATTTCGAGGCTTACCGGTTGGTATAGCTATTTCCAACCTTCAACGCACAAAATCGAGGAGCTATTGCATAGTTACACCTGCAAGAACATTACAAAGTGGTTAAAACAATATCTAGAAGAAAAGAGTTTAGTATCGAAATTTTACTAACTTATAGCACTTTGTATGAATATTACAGTTGAGGAAATTGAATACATTACCTTTCAAAATGCTAGCCGTAGTAGCAATGAATGCCAAATGTGTTGCAACTGCAATGAAACCCTACCTTGATAAATGCTGGAGTGATTGGAGCCAACACCAAAACCAGCAACTCTCAACAGTGTCAAGACCTGGAACAACCATAGTGAATGGTTGGTTTCTTATCCAAATTGAATATCAAGACTCTCAACAGGTCTGACGATCGAACCTCATCAAGGTTAGAAACCCAACTGACAACTTAACAAATAACTACTGCACAAGGAACTGAGAGCTCGGCTCTATAAATTTCGGAGCTTCGGACTTCAAAACTCAAGAACTACACTTCTATAGGCAAAACAACGAGGCTAAAATTACTGAGCCGGTCGGTCGCGTAGAGCCACCACTACCAAAAGACTTGAACACAATAAACTCATCAAAATTTAACAAAGATAGGTTTAACCACTTGCATTGAAACCCTTGACAGATCGACGGTGGAGATCACTAGATGGAATCACGAAATCCCAAGACATCTACCTTATAAAATGTTACATCATTACAATTGCGAAGATGAGCCACGATGGAACCATGGTGGAGCCAGCTCATCAACAAGTGAGAATGCATGTCTATACTTCACCACATTAATGGATATAACACAGAGGTAGCACATGATCGAGCACACTAAGCAATTCCACATCGAAACTCCATTACCTTGATAGTTGTTTGCATTCAATGCCCATGTTATGTTTATAGCTACCAACATGTGGTTGATATTAATGTTCAACATCACAACAATTATTACATTGGATTCGCATAGGGTATAGTCATGGTATACCACTTGTTATAACATGTTTTCCTAAGGTTAGGTAGATAATGCGAAGGGTTTATATAGTAACCTATATTGCATAGTAGCACATTTGCATAATATTACATATTGCTTATTATCAAATAGGTAGTATAGTACCACATCGTGTTCATATTGTCACACAACTACATATTCTTTGCGCATAGATAATATAATTTGCATGTAACTCATATCATTTGCAAAAGAGTCAATAAGATTCAATGGGTGTATCATAAAATAGAAATCATAACGTGCATATAGTATCGCATAAGTGCCACATAGGGTATCACAATGCACACAACTCACATTACATAAATGTGATAGTTGTTAAAATGGCAACAAACTCTATTTGCAAGGGTTCGATAACAATCATACAAACACTTTAAACAGACCATATAGTTATACTTTGTGAACGGATTTTAGACATACACATACACACATTATAAGGTATTTTGTAAGAGAAATAATTTCGACCAACACCATCATCGCAGGAGATAGACCCTAAACAAGTTAACAAACAGTTGTACATGGAATTTCCACAAATTGCTATAGAGGTAGAAGGTAGGCTTTTACATACAGACAATATGAATGGAAACCAAAGTAAATATGGGTACAACACTGCGATACGATCAATATAGATCTTCTTGATAAAAAGTGGAATACTTGTCACAAATTTAATCTCTTACCTGTAAATCTGTCACAAGTATGAATTCACATGCTTTAGCACGAATGCTAAGTAAGTCTCGGGGCGTCTGTAGGACCCCTTCATCAACCAAAGAAAAGTACATTAGTCAAATAGTTATTTTAACATTCATAAACGACAACAGTAGAAATTGTAGCAGCACAACTAAATAGGGATAACATCAAGACTTAAGCTTAAAATCTGTTAGTCGAAATTTATTACATAATAAACCAAAATGACAATTAGTATAGTAAGATAACATTTCATGCATCATTCTATTTCCGCATATAGTTAATAAGCAATAAATGTGACGTAGAATTTTTTTAAAATTTTTGTTATTTTTTCGGGATGTTACAGAAATCCATGAGTTAAAAATGGGCTCCCTGACTATGGAAGCATTCATAAACCGATTCTTAGACTTGATGCACTATGTGCCTTATATTAAAGACGAGAAGGTAAAGATTCAACAGTTCTTGGGAGGGATGGCACCAAACTTTAGAGAAAAGATAGAGTTTGACCTGCCAAAAACCCTTGATATAACCTTACATAAAGCAAGGCTATGTTATGAACCGAATGGCCAAGGAATGACAACATCAACAGAAATAGAGATAGGTTTAGAACCTTATCGGACAACGGCATACCAGGTTTTAGACCTCCACCTTATCGGAAACATAACAACAGTTTTCCTCCCAATAGAGGCTTCAACCGACCCCATGCATGACCAAGTGCACCCCCACCACCTATCAACAGGCCAGTATTCAACAAAGGGACCAAAGCTGTCCCACCAATCATTTCTTGTTGGAAATTCCAAGGGCCCCACTACTACAGAGACTGCCCCAGCAAAACAGATGGAGTTTTACACAACATCCAAACAGAGACTACCGTAGGAGACATGGAAAAGACACAAAGGATCTATGCCGCTCTCGACGGTCGACAGGAAGATCACCAAGCCACCATGGTGGAATTAGAGGGTAAGATCTCTAAGACTACAGTTTTAGTTTTAATAGATCCCGGTGCTTCCCGAAGTTATATCTCCCCTAAGTTAGTGGACACTTGTATGTTGAACCGAGAACCTCATGAGAAACTGTGGCCGGTACAACTAGCCACCGGTACCAAATGAAAGATCTTCGAGTTACTTAAAACTTGGGAGATAAACTCAAATGAATTTGAAACTAGGTTAGATTTAAACATTCTACCCCTAGAGTCCTACGATGTACTCATCAGGATAGATTGGTTTGAAGAACACCATATCCTCCTAGACTGCTTAAACAAATCCTTACTTTGTAGGGATGACCAAGGGATTCACAAGACGATTCAGAGTATCCCTAAGAAAGTGTCGGTAAGACAGATCTTTGCCTTACGAGCAAAGAAATGTATCAGAAAGGGTTGCAAACTCTTTGTCGTCAATATCCAAAACATAGAAACTGATAGGGAACAGAAGATCGAAGACTTCCCAGTCCTTGTAGAATTCAAGGATGTATTTCCCGAATAAATACTAGGATTACCACCTAAACGAGACTTAGACTTTTCCATCAAACTGACACCTAGTTCAGTACCAGCTTCTAAATCCCCGTACCACATGAGCACACCAGAATTGGTGGAGCTCAAACTGCAATTACAAGAACTAATTGACAAAGGGTACATCCGAGCTAGTGTGTCCCCTTAGGATGCACCGATACTCTTCGTCAAGAAGAAAGATGGCACGATGCAGATGTGCATAGATTACCACCAACTCAACCAGATGACCATTAAGAACCGCTACCCACTCCCTAGGATCGACGACTTGTTTGACCAAGTAGGAGGGGCAAAGATTTTCTCGAAGATCGGCTTACGATACAGATACCATCAAGTGAGTATCCGTGATGAGGATATCAACAAGATCGCATTTTGAACCCATTATGGCCACTACGATTTTGTAGTGATGCCCTTTGGGTTGATGAACGCACCGGCCAACTTTATGTGCATGATGAATAGTATCTTTAGTAAATACCTCGATAAATTCGTTCTAGTCTTTATTGACGACATTCTGATCTACTCCAAGAACGCGTTAGAACATGAGGAGCACCTCCGAATTGTTTTACGGATACTAAGAGAACACAAACTTTATGCCAAGTTTAGTAGGTGCGATTTCTACAGACCCCAGATTCAATACTTAGGACATATCATTTCCGAGAAGGGAATAGCGGTCGACCTCGGAAAGGTCAAAGCTATCGAAGAATGGCCCACACCTACTTGCGTATTCAACATAAGGTTGTTCTTAAGATTAGCCGGCTACTACTGAAAGTTCATTGAGAACTTTTCACAGATTCAATGTCCCATGAACACCTTGAAGAAAAAGGAAAGCAAGTTTATTTGGATGGATAAGTGCGAAGAAAGCTTTCAAAATCTGAAGCAACTACTAATTAGTGCACCGATTCTTCGTATTGTGAATCGCAATGGGGACTTCGTCGTTTGCACAGATGCAAGCAAGGAAGGACTCGGAGGATTCCTTATGCAAGACAATTTTTCCATATGCTACGAATCGAGGAAACTAAAAGAACATGAGCAGAACTACCCTACTCATGACCTCGAACTAGCCGCCATCATCCATGCTGTGACGATGTGGTGACATTATTTCATGGGAAAGAAATTTCTATTGATGGCAGATAACATGAGCTTGAAATACCTTTTCGACAAACCTGACCTAAATGCCAGGCAGGCTAGGTTGCTAGCCTTCCTTAGTGAATACCATTTCGAACTAAAGCATATATAAGGCAAGGAAAACAAGATTGTGGATGGCTTAAGCCGTCGAGCACATATGCTTTACGAGGTCACAGTAAGCCAAACCGACTCCGACTTACACCACAAAATTCGAATGGCATGTAAGAGTGACTGTTATTATACGGAAATCCTCGCAAAGATCCAGGAAGATAGACTTTTCCAACATCGTAAAGAATATAAGATAGAAGATATGGAACTACTGTGGTTGAAAGACCGACTTTACATCCCAAAGAGTGGAGACATTAGATCAAACATTCTCATCGCGTTTCACCAGAAACCTTATTCAGGACACCCCGGATATCAAAAGATGATATCAGCCGTAAAGAAGCATTACTTCTGGCATAAGCTGAAAGCTGACATCGCAATGTTCATCGTGAAATGTCAGGAATGCTAATTGGTCAAAGCAGAACACCAACACCCCTCCGGATTACTTCAACCTTTACCCATTCCAGAATGGAAATGGGGGGTAATATGTATGGACTTCATTACAGGCTTACCCAAGTGTAAGAAACTGAATGACTCCATCTTTGTAGTGGTAGACAAGCTGTCTAAAGCAGCCCACTTTATACTGGTGAAATCTACCTACAAAGCAATTCACATCGCAGAAATACTCTTAAAAGAGATCTTTCGATTGCACAGGATACCCAAAGCAATCATTTCTGATCAAGACACGAAGTTCACTAGCAAGTTCTAGAGAGAATTATTCTCTGGTTTGGAAACCTAGTTACAATTCACTACCGTGTACCACCCCCAGACCGAAGGACAAACAGAACGAGTAAACTAGATCCTCGAGGACATGTTGAGGAAGTATGTCATGAAAAGCCCCACCAAGTGGGAAGATTATTTGCACCTAGCAGAGTTCGCATACAACAACGGTTATTAAACCTTGGCCAAAATGAGCACTTTCGAAGTACTATACGACAAGAAATGTTGGACCCCTGTGTCTTGGGACAGTCCAGTAGATAGACTTATGTTAGGACCCAACCTATTGAAGGACTTGGAACAGCTAGTCTCCAAGGTACAACTAAACTTAAAAGAAGCAGAATACCGCCAAAAGAGTTATGCGGACAAGAGAAGAAAAGACAAGGACTATCAAGTCGGAGAACATGTGTTTCTAAAAATAAAAGCAAAATGAAGTTGGGCTAGCTTGGGACGTTGCGGGAAACTAGCCCCAAGATTTTGTGGACCTTTTGAAATACTTTCCAAGAAGGGCCCAACAGCTTATGAGTTGGCCTTACCAACGCATATAAAAGTGCATAATGTTTTTCATGCTTCATTATTAAAGAAATATGTATACTATACTAAACATGTTATTGATTGGTCCTTATTACAGGTGGAGCCCGAAGGGGAGTTCACGCCAGAACCACTCCACATTCTAGACAAGAGAGAGGTCTAGCTTAGGAGGAGGACCATTACTCAGCTAAAAGTGTAATGGAGGCACTTGGTACTAGATGAGGCTACGTGGGAGAATGAGGCCACCATGAAGGAGGCATACCCCGCCTTGTTTCATGACCTTATTCGTAGTCCCTAGAAACACCGGGACAGTGTTATTCTAAGCGGGGAGGGATTTAATATCCTGAATTTTGGATTGAGTATTTTATGATGTTATACCGGGCCATGACCCCAGCATATATGATTTATTCTGATTATTGGGCATGAGCCGTAGTGCATATGATTTATTATTTTGTAGACAGACATATTGGGCATGGACCCTGACTGAATCTCATTATTTGATTATATACTGGTCAAGGAAGCCCCAATGTTCTGATTTATGTTTATACCATATGATGTGGGTACAAAACCCTAATATAATGAGATGACCTTTTCTTACATACTGTGCAGTGATGTGAATGACATAATTGACTTATATGGTGTGTTGAGCATGGACTCAGAAACACAAATATTACCTACGTACTAGGCAAAATCCTCGATGTACCTAGAGGAAATATGATGTACTGGGAGTAAGCCCTGATGTACATTGAGTGTTGGGCATAATCCCTAGATCACTCTAATCTTGATAAACGAATACTGGATCCAAGGCAACTTAAATATTCTAGATCTGTCTCACAACCACATTCTAGCACCAGTGTTGAGCAGGGGCTCTGGAATTGCACTAGAGTAACACCCATGTGAGAGTGTTGAGTTAAATGGATCTGAAGAGCATTTGGGGTTACAGAGTTTCAAAGTGTTGAGTCAGAAAGACTCTGAAGAGCACTTTTATCACATTTATTTAATTTGACTAAATGATTCATCTTTTTATCCATCATCACCTACTGCGGGAGCTACCATGTTAAATGAGGGAATCCAACATGCAAAGAGAGAGACTAGAGGTACCTAACCAAGCTGACCAAGACTGTCCAAAAGAAGTGGACCATGTACCTAAAATTTAAAGAGAAAAGAGTGTCATGTGATGACACATAACTAAATAAAAGATAATTTCCAGTAGTCTTTTATGACTAACCTGAATAAAGGCGTCCAAACTATTATTATTATTAAGAGCTTTAATAATAATGGTGTTATTATTTAATTATGGAATATAATTCATATATTTGATTTATGCATTATTTAATATTGTAAATGGTATATTAATAGTTAAGTGAAATGTATTTAGTATTGGAATAATTATTAGTATAATTTTTGTTATAATTATTATTAAGAGCATAAATCAAAATGACTTATAGTCAAACAGTTGGAAAAGTCCTAGTTCAAGAGGACTAGATATTTAATTAAATAATATCTTTTGATTATTAATTATTGGATTTAAAGAATCTAATTACTTCAACATTCCTAATTCAAGACTTCCCTACTTAAAGAGGGAAGATCCCAAGTTTTGGGGATCATCTATCATTCTTGGTTATTATCATTCTCTCAGGGTAGTCCAAGAAAATTATTCTGCTCCAAGAAGCTGAAGCAGCCTTACTTAGAAATTTTTAGAACTAAACCAACAGTGGATCTAGGGCCTCTACCTCTCATTGCATGTTGGAACCAAGCTCGGGGGGATCCATATAGTAACCGCATGGTTCAAGGGTCAAGGTTGGGAGGAACGTGGTAGCCCCAACGTCATTGTAATAGATCAGCTGAGCTCAGAGGACTCTACACTAATTATTGTTTGAGTGTGCAGGTTACTTCAAAAAGGGAGCAAGCTACAAAGTAATCAGGTTACTTTAGAAAGGGAGCAAGCTACAAAGTAATCAGGTTACTTCAGGAAGGGAGCCTGCTACAAAGTAATCAGGTATGAAATATGAATCTTTTGTTTCAAGTTATAATAGATGTTTAGATAAGTAACATAGGATGCTACCCCAGCATCATTTATCCTAGTTTCTTCTTCCATCCTAAACTTGTTTAAATATAGACTTTCTAATAGGAACAAACATAGAGCATTGGTGTAAGCTAGGATTACGTTAACCTAGCAGCTAGGATTAGTAGAATGTCTAGCAGGTTCCTGTGCTAGACATCCTAGCAAACAAATCAACCTAGAAATTGGTTCAGAATAATTTAAATAAGCTCAGATTGCTCCTTCAGGGTAGAACTATTGTATTTATATATATGTTATCCCATTTTCTGACACAATGTTTGATTTTCTTAATCTTTGTATAGCTAAGATGTGAATGTTCTTCACATTAATATTTGTATTTCTGTTGTTTCCACTAAAACCCTATATCAGTTTTAAAACATCAATACATCTCGAAACTACTAACCCTTACAGGAAAGCAAGCTCTTCGAAATCACCAGGTATTGCATGCGTCAAGTTCTGGAGGCTCAAGACTACACATTATTATTATCACCTACCATGACAATCAAAACATAGAATTGACTCATCAACCATTGACCAAAGCTATTATCGAAATTATAGTACCAAGTAGTAAAACAAAATACAGTATGCTCCCAAAGTGTTTTTTTATCAATGCGTCAGTCAACCACTACAATGAAAGAATCACAGTCAACACATCACAAAGTTTTAACACATCACACAGGCTTCATGATTTATAAACTTAGTATCTGACATTTCATTCCTACAACCTAAAATTTTGCAGAAAAACCCAACAATTTTCATTTCAGAAATAAAATAGTCCACAGCATTCAATATCATTAACATAACATTTCACGGGTTGTGAGATTGAACCCCATCCAAACTTTGCTATTTCACTAAACGCCACAAGAATAGTGTTTGTACAGCAACCCATACCCTCTCAAGGGTCAAACCAAATAGCAGCTAGGGTCATGATTCTTATTTAAAACACAGAAGGGTTACACCTTATTCATCAAACAAATTATACATGATATTATATACAAAAATTTGCGAACGATAGTACAGGGATCGATTCCCACCACAATCTCATTACACAGAAAACTATACATGATATTACATAGAGAAATTCACCAACGATGGTACAGGGATCCCTTCCCACTACAATTTCATTTAAAGACCTTTTTCTTTCTACCTATTCAATCAACCAAAAACGTAGCAGTAAGACCCAAATCGTAGATCATGACAGCTGCATTACTTCAACTTCAAAGTTATGAATCGTGCCATCAAAACAGTCATATAACAACCCATATCCATATGAAAACCCAAAGGCAGATAGCCAAAACCTCATACTAAAATCCTCTAGGGTCTGTAACGACAAAAAGATACACCTTCACACAATAGTCCAGCCAAATGACGACTTCCAGTAACACGAAATGTTGTCACAATCGACTCAAACAAGTTAACAGGTTCCCAATAAATACATAGCAACAGTACCCCCACAGAGGCGAAAGGAGGGGCTAAGAAATGGTACGTTCTTGACTTACCATTTCCCAAAACATCACCCCTATCGAGTCCTGGCCACGTAGAAGAGAAACGATAGTCGAAACCTACAACCAAACCTACCATACAAAGTCAAAACCATATATCACGATTTATATAAAAATGCAAATAGAAAGGGTGTAGCAGGAGTCTGAGAAGGAATACCTCCGAAGGTTTTCGGTCACTATCTCTACTCCATAAGGTGTGCTGACCATGAGCCAGAGCTCAGGTCAGCAACAAAACCCTCAACGCATCGACAACAGGCAGAAGAAATGAAACATGAAAAATACCTCTTCGTCAGTGTAGAACCCTAGAAGAAACCCCCAACACAACTAGCAACGCAGTCCATCTGCCATGGAAAAAATGCATTCAATGCCACCACCCACTCCAAATATTTTGATGTGACTCAAACCTCTATACTCTTGGAACCATTCAAAATCCACATTGTATTGTAAATTCAATCAACCATACATTGACCCAAAACATTACATAGTGCCATTTAAATACAAGGTTAATAAGTAGTGTAGTTTAACAAGTATTATAACCCCAACAAGGCTTTTAAAAACATGTCAACATTCAAGCCCTCACACTTGAGACTTAAACATTTGCTAGAAAGGTGGAGTTGGCATTCTTGGTAGATGCCTCCTAGGTACACCTGCAAACATGTACAAGTAGAATGCATTAGCGAAACTCGGTAAGTAAGTCAGAAGTATCCAAATTCTTACACCCTACCTCTCGGTAGCTCTGTCGAGGTACGTAGCCCTTGAAGGACCATGCATTCCATCATGGGTCATCAAATGCTATCATTAGGGATCTATCCCACCTGAGTAATCAATTAGCCTTTTTATAATTTGCACACAAACTCTTGAAACAGTAAGAAAAGGATATGCATTATTACACCTTAATCACTTGTTCACTTACGATAGAGTTTCATTTAAATCACTTCTGCAAAGTTGTAGAAGTTACAATTAGTAAACCTTGACACTAATGAAAGTAAGACACTTCAAAGAATAGAAAACAAATACGGAAGATAATTTACTATTCTTAATGTCTTTAACAATTTAATCTATTATTAGAAAAAAATTGAAATTTTTGGTATTTTAAGGGACATTACAAATTAGGAGAAGAATGGGGGTTTAGACATGTATGGGAGCTTCAATAGCCTCTTGCCCTTTGTCGCATCTGTCAAAATTATATTTTCCTTGAGTCTGAGGGCTTGTTTCGAAGAAATTCATCATGGCTACATAGAAACCGAGTTTTCTCCTTCGGAACCACCAAACCCTTTGGGCTGCCTATATTAAACTTGGGACACAAGGCTAAATATGCATGCCATCAAATTAGTACGTGCGATTGGATGTGGCAAAGTTGTAGGCATTATGATTGCTGACATGGCGTTAAACAGGCGAGCATGTTACAGTTTGTTTGCCGATGAAGGAGGAAGATCGTTGGCTTAAAGCGTGTCTCTACTGCTACCAAAATGATTGCAAATACGATGGATGCCACCTCAGCGCTGTCATATACCCCACCGTCTATCTGGATATCTTTTCCCAATGTGTTTCATGTCATCTCGATCCTTGGGCATCATTGTTACTCGACTCGGAGGCTCAGACAGGTCATCATGGCACATGTGACCATGCATAGTTGTTGTCATCATCACAACAGTTATGGATATGGTCCTTACGTCCCCTGTTCGAAATCGGTATATGGAGAAGGTAGTGCACCTGGAAGCCTGTGTATATTTTCAGTTAGAATCTGGTCATGGAAATGGAGCAGGAATCCAGAGTGGTTTTTATGCCAGAACAAGCGTGGTCCGAGGTGGAGGAAGAACATGCTCCTTCGTCTCATGTGGTATTCGACCACATGAAATCTAGATCTGTTAGCGAAGATGAAGAGCCCGAAGGGCGATAGGTGTACACAAGAATTCGACGTCAAGGAAAGAAGGTGACCCTAGAAGAGGAGCGGGACATCCAGCAGGACATGGAGATTCTAAAATAATTCTTGATCTCCACTGAGGAAACGATGTCACCTCCCCCTCTAGCGGACGAGTCGCAGTCTGATAGCTCTTTGAAAATAGAAGACTTCTTTGATTTGCAAGGCCAATTGAAGACTCGAGAGTAAGGTGGCACCCTGCTCATGGTATTTTTGTTCCCCGTCTTAATTAGTCTGTTTTGAACTTGACACGTATGTAATATTCCCCCATTTGGGGCTGTCAAGGTGGCACCATAATTTTGTTTGTTTCCTAGGGACAAATTCAAGGCTAAGAGCCTATCAAAGCATTGTAATAGAAGAACTAAGGGTTGGAAAATCATTTGGCTAAGGCCTGAGGGGCAAGCCTGGTTTTGAGACTTTTATATTAATACAATGTGCAGTGCATATGGTAGACTATTTTGTAGAGATTCCTGTGTTGCTCTAACTTGTAGTCTATTTTTTATGTCTTCTCTATGTGCTTGTACTTCCTGTTATGCATTTACATTATGTTTTTCATTTCATTCCTAAGATCAGTGTATAATAACTTAGAATTCTTGGAAACAAGCTCTGGTTATTATCTCAGGTATTCACTCAATATTGCTACTAAAGTTGATATCAAATTCATCTTTGTTGGATGCGCATATCAATAGTCTGTTCTTATTTTCTTCTTTTACCACCAGAAAATAACATTACGACAGCAAGAGTGTGGCTCCCTTGCCTCTGTTTTAGTAGTTCATACTATGCCACTGTTATCTAATTTATGTGTAGCATCTTGACTCCATCGCTCAATGTTTTTTCCTTGTGATTATCCCTCCAACAATTTCGCACAATTTGTCCCATCAGAAATCTGACCTTCTGTGTATGTTTCGATTGAATACATTGAGTAATGAAGGCTGATGTGTTTGTTCATTGCTGGCAACTTTGAGTATTTCTAGCTCTTCATAAGATTTGTAGAGACAGCCCTCTCAGACTGTGCTGGATCAGTAGCATAGATGTAAAGTGGTTAGTGGTTACCCCAATTCTACCTCTCCGCAACCTTGGGGTACATTTTGGGTGATAACAAATTGGCGCCGCTGTCGGGGAACGATTATATTATCGACCCTGGGAGAATGAGAAAGTTTCAAAGCTGATTGTTGATGTTGGACAACAGTCAGACACCGAATGGGTGGCATATTATCCACCTGGAAACTCCACTCACTATTCAAGTCCTATCTGCAGACTCCACTAAAGGATGAGCTCAGTCACTTTAGACATGGAAGAATCAAGGTCCAGGTATCAAAGTATCAATCTCTTCAAAGAGGTCTTATTCTTTTGTGTTGGTCTCCTTTTGCCCTTATGTATATATATCAAACAACAATTGTCTCACCGAAGAGCTCTAAGTCATGAGAGAGATTTTTTTGTATATCCTTCACTAGATTTTGAAAATGTACATCCTCCTTTCACCCCTCGAGTTGATCCCATCCTTCCTTTTGAACCCTGTATAAACCATAGCCGGCCCTATGAGTTCCCCGAGAATAAGACCAAGGATATCCTCCTTTCACATACTCCTTCGCCGTCTAGAGCTTAGCAGATACATATCCCTTTAAGGATACCCCCTGTTCTTCATGATTTTCCTCTAAACCACCATAAATATTTCCCTGCCCTCGATGGAGAATCCGAGATTCTTAATGCTGAAAGACATCTTCAAGTTTCTGAGCATTTTCTGGACCTCTTCGAAGTAGAACATGATGATGTGTGTATGAGGGCCTTCGCCAAGTCCTTCCAAGGAGATGTGAAGAGATGTTTTAACCATTTGCAGCATGAGTCTCTTGATTCACGGGGAAAATTGTCTGAGGTATTTATGGAGTTTTGGGGTAAAAGAAGGTCGTGGTATATAATCCTTTCAGAGTTTTACTCCATGAAACAAAAAGGATATGAAACCATGTATTCAATAGGAGGTTTGCAACCTTCTATTATGATATGCCAAAGGAAATTCAGCCCTTGGAAAATGCTGCCAAATTATAGTATGCATCTGTTTTCCCTACTGGTTTATCTTTCCATCTTTTGGAGAGAAGATCTCCAAATTTGCAACTTATGTTAATTGATGCCTTGGAGGTTGAAGACAATTTAAGGATGTCCGGGAAGCTATTAAACCAAGATAATGATGAAAGCATTGAAGGAGAAACAATATTTGAAGAAAGACATGAACAAGGGGAAATATCCTTACACTCCAATCTTTCCCATAATGAGCAGAAAATTGATCAACCGGGTGAGGTGCCAGAAGAAGGGAATTCTGGTTTGTTTTTTGTAAATTGCAATCAGTCGGCTGAAGTTGCTATTGCTGATGATTTTTATGAAGATTTCAGCCAACCCAAGTATGATGAATATGAAGGAGACCGTTTGGAAAACTTCATAAGTTTATTTGAAATAAAGGATGGAGATGAACCTTCATGCAGCCAGCTTCACCACTCGGGAAGACTAGCCTGTAACATCCCATTAATTTCATAAAAATTTAAAAAAATTTAAAAAAACATTAAATGTTAGAAACTATAAATGCGGAAATAATAAATGTTTAATTAGAGCAGTGTTAATACTGAAATCATAAATGCTAAAAATAAATTAATCATTGAGTCTCTTAACTAATAACATTTTTAATGACAGCGACACATCATACTTCTTTTAATTTGATTACGAGACTAGTGTTGCTTGTAATAACTATAACTCGAAATATATTATGATAGAGTTTTCTTGACAAGGTACTGCCAGTTGTTTTTGGATGATGATTAAAGGGGTCCTACGAGGTACCCTGAGGCTTACTTAGCTATGTCAGCTAAAGCTTGTTGACCTATTCGTCTTGCACAGATGCATAGGTAAGAGTAATGCGACAAATCAAGTGTTAAGAGTAAATATGATTTTCAATTCATCGTCAATGTATTGTGAAAAACTCTAAGTGCTTCATTACATGAAAGTTATTGAAGGTATGGGTCTTTGTCCTACTTCTCGTTTACGTGCTGGTTTACAAGCTTCGCAATGCTATTAGAACTCTATTGTCATTTTCCATAATACAAGGAGTGGTGATGTCCTATGTGTTTTAAACTATGAGTGCTAGGTTTCAAAAGTACACAATAAATCACTTGATGTTATCAAAATAATTATGCTAACTTTTATAATCCTGTATATAAAAGAAATACTAATGTAGCATCAATCTTTTGATATTATCATCCTACTTCTATTGTGGATTTACTATACTTGAAGAATTATGTCCTTCTAATATAATATTTATGCATTAGAACGTAAAGTGTTCTTTGTGAAAGGTAGAATAGTGTAACAAATATTACGATGTACAATAGTAGTGCATCCCAAACTATATACTAAGAATCAACCTTTACATAGAATATGATCCTAATTAAAAATGAAATGCTAAAGCCAAGTAGACCGAGCATTTAAAAGACTAATACTATGGATATGAAATGAACTAAAGGTTGTAAACCTAAGTCTTGTATTGAGATGTGAAAGTGACTGAGCATTAAAAGCTTACTGTATTGGTAGGTTATTCGTATCAGATCTGGTATTAAATTCACCTGTCTTCAGTGTTAAGTCGACTTCCTAGTTGGAACCAACGTGGCTATAGTGCATGATAGTAGTGAACCCAAAAGCTATTGAAGTGTCGAGCTATTCACTAAAATGAACTTTGGTTGACATAACTGGAGGTCATGATAGATATAAAAATCAATGAGATATTAATGTAGTTGATACAAAAATTTCGACATGCTGGGTTGGCTTTACCTCCGTCGTTGATTTCACATGTTCTTGGGATTGAACAAGGAAAAATCTAACTCACTTCCTTTATGCAGTTTGTTTATTTCTCTGTCATTCATTATGCTGGAAGTGGTTTTGTGGAGAGGCCGACAGGCCGAGAAACTCCAGGGTTTTTCTTAACTGATTCTCAGGGATCCTTCCCGAGACTCGATATCATGACCTGGTGAATGTGGTTCTTATACATGTAAATGATTTTAAGGATTGTGCCTTCTGAGAGAGGTTGCAGTAGTCTTAGGCATTGGAGGGTTGGATTCGGGGTCTGTATTTCTTTGTATGTTGAGGGAGTAGTCTTCAAGGTTTCTGGCTATTGATGAGGAACCAAAGATCGACCCTTTGTTGATGTATATGTAACTTCGGAATGTATTTCATCACTATATTATATGTATATTTATTGTACCCTTATAAGAGATGTGTTATTCCTCTATAAGGAAGTGTCGTCATGTGGATTGACAAGTGTCGCAAGTGTGTGTACTTGCCGATGGGTTGTTAGACCACCTTATGGGGTCGGCCCTAATTAATATATAATATAATGTGGATGTACTAAAGTAGACAAGTCGGCCCCAGTAGGTCACTGGGCAAAAAGGTGAGTATAAATAGAGATAGGAGATCTCTATTTTACTCATTCGGAAAAGCATCTATCTCTCTCTCTGGAAAGTGGCGCACTAGTGAGGAGGAGGAGGACCATCTGCTAGGAGACTATCTCTGTATTATTTGGTTGTATTTTGGTTGAGCCATTGCTCTCTCTATCTCTGAGGAAGTTTGTGGGGTTTTTCACCTTAGGGTTTTCCCCACGGAAACTCTGTGTCTCTTGTCTCTATGCTTTTGATACTTGTGATGCTTGTGATGCTTGTCATATTATGATTGTCATGCATTGATATACTGTAGATGTTATTCTCTCAGCAAAGATCCTATAGTATTGTGATTTAATACTGAAAATTTAACATGGTATCAGAGCTTAACTGAGAAGAAGACATTTTGCAGTGACGGAAGCTTGTATTCCTTGTTTATTGGGTTTCTCTCCACATATTTTTGAAATTCAGTATAGTATATTGGATCTACTCATCAAGGCGCATCTTTCTGTCCAATCAGATTTCAGTTCCGAGCATTTTCAGTTTTGGCCCTAAAAATTAGGGTTTCCACAAAAATAGGAATTTTTGGAAACTGAAGGTACAGCTGGAAGCTCCTTGCAAAAATCGAAGGTTTGAGCTTTCGATCGAGATTTTTGGCCGGGTAGATCTCCGGGAAACTCAAACCCTAATTCAGGGCTCTCCCCACTGAACCCGGGAGGACAAAAAGGCAATTCTGAAGGGCAAGACTTTGCTGATCTCAAATTCTGAATGTACTAGGCTGATCAGCTCTCCAAGGCGCATCTTTCTATCCTTTCGGAATTTTGAAATTCACATTTTGAATTTTTAGGGTTTCTCTGACAAACCCTAATCCGGGACCAGATCCAGTTTTCAGCACTTCAAGTGGTAAGTTCTAAATCTTTTCTATTTCCATTTGAAGTACTCTTAAAGATGTCTCTTCACACCAAGCTTGAGGATAAGCTTGAAGGGGCTGATAACTTCCGAGCCTGGAAGTATAGGATTGGGCTAATCCTGGAAGAGAATGAGTTGGACTCATATGTGAAAGAAGACATCCCTATCCCAGAGGATGAAGAGGCCAAGGTATTGCACAAGAAGAACTTGGTCAAGGCAAAGAGAATCATTGCTGATTCTATCAAAGACCATCTTATACCCCATGTGTCTTCTCTCAAGACACCCAAAGAGATGTTTGAATCTTTGACCAAGCTATTTGAAGGAAAGAACATAAATCGGAAGATGACCCTGCGGAACCAATTGAAAGCAGTGAAGTTTCAGAATGGAGAAACCATTCAATCTTATTTTTCAAGGGTCTCTCAGATCAAGGAACAATTAGAAGCAGTAGATGAAATGGTGGAGAATGGTGAGGTGGTGATGACTACTCTAAATGGCCTACCCAGGTCATGGGATTCCTTTATTCAAGGAATTTGTGCAAGGAAGAAGTTGATCTCTTTCAGTAGGCTTCGGGAAGAATGCTCTCAAGAAGAAGCTAGACTTATAGCTCGTGAGGAAAAGATGGGAGGAGAAGATCAAGCTCTTGCAGCTCACACCAAAAGAAGCAAAATCAAGAAGGATCCCTCTCGCCTCAATAGGTCCCATCAAAAGAAGAACAGGAAAGACCTAAGATGCTTCACATGCAATGAGAAGGGTCACTTTGCTTCAGATTGTCCTAAGAACAAAAGGGATAATAACAAAAATCCTAGTAAGAAGAAGAAGGGCAGCAAAAGAAGGTTTCATGCTCATGCTGCTGAAGATGATGAACCCCCAAAGAAGATGGATTGATCACTTGCATAAGTGAAGAAGTTCCTGTCTCAGAGGGAGATGAGGATAAGGCCTTTCATAAGAAGATTACAAGCGATCTCGACAGGTATGACTCATCGAGGTATGTTTCGATATTTGTCCATTATTAAGTTTATGGTATGTTTGACTTCATGTTATTATGGTTAGTACAATTTTGATTTTAGATTTGTTGTATCACCTTAACAAAATTATAAATGCATGATAGAAGATATTCACTGGTTAGGGTGTTGACACTTATGATTGTACTAATGCATTATTGTGTTGTATGAGTTTTATGTTGTCTACTAACATGAAAGGTACACCAAGAAAGACAAATCATGTTCCAGTTCAAGAACATATGATCATGATGACATGAGGATAAAGACTCATCCATTGTCATGGATCTCATAGAAGATCCATTTACGAGGTATGTATAACTTGGTTTTATAATGGCTAACCTATGAGATATATAGGTTACTAGCACAAGTCATTGAAGAAGAACAAGAAGACATCATGTGAGTATGTTAGACATAACTAGCTAGCATGCTAATCTAGGTATGTTTTTCCTATATCAAGTTACAATCTCATCTTGTGATAAGATCCTTTATATAAGTATACTTGGCATGATTGATTATGATTATTCATTGAAGTTAGTAATCATGGGTTTAGGCATATTATGCTTTTTACTTTGTTTAATGATATGACTAACCAGAAAAGTCCTATGGTCAAATAGGAATATAAGTAAAATAATATGTCTCTTATATTGATTGATTTGACTAACCAGAAGAATCATGAAACCATAGGTTTGAATAGTCACTGTTTTATGCATATTATATCTCTTCTCTTGATTGATGATATGACTAACCCGAAGAGTCATAGCTTTGAGTAATTATAGGTTTAGACACGTTATGTTTCTTATGCTTTAACTAACCATAAGAATCCTACATAAACCTTGAATGCTAATGCTTATTATTTCTGTTTGAAATGATCATGACTATACATGCTTGAGATTATTGTGCTTTAATAGTATATGTATGTTTTAATCATGATACCAATAAGCATGCATAGGGACCAAGGATGAATATGAGTTCAAGAACAGGTAATCCAGGAAGCAAAGATCAAGAGGGAGTACACTCCAGTGGTTTATTCAAGGATGCAAATATTCAGAGGGAGTTGACCATCTCTCTACATTCCACATCAAAAGATGTAGAAGAAGCTACTTCAGATTAGGACTCCAGCAACTCCTGCAAGGAAGCGAAGACTCAGAGGGAGTCCACCCAACGAAAAAACAAAGATAAGTATTTGAATTGTCATTTCTTAATGTATATATAGATGTTCCTAAAATTAGGTTGTGTATTATGCATAATTGCATTGATGAACAGTATACTCCTAATGTGCATGGGTAAGTGGCCTATGGCACTGTACAACATTCCATTGCTACTTATCTAGAATGAAACCTCTTTGCTGACATGTTGGGAGTTGTGCACACTCTTAATAATGTTCTGGTAGAGATTGGAAGGCATCTAGAAAGTTACAGAATATGGATAAATGTTGTATTGAAGCATTGGCTAAAGATAATTGCATGACTGTATGGCATATTTCTTTATGTGTAAGAATTTGTTCTGAAAACTATGGAATGTTTTCTAATCATGCAATTTAACTTGTTGTGTAGGAAAGATCGTATGCCATCTCCTACAAAAGAAGAACTACAACATTTGTTCCAGCAACAAAGATATCTATTGAAGATATTGAAGATATTGAAGTTCCCAGGATCTGGGATGAAGAAATGAAATGCCATGATCCGTCGATCATGAAGAATGATGTTTGGGATGTAATCCCAAGACATAAAGGGAAGTTTGCTATGACTTCCAAATGGAACTATCAGATCAAGCATGTTGCAGATGGCAGCATTAAGAAATAGAAGATACACCAGATGGATTCAAGACAGCTTCCTTGAATGGTGTAGTTGAAGAAGAAGTGTATGTAGAGCAGCCACTTGGTTCTGAGACACATGATAGGAAATCATATATGTGCAGAACTTGGTATAGTGAAGATAGATTGATTACACGCAGCGGAAGCTTACTACCAAGTTCGAGATGAAGAACTTGGGGATGATGCACTATTTGTTTTTGGCATGGAGGTGTGGCAGAGTGCAGATAGAATCTTCCTTGGACAAGGGAAGTATGCAGTAGAGATCCTGAAGAGGTTCGGGATGATGGATTGCAAGGCCATGGCCACACCTATGGCATCGAATCTGAAGCTTCTTTGCGATGCTTCATCTGAGCCAGTTGATGTTTCTATGTATCATCAGATTATTGGGTCCTTGATGTACCTGACGAACACGAGACCAGACATTTGCTTTGCTGTGAACACATTGAGCCAGTTCCTGACAGATCCGAGGAGTGTTCACCTGGTTGCTGTAAAGCATGTTCTGAGGTACCTGAAGGGTACAGTGGATTATGGGCTCAGATATGAGGCGAATCAAAAGTTTAACCTGCAGGGTTATGTTGATTCAGATTGGGATGGCAGTGCTGCAGACAGGAAGAGCACATCTGGGTGTTGCTTCAGTATGGGATCAGGTGTGATCTCTTGGTTTAGCAGGAAGCAGTCCTGTGTAGCACTGAGTACAGCTGAGGCAGAGTATGTTGTAGCCTATTCAGCTAGTTGTGAGGCAGTATGGCTACGGAAGCTACTGTCTGAGTTATTTGATCTCCCGTTGGAGGCTACTGGTATTTTCTGTGATAACCAGAGTTGTGTGAAGCTGTCCGAGAACCCAGTGTTTCATGACAGGTCGAAACACATAGAGATCAAATATCACTATATCAGGGATATGGTGCAGAGAGGAGCTGTGAAGCTCCTGTATGTTGCGACGGACGAGCAGATTGCAGATGTGCTGATGAAGCCACTAGCCAGGGTGAAGTTCGAGTACTTCAGAGAGAGGCTTGGCGTGCTTCAGATCAAGGATACTTCGAGGAAGAAGTGATGGACACATTTGCTGAAGCCATTCCAAGCATGTTGGAAGGAGGATCCTTCACATGGCTGTGGATGTAAGCGCTGGATGATGAGCATCAGGATGATGTTCTGGTTTCTGCTTGGATATGATCAGTTGGATCATTTTATGTATGTATGTATGCATCATGTTGGATGCTTGGACCATGTATCTGTATATGTATCAGGTGGATACATTGTATGATCAGGTGGATCATGTATGGTGATATGTATCATGTATTTGTATTTGTATCAGGTGGATACATTGATGATCAGGAGGATCATGTATGATGATATGTATCAGGTAGATACTTGGTATGCATCAGGTAGATGCATTGATGATCAGGAGGATCATCTATGGTGATATGTATCATGTATTTGTATTTGTATCAGGTGGATACATTGATGATCAGGAGGATCATGTATGATGATATGTATCAGGTAGATACTTGGTATGCATCAGGTAGATGCATTGATGATCAGGAGGATCATGTATGATGATATGTATCATGTATTTGTATCAGGTGGATACATTGATGATCAGGAGGATCATGTATGATACTTGGTATGCATCAGGTAGATGCATTGATGATCAGGTGGATCATGCAGCAGGATGTTGCATTGATGATCAGGATGATCATAGATGACGAGCTTCAGGATGTTGCTCCAGATGACATGCAGCAGGATGTTGCAGTGATGATCAGGACGATCATAGATGACGAGCTTCAGGATGTTTCTCCAGATGACATGCAGCAGGATGTTGCATTGATGATCAGGATGATCATAGATGACGAGCTTCAGGATGTTGCTCCAGATGACATGCAGCAGGATGTTGCAGTGATGATCAGGACGATCATAGATGACGAGCTTCAGGATGTTGCTCCAGATGACATGCAGCAGGACGTTGCAGTAATGATGATCAGGATGATCATGGATACATCAGGATGATGTATGGTGAGTATCAGTTTGATACTCTGTGGCCGTGGATCGGGTTGTGCAGATGAGCATGTAATTCGTTGCCCTGGGAGATTTGCAGATGGTCTTGCGAGGCTTTTCCTATGGCATGTAATTCGTTGCCCTGGGACATCTGGCAAATGCTCTTTCGAGGTTTTGCTCTGGGAGGACATGTAATTCGTTGCCCTGGGAGATCTGCAGATAGTCTTTCGAGGTTTTGCCTATGGCATGTAATTCGTTGCCCTGGGATATCTGGCAGATGCTCTTGCGAGGTTTTGTCCTATGGCATGTAATCCGTTTCCCTGGGAGATCCGATAGGTTGGGCTGTGTGCCCGTAATAAGTCCTGGGATGCTCTTGCGAGGTTTTGCCATGACCACATGTAATTCGTTGCCCTTCGAGATCCTATAGGTAGAGCAGTATGCTCGTAACAGCCTGGGATGCTCTTGCGAGGTTTTGTGGTGAGGTCACATGTAATTCGTTGCCCTGGGAGATCCTATAGGTAGAGCAGTATGCTCGTAACAGCCTGGATTGCTCTTGCGAGGTTTTGTGACGCACGTAAAAGTACTGAGAATTCCACAGTATGGCCAGTGATGACGAAGACCTACAGGTGGTGGGCCTACATCCAGTATGAAAAAGGACTGGCTCTGTAGAACTTCCTATGACGAGTAGAGATAGAGATTGGATGAGATAGCAGCAGCAGTGACGATGATGATGACGATGCATCGATGATGATGATCCAGAGAAGAAGACTTGTCTAGCAGATCTGTGTCGAGAAATACCTTCCTAGTTAAGAGGGAGTGTTGATGTATATGTAACTTCGGAATGTATTTCATCACTATATTATATGTATATTTATTGTACCCTTATAAGAGATGTGTTATTCCTCTATAAGGAAGTGTCGTCATGTGGATTGACAAGTGTCGCAAGTGTGTGTACTTGCCGATGGGTTGTTAGACCACCTTATGGGGTCGGCCCTAGTTAATATATAATATAATGTGGATGTACTAAAGTAGACAAGTCGGCCCCAGTAGGTCACTGGGAAAAAAGGTGAGTATAAATAGAGATAGGAGATCTCTATTTTACTCATTCGGAAAAGCATCTATCTCTCTCTCTGGAAAGTGGCGCACTAGTGAGGAGGAGGAGGATCATCTGCTAGGAGACTATATCTGTATTATTTGGTTGTATTTTGGTTGAGCCATTGCTCTCTCTATCTCTGAGGAAGTTTGTGGGGTTTTTCACCTTAGGGTTTTCCCCACGGAAACTCTGTGTCTCTTGTCTCTATGCTTTTGATTCTTGTGATGCTTGTGATGCTTGTCATATTATGATTGTCATGCATTGATATACTGTAGATGTTATTCTCTCAGCAAAGATCCTATAGTATTGTGATTTAATACTGAAAATTTAACACCCTTGAGCAAGGATATATTACTGTTTGCAGGACTGGAACTTCTTTGTTGAGCTCAAAGGTTGGCTTCGTCATTAGTTATTGGTTTTGTGTGACTCTTACTCAGAATTGCAAGCCTAGGTAACGTTTCAAATTATGTTTTTAAAGCTCTCTTATTGCTTTAATAAATTATAAAAATATTTGTAGTTTATCATTTGACCATTTGTGATTTTTGTGGTAGGTTTTTCACTTCATTGAGTGGTTTCAGTAATTGAAGCTTGAAGGGAAAGGTGTTGCTCAGCCGCTGGGTAAGCCTCGGAGGTTCACTTCCGTGTAGACGCCCCTCGCACGGTGTGGTTGATGTTTTTATGATGTTAAGAGTATGTTATTTTAGGGTTTGGCAAGGTTTTCCTTCGTCATAAAGAGGATGGTATTTAAGGAATGTTACTATGTTCGGCAGGGGTTGAATCCTCACCCTGTCAACCTTATAGCATTTCTGCTAAGGTTTTTGTTAAATGAAATTGTATGAGGGAAGAACCCTAAGTTTGGAATAGTCGTAAGAAGAATTCTTAAGATGTTTTCAGTTTCAAGTTTGTGTTTATCTATAATGTTATTTTGATTGCAGTGATGCCATGTTAAAAGATGAAATCCAAGGTTTAACTTATTGGCATTCGAGATTTCTGTGCAATTTATGTTTAAGCAGCCATTTAGGTAGTTGTGAGATACAAATTGGTTTGAATCCTTCGTTTGAATGAGCACTACATTTAAAAAAATGAGTGGTAATTTACAATAGTGGACTCGGCCAAGAGCCATGGCTAATTACATCACAAAAGAGTAACCCGGTCATTTCAATAGTGATGAGAACTCAATAGTCGGTATTGTTCCAACACTTAGTTAAAAATACATGTTGCCTAACCTTCCAGTATTAAAGACCTCTTTGCAACAAATCAATCTGAACATAATTTTCTTCATTGTGGATTTTATATGACATCTTAGGTACATATGCCCCAACCTGGATGGTGTGGACCTCCCAAGCTGGTCAATGCAGACCCCCTAAGCCACAGTGAAAATGTGGGGACATAAAAAAGCAGAGAGACACATTTTAACCATAAGATTTACCAACAAATAATAATAAAAAATTATGAGTGCAAAATATATAATAAATTAAATGGTTTTGTAATACTCGAGAATTTTCTCTTTATAATTGTCATGTTCCAGAATCCAAGCATTAGTTTCAGCAGGTATATAAACGTGCTTGAATAAACAACAAAAGTAGCATATCCTGTGAATTATCAGTGTTATCTCAACTTACATTCATTTTTTAATTCTCATAAATAACACAAATGTAGAGCACCTATAAAAGTGCAAAATTCCTAAGATTCATATTGGCATGAAATTACACATTTGTTTTTGGAAATGCTTCAAGAAACTTCCTCTAATGGGTTACATAGGGTACACTTTCTTTGCTTACGTGCCCAATATGAGGTGTAGCTATACTCATCAAAATTGCTTGGGACTGGTACCTAGCCTCATCCCTTTTAAAGTCATGTTAGTCAAGTGGAGCAGGTCACAAGCAAAATGTAACCCTAGTAGATGGTGATGACCAATGGCCTCCTAGAATAAATTGAACATTTGGTTATTATTATTATAACATTTTAATAATTTGAAAAAGCAAAAATATCACATTGTTATAAGTAAAGTAAATAGAAATGATTCACTAACCTGTTTACACAATAACTAAAATAGATATCTAAGCTTTTTTAAGCATATGGAAACAAGATAGCAAAAGATGATATAAAATGCTGCAATGACAGTTTAATAACATATATCTGCAGGCTTGGCCTAATCCTGTAAGATGAGTTGTTTTTTACACTTACAGATGCACAAATCGAAATCATGCATATGGGCCTTCTTTGGAATCATGTCACCCAGCTCATCCTCCTATTTGTTCCTCCAAGTTCATTCTAATGTCAACTGAGGAACAGATTTATTGCAGACTGGTCACAGAACAAAGGAAGCATATTTTATGCTTCCATTGTGATGAAATGTTAATGAAGGTTTATGGAAACTAAACAAGCACTATAAATCAACACTATTGAAAACAACAGAAGCACAAGAAACTATTCAAAAATCTATTCAAAGAACTTTTTTGCACTTCTATAAAACTCCTTGCTGACTCCTAATGATTTTCTCACAAGGTTGATTGACCTCTTGAATCTACAATTGATCAATTTTCCATCATGAAATGCTAACCCTAATACTACTATGTCATCAAAATAAAGGTTTTACTAGTTGTGGAGAAGATATGCTTGATTCCAGCTTGAGTACCTTTAATGGTACAAATTATTAATATGGATTTGGCTTTGGAAAAAATAATAATGCATCATATAACAACCAATTCAAAAGAACTTGTTTCTGAAGCACTACCATATGGAAGGAGTTGTACCTTAGTGCCAAAAATTTTGGATTGGATTCAAAATATAAAAGTGAAAGCTACACCTCTTCCCGTGGCACTGGTAAAAGAATTCTTGAGAACGGCCCAAAAATTAAAAAATTCTAAATATGTGGAAGCAAGTAAAGTCATACAAATTTACCAATGATATGATAATGTAAAGTATTATAGATTTAATATAATTTTTATTTTAAAAACAAAGAAAGGAAAATTTGTGTAGGTCCTTGTCAAGATGATTCCTTCGAGAGTCAAATGCAAGGTGTTAACCCCATATTTGCATGGGTGTCTTTGAATGCAGTAAGAGACACCAAGGATCAAATATTAGTGATAAGGGAAGGATTTTGGTCTTGTATGTCAAGGGTTTGCTGCAAACATAACAATCAATCTTTGTTTTTGGACCGTGAAGAATAGTTTTGAGCACTTGGACATCCAACTATAGTAGGCTACAATAGTTATGGTTATTATGTATCTTCACAAAGCACTTAGGAGGTTTTTCAAACATCAATTTACAATTTCTCGGTGTTGATCAACAATTCTGGGACATTCTTATTTATTGTTGTATGCCCTAACAACTCTGGTCAACATACCTAATCATTGTCCTCACATGTGCCAATGGTCATTCATACCTCAATTCTAGTCACTATGGGATGAACATAAGTCATAATAATAAGTTTTGGGCATGATAAAGATTCCTGGGAAACAAAAGAAGAGCTTTTCATGTGGTATCCCTAAATGGTATTTTTGGACAAGTCCTATGCAAACCTAACACAAATAGTTATGTCTCTCATCCTGTACCAGCATGTAAATTTGGGATGATAAAATATGGTTCTTTTTCAGCAGTATCCTTTCTACATAACTTTCAATTTTTGCGTTGCAAATCAAATGGATTTTGAGCATGCAAATGGCATCTTGATTTCACTGGGACAACTATAATTTATCTAGATCAGTAGAGAAGTTGTAAACTAGTCCTTGAGGACATGTTTGGTGTCATAAGAAGCCTAGAAGACATCCAATCCGTGTGAGGTGTTCCAAAAGGTAGACAATGAAATTATTAAATTGATGGAGGTTGTGTTTTTATGAGCGATGACACATCAAGGAAAATGTAAACAGGAGGGGGTTGGGGATTAAAAAACATACAATTATTTGGAATATATTTGGCTTCTAAAGAAATATGGAACCTAATAACAAAACACAGTCTTTGGAAAAGGATTACTATTCAAAAGTATATCGCTCACGACACTTTAGTGGGATGGATTAGGAATGAAATGACAAGTGTAAAAGGGGTGTCTATTGAATGAAAATCCCTGTGTTGGAGTTTAGAAATGTCCTAACGATTTGACTGGACATTGCACCCATCATATAGAAAAGAGTGAGGTGGTAAAATATATAGAGAATAAAAAATATAGCCTCCTTTTCCTTGAATCAGATTGTGGATAATGAAGCTACCAAAACTCACATGTTTTATATGGCTTAAGATAACTTTGTGTCTATTTATGCTGTATGTGGGATGAAAATGATTAATAATCTTGATATGGGTATTTCAGGATGCATGCAGGGACTTCCATGAAGTTATCCCTAGTATTGATGATGGAGACCTTGAAAATCAATTGGAAGTTGTTGAATATGTTGAAGATATATACAAGTTCTATCGGAAGATTGAGGTATGTCTCTCTATCAATAATTGCAGTATTTTTTGAATTTGAAAGGTAAATTTTATTTTATTTTAAAAATTGGTAGCCCTGTATGTCAAGAACATGAGCTGCGTACCTCCAGAATATATGACAAGGAAGATTTAAATTAATGAGAAGATGAGGGCGATCCTCATTGATTGGTTAATAGAGGTACAAATCTGTTCCTATGCAAGTTCTATGTAATGTAATGCTTAGATCTAAAAGAAGTTTTATTTGGGATATTTCTTAAGCTTGACTTTGAATTCTTAAACTTTGCAGGTGCATCTGAAATTTGACCTGATGCTAGAGACATTGTATCTCACTGTGAACATCATTGATAGATACCTTTCTATTCAGAGTGTTACAAAGGGGAAACTACAATTAGTGGGCATCACTGCAATGCTTATAGCTTGCAAATATGAATAAATATGGCCTCCACTCGTAAGATGACTTACTATCATTATGCACTTTTTTGTTAAAATTCAATATGCTAAGACAGAAAATAGCAGCACTACATTCCATTTCACAATAATAGCATATACAGGATCACTGAAGAAACAACAAGCACAGCATAAACACAAGAGACAAAGATTTATCTTGGGAAACCCTCATGGGGTAGAAAACCCAGCAAAGCTTCCTCAATATAGATGACCAGCAATATACAAAGATGAAACCCTGAGACATGATCTCCTCCTCCACAATAGCAGACCTCTCCTCCACAAGTGCGCTATCCTCAAGTGTGTGAGTGTGTCAAATGAGGAACACACCTCCTCTATTTATACACTACACTGACATGTATTTTACATAGGTACACGTAGGCTCGTATTTAACCAATGGGTTAAATACCCCACTACAACTAACTGGGCCGACCCCTCTAGGGTGGTCTAATAACCCTTTGACCCACATAACACATAAAGGGCCGACCTCCACTAGGGAAGTCTAATAACCCAAGTTACCACATTCTGACGGAGGAATAAACATCTCCGGATATACAATAAGATCTTTACGGAGGAATGAAACATCTCCGGAATAATTATAATATTCTTTGAAGTTACAATATCTCAACACTCCCCCTTAACGAGAAGGATATTATAACAACATCTGCACGAGCAAGGAGTCATCAACATCATACATGATACATCTATAAATCATTGGAAGCTTTCTCAACATCATCAGTAACTCAACTAGTTACTGGAACATCTTCAATACTGGAACATCAACATCATCAGAGTTGATAGTACTCAATCATCAACATCGTCAACACGCGATCAACACAATCATCAGCATCATCATCACACGATCATCAGCATCGTCATCACACGATCATCAGCATCGTCATCATACGATCATCAGCATCCTCATCATACGATCATCAGCATCACGATCAACATCGTCATCATACGATCATCAGCATCATCATCACACAATCATCAGCATCGTCATCATACGATCATCAACATCATCATCATACGATCATCAGCATCGTCATCGCACGATCATCAGCATCGTCATCACACGGTCATCAGCATCGTCATCACACGATCATCAGCATCGTCATCACACGATCATCAACATCGTCATCACACGATCATCAGCATCGTCATCGCACGATCATCAGCATCATCATCGCACGATCATCAACATCGTCATCCCACGATCATCAGCATCATCAAAGGATGATGTAAACCAGTCATGTATATTTTAAACCGAAGTCCAGGGACGATCCAGTCCTATCATGTTCTCGGAGACCTCACGTCTACGGCTCAGTTTACAGGACCAAAGTCCAAGGATTATCCAATCCTTACCGTACATTTAGGACAGCGTCCAAGGATGACTTAATCCTCCACCGTACATTTAGGACCACGTCCAAGGATGACTTAATCCTCCACCGTCTTTTAGGACCACGTCCAAGGATGACTTAATCCTCCACCGTCTTTTAGGACCATGTCCAAGGATGACTTAATCCTCCACCGTCTTTTAGGACCACGTCCAAGGATGACTTAATCCTCCACCGTCTTTTAGGACCACGTCCAAGGATGACTTAATCCTCCACCGTCTTTTAGGACCACGTCCAAGGATGACTTAATCCTCCACCGTCTTTTAGGACCACGTCCAAGGATGACTTAATCCTCCACCATCTTTTAGGACCACGTCCAAGGATGACTTAATCCTCCACCGTCTTTTAGGACCACGTCCAAGGATGACTTAATCCTCAACCGTCCACCAAGGAATTCATTCTCGAAGACATACGTCTACGGCTCTTCTTTCGGACTGAAGTCCAGGAATGATCCAATCCCTTCATTATCGAAGACATACGTCTACAGCTCTTCATTCGGACTGAAGTCCAGGAATGATCCAATCCCTTCATTATCAAAGACATACATCTACGGCTCTTCTTTCGGACTGAAGTCCAGGAATGATCCAATCCCTTCATTATCGAAGACATACGTCTACGGCTCTTCTTTCGGACTGAAGTCCAGGAATGATCCAATCCCTTCATTCTCGAAGACATACGTCTACGGCTCTTCTTTCGGACTAAAGTCTAGGAATGATCCAATCCCTTCATTATCGAAGACATATGTCTACGGCTCTTCTTTCGGACTGAAGTCCAGGAATGATCCAATCCCTTCATTATCGAAGACATACGTCTACGGCTCTTCTTTCAAACTGAAGTCCAGGAATGATCCAATCCCTTCACATGTTCATCAAGAACATGTATCCTCATCATCATAACATGTATCACCACAACATGTATCATCAACATCAAAAGCATGTATAATCACAACATGTATTATCATCATCAAAACATGTATAACCACAACATGTATCATCATCATCAACACATGTATAACCACAACATGTATAACATGTATAACCACAACATGTATCATCATCATCAAAGCATGTATAACATGTATCATCATCATCAAAGCATGTATAACCACAACATGTATCATCATCATCAAAACATGTATAACTCTATCATCAAAATCATCAAAAGTATGTATACATCTATCATCAAAACTAACATCAAAAGCATGTATACATCTATCATCAAAATCATCAAAAGTATGTATACATCTATCATCAAAACTAACATCGAAAGCATGTATACTAACATCAAAAGCATGTATACATCTATCATCAAAAGAATATAAGAGTCCTAAATCTAAATAATTCTAGGTAACTAAGTGCAGTAAATAGGTAACCTCATCATTGATAAGATAGACTTGATGTCGGATACTGTGCTACTCCCCCTTTCGAGGAGAGTCCTTCTAAACTACACCAAGCTTGTCTCGGAAGTGTTCAAACTTTACTCGAGACAGAGGTTTGGTCAGGATATCATCAATTTGATCCTCAGTGCTTATATACTCGAGCTTGATAGCTCCTCTCTGCACCATATCTCGTATATAGAAGTATCGGATCTCAATGTGTTTTGACTTATCATGGAATACAAGATTTCCTATCATCTTGATGCAGCTTTGATTGTCACACATAATCATAGTGGAATCCATTTCTAAGTCAAACACTCCATATAATAGCTTCTGAAGCCACATTGCTTCACAGGTGGCAGAGCAGACAGCTATATATTTTGTTTCAGTAGTACTGAGAGCCACACAAGATTGTTTCTAGCTAAACCATGAGATCATGGTAGATTCAAGACTATAACATCCACCTAAAGTACTCTTTCTGTCTGAGACACTTCCTGCCCAATTAGAATTTGAGTAACCATGTAAACGGAGTTCATGACCTCCAAGATTATATAGTCCAAAATCTAAAGTACCTTTTAGGTACCTCACTATATGCTTTGTAGCTATTAAGTGAACCTTTCTAGGTTCTACTAGATACTGACTTACGGTATTTACAACAAAGCATATATCTGGCCTAGTATTTGTTAAATACATCGTTGGCCCAATGATTTGTCTATATAGGGTTAGGTCCACTAAATCCGATGAGTTATTAACTAATAACTCCAAGTTGGAGTCCATGGGAGTGGCCATGGCTTTACACTCCAACATATCAAATCTTTTTAGAAACTTCACAGCATACTTACCTCGATTTAAAAGATTCCTTTTGGATCATGCCATACTTCTAGACCTAAGAAGTAGTGCATTAATCTGAGATCTTTCATTTTTAATTCTGCAACCATTTTCATGATCTGTTTCTCATTCCTTGTCAGAAAGAGATCATCGACACATAATAATGGTATGATAGGTTCATCATCCACAACCTTTAGGTAAAGGTTAGGATCAGCTTTACTTCTGGTAAAGCCCAAGCTTTGTCATGAAGCTATCAATTGTCCATTATTCACACTCTGCATTGAATGATCTTCTGCATATCTATCTGTGCCATCTCTCGTCAGATGGGTCTACTAATATGAGCCTCAAAGTCATTCGAACTCTATGGTGAGTTTCTTCTTGCATCCATATCATATGTGTATAGAAGCCATATTCAACCTTGTAGCAAGGGTTGAGATCCACATCACCCATGATGATCATTAAGCTCATCAATTGACTACCGATCCTGGGAACCCATACAGAACCTGATTACATTATTAAGAGAATGGTCAAAACATCTCATGATGATTCTCTTCCTCTTTCTAAGAGAATCTCTTAACCATAAGCTTTCTATAGTGTGTTTGATTTGTAAATCCTTTTGTTGAACATCCATCGCTTGTTCATCATTCATCATGATTTTCCCTACAAATCAAAATTAAGTACAGGATTAGTAATACTTCATAATCATCAAATCATATTGACATAATAACCTATTATGCATACAGATATCATTTACATAGTTATGCAACTAATTTGACCAATACTTTGGCACAACACTTTCCCATATCTTGAATGCATACAGTGGCTATCTATATGCCTTCCATCTCCACCAGAACATACTATTGAGAGTGTGCACAGCTCTCGGCATGTCAGCAAAGAGGTTTCATTCTAGACAAGCAACAATGGAATGTTTGTCCAACTTACCAATCATATGCACATTAGTAGTATACTATTCAATGCTCTATGAATGTTTATACTCAGCATTATATATTCTAGGAATACAAATATGCATACAACCTATTACAGGCAATATCATTACTATTTCAAATAACAGCTCAAATACTTATCTTTTATGTTTGTGTGGTTGCCTCCCGCTTGAACTTTTGTATGTCTTTTGAACTTCTATTCATTCTGTACCACTGTGCATGCTCAAGAGTCATCCTCATGATCTCATGCACAAACATACACTCATTAGTATATTCTAAATGCTATCAAAACATTATAGTACTAAATAATCTTGAAAATGTATAGTCATGATTATAGTTAATAAACATTAGTATTCAAGATTTCAGGGAAGTCTTCTTTTACTCATGCATATCATCAATCAAGATAAAAGATATAATATGCATAATCCCTTGATTACTAACTTTATGAATAAGCATAACCAATCATTCCAAGTATACTTATATAAGGGATCCTAACACAAGGTAAGATTCATGGGAAACATACCTGGATTAGTATACCTACTTGGTTATGTACAACACACCTAAACAATCTCTTCAATGATTTAGAGATCCTGAGCTAGAACCTGCATGTCTCATAGGTTAAGCATAATATAACAAAGTCATACATACCTCGTAAGTAGAACAAAGATTATGGATGAGTCTTTGTCTTCATGTTTTCATGGTCATGGAACCTGATTTGTCTTTTGTGATGTACCTATATCTTGTTAGCAGACAACATCAACCTCACACAACATCATAATGACCTAGTACAATCATAAGTGTCAACACCCTAACCAATGAATATCTTCTATCATGCATTCATAATTTTGTTAAGGTTATATGACAAATCTAAAATCAAAATTGTACTAACTGTAATAACCTGAAGACAAACATACCATAAACTTAATCATGGACAAGTATCGAAACATACCTCGATGAGTCATACCTGTCGAGATCGCTTGTATTCTTCTTATGTAAGGCCTTAGGAACTTCTTCACTTATGCAGGTGACCAATCCATCTTCTTCTAGGATTAACCCAATCCACTTGATTTGCAAGAACTGGACCTGGAGCTGGATATGGGTTTGTCAGAGAAACCCAAAAATTCAAACTTTGAATTTCAAACTTCCGAAAGGATAGAAATATGCGCCTTGATGAGCTGATCAAACTCGTATATTCAGAATTTGAAAACTGCAAAGTTTTACTCCTCAATTTTGCCTTTGAAACTTTCGGATTCACTGGACGTGACCCTGAACTGGGGTTTGATGAAGCCCACTCTTTTGCCCCATCAAAAGGTTTGATCCAAAGCTCTAAGCTTCTATTTTTCTGAGGAGCTTCCAGCCGTGGTCATAGATTTCAAAAATTCCCATTTTTACAGAAGCCCTAATTTTCCACTTTTCTTATCAAAGTCCCGAACTAGGGTCTAATCAAGCCCGGCCTTCTGCCCAACCAAAAATTCTGATCTTGGTCTCTAAATTTCTATTTTGATGAGTAGCATCCAGCCGTGGTCTCCGATTACAAAAATTCCAACTTTCTTCAAAGCCATGAATTCCGGAAGCCATGAATGAAGGTACCAAAAAATAATTCTGTTTTGACAGAAATATGTACCTGATTGTTTCTGGTGTAACTCCGAAATTTTTGATCCACAGGGTCTGAAAAAGTTTTTTGAGATAGCCTGATCTGTTAGCTTTCCATACTGACAGGTCTGACCTCAATTGGATGTTCTGAGAGAGAGTTATGCCAAATGTCGCAACGTGACCTGTTTTGGGAAAATACAGGAGATCGAACTTGTACGGCGTGCCACGTGTCACTGTTTGACCTTCGGCCTCTGAAAAAGTTTTCTGAGATAGCTCGGCCTGTTATCTTTCCATCCTGATAGGTCTGAACTCAATTGGATTCTCTGAGAGAGAGTTATGCCAAGTGTCGCAACGTGACCTGTTTATGGGATAATACAGGAGAGCGAACTTGTACGGCGTTCCACGTGTCCCTGGTTCAACTTCGGCCTCTGAAAAAGTTTTCTGAGATAGTACAGTCTGTATACTACCTGTCACTTTTCACGAAATTTCATTTGGAGATTCCTAGCCCAATTTATGACCTTTTTCCCAAGGTCCCCTGATTTTGACTCAGATATGGAAGAGGCAGAAACCCTATATTGTACAGATCATAAATCACAAAGTACAACGAATTAGAGGTTTTCCTTTGGACACAAGGTACCTGGAGATTTTAGCTTCGTCTTGTAACAATTTCAGATCCGAAAACTTCTCCAAAACGGATTTATAGCGAAATTGCTACGATGACTGGTTTTTTCTATGTAAAACCCTAACCTTCAAATTGTCGTAAGTAAAGCAAGTGTCTTTAGTGCCATACCTTGTCTTCCTTCAGGTTAGATCTGATACCATCTTAAAATTCAATATGCTAAGATAGAAAATAGCAGCATTACATTCCATTTCACAGTAATAGCATATACAGGATCACTGAAGAAACAACAAGCACAGCATAAACACAAGAGACAGAGATTTATCCTCGGAAACCCTCATGGGGTAGAAAACCCAGCAAAGCTTCCTCAATATAGATGACCAGCAATATACAAAGAGGAAACCCTGAGACATGATCTCCTCCTCCACAATAGCAGACCTCTCCTCCACAAGTGCGCTATCCTCAAGTGTGTGAGTGTGTCAAATGAGGAACACACCTCCTCTATTTATACACTACACTGACATGTATTTTACATAGGTACACGTAGGCTCGTATTTAACCAATGGGTTAAATACCCCACTACAACTGACTGGGCCGACCCCTCTAGGGTGGTCTAATAACCCTTTGACCCACATAACACATAAAGGGCCGACCTCCACTAGGGAAGTCTAATAACCCAAGTTACCACATTCTGACGGAGGAATAAACATCTCCGGATATACAATAAGATCTTTACGGAGGAATGAAACATCTCCGGAATAATTATAATATTCTTTGAAGTTACAATATCTCAACATTTTTCTAGATCCTTAGAGCAGAATTTAAACTCCACTCTTTGGAATATAGGAGATGGGCTCTAAACTTTTTATCTATGCCTTTACAATATGAAGGGCAAAGCATGCACTGATTTTTGTTGTGTAGCCTTTGCATCTTGGGTCCCTTTATCCTCTTTCCATGTGAGTTTTGACAAAATTTGGTGTATATCAACATTATCACTTCTATTGTTCATGAAGAAAAGAGTATTTGTGTACATAGGATCAGTTTATTTGCTATTTTATTCCTCAATAAGACTGCACACTACATACTATGTACTAAATTCATCATGCATGACCAAAATTGCAAATATCCAAAAATGATGGAACAACTTTAACAAGCCCCAGCTCCACATGCAATGTTCCCCCAAACATGGCCACAAACTCCTCCAACCATGAAATAGATGACACACAAGTGATGAAAATAACTTCCATAAAGTGGTAGGATGGACAGAAAGATGACCCCAATGCTCTAACGCCCTGAAGAATGAGGCTATTTGTTCTACATCAATGGAAAGGGCTTGGAAAGAGATTTACACCCATATAACTTAAGGCCCAAATCATTGTAGTTTCCAAGGTGGTGTCAATCACTGTCACAAATAGCAGAAACAAGTCTGGAAATGGTTTAATTTAAACTTTCAATGCAATCCCTAGAGGAAATCTGCTAAAGAGTATCCTAACATGGTCCTCAATACCATGTTGTTATAAATTCTTTGTAACATTTTCCAAAATCAATGGTTGAGTTCTCTCCATATAAGCACCATCCTTAGGTCCAAGCTTCATTCTCTTGGTTCAAAATGTAAGCCTACTCAATAAAATAAAGTATTGCTCACAAACAAAGTTGTAAGTCAATGCCAATTTCACAGGCCATGCAGAAAAACCATTTGCCCAAATGGACCAAGCAAATGCCCACTATTATCAACTAGACTAAAAGGTAAGGGAATGAAGTGAAGGAGAAGAACACTAAAAAGGGGAATCAGTTCAGAAAGCATCCAAAGTAGCTACATTAAGCCTTGTCATTATAAATGAGGTTTTCTATCAAGATTAACACAATTAGAAAGGGACTAATTTTATAAGCAAAGACCAATGTATATTTCATTTCACTGCTAGGGCAAGCTATGCCTTATCTGATAATTTAGCTCCTGTCACTATTTCTTTCCCTATTTTAGCTTTAAATTTGAACTAGAAGCTCCTTTGGACATGTAATCTCTTTCCACCTTAATAACATATGTATATATCAAAAGGTTTAGAAAGGGTCTTGGTTAATGCAACTGTTAAATATAATTAATATATCCCTGATAATCATTAAAACAAGGACCTACCTCTGCAATGTGATGCCGAGCTACATCCTTATCCATTACCAATACAAGCCTTCAAGAAAGAGGTTCTCTTAGCACTCAAGGGAACACTTCCTCATTGGAATTCTGAAAGAGATGCATTGCAAAACAACAATAAATATCAGAAAACAAATACACTTAAGAGTCTGTCCACAATAATGTAAACGTACTTATGGACATGAAGAAAATATATGTCAGAAAGATTGAAAACAAGAAAAAATAGAAGGTAATTTACAAACAGAAAACAAAATTGTAAATTTAAGTAATTAATTAGTGTGAGCTACACATTTTCAGTTGTTGACCAAAGGCCTTATTTTGATTGGGGCTGCAGAGATGTTTGATGCCTCTGCTTATTTTGATTTGACCACAATATCATCTCTTCTACATATGTTGTTTTCTTTGTCCATATTTTTCGCTTTGTAATATATGAGGTATTTTCCTAAAATTATCAGAAAACAAATACACTCAAGAGTGTGTCCACGTTAATGTAAATGTATTTCTAAACATGAATAAAATATATGTCAAAAAGATTGAATACAAGAAAAAATAGAAGGTAATTTATGAACATAAAACAAAATTGTAAAAAAGTAATTAATTAGTCTGAGCTGCACATTTTTAGTTACTGACCAAATGCTTTCTTTTGATTGGGGTTGCAAAGAGGTTTGATGCCTCCAATTATTCTGATTTGAACACAATATCATCTATTGTACATATGTTGTTTTCTTTGTACTTTTTGAAAAATTCCAACAATCTTGCTCTTCAGAGAATTATGATTCTCTCTAAATGAATAAACTTTAGTTCGGCCCCATTTGGTTCGAACCTTGCCCCATTTAGTTCGAACCTTGCCCCATTTGGTTTTAAACTATGTTTTTCAATTTAATTTCCCACACTTATGTTTCTAATATTCAATTAAGGATTCGTTCTCTAATTTGAAGTCATTAATTAAGGCTTCATAAGTCCTTCAACAAGAAAACTAAACTGTTGTTTTCAATAATTGAAACCCCAAAAATTTGTATATGTTCTTGGGTTGGAGGAGTTATTGTTATTTCTTCACTACATTTTGACTTACATGTCAGAGGAAGACTGTTCATGTTGATAAGAGAGCCTTACCTACTCTAGAGGAAGTTATGCTACTCTACTATATAAAGAGAGCCAATTCCTCATTTTGAACTCATGGTTGGATTTTGAGAGCTCTCTCCCTTTCGGAGCCTAATTGTCCTATGGCAAAGAGAGATCATATTTACTATATTGACAAAATGTGAATACTAAAGCCTTTTAATTGCATAAAGTTTATTTGGGCTAGGCCTTCACGTTTTCTTGACGTAAACAAAATTGGAATTTCAGAAATTCAAAACTACATAAATATAGCTAAGAATGTTATTTTTGGTAGTCATGCCATGTTAGGAAACTTTAACACAATTATTGATGTGTCTTAAATTCTATGTACAATAAAATTGTTCCAAGGATAGTTATCAAGTTATAAACACTTACTTAGCCTTGTGAAACTCAATGACATCGCTCCATCAAACTTGCACCACCAAATCACTAACTGTTGTCATCAATGTATCTCAAACACCTTTGAAGCTAAAGATCTTATTTGTGTGAGATCCGAGCCCTTGATTTTTCTTACTAGGTACAACATTTGGGGGAGTGGGGTTCAATCTCTCTCTCTCTCTACTTCATTTATCAAATCAGATCTAGAGGGTTTTTTTGTTGAGTGCACTAGCTAAGATTCTTAAAATTGGTGGAAGGTGATGGAGTCCAAGTCCACGGGGTCTCATTAGTATGAAAGAAATAGGTCAGAGTTGGTTTTTATGGTCCCTAATATTCATATAATCAATGGATTTAGGTGGAAATAAATAGCAAGATCTACTATAAGGAAGCGTTGTTTGGATCTACTACAAGGAAAGAATGTCACTAAGACTACTAGAGACTACACAATAGGCTACTGTACTTTATTAAATACCTACTGAACATAACTAACCTAAATATTTAGTGTGTTCCCAAAGGTAGTCAAGATATACAAGTCTACTTTCAACTTATTTTATATGAAATATCACACCTAAACACTCATTATATACCAAGGAGAATATATTTTATTGTTTTAGTACTAGTAATTAGAATCAAGTACAATCTAGCAAAATAAAAATTATGAACTGCTTTTTTTAAATATAAATTAGAAACACTCCCAAGGATCATCCAAGGAATGATTATTGAAAATTTTCATGCCTTCCATCACATTATAATTACATGTTTCAAATCATGAAAAAATATAATAAAAAATATTAGCATCAAACTTACTAGAGATTGCAGTAAATAACCACCAGTGCCACCTTCAACTGAATTTTCAATGATATTCGCGTTAGTTTTCCCAATCTATGTCGCTTCCCGCAAACATGTGTAATGCAGACCCTGTTCGATAATTTCGTCTGAGATGGGTATTGTCACTGAGCCTTTGCCACTATCTGAGGCTAGCTCAGGATAGAAGCTACACTTACAGTGCAGACAATAGTTTCTACTCTCTCTTGCTTTGGCTGGTCTTCAACAACTGATAATTCTATTTAAACATGACAATGAAGTTAGCAACGACAATAATATACAAGCAACCACTCTGGCATTTTATGTCTACAATTTTTTTTTACAGGCATGAGGAATGTCCCTTACAGCTTCAATGCATCTCTTAACACATCAAAACATATCTATACTTCATAGTTTTCATACATTATGCACAGTTTATGAAATTAATATATGAGATTTATGGAAAAGGAATGAGCTTGTCTTATCTCCAATCACCAAAAATCCCTGGAAGAACAAATACTATTCTTGAAACAATGAAACTGGTTGGCATCCCTTACAATTATTTATTGGCCAACAATCTCTGAAATGAACTTAGTGGCAATGTGGCAATCACCACAAAAATGTATGTTAATAATTCAGACATGTTTGCGAGGGGGTTTGCTTATAAGTACAAATGCAAGGGCCAACCTCTCACAATGACAATTGAGAGATCATGCCTTTTTCTCTTTCCCCACATCATGGAGCTTGGAGGATAAAGTTTATGTTGGGTGCATGCCTTGCCCTAGGCATCTACCTAGTTACTTCTTCCAACTTTGCTTAGAATTCATTCAAATGGGGATGCTAAGTGTCTTCTGAATGGAACACGTGAACACTATTCTTGATTTCAATCGAGGTGCGTCCTAGTTCCATTTTCACCCATCTGTTTTCTAACATTTGCCACATCATTCCATCTTCCTGCTGCAGTATACATATTCGAGAGGACATACGATGAATCATTTTCTGGTTCTAAATCAATAATTTGGTCTGTCACATGCCTCCCTACTTTAATATTTTCATGTACTCTACAAGCACTCAACAGTGCCTGCCATATCAAAGAATTAGTCTCAAGTGGCATCTATTTATGAAGTCCACAACCCGATAAAGCTTCCCAACATGACCAAGTAGGTCCACCATGCATGCATAATGCTCCATTGTTGGAATGAGTCAATACCCTTCACTCAACGAACAAAATTTATTCCATCCTGCCCATGTCCAATTGAGAATATATTTGTTGAATAGAGGTTATATGCTCCTTTGTGCCAAACAAGCCCTATTCAATCCATCAACCAACTAGAATCCATACATGTTCTTTATTCATCATTTACAGATCAAACGAAAGCTGGAAGCAAACACACTAGCTGGGGTTATTTGATGGTATCACAGTTTGGATGATTTTATTGCATAGATAAACTCCAGAGTTGCAGAAGATCACTTCATACCTTTGGTCAACTCCATTTTTCCCTATTGGAGTTTATTTTTGAAGTTAGCACCTTTGCTACTCAATCCCTTGGGCCATATAAGAGCTTTTCCATTCATGAATGCAACCTGATAAGCCTTGTCTTCCAAAGCTGAAATTGAAACAAGGTTCTTCTTTAAACCTGGTACATATAATAAATTGTTCATCTATAAGGAAGATCCCGACTCTAGCTCGAATGAAGCTGAACCTACACCTTTCACAATATACTTGGCAGTAATGATAGCCTTCATCTACTAGGCCTACATGACTACATGCAGAGAGAACACCAACAAAGGTGATATTGTCATGCCGCATGCCACCCTCTTTCATTTCCTCAAAGAGTTGTAGAGATTCCTTCCCACGGCCATGCTGGGCATATCCTACAATCATAGTATTCCATGAGACCAAATTTCTCTTGGGAATTTTCTCAAACGTTTTGTTTGCATCTTCTAATCCACCACCTTTGTCATACATGTCAATAGGAGAACCTGCCACAAAAACATCTACTTTATATTTTGTTTTAATGATAAGAGTATAGATTTGCTTGCCTTGTTCAATGGTTGTTATGATAGTGCATGCTTTAAGAACACTAGTGGAGGTGAATACATTTGGTCTTACCCCAACACTTTGCATTTGGTAAAAATATCGCAATGAATTCTCACCAAATGAGTACTGTGCATACCCTGCAATTATCATAGTCCATGAGACCAGATCTCATTCAGGCATTCTTTCAAATGCTTAGCATGCACTCTCTATGCAACTATGTTTAGCATACACATGTGACAAGTGCAATGCCTAAAAAGACATCAGAATCAAATCCAATTTTTATCACACAGGCATGTTGACCATGTTGCAAACCTAAATGGCTCAATGCGTCCCCATCCCATTTCAAGAAAGGGTTTTAAAGCCTCCTCACCCTGTCCACTATGAGAAAATCCTGCAGGCATTGTATTCCATGAAAGAATATCCTGTTTATGCATCTTGAAAACATTCTATGTGCATCCTCTATGCTCCCACATTTTGCATACATTGCAACAACAAAATATCCTATCCTAACATCCAAATCATATCAAATTAATGAACTGTGAAATTAATGTTACATATATGTCAAATTAATGTGTTCAAATTTGGTTTTATTGAAAAGATACCATTTTATCAAGTAGATATTCATGAGTGCTCAATTTTTTAAGATTGTAAAGATTTGGATGGGAAATATTTGTGTTTTGCATTTTTCCGGGGAGGGTTTAGTTAATTTATACTTGTCAATTGAAGTACAATTATTTAAATTTCCTTTCATCTTTGAAGGACTCCAAGAACAAATGCCCTTCCAATAAAAATGAATACCCACAATTTGATCACTCGTGACAATTTGACATATCAAAAAGGTTTTGCCATTTTACTAAATGACTACAAATAGACCGATATTCACCTACAATTCCCAATTAATACAAGTTGTATAAAAACTCTGATTGATGCAACTACTATAGAGTTATGGAGATGTGGTTTAAATTTGAGATTTTTTTCAATTTGTTGCAAATTAGAGTAGGTAAATGTAGGTTTTACAATTTTGTATGGGAAGATGTTTATGACATGTTCCCATGCTCATAACTTATTAAAAATAAAAAGTAATTAAAAAAATTCATATAAAATCAAATCAAAATAAATCAATATTAAATGTCACCGACCAATATCTAAGTACAAATACCCCAAATCCTATCTACAAGATGAGTGAGATGCTTTAGGCATATGCCTAGGAACAGTTAGCCGTCTCGGCAAGTTACGCCTCGACCAACCTCTTAGAATTCAATAAGAAGATTAAAAGATATAAGCTACATATAGACGTAATTACCATATCAATATCCAACATTGCATGTGGGAGCTGTCATTAAAATCATTTTATATCACATTTTAAATTATAAAGGAACTCAACAATTGAAATTTTGGAAGCTTTGTTTATCTATGGTATGGAGAAGACTCATTTGACTTTAAATAAAACATTCGTTATATAGATTCATAGATGCATGACTGTGTCTCTTTGGCTGGCATTGAAGACACCGTTTTTGTTTAAATGTTGTTAATAATTTGGGAGTACGTGGGTTTCGGGTTCTAATGACATGCTAGAAGCATACTGTTGATAAGGTAAAGATGAATGTGGCTTCACAGTTTAGGGTGCAGATCCACTTCACAGGGAAGACAAGACTATCTGAACAGGTAACACATACTTTCTCTATGTAGAAAGTACACTCCGCGTTCCAGTCTCATTATAAAATTTGCGAAATTCTCCCATACATTCGTGGACAATAACATAACCTAATTCGGTCAGGATTGTCAGTCATGCCCAGTATATTAACATAATCAAGATTTCGAATATAAAAATATAGCTTAAAGTTACACGATTCACTAACACACAACTACGAATAAACGCATATCCCACTACAAATCCGCGTACGAATAAATTAATATTGGTTTATTCGTAGTTGTCGTATAGTGAATGGCTTAACCCTAATCCTCCTGTTTCGAAATGTTGATGATTCTGAAAAAACATTCCTGCCTCGAAATCCTTGCCATGTGAGAAGAATAAAATTCGAATTACGGTATGTGATTGTCAATCATGCTTGGGAGAATTTTGCAAATTATAAAAAGAGTTTGCTTACAGAATGTATTTGCTACTTGTTAGTCGCATTCTACTGTCTTTCCTATCAAGTTGATCTGCACATTGCTCTCCCTGAAATGTGAAACCAGATGTGGTCATCTTTTTTTTAATAATTCGAGTAGTGTGTAACATACCATAGCATGAAATCTCAAATCCCGCGTACTGATCCTTGCATTGGTTTCAAATTATCAATGGCATTAATACAAAGCTGGTGGGCCCCAAATTATCAATGCCATTAATGCAAAACTGGTTTCTTCAAGGCGGGGGCATTTAGACAATGATATATAATGTTTGATTTGAAGGCAGATGGTGCTCTCTGTACCCTAAATAAACATGCTTCCAAAAGTTGAATCGTTTCCAGTTCGTTATAATTTAAAATGTGATATAAAATGCGTTCAACGAGGGTTCCGCATGCAGCGTTGGATTCGTCGGTTAACGTAAACGACAGCCATGGTTGGCAGATTACACGATTTGCGAGGCATTAATTCATTGATGGGAAGAAAGGTCAATGGCGCCATCTTCGTACTCACATTTTACGCCTCCAATAAATTAAACTTTTATCGTGCCTCTCTGCACGACCTTTCCAACCAAGAGCTCTCCAATTATCGATTGTCGCACTTGCTCTTTATTCTCGATCAAATTTCAAATTCCACGGACATAGACAAAATCTTTGCACATCGAACTAAAGTTTGATAGATCTTTATTCTCGATCAAATTTCAAATTCCACGGACATAGACAAAATCTTTGCACATCGAACTAAAGTTTGATAGATATAGATTTAGATAAATTTATAATAAATATAAATATTCAATATTCTTAATTATTTTAAACATAAGTATAGATTTAATTTAAACTTGGATTTCTCAAGTACCAAGAGGAATTCAATTTTTTGACGTTTATTTTTTTTTAATTTAAAATTAAGAAATTTGATCTCTTTCTTGGTTGATACATCCGGTTTTAGGTTTTAAGTTTTATTTTATAGATGCTCATCAATTTTTTTAATTTTTTTTGGTCTTATGTTAGTTCACTTATCTCCCCCATGGTGGGCTTAAAGCACCTTGCTTGTAATATCCCTAGAACCTTGATTAAAGTTAAATACTTTGTAATATTGTTTTAATTAATGTTGAACAATTATTTGACCAAATGTGGTCAAAGACACTTGTGAGAGGATTTTGAATTATTATTATTATTTAAGAGAATCCCATGTGAAGTAGCTGTTGAAAAAGTGTTGCTGACCCACAAGGAAAAATGAAAGTGTTGGACAAGAAGCCAAATTGGTGAAAGCAGATATTTAATACCTCAACATGTGCATGAGGCATGGTCCCTATAATTCAGTAGAACTCCAGATGGAAATTGTAGAGAAGGAGGCTCATGAGAAACCTAAGTCTTAGTCAAAGTTAAATATGCATTCCCATGAGACAAACAAGAGGCTTGGATGGAAGAGGGAAAATATCATTGTTGAGTAAGAGAGTGGTATCAAGTGTTGGTACAGAAATAGTTTCAATAGTCTTTGTCCTCGTGGTACAACGAACAGGCTCGGGGTTTCAGAGCAAGTAATCTTGGTTGTTCTCAAAGATTCGTTGGGAGGAACGATGACCTTCAAATGGGATTCAATCTCTTATTATCACGTTCTTATTATTTGTTTAATAGTATTCAACATTTTACTCCTCTATATTGTTTATTACAATTTGTTGTAGTGTATATCTAACTACTAATGATTTATTATTTTACCATGAAATGTACTAATCTTATGTTGTTATATGATGTCGTGTTTACATCATTCTTATCGTGTTTATGTTAAGTGCAGTATTATGGTAATTCTAAGTTTATGTGCATAACTCTGTTTTGTATGGTAAATTAGGGTTTTAGGTTTACATATATATATATATATATAATAGGATGATATATTATATACAAATTTAATTATATAAGTAGTCATTTTTCTAATGTTTTTATAGAGTCGAAGGGCTTGTTTATAAAATACACAACACCTAAGTAGTATAAAGCAATAAAGTTCAATAATAAAAGTATCTCAATTACTTTTCAACATACGAGTTATACCAAGAGTCGAATGGCTTGAAGTAACATCCACACATATAGAAGTATTAACTCACATTTAGCTTATAACTAAAACACTTCATATATTATGCCGAGAGGCTCAAATATTAATTCATACCAAAATCAATAGCATGTTTATAAATCAATATTTCGCAGAGTCGAGAGAGCTAGAGATTCAAACATTATTTCATACTAAAGAACCCAACAATGAAAATATTAAACTCAAGTAAATACGTAGAGTAAAAAAAATAAGATCAACAATTTTCATACTTAGAGCCGAGGCCAAGTAATTACTTACGGAGTGGAAAGGCTCATATATATAAAATATGTAAGTACAGAGCGGAAAGACTTAATAGATCAGAACCACAAACATTTATAGCACAGGAATTAGAAGGCTTCCTTTATAATACAATGTCAAAATCATAGGAGCCGAAAGGAAAATGGGAAAGTCGTAATACTAACCCTAACTCCTCTTTCGTATAGGCAAAATGCGGAAGCAATGTCCATTGCACCAGCATAAATATCTTCAACTAGGCATAGAGCATTCCGAACCTTCACATTAATTATTACCATGGCGAGGGAAGCTTACCTGTGATCACACCCATCATCCGAATAACAATGTGATACATGCAAAACACAAACAACATAGCCAAGAAGTTAACAAATGGAAGAAACCGGTAAGAATTATAAAAAGTAAGAGATCAATGTTAGGATAAGATTTACCTTGTGCTCAAACCTGAGTAAATCACAACTACGTCCACGAACCAAAACCCTCACACGTTCCTAGTAACCATTTCACATAAGATTTGTTTATTCAACTAGTTAAACAAACCTTGTGGTTCAAACATTTGACAACACCTCCTGAACCTCCAAGAAGCGAAGAGGAAATTACCTTATGTTACAACAGAGCCACACTAAATAAACATAATATATACATCGTAGAAATATTAAGTGGAAACTGGTCAACAAAGTACCACAGATCTGAGTTCTTCAAAGAAATCCACCACCGAGAAACACTTGTGTTCAATACATAACAACAGAAATCATTAAAAAACTTTATTCACGAAAACATTAAGCTATAAGACGAATGTTGGGGAATGTATTTAGTTGTTGTTCCAAGAAAGCCTTGGCCAAGTCGCAGCTTGAGTAAACAAAAGGAACCCCGATTCAAAATCAACAAACCCTACATTATACAAGAGCATCGAAACTCTTAAAAAAAAATTTCCCAAGTTGCAACTTGAATAAACAAAAGGAACTTCAGTTCAAAACCATTGAGCCTACATCATATAAGAGCTATAGAAACTTGTAACAATGTTATTTCCACATTAAAATGCTCTAACCATTTCTTCGAGAGCTCTCCAAGATGAATTAACACATTATCGCTATAGAAATCAAGGAAACTATGTTGCTACGCTATAGGGTTAAACCCTGTGCATACACATGAACCTTTCACAACAAACCTACAACAGAGTGCCTTCAACACCTATACCTTGCAACACAAAAATGAAACCCAAGATACAACCCTTGATAGTTTACCCAAACAACGTATATGATTAATTGGCACTTATATCCAAAACTTGCTATGCCTGAGACTTGCCAGATCAACGGTGAGCAAAAATAATTTCTCCCATATGGAGGGTCTGTTAAATTTTGAGCATTAATTCACAATACTCTAGGATCTTACTGAGAGAATAACGTGTACAGTATATCAATGCATATCAATCATAACAAGAATGTCAATCATCACAAGAATCAAAAGCATGAGAGACAAGAGACACAGAGTTTCCGTGGGGAAAACCGTAAGGTGAAAAACCCCACAACTTCCTCAGAGATAGAGAGAGCAATGGCTCAACCAAAGTACAACCAAAATACACAGAGATAGTCTCCTAGTAGCAGATGATCCTCCTCCTCACTAGTGCACCACTTTCTAAGTGAGAGAAGTGTGAGTTTCCGAATGATCCAAATAGAGATCTACCGATCTCTATTTATACTTAACCTGTTTGCCCAATATCCTTATGGGGCCGACTTGTCTAGCTAGGTACATTAATTACATATTACATAAAATAGGGCCGACCCCACACATGGTGGTCTAATAACCCATCGGCAAGTTAACATACTTGCGACACTTGTCAATACACATGACGACACTTCCTTATAGAGGAATAACACATCTCTTATAAGGGTACAATAAATATATATGAAATATATAGATTAAATACATTCCGAAGTTACATATACATCAACACTCCCTCTTAACTAGGAAGGTATTTCTCGACACAGATCTGCTAGCACAAGTCTTCTTCTCTAGATCATCGTCATCGATGCATCATCCTCGAATCATCATCATCATCACTGGTGCTGCTATCTCAAACAATCTATGCATCTACTCGTCATAGGAAGTTCTACAGAGTCAGTCTTTTTTCATACTGGATGTAGGCCCACCACCTGTAGGTCTTCATCATTAGTGGCCATACTGTGGAATCCTCAGGACTTATTACGTGTGTCACAAAACCTTGCAAGAGCATCCCAGGCTGTTACGAGCACATGGCTCTACCTGTAGGATCTCCCAGGGCCATATTATATGTGACCTCACCACAAAACTTTGCAAGAGCATCCCAGGCTGTTACGAGCACACAGCTCTACCTATAGGATCTCCTAGGGACAAATTATATGTGGTCATGGCAAAACCTTGCAAGAGCATCCCAAGACTTATTATGAGCACACAGCTCAACCTATCGGATCTCCCAGGGCCGAATTATATCCCAGAGGAAAAAACATCGAAAGAGCATCTGCCAGATATCCCAGGGCCAAATTATATGCCATCGGCAAAACCTTGCAAGACTATCTGCAGATCTCCCAGGGACAAATTATATGCCCTCCCAGAGCAAAACCTCGAAAGAGCATTTACCAGATATCCCAGGGCCAGATTACATGCCATATGCAAAACCTCGAAGGACTATCTACAAATCTCTCAGGGCCAAATTATATGCTCATCTGCACAACCTGATCCACGGCCATAGAGTATCAACTTGATACTCACCATACATCATCCTGATGCATACATGATCATCCTGATCATCATCACTGCAACATCCTACTACATGTCATTTGGAGCAACATCCTGAAGCTAATCATCTATGATCATCCTGATCATACACTGCATCCACCTGATGCACACCAAGTATCTACCTGATACATATCATCATACATGATCCACCTGATACATACATAGATACACAATGCATCTAACTGATATATATCAACATACATGATCTACCTGATCATACACAGTATCCACCTGATACATATACAGATACATGGTCCAAGCATCCAACATGATGCATATACGAAATACATATAAATGATCCAACTGATCATATCCAGCATCAACCTGATGCGTACATACATATACATATAAATGATCCAACTGATCATATCCAGCATCATCCTAATGCATATACAGAGCAGTAACTGGAGCATCATCCTGATGCTCATCATGCAATGCCTACATCCACAGCCATCTGAAGGATCCTCTTTCCAACATGCTTGGAATGGCTTCAGCAAATGTCTCCATCACTTCTTCCTCGAAGTGTCCTCGATCAGAAGAACACCGAGCCTCTCTCTAAAGTACTCAAACTTCACTCTGGCTAGTGGCTTCGTCAGCACATCTACAATCTGCTCATCCGTCGCAACATACAGGAGCTTCACTGCTCCTCTCTGCACCATATCCCTGATATAGTGATATTTGATCTCTATGTGTTTCGACCTGTTGTGAAACACTGGGTTCTCACACAACTTCACACAAATCTGGTTATCACAGAGGATACCAGTAGCATCCAATGGGAGATCAAATAACTCAGACAGTAGCTTCCGAAGCCATACTGCCTCACAACTAGACGAACAAGCTGCAACATACTCTTCCTCGGCTGTACTCAGTGCTATGCAGGACTGCTTCTTGCTAAACCAAGAGATCACACCTGATCCCATACTAAAGCAGCACCCAGATGTGCTCTTCCTATCTGCAGCACTTCCTGCCCAATCTGAATCAACATAATCTTCCAGGTTAAACTTTTGATTCACTTCATACCTTAGCCCATAATCAACTGTACCCTTAAGGTACCTCAGAATATGCTTTACAGCAACCAAGTGAATAATCCTCGGATCCGTCAGGAACTGGCTCAATGTGTTCACCGCAAAGCAAATATTTGGTCTCGTGTTCGTCAGGTACATCAAGGACCCAATCATCTCACGATACATAGAGACATCAATCGGCTCAGATGAAGCATCACATAGAAGCTTCAGATTCGATGCCATAGGTGTGGCCATGGCCTTGCAATCCATCATCCCGAACCTTTTCAGGATATCTACAGTATACTTCCCTTATCCAAGGAAGATCCCATCTATACTCTGCCACACCTCCATACCTAGGCTATAGTGCATCATCCCCAGGTCCTTCATATCAAACTTAGCAGCAAGCTTCCTCTTTGTATCTGCAATCAATCTGTCATCTCCTGTTACAAATAAGTCATCCACATAGAGGAGCAAAATCACAAAATTCCCTTCCTCAACCTTGTAGTAAAGGTTGGAATCTGCTTTACTTTTGGTAAAGCCCAAACTAGATAGGAAACTATCCATCCTACCATACCAAGTTCTAGGAGCTTACTTCAAGCCATACAATGCTTTCTTCAATCTTCACACATATGACTCCCTCTCATGTGTTTCAAAACCGAGTGGCTGCTCCACATACACTTCCTCTTCAACTACACCATTCAAGAAGGCAGTCTTGACATCCATCTGGTGTATCTTCCACTTCATCGTTGCAACCAGGGCAAGTACTGATCTGATGGAAGTGTACCTGGCTACAGGAGAAAAAGTTTCTTCATAGTCTATTCCCTTTTTCTGAGAAAAGCCACGAGCTACGAATCTTGCCTTGTATTTTTCTATGCTGCCATCTGCATCATGCTTGATTTTGTAGATCCATTTGGAAGTCACAACAGACTTCCCTTTAGGTCTTGGGACAACATCCCCAACATCATTTTTCTTTATTGATTGGTATTCCTCAACCATGGCATCCTTCCATTCTTTCTTTTCCGCTGCTTCTTCATAACTGGAAGGTTCTTCGTTCATGATATCACAAATTAAAGCAACATAGCTGGTATGAGATCTAGTTCTCTTCTTTGCTTTGTGTTCTTCTTATAGAATGCCAAATCTCTTTGCATCTTGAATGAGCTCTCTAGCCCATGCAGATTTCTTTTGTGAGAGTTGTCCTCACGTGGTGGATCTACAGGTTGCTGAGGATCTTCAATTTCACGATCAACATCTAGAATAGCTTCAGTCATGGTAGTGTCTTGAAATCTAGTTTCCTTAGGTTCTTCATAATCTTCAACATGTGTCTTTCTTGATTTGATAAATGTTGAGTTTTCATCAAATGTCACATCCCTGCTGACATCAATCTTCTTGAACCCTGGAACGTATATTCTGTAAGCCTTCGAGCTTTCACTGTAACCCACAAAGATACCTTTCTTTCGTGAAGGATCTTGTTTGGTCCTCTTTTCCTTTGGGACATGAGTGTATACTGGACGACCAAATATTCTGAGATGGTTGACTTCAGGTTTCTTACTAGAAAAGACCTCTTCTCGTGTCTTGTTGTCCAATATCTTGTGGGGTGTTCTGTTCTGCACATATACAGGTGTTCTAGCTGCTTCTACCCATAGATGCATAGGTAGATCCTAGTCATGCAGCACTGCCCTTGCTGCTTCCATGATTGTTCTTTTCTTCCTTTCTGCAACTCCATTCTGTTGTGGATTGTAAGGAGCAGTCAACTCCCTCTTAATCCCTGAATCACTGGAAATCTTCTTGAAGTCACCTGAGGTGAATTCTCCACCATTGTCGGATCTGAATGTTTTGATCTTCTTATCAGTTTGATTCTCCATCAAGGTTTTGAATTCATTGAACTTATCAAACACCTCATCTTTGTTCTTCAAGAAGTAAACCCAAGTCTTCCTGGAGAAGTCATCAATGATCTTACTGAGAGAATAGCATTAATTCACAATACTCTAGGATCTTACTGAGAGACTAACATGTATAGTATATCAATGCATATCAATCATAACAAGCATGTCAATCATCACAAGAATCAAAAGCATGAGAGATAAGAGACACAGAGTTTCCATGGGGAAAACCCTAAGGTGAAAAACCCCACAACTTCCTCAGAGATAGAGAGAGCAATGGCTCAACCAAAGTACAACCAAAATACACAGAGATAGTCTCCTAGTAGCAGATGATCCTCCTCCTCACTAGTGTGCCACTTTCTGAGTGAGAGAAGTGTGAGTTTCCAAATGATCCAAATAGAGATCTACCGATTTCTATTTATACTTAACGTGTTTTCCCAATATCCTTATGGGGCTGACTTGTCTAGATAGGTACATTAATTACATATTACATAAAATAGGGCCGACCCCACACATGGTGGTCTAATAACCCATTGGCAAGTTAACATACTTGTGACACTTGTCAATACATATGACGACACTTCCTTATAGAGGAATAACACATCTCTTATAAGGGTACAATAAATATATATGAAATACATAGATGAAATACATTCCGAAGTTACATATACATCAACAGGGTCAAGATCATTCAACACCAATGTGGCATAAGGAGTAGTTAAGACTCGATATTGATAAACCTCCCAACCATCAAGTCGACAGGAAAATCAAGCTTTTACATTTAAGTGTTGCATATGATCTCTCACTATAATATCCTGAGACTTTGACCTTTTATTATGTGTTGAGTATACATATCTCAAGCAGATGGAGGACTTTCATTATGTGTTGAGTGTAAGCTCCGGAGCACAGGGGTGACCTTTTATTATTTGTTGAGTGTAAAACTCTCAAACACATGGAGGAATTTTATTATGTGTTGAGAGTAATATCTGGAGCACATGGAAGACCTTTTATTATATGTGTTGAGTGTAAGCTGTTGAGCACATGTAGGACTTTTATTATGTGTTGAGCGTAAGATTTGGAGCACATGGATGACCTTTTTACTATGCATTGAGTGGAAGCTCTGGAGCACATGGAGGACTTTTATTATGTGTTGAGCGTAAGCTATGGAGCACATGGATGATTGTTATTATGTGTTGAGTGTAAGCTCTAGAGCACATGCATGAATTTTATTATGTGTTGGGCATAAGCCCTCGAGCACATGGGTTACAGTATTATGTGTTGAGTGTAATCTATAGAGCACATAGATAACCCTGAAAGATAAATAATAAGTGTTGGGCATAAGACCTGGAGCACACCAACCATTATGATGTTGAGCACAAGCTCTGGAGCATCGGATCCTTGATTGTTGTATCCCAAGGTGTATCTTGTATACCTCTTAGTACTAGTGCTGAGCATAATATCTGGAATTGCACTACTGTAACTCCAATTAATAGTGTTGAGTATAAGCTTTGAATAGCATTGGATTTACCTCACTTAAAAGTGTTGAGACTGAAAAACTCTGAATAGCACAAAATACTCATCACATTACTAATGTTGAGCCAAAAAATATGAATCATTAGTAATCATATTTATTTAATTGATTAAATGAATCATCTTCTTTTTCTCATCAAAGACTCACTGGTACCGCCACTCAAAGAGGGACCGAGCATGCAAAGAGATTAGAAAAACCTATTAGTTGACCGACCAAATCCACTAGAGGATAAGATAAAGAAATCCTATGGTTAAATAACGAGTCAAATATATATATATATATATATATAATAAAGGATAAATAAAAGAGTCACACATACGTATATAATATATGTATGTAATAAAGGATAAACAAATTAAAGAGTCAAACACCTATACACACACACACACACACACACACACACACACATATATAGATATATTATGTGAACTAAAATAAATAAACTAAGAGTCTATTAAAATTATTAAATAAATTAAACTAAGAGTTCAGTTATAAGAGAATAAATAACTAAATTAATATTTATTTATATAAATATATAAATTATTAAATAAATGATAACTAAGAGTTAAGAGAGTAAAAGACACTGAAAGTGAACTGTTAAGTTAAAGCTGTCAAGTCAAGTAAACAAAACCATCTCAAATCCAAAGCCCTAGGATGCACCCCTCACCAAATACCTATAAATACAAGGACAATACAAAGAGACGGGTGTCGTATAATGAGATTGGAGATTCCAAATCTTGAATCTAAAGAGTACATAATTAGTCCTCAATAAGAACAAATAATAGCAACGTTCCCTAGGTATTCTAGTCTCCATGCATGCTCGATCTAGCTTGGGGTTGATCCCTCAAAACGAACGAGGAACAATTCGGGATCTATGGTTGGGAGGAACGTGGTAGTTCCGAAGTTAGTCAGCTACATCATTACAGGACTGATAAGTATCTTCTATAAATATGTGTTCATATTATGCAAGTTAAAGAGGTAATCCTAGCACTATCTCCGCAAGTAAGTTTTATAAATATTTTATGGTCTTGTTATTCTTAAAGAAATTTTGAGGCAAAATTTTAATATGTGTTAGATTTCAATACTATGCTGCAAATTATTTATCAGCTAATATTTCTTTTATTAGTACCTGTTCATTGACATAATTATTTATTCATGACGGACAAGGGTTTATAAATTAATTATGCTATTGTAGGATATAAAATTAGGTCTCAAACATCAAACCGAAGAAGCTCTTTCTCCAAACTAAACCCTCATCGGAAATAAAATATTAAAATAAAAATCATTCTGATATATTTTTTTTTTCTAGATGCATCTCATTCAAAGAAACACCATGCATAAATATTAAAAATAAAACAATATAGAAAAAAAGAGGAACCATAAAACTAACATTCTTTCCAATTAAGATTAGCTGGGCATTTCTAAGTTTTCGAAAACATGCCATTTATATAAAATCGCTACCATCAAACGAAATTGCATTCCCTTCAAACGAATAGAGTCAATCAAATCTCTGTGATTTCCTACTTACTGCATTAGTAAAATTTCTAGTGATCTAGCAATCAGACTTTCCAAATTTGAAACATAGCAAAATGGTGATCAACCCGAGATCAAATCTCATAGAAGGCATTCGATCCACCAGAGGTCGCTTTTTCTAGAGCTCAACTTTATATGCTATAAACTCAAAAATGAATTTACAAATAAAATATCATGTCGTAGTCAAAACAAAACTATAATTTAATAAAAGAATTGCTCGGAAAAGAAACATAGTAGTAAATAGAACACATTGTCAGTGAAAACGTTGTCCAGACATAGTAGAGGGTTTAATCCATAAGCTTTCACCAACAATCAACCTAGGATCGAGTCTCATTTACCACATATACATAGCCATTATATACTTGGCTATAAAGCGCACACCTAGAAATAAAACCCCATTGAAAACCTCACTATACTCTTCAGTAAAAATAGGGTTGGTATTAACCCAGACCTGGGATTGATTCCCAACATTTGCATAAATAAAAGGAAACTCAAAAATGATTTACCAAACGATGAAACAAACCAGAACAATAGTATAGATACCATATTTACATAGTGAACATAGTAGCGAATAGAAAACATATCTATTAAATAGCCAATTGACATTCCAAAACATTTCAGGATTCCAAAATGGCCAAGGCAATAGTATTCGCAAGATTAAAAAGAGTACACAGGCCCGAAAGACAAACTTTCCCCAATACATTACACTAAAAACACGTCCACAGGCTTAGCAACTCGAAACACATTTTCCAGAACATAGCAACATGCTCTAAATAAAAAGAAGACTTGCTAAGTGAGGGTTATGTGCCTGTAACATCCCTCAAATTCAACCCATAATTGTTATTACTCTTGTAAATGTAATTATGAATTTTGTAAATGGCCATGGTGAGGAGCTCAAGGCCAAGGCCCCACCAATGGACCTTGAAAAGGTTTGTTGTGAATTACTCTTAAGAGGTAAAATGAAGGTGGTAAAGCAACTTGTTGCGACGGGCATCACCCTGTGACAAAACCATTCATAAGTGGATGGGTAAACTAAGCACTTAATATCGTGGACTAAAAACCTTAAGAAAAGTTTGTCACACCTACTTAAGAGAAATTAAATATTATAGGAAGTGCGCATAAAAATATATAATATGGTGATAAGGTAAATATGCGTGTGCTTAAGACAACCCGCCTATAAGTTATTTTGACCAAGTAAAAAAATTATTATTTACCTATGCTTATAGGAGGAAGCTAGGATGGATAATTATTACATATTCATTTAAGAATATGAATATATTTATATGTATAAGATCTATGCCTTAGATTGCATATAGTAAGTAGACGGATTGCCATCTACAATTATATTTTCTATATGAATGTCTACACAACAAGAAAATCCATCTTTTAGCAGCACAAGTTAGCACCACTTATGTTTTGTGGTGCTAAAGTGGTGGTACTAGCACCATTTATAGTTTTGTGGTGTTAATGTTCTGGTACTAGCACCACTTATATTTTGTGGTGTTAATGTGGTGGTATTAGCACCATTTATATGTTGTGGTGTTAATATGGTGTTTATTAATATTATTGGAAATTGAGCTTTTCCTTTTTATGTTAAGAGAAATGCCTTGTTGGCAAGTACCATGATGTAGTGCTAAGTTATTATTTTCTACATGGGCATGTACAAGTAGGATTTAATTATGAGGATTTGCACCATAAACACTACAAATTCACAAATAATTATTTTGTAAATATCTCAATTAAATTATTTATCTTATGTTTATTCATTCGAATAAATGATCAAAATTAATTTATTTTTATACTATTTAAACAAATAATGGAAAATAATAAAAACAACAGTTTTCAATTTATTATTATTATAAAGTAGTAATAAAAATTATTACTATTAAATTCAATTGAGAATTTTTTTTAATCTTATTAAATTTCTTGATGGATAGTATAATTATTACGTTTTTAGTAGCAAGAATGACGTTAGGCTAAAGGAATCCTAAGGCTAGAGAAATACCATGTTGGCAAGTGCCATATATTGGTGTTAAGTATTTATTTGTTTGATGGACATGTACAAATATGATTTAAATATGCTAATTCATACCATAAACACAACAACTTCAGAAATAATTATTTTTGTAAATAACTTAATTCATTTTTTTTCATTCAAATAAATGCTCAAGACTAATATATCAGGTTTTACATCATAATCACAACAAATTCAATTATTTATGTGTATGTTATTTAAAAAAATAAATTCACATGATTCATTTATGAGACTTTGCACCACAAGAAGAACAAGTTCATAAATAATTATTTTGTAACTAACTCAATTCAATCATTACTTTTTAATATTATTTTTAAGCAAATAAATTCATATGAGTTTTAATATTTACACATAATTAAAGTCAATCATTTTTAATTTATGACTGTTATAAAATAGTAATGAAAATTATTTGAATTGAAATTTGATTATTATACTTTTATTGATCTTATTAAATTTCTCCTGGACATGATTGAGGGGGAAAACCATTACCTTGGCCCTAAAAAAAGGTTTTAGGAATCTAGGACCAAGAAGGATGATCTCCGTGCATGTGTTCGTAAGAGTATTCTTAGCCTCTATGTGTGGGAATTGATGCCATTATAAGGTTTTGACCAATAGTGATAGGTCTACTTTCCCTTGACCTAGTTAAGACAAGAAACCTAGTCCTTGGGATAAATGAAGATTCTAGGCATGTAGCAATAATAATGATGTGTTAAGCCAACAAAAATTACTTTTTGAGAAGATCCATGGCCTTATAATAGGGATATAGGGGATAATTATAGGAAATAGAACTAGGTATATGTCCTCGGGGCACATGCATGATTACGAGAGCAAACCCAAGCCTTTGACATTAGGGGAAACCTAGAGGAATATTATATTAACAAGTATACCTTGAAACACCACATAAGACCTCTTGAGGGTATCATTGGCCTAATATTGGGGGTATAAATGTCACTAAGGGGTTTTAAGCACTATATATGGGTTTCAAGTCCCTTGCCATGTTTGAGCAGAGAAACCCAACCCTTAAACCATAATAAGATATTTTTGGCATCCAAGACCAAAAGAAACACCTCGAACCACTATACATGGCCTCCTAGAGGTATTATTTACCCCTAAGTGAGGACATCAAGCCATTATGAGGTTTTTCCTAGTATATATGGATCTCATGGTTTTCTATAATGTCATAGGAGGAAACATGGGTCTTAAGCCCGAAGGGAGGCTTTGAAACACATTCATGAACTCCCAACGTTACCATTGGAGTTTGAGTATTGATATAAGTTGTGACGCTAGATATGTGTCTTAGAACCTTGGACATAGTTGTGGGAGGAATCACAAGACGTGGGATCTAAAGGAAGGTTTTAGGAATCTTGAGCTAAGAGAAATGACTCAAAATATCACATATGAGAACATGAACTGTGTAAGAGATCGTTATCCTTAAAGTGGGATATGGGTGGACATATGCATTTTTTTGCACTAAGGATCGGTCTTGGACCATGGTTGGGGAAGGAATTGATGGAATTATTCCCTAACATAATATTATTGACATAATGAGCGATTATTAAGGCCATGAACCATAAATTAAACCCTTTAAAGTGGATATTTGTGATAAAAGTTGGATATGGGCACAATCAAGGGTTTTTGCATAGTGGGATGGATCTCGAGGCCTCAAATGGACTGATACGAAGAAAGAAAGATCCTTATTTATGTGTCTAGTACGCTGGGAATGAAATTCTAGGGAGGAAGACCATGTCTTTGGCACTAAACAATACAACGAGGCATGCATATCCATGAGCAATGCCTCGAAGCAATGTGCATGACTTCATAGGGGTATCCATGGTGCTATGTATGAAGGGCTTGTGACATTAGTTCCTTGGACATGGTCAATGCAGGAGACCTAAATCATAGGACCTAAATGAATCTTCTAGTCATCCAAAGCTAAGAAGGTTTCTTCCACCAAATACACAAGGCCTCTTGAGAATAACATTAGCCTGTGATTGAGGATGTTGGTGCCAATAAATGGGTTTGATCAATACGTGCATGCCTTAGCGTGCGCATTGGGAATGATTTTCTTTATAAGAATACGATGCCTTTGAACCTAATAAACTCATGGAGGCATAAAAATCCATGAACAATGCCTCCAAGCACCATGCATGACTTCATAGGGGTATCTATGGTACTATGTATCTATGTCTTGGGGCCTTAGGGACTTCAACATTGTTAGTGGAGGAGACCTAAACCTTGGACCCTAAAGGAAGCTTCTAGCCATCAAGGGATAAGAAGGTTCCCTCCACCAACTATAGATAACCTCCTAAGGGTATCATTGACCTATGATTGAGGGTTCCAGTACCATTAGGTGGTTTTCAGTAGTACCCACATTTCTCGAGGCCTTGGGAATGAAATTATCTAGAAGAAGACCATGCATTTAGCCTTAAAGAAACCATTAAAACATCCAAAGTGATGAACAATTCCTCAAAGCACCATACATGACTTCATAGGGCTATCCATGCTTCTATGTCTACACGTCTTGGGGACATAGGGCCATGGACATGGTCAAGGGAGTAGACTTGAACCTCAATCCCTAAAGGAATATTTTATACATATAGGGTTGAGACAGTAGCCGTAAGTGACCACACATGGACTCCTAAGGGTATTGATTTCCTATTATTGGTAATGGAAATGCCATCAGGTGTTTTTTAGTAGTATCTATGTGTCTCAATTCCTTGGGAATGATGTTCTATGGAAGAATACCATGCCTTTGGTCCTAAAGAAAAATTTAAGTCATCCATAGCCATGAAAAATACCTCTAAGCACCATGCATGACCTCACAGAGATATTCATGGCACACTGTATCTGTGTCTTGGGGCCTTGGGGCATTAGAAATGGTCATGGGAAGAGACTTAAACCTTTGGACCAAAAATAATATTACAGACATCGAATGCTAAGAATATTGCATCCACCAACCACACATGTCTTCTTGAGGGTATCATTGGCCTATGATTGAGGATATTAATGTCTTTAAATGGTTTTGGGCAGTATGTACATGTCTTAGGGCCTTGGAAATGGTGCTCCAGGAATCAATACCATGAATTTTTCCCTAAAAGAACCATTGAGGCATCTAGAGCCATGAAGAATGCCTCAAAGCACCATGCATAACTTTGCAACAATATTCATGGTGCTTTGTATCTAGGTCTTTACGTCTTTGTCCCTTTGGCATTGTTAATGGAAGAGACTTGAACCTTGGTCCCTAAATAAATTTCTTGCACCAACCACACATGGCCTCTTAAGGTTCTCATTGTCCTATGACTAAGTATGGTGGTTCCATTACGTGGTTTTGAGAAATGTGTACATGTCTGAAGGCCTTGGGAATGACATTCTAGGGATAAATACCATGCCTTTGGCGCTAAATAAACCATTGAGGCATACAAAGCCATGAAAAAAATCCTCAAGGCACCACACATGACTTTGTAGGGATAACCGTGGCACTATTTATCCAAGTGTTTGGGACTTGGGGGCATCAACATGGTTATGGGAGGAGACCTAAATATCAATCCTTAAAGGAGTATTCTAGCCTTCCAAGGCTAACAAGGTTTCCTCCCACAACCATACATGTACTTATGATGGTGTCATTGACCTATGATTGAGGGTGTCTATGCCACTAGGTGGTTTTGAGTAGTATGTATTTGTCTTAGGGCCTTCAGAATGGTGTTGTATGGAACAATGCCATGCATTTATCCCTAAAGAAATTATTTAGGCATCTAGAGCCATGAACAATGCCATGGATGACTTCAAAGGGGTATCCAAGGAACTATGTATCTAGGTCTTGTGGCCTTGGGGGCTTCAACATGGGGAGTGTAGAAGAAATGAACTTCGTGACCTAAACGAAGCTTCTAGATATCCGTGGCTAAGAAGGTTTCCTCCACCAACCACAAATGGAATCCTAAGGGTACCATTAGCCTATGATTGGAGATGACAATGCCATTAGGTGGTTTTGGGAAATATTAACATGTCTCAATGCATTGGCAATGATATTCCATTGAAGAATCCATGCCTTTAACCCTATCCAAACCCATTAAATAATGTCATAAAGCAACACACATAACTTCGAACGGTATCCATGGAACTATGTATCAAAGCTTGGGGAATTGGGCTGTTGGACATGGTCAAGTGAGAAGACCTAAACCTCAAGCCCTAAAGGAATCTTCTATCTATCAATGGCTAAGAATGTTTCCTCCACAATCAACACATGGCCTCCTAAGGGTATCATTGGCTTATGATTGATGATGTCAGTGCCATTAGGTGGTGTTGAGTAGTGTATATGTGTCTTGGGGTGTTTGGAATTATATTTTATGGGAAAACACCATGTGTTTGGCCCTCAATAAATTTTTGAGGCATTCAGAGCCATGCACAATGCCTCAAGTAATCATGCACAACTTTGTAGGGATATCCATGGCATTATGTAAGTAGGTTTCTTACGTTGGGACCTTGGACATGGTCAGTGGAGGACATTTGAACCTCGGGCCCTAAGGGAATATTCTAGCCATCTAGGGCTAAGGATGTTTCCTCCACTAATCACAAATGGCATATGGAGTGTATCATTGGCCATGGTTGAGGATATCAGTTACATTAGGTGATTTTGAGAAATATGTAGCTGCCTTATTGGCTTGGGAAAGGTGTTTTAGGGAATAATACCATGCCTTTGGCCCTAAAGAAATAGTTGAGGAATCTAGAGCCATTGACACTACATAGAAGCACCATGCATGGCTTTGTAGAGATATCTATGGCACTATGTATCTAGATGTTATGGCCTTGGGGCCTTGGACATGCTTAGTGGAGGATACTTGAACCTCCAACCCTAATAGAATATTCTATCCATATCGAGTTAAGTAGGTTTCCTCCATCAACCAAACATGGCCTATTGAGGGTGCCATCAGCATATGATTTAGAATGTGGTTTCCATTAGGTTTTTTCTAGAATTATGTAGGTGTCCTGGGGTCTTGGGAAATATATTTTAGGGAATAAAATCATTCCTTTGGGCATAGATAAACCATTGAGGCATCTAGACCCATGAATAATCCCTCAAAGAACAATAAATGAATCAGCATCGGTATCAATGGTCATATATATCTAGGTATTGTAGTCTTCGAGACTTGGACATGGCCAATGGAGGAGACCTAAACCTCAGTCCCTAAAGGAATATTCTATCCATCCAAGGCTAAGAATTCCTCTACCGATAACACATGGGTTCGTAAGGGCATCATTGTCCTATGATTGATGATATATGCTCCATTAGGTGGTTTTGAGCATTATGTACCTATCCTAGGGCCTTGATACCATTGAGACATTGAGAGCCATGAAAAATGTCTCAAATCACCATGCATTACTTCATAAAGGTATCCAAATAGACTAAAAAATGAGAAACGTGTCCAATATTGTTAGTAGCTAAGCATCCCTAATTCACTGAATCCATGCACAGTTGGAGTTTTCTCTTAGGTAAATCTTATTCTGATATGAAATAATTGCTATCAAGATTTAACCATTTCTCTTTTGTTCCTATATTATTAATTCTCAATTGTTTTAATAGGTTTTTCGTGAGATAGTTGATTACGACACAATTTCATTGCATTAGGTGGGAGAACAATTGACATTGAATTAATTTCATTATGACATGTCTCTTACACTAAATTCTTCCCAACTGTGTGATCTAAACTGGGCACAGACTGATTAGTTGGGAAAACATCCACCATTGCTTCATTTGCAATCTTTCAAGTATCTCCAACAACTACATTGATTTCACTTCCCATATAAATTTTAGTGGTTACGGATATTCCTCCATGGGATCCTATTTTAGAAGCTATGTGAATACTACCAACATCTTCCTATGTCCTTAGGATGCATTTATCAACATCAAGCACACCAAAATGACCATCAACATGATGGCCTTCAGGTAATTTGGGCATCTCCATTTCACCAAAACTAGTGATTCACTCCTCAGTGCCCTCATCCTTGTTGAAAAGTTTCACATTAGCATTCTCTGATGAAAGTCTGGGATAGTTATGTATTCCCTGACCCTCTATAGTAGCATATGTAGTAGGAATTTCCAATCTACCTAAACAAGTTTTGTCCTTGAGACTCGAGTAACCCCCATGATTTGGATGCACATCTACAAACTAAGAATCATGACATGAGTTAGATAAATATTCAGGAACCATCAATGTGCCAATAATGATCCACCTTTCGGATATGCACATCTACTAGTACTTCAATTTCCTCTTGAGCATCGTTGTCCAAGTTATTTTTTAACTTTAAATTTTATGCTTTCATTTTCACTTGCTAGCGCAACCTATATTAGGAGAGAACACATATACAACAACTGAGGAGAACAAGCCATATCGAGTAGCCAGGGAGAACATGCCATCCTCTCTCCCAACCTTATTATCTCTCATTTTCCTAGTTTATTTCTCAACCTATAAAGCTCCTTTCCCAATGAAGGCAAGTGGCTATCCTTCTTGTTCTTCAAATTAGAGGGAATAGGAATTATGATGGATTGTTGAACAAAGAAAGGAGATTCATCCCAATGTTGTGCAGGGCTGACATTGGGGGTGCCATTTCTAGTTTGGTAAGCATATTGAATTAATGAGATAAGTTATTTCAATGATTGAATGGAAAGTGTTGCAGGGGAGGGAATATGATATATAGGTAACAATAACATTTCCTGCTCACAATTTTAGTGTAGATAAAGATGTGTAGCAAGCAATTAATCTCGCATTTCAGTGTTGGTACACTGATATGATTCAAGTGATAGTTGAATCGTATCAGATTCCACCCTATTTGATTGACAAGTATGAATATGTTGTGTGTTTTTTAGTTGATACTCGTAATGTTTTTGTTTCACCAAGGATGGATCCCTCGAGTAGAACATATGTTCTATCTTTCTGTGTGTATGAAGAGGATATTAAATAAATTATGGAAGATTGGCCTGACGAGCTCCAGTTGAAGCCTAATTCAAATGTATAGATAGTAAATACTCCAAAGGGTACACCGAAAAAGAAATATGAAGAACATGGATCAACTAGCTCTAAGGTGTGTGGTTTGCCAAGGTTGAGTGCACAAAAGAAGAAAGGTTCATAACAAGCTGAGGAGGAACCATAGTTGCGCAAAAAGAATCAAAATTCCTTATTGTTGTTAGTAATTATAAAAGAAGAAGAAGAAAAAAGTACAATAAAAAAACAGGAAAAATAGGAGTCGCGGAAACATAAGAAAGCCGAAACGTAGTTGTTTCAGGAAAAAGGTACACATTAAGCAATGGAATTGATAGAGTTACAATAGATAATTTGCTCCATGGGGACCAATTTACAATTGCAGCATGCTCTCTAGTTGAGTTCTTATCAACAATTGGTTAAATTGAAAGGTAAATTGAAGATAGGAGAATCGACATCAATTTGTTTTGAGATGGATGTTGACAATATGGTGCGGGAAGCTGAAAGTATTGTTACTTATTTGTAAGCATTGGCTCGAGGATGAACTAAACATAGTGTTGGGGGCTTGTTGCACTATATTAAATGTATTCCTAAGTTTTATATTAAGACTACGTTGTATGTGTTGAGAGCGATGTGTGTTGTAGAACAATCAGTTAGTTAAGATGTAATCAAGTAGATTAGTTAAAAGGTAATCGGCAAGCGACATAACTGTCTGGGTTTTGTATACATAAGAAAATGATGGATTGTTTTCGGTTGATGAGAATTCCAAATTTTGAGTATATGTCTCTTTATTGATGTAATCTATCCTGAATATGAATGGAAGTGTTTAGTCGGTTGTTATATCATTTATCTTTATGATTTATTTACTATGCATGATATTATGAACATTTATAATGCTGTAAATGTTTAACTATGAATGATAATGATAAATTATGGCATTCCCTGACCTATATATAGTCTTTGCAATCCCTATGAGCGTCTCGAGTGAGACTTTACCCTTTATGGGTACTGGAAATGCCGATGCTTGTAGGGTTATTGTTGGTAAACTATTTTAGAACCTTGGATCTAAATCTGAGCCAACACCATTCATAAAACCAAACTTTCGACCCAAAATAGTTAGATAAGTTATATTGAACCTTATAGAAATTATTTTATAGACTAAGTTGTTAGGAGATGAATTCAATATCCAAATCTCCATGATTCTTCTACTAGATTTTGTGGCTAGCCACTAGCGATACGTATACGCCAAACGCACAAGGGGTCAATTAGGGGGGTGGGCACTAGGCCCCCCTTCTAGGGGTGTAGAGTTGAAGCCCCTGGGGAAAAAAATTATATACCATTCTAGTATATATTTTGGATCCTTATGGAATTGTCATATGTATTTTATGAAAGGGAGGTGACCCCTGGCATTGTATCACAAAAAAGAAGAAAGCAATGTAATTTTTTTTCCAAGTAATAATAAAATATTGAAGTTGCCATTGCTCCATGATTTTTTCTTGTGTACAACATCGTTTCCATGTAAATATTGTGTTCTATTTTTATTGTTGTTTGCTTCCATTTTATATTTTTTGTAGCATAAGTTGCATAAGGAGATAGGACCAATTAATCAAACAAGGGGAAGACATATTTCTTAAGAATGAGGTCAATGAATGTTGAGTTGAAAGAACTTGGGATATGGAAAACCCTTCTTGATGCTTCTGATATCTTAAGCATATCCTCTTCAAGTAAATCACAAAATCCAATGTAAAATTCATTTGCAGTCATTGGGGATTGGAATTTTATCTATTTCAAAAGATTCCACAAATACATTTAATTATGCCTTTGTTATCTTATCACTTTCCAGTAGTGTCCCTTGAAATGTGTAACCCCCAACTCTATTATTTCCTTGTTTCTTTTAACCCTACTTCCATCTTCCCTCTCCATATCTCAATTGGCATTCATGTCCCTTCTTTGTGTAGCATGGACATGGAAACATTTAGTATTCATCTACTCTTCGGCCAACCAAATGGTCGTACTCTTAATTCTCCAATTTAAATATTCCCAACAACTTCCTTTGATTCCCTTCTAGTTCCTTTACCCTTACTTTCTCATCTTCTAGAAAAATCCTCAATCCACTATGTTCATAAATATGGATAATTTCTACTTCCATTGATTGCAACTCATGTTTGGATTTGAGATACCTTTTTTCCCCAAGACATCATTGCACTTTTAACCTTTTCGAGGTTATCTACAAGCAAACCGATAAATAGAAAAGTATTAGGATTTAGCTTTGAAAAATACGTGTTCATTCTTAACCAAGTTCACAAATTCAACATCCTTGAACCAATGTGGATTAAACTTGAAGGGGCTGATGAGTTTAACATCATCCTTATTGATCTGAAGTATAATGGGTAAGTAATCATAATATCCCCTAGATCCTATCCATGTTATTAACATGTTAGATTCGATGATCACTTTATTCAATATTAGAAATATATCTAATCTATTTTGAAATTTCTTCTTTTTTAGTCTTGAAGTTTCTCTAAGTATGCATCACTTAAATAGGTTCTATATCAAATAGCCATTCTTTCTCTATATCGTGGAAAAAACATCCGAATAGAATATCCATGCTAGTATATTCACTCCATGCCTTGGCTTTATGGGTGAAAAAATTCATTTCCACCCCTTGACAATTACATTTTCATTCTTTAGAAAGCCCCAATTGAAATTAACACCCCAAAATTAATTTATGTAATTGTGGAAACCATAAATATCTACCATGGAGTATGGATTCCCTGTGTCCCACTAGTGTAGTTCTATTTAGATGCTTGCAAGAATCAATGAAGAGTTTAGTAACTATAGTGATTTGTTCCACCTAGTTTCCACTCCTCTTGAAGTCCCAATTTTTAAAGAACCTTGCTAGAATTCGTTTTACTTTATCATCTTCTCTCACCATCCATATTCTAAGGGCCCCTTCAATGGTTTGTTGCTTCCTAGATAAAATCCCCATTTTTTTAAGCCTTATTAAGATAATACTTCCTTCCTAATGTGTGCAAATTTGAAGTGTGACTACTGTCAAGTCCTACAACTCCTTCAATATCATAAACCCAAGGGTATATGTTAGTTTTTTTTATGATCTCAGTAATATCTAGAAGGTTTAAGGGAGTCAAATTGACTGTCTATTATCCTAGAAGGGGAGATAATATTCAACTCATTCTCCCCCTTTTCTTGATTTAGATTGAGAGTTGCAATGTCATTTATTAAACATGGGGAAAAATTGAGCTAAGAGGCACCATAGGATTTGGGTTATGCTCCATCAATTATTTGAAGGGGTAGTTATTGTTTTGGTTATTGGCATTCCCATGGCTATTTCCCAAGTTGAGAAGGTTAAAAACCTTCTCAAACCTATCACTTAAAATCTTTGCATTTTGAATAGAAGATATCGAGAAACGAGAAAACACTTATGCTAGGGAAATTACACTTACAAGGACAAATGAGCTTGTTCCATGGATGTTAAACCCCCATCCAAAATTGCCAATGGGGGAACCTTCTTTAGATCCTTCTGGACATGCTAAGTGGATAGATATTTCATTCACAAGAAGCACTTTTCTTTGATGTAGGGGTCCTTCCATGACCCTTTTTTACCTGAATACATAATTTTTATGGAGGTTGAATCCTCATGATTTAATGGATAACTAATAGGGTTTAAAAGCAACATCACACCAATGTTTGAATAGAGCTCCACAAATTGAATATAAAAGAGTGAAAAAGACTCTCTAACTAGATTTCCATTTATTCCTCACGAACTGAAGAGATGAAACTACCTCAAACTAATCTTCCTATAACCCATAGGTAAAATAATCCTTAATATGTGAAAATTGTAACGAGAATAATGTTTTACTATTGATAATTTGTAATGTCATATTGCTTAATACTATCAATACATTTTCTTTAAAAACCACGCTACCTGGTATAATGATTTGAATTGCATTTAATTTACACATTGATGATCTTGAAGTTACCTTAAATCATAATCATTACATTAATTTCTTAACCTTAAAGGCACTTTGTGAGCTTGAAAATAACAATGGAAAGTGCTCAAATGACAAATTTTCCTTCGTAATTTTCTCTCAATAGAAACATACTCGTTAAAGATACTATCAAGACAATGGGCATTTGAAACATTAAAAAACATATTTTCGAAAATGGAGGGAGAGAGCATTCATTCATTCATTTGAATTTAATCTAGCGTTTTCAATTTAAAAAACAATCTTCCCCCCAAAAACAATTCCCGCTATTTTTCCCAGCAAGGAAACAACTGAGAGATTTAGGGAGGGAAGCACAATCTTATCTCCCATGGTCATCTCGCGCTGTTTTTTCCCAGTGAGGAAACAACTGAAAGAGTGAGGGAGAGGGAATCACAAATGCGCTTATCTCCCATGGTCATCTCCCGCTATTTTTTCCCAGCGATGAGACAACTGAAAGAGTGAGGGAGAGGGAAGCACAAGCTTATCTCCCATGCCTATATTTCTGTGGGTAAGGTGTTGATTCTCTGAATCTTTCTTATGTGTCAATTTATATGATCGGTGAGGGGATCCATTTCGTCCTTTTAAATCATGGTTTTGCTTTGAAATTGTCACAAGGAAATGGATCATAGTCATTGCTTGTAACAGAGTCCCTCATCTTATATTTCACCATCGAAAACATGTATTTGGGCAGTTGATACATGTGGTAATTTTGGTTGAAGTTTCATTACATGGTGGACTCATTGCCATATTCATTTTGCTTGTAAGATGTTGCATTGCTTGGAATTGCTTTTGTTAGATTTTTATGTATGTAGTCTAGTTTATGTGAATGCATGGTATCGAATCCTTGGGTCTCTATATTGATGATATAAAAGTTCAAGAGGGCAAATATCTCTTTCTCCAGCTCAAAAAGTAAGGAGGAGTCCTCGTAGGAACTGGTAGCTCTTAAATGGTTTTGTCATGAAATTCTCTTGGGCATCCTTCGACTCCTCTCGCAAAGAAGAAGCTTTCATTACCCAAAAATGAAACTCCGTGTTGGGGAATCGGGATGTAAGCACCCACCAGATAACTCTTATCTTCCCCACTCAAATTGTAGAGCACAGGGAAGCTCTTCCTATCTAGTAGTATCATGAATCGATTGTAGGAGAAGAAAGGCGGACCACTGGGCATATTCATTCTGACAACCATCCTATGATATTTCTCCACGCGACACTTGAAGAATTTATCAATCCCTTTGAATTATTCGAATCGATCCAAGATGGAACCAACAAAGGCTATTAGACCCAGGTGGATTCAATCTCGGTACCTCATCCTTGCGAGAGCTTAATTTATTCAAATTTTCCTGATTTCTTCTAGTGAATAATGCATTTAGAATTTCCTAATTTCAATTGAAAGCTGACCATGATCTATCCGTGACAGTTGAGAAAGGAAGGAATTCTTCTTCATGGATTGGATTTGAGACTTTCCAAGGATTTTCCTTCAGGTCTTAAGAAGGTTCGTTGCAAGGTTATTTTGACTGCTAATTACCCTGGTTTTTTGTAATCTGCTCAAAAAGATGATAGTAGGTCTCTAAATAGTGTATTGTATGATGTGTTCCAGGTTTCCTTCCAGACCATATGATTTTTAGCACCAATTCAATCATTGGGGAATAGGTCGGCGAAGAGAATAGTTTCAGCCAACTATTTTCCAATGGGCTCTGCCCCAATTTACGCAGGTGACAGGGTTTCAAAGAGGCAATTGATTCCATTATTTGATTTTACCATGTTTTTTTCTATTACTTGATTTTACACGGGTTTATTAAATTGAATAATGCCGGGACACCAGGAAATAAAAATTTCTGGCATCATCATATATTTCTTTCTTTGTATTAGCTCTTTTGTTCACATAAGAGCTCTTTAAATTTTGTGTCGTTTTATGCAGATCAGCCAGCACTGAAGCCCTCTTGGACATATTCTGCTTCAAATAGTCTTTACTTCATAATTTATACCCTTGTGGGGCAGATGTGGCGACCTCATTAGCCAGCACACTGGTTCCTTGTTGAGATCTTTTGAAATACCATCGCATGGGGGTGGCTTCACCCATGGCCTTGTCCCTCACGACATAAGATTGAAAGATCTGAACCTTCTCCTTCAGAGCAGGAATGAATGTGGCCAGAACAACTACTACCTTTGATCGAAGTCGCTCATGGATATACTACATATGTCTGGTTGGTGATGCATATTCAGGGGGCCAAGCCCAATAAATATACCCCCAATCTGGCTAGCGGCAAATAATGAGAAGAACTCCCAACCATCCCGAGCTCTCTTGGCTTAGAAAAAAAGACTCTCGGCCTATTCTTCTGTCTCACCTCCGAGCCCTTTTGTTCTGGCCTTCTTGGCTCCCGCGGTTCCATTTTATTGTCTTTCCTCCCTTTGACTCTTTCGGCTACAGGTATTGGTTATCAGATAAGTAACAAGGTATTGGTTATCAGATAAGTAACAAGTAAAACTAATGGGAATCATGCTTATAACTAAATTAGAAGTGGTTATCAGATAAGTAACAAGTAAGACTAATGGAAATCATGCTTATAACTAAATTAGAAGTGGTTATAAGTAACCAGTAAGACTCATGGGAATCATGCTTATAACTAAATTATAAGAAAACGTTATGGTTTATATTATATATATATATATATATATATATAATTATAATACACATATTATATATATATAATTATGCATCATATATTTTATTTATGTGATTTTTTTTTACTATTTATCATGTTATGGTGCTTTGCACCAATTCTGTTTTTTATAGTGCTTTCAACCATATATAAGTTTCTGTATATTAAATAAAAATAATAATTTTGGTGTTTTGTACTAAAAAGTCTTAATTCATGTTGGATTGGTTTTGGTGTTTTGCACCATAAAATCTCGATCCATGTATGATTAATTTTGGTGTTTTGCACCACAAAATCTCACTCCACCTAGGATTGGTTTTGGTGGTTTGCACCATACACCATGGAATTCCACGTATTCATTTAACACCAAAATCAACTTTTTTACAAACACCACTTTTGCACCATAAATCTTAGCACCACTTGCGTATCCCCACATTATCACCACTTTTGCACCACTATTTGAAAACTGAGGATTTCTCAAATCCTTTACAAATAGTGGTGCTAATGTGAGGCTAAAATGCCCTTTCTCTTGTACTGCTATAAATATATATTTTATTTTATTTAATTAAAACATTGAGAAATGGGTATTCAACTAAAGAACTTATCCTATATATGATAAAGGTTTAAATGAGAAGAGGCCACTTAAGGTGAGGAGTCACCAAGCCTTTGTTTTCTCAATGAAAACTATAGCTGGTATAATTATATTTTACATTTAAACCAAAGTTTTAGTTCTTAAATGGATCAATACTGGTTATGTCATGATCTTTAAAGACCAACTTCCTATTCTTTTTTTAGAGCTGAGCCAAGCCTCCTTTTGGGATTTTGTGAAATTTTCTAAGTGGGCAGTCTCTTTAGTGAATGCCAAGTTTTCCACTACGGCACGAAGAGATCTGGTTTCTTCATGATTGTCATACTCACGTAGTGACTAAAGGGTACTGCTGATCGATTTTTCTGTTGTTATTTATTACCTCACTTATGAGTGTTCGTTATAATGAAGTGGGATTCCAGGACTTGTCTCCCACGATTCGCCAGTTGTAAGGTTTATAGCGCGAGAAATAAAAAGTCATGTTGGCGACTACTACAATAGAAGTAGAAAGGAACCTCTTTTATGAAGTGGTGGTGATATTCCATAATGGAAGAGGAGGATTTAAAACTGATCGTGTGATTCATTTCTTGGAGAGTGGTCGACATTTGTCGAGATCAGTTCCACCTACTCCAAGTTGGAGATTACTATTTTACTGCATGAGTATTGAAGGTAGGGGGCGGGGGCAGAAAAGGGGGGAAATGATCTTTGTTTGGATCGCATGGGTATTTTGGATGCTGCCGTGAAGAACGATTCCTCGGTGTGGTTTTGAGTGTGCTGATCATAACATATTGATATGCATGTGGGGGAGAGACAGGAATCGCAATGGGGAGCTGTGACAATAAGAAGAGACATAGGATAGAAATGAACCTTTTCATACAATGACGGTATAGGGCGAAAGACTCTGGCTGCTTTGGAATTATCGGTATGCTTTTCACACCTTCAATGGTGGGACCAGGTAACAGAACTCTTGATTTCTCCTTTGCATAGATATGCACATTATACGATTTTGGGTTAAGTAAATTAAATGATTCATGATCTTTGCACACATTATTTATGGTAGTTAAGGTCCTTGCGTTTAAATGAAATAAGAATAGTTTAAGATTGACACTACTATGCATCTATCCATCAGATTATAGATCGAGTGTAAGCCTAAAACCACAAAGACTTGACAAAGTTTTGGGTTAAAATATGAATAGCATATAAGATAACACAACTCTGCTTCTTAGGATAGCTTATGCATAAGCCTGAATCGCGTGACTGCTTGGTTTAAAAACACTTGAAATAATGGAGAATTTATGAGTCAGTTAGTTGAATGGTAGTTTATTTAACGCAGATCCTATTTCTGCGGTGTTTGTTGCAACTATTTTTTGTATGCTTCAGTTAATATAAACGGATTGAGTGTTACTCTCCGTAATGTTCTGTTTTCCCAAATTTGCTCTGTTTTCTTCAGTTCACTGCACTCTGTTTTAACTTGGTATTAGAGCGCGGGAGTTTGTCTGCCCTGTGGAGAAGCAGGGAGAAGAGTTGGTGTCTGAGCCCTAATTTTGTTTAGCTGGAAAACATTGCTAGAATCGTTTTTTGTTTTCTACTATGACATGCTTCAGAGATCCCATGGTGCAGAGGAAGAGAGCTCGTGTATTGTAACACAGAGCTGTGCTAGAGGTTGCCAGCCCTAGCAGAGAGACCCTGTTGTGCAGTGGAAGAGCAGAGTTGTGTATTGCGTGTTGAAGACAACCCAGATCACTTGGACGCAGAGCTGCGTAGAAAGGATGTGTGAAACTTTCGTTGAGAGGAGCCGATTCTGTGTTGAAGAGCAGCATTGTGTCGATTCTGTGTAGAAGAATTGCTTCCTGGAGGTATAGAGGTTGTCAAATTCACTGTGGAAAGAAGTTGACTGCGTGAGGAGAAGCCTGCTGCTTGAGAGGAGCTATTGTGGGTAAGCTGAGCTGAGCATAGTACCGTGGAGTTGCTGAGATGTCAAATCCATTGGCAGAGACCTATCTCAATAAGGCCAACAAATTGGATGGCTCGAATTTCATAAACTGGAAATTCAAAATGCAGACCTTGATGGAAGGCTATGGTGTCTGGACAATCACCAATGGAAATGAAGTGAAACCTGTAGAAGCTGCGGGTGGAACATCAGCACAAATTCAAGACTGAGATAAGTGCGAGAACAAAGCCAAGTTACTATTACGAATGCCTGTTAAAGATAGTATTATTCCACATATCAGAGAAGCTAAAACTTCTGCTGAAACGTGGACAACACTTAAAGATCTGTATGAAACTAGCAATACAAACCGTCTGCTTTTCTTAAAAAATAAATTGCTAGGCATTAAGATGGATGCAAATGAGTCTGTTAGTTCATTCTTGGGTCGTATCAAAGAAGTGAAAGATAAGCTAGGAGACAGAGGAGAATTAGTCTCCAGCACTGATCTCGTAACAATTACATTGAATGGTATGCTAAAGGACTACCATATGTTTATAACAGGTCTCGCAGCAAGGGAGAAACCTCCTACTTTTGAAGAGCTGACAGGTATTTTGCTGCAAGAAGAAGAGAGGCGTGGGAACTTGAAGCCTCAAGATTCAGATTTGGCTTTGTGGTCAAATAAGAGATCCCCAAGAGGGAGATCAGGAGAAAGAGGCAGAGGAGGCAGGTCATCATAGAGCAGAGCTCCTCAAAGACCGAATCAAGGTATGCCATCTAACAGGAATGAGTCAAAAAGTTGTTTTTATTGTGGTCGACCTAGACATCTTATTAAAGATTGTCATAAGAAGAAGAATGATGAGGCTAGGAATAGACAACCTAGAAAATATTCAGGTCATTTTGCAGAAGACTCATCAAAACATGATCTAAAACTGTTTATGGCTAGAGATGAAATTGCTGATGAAATTGTTGAAACCCCAAATTTTGACTCAAGGGATCTTAGACTGTTTGTGTCTAATGCTGCTTTATCTGCTGAAATCGATGATATTGATGCTTGGTTTGTTGACTCTAGAGCATCAGTGCATATGACTTGTAATAAGAAGTGGTATACTAACTATAAAGATACACAGAATGGTGCTAGTATATATCTTGGTGATGACCGTGCTTATCAAATCAAGGGATACGGAGATATTCTAGTGACATTGCCAAATGGTAGTGTTCATCACATTCGCAATGTGGTGTATGTGCCAAGGATAAAGAAAAATCCGATATCTATGTCTACTATTACAGATCAAAATTTGAAGGTTGAATTCTTCAAAAATTACTGCATAGTGAAGGACTTAATGGACCAGTACAAAACTCTTGCAAAGGGAGTCAGAGTAGGAGGCCTATACAAACTTGACGTTACCAGTAAAGAGCATCACGCATTAACTTCTGTAACTATGCCAAAAGAGAGTCTTTGGCATCAAAGGTATGGCCACATCAATCATCAAGATTTATTGTTATTACTGAAACATAATATGGTTGAAGGACTTCCCATGTTAAAAAATGTGAACATTGCTTGTGAAGGATGTGCATTAGGAAAGATGCACAGAAATGAATTTCCTTCTAATCTTGATAGAAAAAAGAGAGATGTGTTAGATCTTGTGCACACTGATGTTTGTGGGCCTATGCAAACTAGATCATTAGGAGGTGCATTTTATTTTCTGCTATTTATTGATGATTGCACAAGATACACATGGGATTACTTTCTTAGAAGAAAGAGTGATGTTTTTTAGTACTTTAAGGAGTTCAGAAACATGGTTGAAAAACAGACAGAAAAATCCATTAAAATCCTTCGTTCAGATCAAGGGGGAGAGTATAAATCAGAGGACTTCAACAAATATTGCAAAGATAATGGAATAGTACAGCAGTTTACAGTACCCAACACTCCACAGCAGAATGGAGTTGCTAAAAGGAAAAACAGAACTCTGGTAGAATGTGCACGCAGTATGATGAAAGGTAAGAATCTGTCAAATACCTTCTGGGTTGAAGCCATAAATACTGTTGTTTACCTAAAGAATAGAAGTCCAACTAGGAGTCTTGATAATATTACTCCTTTTGAAGCTTTGTATGGTTCCAAACCAGTAGTTCAGAATTTGAAAGTTTTTGGGTGTACGGCTTTTGCACATATTCCAAAGGGAAATAGGAAGAAACTAGATGCTAAAGCCATTAAATGTATCTTCATAGGTTACTGCTCTCAATTCAAAGCATATAAATTGTTTGATCCTTCTACTCACAAGGTATTTGCAAGTAGAGATGTACTCTTCCATGAACAGGAAACAGAAATTTCAGAGAACAACAACCAAAGCCATGAGGAATGGCATAAAGTTCTTGATGATGGGGTTAAACAAGAACAACAACAGCAATTAGTATAACAACAAAGTGTATTACAGCAGCCAAAAACACAGGGACAGCAGCAAACTGTATTACAATAGCCAAAAGCACAGGGACAGCAGCAACAACAAGAGGGATTCAGTGATAAAAGCAGTCCAAGCTCAACTAGTGATGAAGACAAATGTTCACACAATGAAGAGGAAGATAAGCTACAGCTAAAAATATCTTCAAGACAAGTTCGAGCTCCTGAAAGGTACAAAGACTATGCCCTTATGAGTAGCATTTCGAATGTCATAGAACCCATTAGTTTTGATGAAGCCAATGTACATGATGAATGGAGAAATGCAATGGTGGAGGAATATGAATCAATAATGCAAAACAATACCTGGGAATTGACTGAATTTCCTAAACATAAAAAGCCAATAGGATGCAAATGGATATACAAACCCAAGTTTAAATCAGATGGTAACATAGACAAATATAAGGCTAGATTGGTGGCAAAGGGATACTCACAAACAGAAGGTATTGACTATGCTGAAACATTTGCACATGTAGCTAAATTGAATACTATCAGATTATTAATTGCCTTAGCTACAAAGTATAATTGGAAGTTAAACCAGTTAGATGTTAAATCTGCCTTCTTGAATGGTGAGTTAAAAGAGGAGGTGTACCTTACTCAACCTGAAGGGTTTGTGGAAAAGGGGCAAGAACACTTAGTGTGTAAGTTAAAGAAAGCGTTGTATGGACTAAAACAGGCAGCTAGGTCATGGTATGAGAAAATAGAATCTTTCTTTCTTCAACAGGGATTTCTAAGGAGCAAGAGTGATCCAAATCTATATATCAAATGTGATGAGTAGGGGTATATAGTATTGATCTCTATATATGTTGATGACTTAATAATTACAGGAAATGCAGAGAATCTGATTGATGAAATCAAGGTGCGGCTGTCACAAGTTTTTGATATGAAAGATCTGGGTGAGCTTCATTACTGTCTAGGTCTTGAAGTTTGGAGGAATGCAGGTCAAACATTTGTTTGTCAGAGTAAGTATGTTAGAGATGTACTTCAGAGATTTAAAATGGATTAGTGTAAATCTTCTGCTGTTCCCATGCAGCAGAATGTGAAACTCTCTTGTGATGATGGTTCAAAGGAGGTGAATGATACAATGTACAGATAGATGGTGGATAGTTTGAATTATCTCACCACAACTAGACCTAACATTGCATATTCAGTGAGTGTGCTAAGTAAGTTTATGGCAAAACCTAAAGAAAGCCATTGGAATGCAGCAAAGACAGTACTCAGGTATCTAAAAGGAACACTTGACTTTGGTATTAAATATACTGATGCTTCTGTTGTTGAGTTGACAGGTTATTCAGATTCCGATTGGGCTAGGAATCCGGATGATCGAAGATCAACCACTGGATATGCATTTAGCATAGGATCTGGAATTGTTTCATGGAGCAGTAAAAAGCAGCCTACTGTATCTCTGTCATCTACTGAAGCAGAATACAAGGCCCTGTGTGCAGCGACCTGTGAAGCTGTTTGGCTGAGAAGACTTCTTCAAGATGTCGGAAAAGAACAAAAGGAACCTACAGTAATCAAATGTGATAACCAAAGTTCAATCAAGTTGTCAAATAATCCGATCTTTCATGCAACGACAAAGCATGTTGATGCTCAGTATCATTTTGTTAGAGAGAAGCTACTATCCAATGAAATAGATCTCATATATTGTAATACTTGTGAAAATACCGCTGACATTTTCACAAAGCCTCTCGGAAAGATCAAATTTGAATTGTTTAGGAAAATGTTAGGTGTAGTTGTTAATCCATTTTCCATTAAGGGGAAGACTTGAAATAATGGAGAATTTATGAGTCAGTTAGTTGAACAGTAGTTTATTTAATGCAGATCCTATTTCTGCGGTGTTTGTTGCAACTGTTTTCTGTATGCTTTAGTTAATATAAACGGATTGAGTGTTAGTCTCCGTAATGTTCTGTTTTCCCAAATTTGCTCTGTTTTCTTCAGTTCACTGCACTCTGTTTTAACTAAAACTAATGGTTTGACTGCTGCCCATAGATTACAAAATCGTGTTTCATCTTACTTTTCTCTCACTAGCCTCCGACCTGGACTACGATTATCCTTAGAATGAGTGCGTTAATTTTCTTCTTGAATCATGTTTCCTTTTAACACTGCAGCCCTACGGGAGAAGTCTTGACAAATATTGAGGGAGATCTCTGTGCATTCGCAATAGAGATAACAACACGCTGGAGGAGGAGGTGACATACCGCGAGTTGACTCCTGCGAATGATATCCCCATTTTGATCGATGAATATTTCCGTTGAGTCGTTACATATTATGAAGGGATGAGCTCAGTGAAGGATCGGGTAGGTGGTCTCTACGCACGATAAATTAACTAAGTGATATTCATATTTACTAATCTCTGCTTTAGTTGTATGATCAGAATCATAGTTAGCAAGATCTCAGGAATACTCGTAGAGCTTATGCCTTAATTAGGTTCTCTAAATTTTATTTATTTAGATTTTTTGAAAATAACTGGGAGTGCTCTTGCGGCGGCACTGCATCCATCCAAATCCTGTAAAAATTTCATGTTCGTGCATTTTTAGCAGTACGAAAGTACTCTATGTCAACCCAAAAAAAGAGAATGCGTAAATCATGGATACACATATATGGAAAAATTGTTGATATTCCTTTGAACCGATAATCAATAAGCTCCTATAACTCAGGGAGACGATTGTGATAGGATTTAGTGTTTTACTTACACAACTAGTGGTATTACTTACAATCCTTTCTATTCATTTTTATCCTTTCGCATATATCTAAATATATAATAATAGACCCTACTTCAATAACATAACTCCTTTGAATATATATATATATATATATATATATATTCAATAGTACATATTTATATATATTCATGCTTATGAATAAACTAATATCTTATGTTGGTAGTTATATATACATATATTCATATATATAAATAAACCTCTCGATGTGTAAACTAAATTTGGACTAGGTTTTGCTTAAAAGAGATTACTAACTTTATGTTTGAATGGTAGACATTTAGATGTCATCTATGATTGGGAAAAATAAATAATTTTAATCTTTTATTTTAGCAAATAGAAAGAATGGTTGAGTACCATGTATATAAAGAAGGAAAATATTATTATACTCTAGAGTTTAGTAGAAACTTGTCAAAAGGGAAAGTATAAGAATTTTACTATGAAACTAGATTTTTCCTTTGGAAATGAATCTAACTTTGAAAGTAAAAGAGAACTTTAAGCTTGTCTCTTTTTCTAAAAATATGAAAGGTGGGTTTATATATTTATAGTAAGGATAACGAAATATATTTATGTTGCCACTATAGATTTTAGCATTGATTAAGCTCTCTATAAGAGAAGCTAGAGAAATGCAGGAAAGTGGTTGGCAACAACTTTGTTATTGAATGTAACCTCTTCTTTCCTTGATTAATTAATACAAACACAACCCTTTGTGGACGTAGCCCAAGAGTGGGTGAACCACTTTAAAAGAGGTCTCTCTTTCATGTTTCCTTGTATGTATCTTTCTTGCATGTAACATATGGTGTCTAACTTTTAGGTGTATCTCTCTCTTTATATTGTGGATGTACTTAAAATGTTGCTTTTATGACTTGATTAATTATATCATTGGTGTGTATGGTTGAATGGAAAAATGGATCATATAAATATTCTTGTGAATATGCCTCTTATGTGTCCCTTACCTATGAAATTATTTAATTATGTTTTTCGATATAATGTTTATTTTTTTTATATATAATCTTAAATTCTTTAAGGTTGGTTTCTTAATCTATACCCTCATGAATGAAAAGGTTTCATAAAGAGCAAAGTACCGTTATCTGATTTTGTATTTAAAGTATATGTTGTATTTTGTGCAAACACATGAATAGGTTGGTTGGTCCAAAAGGAAGAATCGGATTGTAGAAATTATAAAACTTATGTACGTTTAGATACAGTGAAGTTTAGTGATCTGCAAAGAGTTAAGAAATAGTTTGGCATTATAAGTTGAAAACAAAATGTTATTTTGTGTAAGTATGACGGAGATCGATCCTTATCACACATAAATTTTCATTGAAGGGATGTTTAATATTAATTGTCATTAGAACAAATATAATTTTAAAGATAGTTTACAATATGAATAGATGTTTCAATTATTTCATTTATATAAGCAGTGTTTAAAAGAGTTTGAACACACACTTTACGTTTCCGCATAGAAATTATTGGCATTTAGACCGCTTAGAAAAATTTTAAATTTTTATGAAATTTGGGGATGTGACAGTGCCCAAAATATATAAACGCCCAAACCCTTGTCACTCTAGGGGCATAGCACAACCATCCTCAACAAACTAAACACACAATAGGAACATTCTTCCAGAATCGACGAAGGAAAAGGATGAGGGACTGGACTTACCATACATAGAGCCAACTTTCAGCATCTAGAAATCGCCCAATATCCAACCCCTGCACCTACAGTGAAACCATGGGAAGGGAATGTGTTAGAATCAAAGCAATGAAATTAAACTAAATGAACTCTAAAAAGGAATCAGTAGTTCCTTACCTGAGCATTATCACTTCTACAGCCATGGCGCTTCCGACTTGAGTTACAACCAACCCTGAATGCCTAGATTAGTCCTAGAAGCACCATCACAGACCCCCTTTGAACTTCACTGAGTAATGCACTTGAAAACCACGATACATCTCTGTCAAAGCATAGAGGGGAAGCGTTAAGCTTCATACCCTTCCATCACTACCTTCATGATATGAGATTAAACTCCATTAGGGGTCTTGCAATGCAATTGCACCGACATATGTGGCGAGGGTAGTTGAAACCCTTCACATGGATGCAATCAATGTACCACCAACCCCATAGCATTAACTTCACTCTAGCCTTTGTTTAGTACATAGGAAATAGAAATTCATGAATTCATTTGCACAGGCATAGCATAATTATACCCCCTTACCATTGGTAGAGAGCTTAGATGTTTTTGTATTCCATAGCATAACTAGAAATCCTTAAATAGTTGAAGAGTGTTTCACTTCTTGAGGATAAAAGCCTCTAGCCCTTAGCCATTATCCTTAAGACTTAGGGTCTAGTGTCATTGCATGCCATTAATAGTTTCGTAGTAAATAGGAATTATATTAATATCAACGTAGCTATACTTTAGTTTTCAAAGCTTACTTTAGAAGACGAGAAAAATATTCAAGAAGAATGACTTGGCTTGCTTGCTAAGTAAGTTTGGTACCTTCCAGACCTTTCCACTTCTCGCATAAATGTAAAAACGCATAAAGAGACACTAGTATTAATTCAAGTAAAATGCAACACATCAGTATTATAAATCATTAGAGAGATGTTAGTATGCAAAACATCAGATACAGAGCTAACAAACCGCCAACACAAGAGAAAACAGATACATAAACCAAACAACATATTTAGACAAAACTCACATTATATTTCCGAGTGTTGAAGTTAATTTTATAAATATTGTTGTATCCATCTAAAAGACCCGTCAATTGTTTTTATATATAGTGCATTTGAGGGACATTACAGTCACAGGGCCAGTTGACATATCGTGTGCCAAAAATACCAAGCCGTAAGGTTGTTCACATGTCCTGGTGACTTTGAAAGCCAACAAGTAGCTCAGTGTTACAAAGCTGAACCTTGTCATTTCAAACCTTTAACACATCATCAAGTAAATATGGAATCCTCCAAAGTAATGGCTTAGCTTAAAATCCATAAGTCTATAGTTAAAAAAGATTTCGATTTCCATAACATGATATTATCCTTTAATCAACATAACATAAATCAAATGAATTGAAAATTGTTCCATAGTGTATGCTATATGTATGTTTTGATGATCATAGTAAATCATAGAGTATAAAACTTATGCATAGGATACGGCATAAACATATGCAAATGATTATAAGTCATAAAGACCATAGTTAACGCTTCGACTAAGTACCATAATCTGGGTCGATTCGATCATGGTAGTTAGGACATAGATTGGTTTTTTCCTTCATGGTACTAACTTGTATTAACATGAAAAATAACAAGAATTCATATTGACTTACCATAGTATTGTTATGCAGCATAGTAGAGATAGTGGTAGGTTAATAGCTTAGCCTTAGGCCATAGCATTGGCTAATAAGTTGAGGACCATAATGATAATGCCATCAAGTTTACAATATGAGATGCACAAATGGTAAACCATAACAATAACGGATTCATGCCAGTTAATAAGCCAAATCATGGTTGTAATAGAAGCATGTAGTCATCACTTAAAGACTGACACTTTATTCCACAAACTATCTCATTAATTACATTAAGAACATCATAACTCAAATTATCCTTATAGATGAGATATGCTGAATTGTATTGCATCCTTATCGACTGTATACCTGTGACATACGAAGTAATCTCGTCATAAATACTTATATAATTTTTTTTTTAAATTGGGTAAATTTGGGGTTGTGACAAATTGGTATCAAAGCATGGTTACAAACACTAGGCATGACAATTAGGTTCAACATGTATGATCATGACGAAACAAAAATAAAACTTACTTATGTTTTCTTTATGGTTATTTTAGGAACAGAAATATAACCTCTATTTTGAAGGAAAATGGAAGGAGTAGAAACATCTGCTGAAGAAGGATCACAACCAAGGGAACAAGAAAATGATGAATAAGACAATATTAATGACGACAATCTATGGGTAGATTTGAATGAAACTATGAATGATAATCAATCTAAATTCTTATGAACAGTAAAATAATTAAAGGCGGAAATACAAAGTGTGAAAGATGATAACGAACATATCCTAAAGGCACAAGAAGAGTTAAACAATGTTCTACTAAATAAGATACATGATCAAGAAACAATAAAGAATAAATTATCAAATGAAGAATTTAGGAAAATTGCATCATATAAGCGAAGAGCACGGAAAATAAATTTTGTAGATAATGAAACTGATTCATCTAGTGGAAGTCGAGTAAGGAAAAATAAACAGAAATATAATACTAGTGAAAGTAGTGACAATGAACAAATTAAGAAAAAGAGTAAACACTATGAAGAAATAACTAGAGAATTTAAGAAAATAAAACCACCTATCTTTAATGGTGAAGTTGAAAGAAGAGATGAAGTTGAAGCATGGCTATCTAGAATGCATAAGTAATTCCAAATTTATAATTACTCTACATAATTAAAGGAAAAAATGGCCATTTATAATATGTCTGGAAAGGCCGATATATGGTGACAAGACATTAAAAAGGTGAAAAATATAAAAGAGCCTTATGTAAGATGAAACTCTATTAAGAAACTATTTACAAGAAAATATTTATTTGAATAGTATTATGAAGAGAAGGCCAAATAGTTTTATGATATGAAACTTGGTACACTAACTATGAAGGAGTTATGCATACAAATTTTAACTTTACTTCAATATGTACCCTACATCATTGAAGAAAAACCAAAAGAAAAATGTTTCCTGAGTCATTTCCTAAAATATATAAAGAAAGTATTGAATATGATAATCCAAAAAATCCGGAAGAAGTAATGAGAAGAGCAAATTTTTGCTATGAGAAAAATAAAAACAGAAAGGATAATATACCATCCTGGAAAGGAAAGTGTTATGATCAAAAGAAAAGAGGAAATAAATTCTTCAGGAATTTTGGAAATAACTATAGAAGATATCTAGGGAATAATTACATAAATATACCTCAAAATATAATTAATAATAAAGGAAGAGATGTTCCTACTATGTATAATAAAAATAATAATAATAAAGAATATTTGAAATGATGGGAGTGTGGGGAACCACACTTCTTTAAAGATTGTCCAAAGAGAACAAAGAATATTAATAATTTACATTGAATACAAGAAGATGCTACTATAGGAGATGTAGTGAGGAGCATGCCAAGGATTAGCGCAGCATTGGAAAATAGACAAGCATATAATCAATCGAGAATGGTTGAAATCGAAGGTATAATAAAAGACAAACCTATTTCTATGTTGATAGATCCGGGTGCAAGTTTAAGTTATATATTTAAGTTATATATCTCCTAGATTGGTAGAAGTATGTAAACTTCAGGAAGATAAGTTTGAAAAGTCATGGTTAGTTCAGCTTGCTACTGGAAAAAAAAGGAAAGTAACTAACTTTGTTAAAAACTATGAGTTTTTCAAGAATGAATTTAAAACACATGCAGATTTGAATGTTTTACCCTTAGCATCTTACGAAATGTTAATATGAATGGACTCGTTAGAAAAACATAGAGTTATTTTAATCTGCTATGATAAATCTCTTACATGCATTGATGAAGGAAATAATTCGGTTGTAATAAAAGGAATTCCTAGGAAGCTCATGATTAGAGAAATTTCTGCTTTGCAAATGAAAATATCTATTAGGAAAGGCAGTAAAGTTTTTGATGTTCACATACTTGATGATAGAGATAAAATTGATATAAATTATATTCTAGTACTGAAAGAATTTAAAGATTTTTTTCTAGAAGAAATTCTTGGATTACCTCCTAAAAGAGAGATTTTATCATAGATCTCATACCAGGAGCAGTACCAGCTTGAAAATCTCCATATAGAATGAACATATTGGAATTAAATGAACTAAAATCTCAGATTCAAGAATTAATTGACAAGAAATATATCCGACAAAGTGTATCCCCTTGGGGAGCACCGATAATATTTGTGAAAAATAAAGATGGTACTATGAGATTGTGCATCAATTATAGACAACTAAATAATATGGCAATTAAAAACAGATACCCGTTACCATGGATTGATGATTTATTTGATCAATCAATAGGGGCAACTATATTTTCCAAAATAGTTTTGTGATCGGGATATCACCAAGTAAGAGTAAAAGATGAAGATATATACACAAATTCTTTTAGGACCAGGTATGGTCACTATGAGTTTGTCGTGATGCCCTTTGAGATGAAAAATGCACCAGTAGTGTTTATGTGCTTAATGAATAGTGTATTGAGTAAATATCTTGACAAATTTGTAGTCGTGTTTATCGACGATATATTAATTTACTCTACAAATGAACAAGAACATGAAGAGCACTTAAGGATTGTACTACAAGTATTAAATGAACAAGAACTTTATGCAAAATTCAGTAAGTGTTATTTCTTTAAAGATAGAATTTAGTATTTAGAACACGTAATATCTAAAGAAGGAATATCAGTTGAACCTGATAAGTTAAAAGCCAAAATGGAGTGGCCAATTCCTAAAGACGTATCTGATATACGATGTTTCATGGGAATCAAAGGGTATTATAGAAAGTTTATTGAAGGATTCTCTAAAATTGCATACCCTATAACTTCCTTACAAAAGAAAGGAAAAATGTTTGACTCGAATAATAAATGTGAAGATGGTTTTAATAAACTGAAACACTTGTTAACAACAACTCCTATTTTAAATATTGCAGACCCTTACAAATATTTTACCATTTGCACAGATGCATGCAAGGAAGGCCTACGTGGAGTGTTAATGCAAGATAACTATGTTGTGGCTTATGAGTCTAGAAAACTAAAAGAACATGAAAGAAATTATGCAACTCACAATTCGGAGTTGGCTGCTATTTTACACACACTAAAAATGTAGCGACATTATCTCATTGGTAGACGATTTTTACTAAAATATGATAATGTTAGTTTAAAATATTTATTCGACCAACAAAATCTAAATGCAAGACAAGCTAGATGGCTGTCTTTTCTAAGTGAGTATGATTTCGAAATAAAACACATAAAAAGGAAAGAGAATAAGGTAGTAGACACTATGAGTTGTCATGCGAATATGTTATATGTAACTGCAAGTAGCAGCTATGAAACATATTTGGAAATAAAAATACAAACAACAGCAAGATTGGAGGATGAATACCAGAAATTAAAAGAGAAGAAAACATAAAATGAAGCAAGACAAATAAAAATAGAATTTAAATTGAACAGAAAAGTATTATTGATGTATAAGGACATATTATATGTACCTAATTATGAAGAATTTAAGCAGTTAATTATGAATGAGATGCATAATAAACCATATTTAGGACATCCTAGATACCATAAAATGATTACCCTGTTGAGGAAATAATTATTTTGGCCTAATATGAAAAATGAAGTTGCAAAATACATAGCTAAATGCATGGAATGCCAGCAAGTTAAAGCCGAACATTAGCATCTAGCAGGTTTGTTGCATCCTTTACATATTCCAGAATGGAAGTGGGAATTCATAAGTATGGAATTCATAATAGGTTTTCCTAAAAATGTTAAAAAGAATGACTCTATAATGGTTTTTGTAGATAAGTTGAGTAAGGAAACACATTTTATTCTTGTTAAATATACATACAAAGCTATTCATATTGCTGATATCTTTATGAAAGAATTTTTCAGATTGCATGACATACATAAGATAGTAATTTCTGATAGAGATTCGATGTTTATAGGAAATTTTTGGAAGGCTTTGTTTAAAGGATTAGATACTAAACTAAATTTTAGTACTTCTTTTCATCCTCAAACTGATGGAAAAAAAGAAAGAGTAAACCAAATCTTAGAAGACATGCTTAGAATGTATGCTATGGAAAATGGGAAGACTATTTACATTTTGTTGACGAGGAAAATGGGAAGACTATTTACATTTTGTTGAATTTGCATACAATAACCATTTTCAAGCTTCTACTAAGATGAGTCCATTTGAAATAATTTATGGACGAAAATGTAACACTCCAATTTCTTGGAGTAGTCTAGTTGATATATTAATGTTAGGTACTGAATTGTTAAAAGATATGGAACTAACCATGAAACAAGTATTTAACATAATTTGAAGATAGCTCAAGATAGACAAAAGAGCTATGCATATTTAAAAAGAACTCAAATAGATTTCCAGGTAGGGCATCATGTTTATGTAAAAGTGATACCAAGGAAGAGTTCTTTAAGATTGGGGGAATGTGCTAAAATAGCACCCAGGTAGTGTGTCCCTTTTGAGATATTAGATCAGGTTGGATCGGTAGCTTATCGATTGTCACTACCACCTATGGTAGAAGTACATAATGTTTTTCACATTTCTTTGTTAAAGAAGCATGTACATGATGCTACTCATGTTGTGGATTGGAATGTTATTCAGGTAGAACCAAATGGAGAATTCCAAGTGGAACCAGAATGTATCCTCAATAGGAGGGAGCTTATTCTTCGAAACCGCATCATTGGGTAGGTAAAGGTGCAATGGATGCACCTTGTCCTAGAAGAAGCTACTTGGGAATTGGAAAGTAATATGCGAGAAGCATATCCAATTGTGTTCCACGAAGAAATGGTGGAAGATTGAATAACACCAACGACGGTGTTATTTTTAGGGAGGGTGTATGTAATACCCATAGAACCTTGATTAAAGTTAAATACTTTGTAATATTGTTTTAATTATTGTTGAACAATTATTTGACCAAATGTGGTCAAAGACACTTGTGAGAGGCTTTTGAATTATTATTATTATTTAATAAATATAAACGTGAGAATCCAATCTGAAGTAGCTGTTGAAAGAGTGTTTGCAGGCCCACAAGGAGAAATGACAAGTGTTGGACAAGAAGCCAAAGTGGTGAAAACCTATATTTAATACCTCAATGGGTGCAGGAGGCATCTTCCCTATAATTCAGGTCAGAACTCCAGATGGAAGTTCTAGAGCAGGAGGCTCATGAGAGACCTAAGTCCTTGGAAAAGTTAAATATGCATTCCCATCAGACAGGCAAGAGGCTTGGATGGAAGAGGGAAAATATAATTATTGAGTAAGAGAGTGGTATCAAGTGTTAGTACATAAATAGTTTTCATAGTATTTTTCCTTTTGGTCCAGCATACAAGATTGGGGGTTTTAGAGCAAGTAATCTTAGTTGTTCTGGAAGATTAGTTGCGAGGAAGGATGACCTTCAGATTGGATTCATTCTATTCTTATTGTCATGTTCTTCTTATCTGTTTATTAGTATTCGATATTTTACTCCTATATATTGTTTATTACAGTTTGTTATACTATATATATAACTATTAATGATTTATTATTTTACCATGAAATGTACTAATCTTATGTCGTTATATTCTTTCATGTTTACATCATTCTTATCCTGTTTATGTTAACTACATTATTTTGCTAATTCGAAGTTTATGTTCGTAAATCTGTTTCATATGGTAAAGTAGGAGTTTTATAGACTAGCGTTTTAGGTTTATATAAATGTATATATATATAATAGGATATTTATATTATATATAGATTTAACTATATAAGTAGTCATTTTTCTAATTTTTTTATAGAGCCGAAGGGCTTGTTTATAAAATACACAACATCTAAGTAGTAGTATAAAGCAATAAAGTTAAACTATAAAAGTATCTTTAATACTTTTGAACATAGGTATTATACACAGAGCCGGATGGATTGAAGTAACATCCACACATATAGAAGTATCAACTCACATTTATCTTATAACTACAACACTTCATATATTAAGCCGAGAGGCTCAAATGTTAATTCATACCAAAATCAATAGCATATCTATAAATCAATATTGCGCAGAGCCGAGAGGCCAAGAGATTCAAACATTATTTCATACTAAAAAACCCAACAATGAAAATGTTAAACTCAAGTAAATACGCAGAGTCAAAACAATAAGACCAACAGTTTCCATACTTAGAGCTCAGGCCAAGTAATTACTTATGGAGTCGAAAGGCTACTATATAAAAAATAAGTAGGTACAGAGCCGAATGGCTTAATAGATCATAACCATAAACATTCATAGCACAGGAACCGAAAGGATTCCTTTACAATACAATGTCAAAATAACAGGAGCCGAAAGGAAAATGGGAAAGCCGTAAGACTAACCCTAACTCATGTTTCATATAGGAAAAATGCGTAAGCAATGCCCATTGCACCAGCATAAATATCTTCAACTTGGTGTAGATCATTTTGAACCTTCACATTAATTATTACCATGGCGATGGAAGCTTACCTGTGATCGCACCCATCATCGAAATAACAATGTGATACATGCAAAACACAAACAACATATCCCAGAAGTTAACAAATGGAAGAAACCAATAAGAATTATAAAAGGTAAGAGATCAATGTTAGGATAATATTTACCTTGTGCTTGAACTTGAGTAAATCAGAATTGCGTCCATGACCCAAAAACCTTGCATGTTCCTCGTAACCTTTTTACATAAGATTTTCTTATTCAACCAGTTAAACAGGCCTTGTGGTTCAAACATTTGACAACACCTCTTGAACCTACAAGAAGCGAAGAGGTAGTTACCTTGTGTTACAACAGAGCCACACTAAATAAACATAATATATATAACGTAGAAATATTACGTGTAAACTGGTCAACAAAGTACCACAGATCCGAGTTCTTCCAAGAAAGCCACCACCGAGAAACACCCGTGTCTAATACATAACATCAGAAATCATTAAAACAATTTATTTAGGAAAACATTAAACTAGAAGATGAATGCTGGGGAAGGTAGTCACCTATTGTCCCAAGAAATCCTTGGCCAAGTTGCAGCTTGAGTAAAAAAAAGGAACCCTGGTTCGAAACCAATGAACCCTACATTATACAAGAGCATTGAAACTCTTAAATAAAAGTTTCCCAAGTCGTAGCTTGAATAAACAGAAGGAACCTCAGTTCGAAACCATTGATCCCTAAATCATATAAAATCTATAGAAACTCGTAACATAGTTCTTTCCCCATTAAAATGCTCTAACCATTTACTCTAGAGCTATGGAAGCTGGATTAACACATTATTGTTGCAGACGTCAAAGAAACCATGTTGCCATGCTATAGGGTTAAACCCTGTGCATACACAGGAAACTTTCGCAACAAACCTATAACAGTGTGCCTTCGGCACCTATACATTAGAATACAATAATGAAACCCAAGATACAACCCTCAGAGGTTCACCCAAACAACGTAGATGCATTACTTGGAATTTATATCCAAAAATTGCTATGCCCGAGACTCGCCAAATCAACGGTGAGAAACACCAATTTCTCCCATATGGAGGGTCAAGATCATTCAACACCAACAAGGCATAAGAAGTAGTTAAGACCCGACATTGATAAACCTTCCGACCATCTAGTTGATGGGACAACCAAGGTTTTACATTTACATTTTGCATACAATCTTTCATAGGGCCAGTTCCCATATCGTGTTGCACAAATACTAAGCCATAAGGTTGTTCAAATGTCCTGATGACTTGGAAAGCCAACAAGTAGTTTGTTGTTACAAAGCCGAACCTTGTCATTTCAAAACTTTAATACATCATCAAGTAAATACGAAATCCTCCAAAGTAATGGCTTAGCTTAAAATCCATAAGTATACAATTAAAAAGGATTTCGATTTCCATAACATGATATTATCTTCTAATCAACATAACATAAATCAAATGAGTTGACAATTGGTCCATAGTGTATGTTATATGTAAGTTTTGAGGATCATAGTTAATCACGTAGGGTATAAAAATTATGCATAGGATAGGGAATAAACATATGCAAATGAGTATATGTCATAGAGACCATAGTTAACACTTAGGCTAAGTACCATAATGTGGGTCGATTCGACCATGGTAGCTAGGCAATAGATTGGTTTATTCCTTCATGGTACTAACTTGTATTAACATGAAAAATAACAATAATTCATATTGACTTACCATAGCATTGTTATGCAGCATAGTAGAAATACTGGTAGGTTAATAGATTAGGCTTAGGCCATAGCATTGGCTAATAAGCTAAGTAACATAATGATAATGCTATCAAGTTTACAAGATGAGATGCACAAAGGGTAAACCATAATCATAACGGATTCATGACAGTTACTAATCCAAACCATGGCTATAATAGAAGCATGTAGTCGTCACTTAAAGACTGACATTTTATTCCACAAACTACGTCATTAATTACATTAACATCAGAACTCAAATTATACCTTATAGATGACAGATGTTGAATTGTATTGCATCCTTATCGAATGTATACCTGCGACATAAGAAGTAAGGTCATCATAAATACTTATATATATATATTTTTAAATTGGGTAAATTTGGGGTTGTGGCATTGCTGCTCTTGGTGCAATAACAATATTTTAAACTATATTAATGATAAAAGAAATTTCATAGTCTAAATTACATTATTAAAACCAACATACTCATTTACAAAATTATCTTGAAACTCAATAATTTATAAGAATCAATACTTGAAACCTGGATCAATAATTTAAAAACTTAAAATTGTTTTTTTTAAACCATGGAAACTTAGGAACCTCTCAAGAGTATATGCAACATATGTTTAACCTTATCCTAAGTTTGAATTGAACCTCTTATTGAATCTGTGACCTCCTTAGAGATAACACATGTTCTTAATGATTGGGCCCACTCAAGTGCACAACAAGTTAAATCTGTTTAAGTACATAAAATGGTTAGGGTTAACCTTAAATAAAAAATGAGCAAGGATGTAAGTGGTTTCAGGCACATAGTTTTGGTAGCGTGTGCTTTCTTGCTAGTTGTATTTGCATGTAAAGAACCCTATTTATAAGGTTGGAATCCTCCATTTTATTGTGCCAATGTGAGTAGGAGAGATGCTCTTGGTGGCCTTGTCCTAGTTTTGCCAAGGACCAATAATAGATCTATTATTGATAGATGGATTTTCCCTATGGGTTTTTCCAGGATAATCATGGTGTTTCTATTAGGTTTGTTGTTATTTATATTTATTTATCTCTCACAGATTTTATTTCTAATAGTGGTATCAGAGCCTAGTTTTGCTCGTAAAGGTTGTTGTGTGGGTATGATGTGCTAGGGGAGAGATTTTGGCTAGAGATCCATGAAGCAAAATGAGCCTGGTTATATTTATGAGAGATGAAGCTAGAGAGTCGAGCCATTGCTGATAATGAGGACATGACGTAGTGAATAACAACGTAGAAAAAATGGGACAAGATTTGGGCATAGAGGCTGTAGAGTAGAACCGTCCTTGAAGTCTTGTTGGCATACTTATTTGGACACTTTCTAGTGGAGGCATTGTTGGACAAAGAATCAGCTGCGTGAGGCATGATCGATTCGCATAAGAAGAATTGGCATGAGTACAGTATTGTGTGAAATATTGATGGAGCTACACTCAACATGAAGTAGATTAGGTGCTTCATGAATTTGTTTTTCCCAAGGATTGTGCAAGGTATGACTATTGGAGAGAGCCTTCGTTGAATTTGTGGACAATCGATGCATAGAAGAGTAGCATGTCACATTCAAACCTAAGATCTATTTTTAAATAGGTAATACTAGGGAGGCCGAGTGACATTCCTAAGGTGAAGGTTGAAATATCTTTTGTTAAGAGAACCTTGGGTATGGCAGCAATAATGGCATAATGAGGAAGTAGTAGCACACACATATGAAAAAGAATTTATTATTTGTAACATCCCAAAAATTCAGAGAAATTTAAATTTTTTCTAGGTAGCATAAAGTGCTACAATCGCTATGCGGAAGTACAATAAATGTTAATTTGTTTAACTAGACAACAGACTGGTGATGACACTTCTTCAATTAGTCACTAATATTATGAACATGTTAAGTAAATTACTTGCTATGTTTGTCATACAAATTAAGTGTATGTATTTATGCTTGCTAAATACTGTTGGATGTTTTTAACACCATTTTTGCATTATGATTTAATATGGTTACTTCTTTAAATGTATAGACATCGTAGATTTATTATGGTGTTTTTTTAATTACAAGTGCTAACCATTTATTTTCTTGATGATGAAGGGGTCCTATGGGCACCCCAAGGCTTACTTAGATATTTAGCTAATGCACTTGAACTTCTGTCGCAGATCACAGGTAAGAGCGATACTTCTTTCCAAGTATTACAATATATGTAAAAAGGACCTTTTAACTCCATTTAGTCTTTGATGTTAAAAGAATGGAGGGTTTAGTTGTGTAAGGGTAAGACCTACCCTACTTATCGTCATACGTAAATACCCAAGCATCGTAACTATTTATTTATGTTTTCACTCGAGTTTTACTTCATAATCATCCATCATACTTATGCCATTTTAAATTTATTTATAACAAGTCCTAGCTTAATATATTCAAACTTGCACTAAAGCTTTTAGGTGTACATGGATTCATCAAATTATATTATTCATGTTTTTGTAATATTTCCAAACCCTACCTAAACGGTTTGATACAATGTGATATAATCCTAGGGTTAAGACTTTATGCATATCATGTTAAATGCTAGATGTTATAACTTTTAAACACATATTTCTATATGCTAAATGTTATAATTTTGTACTCATTCTACCTTATACTAAGGTATTAACCTTTATGCTCATTATAACTACATGTTGAGTGTTATAACCCTAAAGTGTAATATACCAATATGCTAGGTATTATTACCTTTGTGCACCATATGATTTTATGCTAAGTACATAGTTTGATTTATCAAATAGGCTCTACGTATTGCACTATGTGTTAAAGGATATAGTATTGTTATATGCATACATAATATATGTTGTGTCAATAGTGAAGTTCATAACTAAACCTTGGTGAACTCTCTGCACTGGAAGGTAGCATGTAAATGGTAGTTGTGACACTTAAATGATATTAATGGTGTGTGGGTGGAATGCCCATTGGCATCCCTCATGGAAGGTCTCCACGTGAAGGTTCTTGGTAACAGTGTTAAACCCTAAATTCACTTTGAATTACTCCCCGTAACAATAACCTGGAGCATTCATTTTTGCAGTGAGTGAGGGTGGAGAGGCTAACAGGACCTCGAGTTCTTAGGGTTTGAAAAAAAGTGCTTGCAGCTCCTTCAGGGGCTCGAAATCGTGACCTTGAAGCCTGCTTCGAAATGTCAAACAGTAGGTTAAAAGGAATTGGGTTGTTTTTTGTGTTAACAATCTTTTGTTGGGTTTCGATGGTGAGACTTCACACTACCAATATGAATGTTGTAAGCTTATTCAATGCATACACTGGTGGGGAATATGCTCAAGCATGCTGCAATGTCATAGGTAAAGTCATACCAGACCCTTCGAAACTTCGTTGAGTGTTTTAACAAGCTAAAAAGTATTTCAAGAATTTAACCAGTCATGGCATTGTTTCATTTGACAGGGTCACTCCCTTGGCAATGTTTTTAGGTTGTCTTGAAGGGAATGCGAACTTCTTGGCCTTAGTAATCCTCGGTGACTCCCTATGGGAATTCAAATGCACTTGGAAGATTTGTGGTGAAGCATGGAAATGATATTGTCCTTAGCTTGGTTGGTTGAAGCTTCGATTTAACTTAAACAATTTGGTTTCTAAGTTGTTTCTAAATTTATAAGCTAAATGGAATTTTTATGTTACAGGGAGGGTTGATCCCTCGACCTATCTTACATTGGTTTCTCAATGCTTATTATATAAATTTTTACTAATAAAAGAATACGGTTTTTTCTTAGAAAATCTTAGAGGTTTTACCCCCGGCATTTTGATATTTTGGAAAGAAATGTGTTGATAAAATTTTATGGTGATTCGGGTTTTAGGACCCGGTTCCGTTTATGATTAAACTAGATATACAGAGGGTTGAACCCTTGAACTCAAGTTGTATTTATTTCTTCTGTAATGTATTTATATAAATTTTAAAGGATAATCGAATTATTCAAGCAAAGTTTGAAATGTTAGCCTGAGAGAAAGCTCTCGGAATTCGTTGTTATTTTATAATGTTGTTTGATAACAAAAGTTAGGGCAGAGCCAACACTATGGTTTATAATGTTTAGAGTTATTTAAAAACCAAATCCGTAAGGCGAGGTTATAAACCCTACCCCAGACTAATTACCAATGTTGAGCTTTGGTTGTAGAATCATTATGGGTTTTGAACCTTGAATTTCGTTATGTAATTTAAGTTTTATAAGTTGGTAACTTGTATTATTATGAAACTTGGACTATGTGGGTGAACCCTTCAGGTATCGAACCATGGTCTTGCATTACTCTTTCGCTTTGTTATACAAATGCAATATTATCATTGTACTTAATAAGTATAGCTAATGAAAGGGTTTGGACCCTGGGACAATTGACAGACTAAAAAAAATTTTCTATTTGTTTTGTATTATTTAATGTATAAATCATTTAATAAATAAACTCGTATGTGCATTAGGGTGATAATATTTCATATTACCAATACTGTGTAATAGATATATATGATTTCTATCTACTTCCTTGTAATATTTACAACTTCGTTTTTGCTTATGAAATCATGTACTATGTGTTCGATATTATTAGGATTTTGCATAATCATTGTTTATACTTAATTTATTCTCTGTAATGTTTTAAAGAATAATTCGATACTGTTATTTGTAAAGGCAATTTTTATAAAATGAGTTGCTTTTACATTATTTATCTATGTTTATGTAAGATATTTTTATTCTGATAATTACAATGCTATAGTTTAAAGTACATAAAAGAGAGTATATTGATTAAAGGATTACAAATCCTGTATAAATGTGACATACTTATAATATTAAACTGTTTATGAACATTCAAGGATTCCATCCTATTTTATATTGTTTATGAAGTAGGATTACATAAGTATAAATTCTGTATTATAAGAGATTATTCAGATGTAAAGAAAGTTACTAGGGCTGATGCTAAGCTATATGCATAAAAATATATGTCTCCTAGTTAAATTCTGTGATGTTTACTGAAAGCTAAGATAGTATTAAAGTGCTGAAATAAAATAGATTTATTTGTGAAACTCAATCATTCGAATCTATTTATAGTATATCATCATTCAGATCTATTTTAAATGCATCTTCACTGTACTAGAGTATGACACTAAAACCAGTGTGTGGAAAAATGCAGGGAAGCATTTATATTCTATTATTCAACAATTTAACTTCAACTATCCATTTGGCATTCTAACCTAATAGATGTATGAATTTTCAGCGTAGATATATTGCAGAAATAAAACATTTGATAACAGTCTAGAATATCTAGGATTAACTAGAAAACTAATAACATAAATTCATTCATTTGGCAGAAGGTAAATATAATAACACAATTTGAACCTGGTAACTGTAGATGAGACAAATAGCCAAAGGAGCTCGTTCCACCCAGCATTTTCCTGAAGAAAACCAATTTACTTTCCTTAGGACCCCCGAGCCTATTCACTGAACCACCCGGATGAAGATGCTGTGTGGAGAAATGGAATAAATTCATTTGCAACTCAGCAGTAGCACTTGATAGTAGTACTTCATGCTTTTAGCAATATTGAACTCAACAATGTGGTTGTACTAGTTTAGAATGCAGTCATAGCTCACTCAATCACTTGCAACCTTCCCCTCATCGAATCTCTTGTGCTCTCTTGTCTTTCCAATTCAGAAATTATCACAAGGTAAGAATGAATATCCTCCTGCTGATTTCGATGGGTAGATAAGCATGCCAAGGTCTTTTGGTCAGTTTTTTTTAGTTAATGAGCCACCTGCTCAGTTCCACTTTCTTGGGGAACATGACCATAAAAATAGGGATGTTTCCCCCTGCAACAGTTATAAGTGAGTTAAGGATGCTGCCAAGTGTTAGTTTTCTCTCCACCCCAGTCCATTCCTCCTAATGGGTCATTGAACACTCATTCAACAGTATCCTTTGGATATTTGTCTCCTCTTTTATTTATAAATAATAAAATATTAAGAGTAATTAATTACAATCATCCTTGACCCCACTTGGTCAATAACATAAAACTCAAAGAACCTAAAACAATTAATTAATGAAAATACATGAGATAGTAGAAATAACATAACTCATAATCGCTTTTATTGATCAGAGGCCACTTCGAGGGGGAACCTCCCTTGAGCAAGCTCAATACAAATAACTTCACAGTATATTCACTGGTCTCAACAAAAACTTATATACTAAGTCTAGGTGCCAATACCGTGGGTTAATACCATGTGTCAATACAAACCATGGTCCAATACAAACTATGGATCAACAATTACTACGAGATGAATTACAAAGCATATGCATCCAACAAAAATATTCTAACAAAGTAAATAGAAGGGTTGACATGGGTTCCTAACATCCCCTCTCCCATAGAAAAAGCTTTGTCCTTAAATCTTTAGATGTGGAAATTGATGCAGAATCTGAAGGAGTGGTTCTGCTGTAGCATCCTCAAGTTGCATTCCGGGCCACCGACACCTTTTGTGTTTTAGGGAGGGTTGCTTGGAAGGTTGTAGACAAAGAATAACCATATCAGCTGCATCAAAAGTGCGCTCTGAACGGTGCTGATCGGCTTGTTGTTTCAGTCGAATTCTTTCCATGTGAAGATTGTCCTGCAGAATGCGAAGAATTTGATCACGGTTTCGAAGAACCGAGTCAATTTCCTGAACTAGGGAGCTGTTGAGGGTGTACGGAAGAAGAAATGGCGGTTCCTATCCATAGACTACTTCATATGGTGTCCTTTTATATGTGGTATTGTACCACTGGAGTGCTTCTAGGAAATCCATAGAAATAGTTGTCCAAATCTGTGTAGGGATGGGCAAGGGTTCGAGCAGTCCCAAAAGGAGTTTCGTTTCACCCTTGTTGAACTGACAAGTATCACAATTAATCACCATCTATTGAATTGTCATTTTCAATCCCTACCAAAAGAAGTTACATTGTTCCTGGTCATATGTTTTGAGGAACCCAGAGTGCCCTGCTAATGAAGAAGCATGGAGTTCATAGAAGAGATAGCCCCGTTGAACAGATTGCAACCAATTTGGAACAAGAAGAGAAATAGTTGTAAGAGGCACTGGGTCATCAAATGTGTGAGAAGGGGCATTTGCCACCATATTGTCCTTACCCTTCTTGTAAGTGATTGCATAGGCATAACCCATGAGTTGGATAACCCATTTCAGGTGTGCTTGAGAGGAGACCAATTGTTCCAGGAAAATTTCTAGACTCTAGAGATTACTCTTGATGCAGAAATGATTCCCTAATAGGTATGGCTGCCACTTCTGTATTGCATGCAAAATAGCCAACATTTCTTGCTGAGATGTAGATGCGGTTAAAGTATTACCGGAAAGGTCTCTTGAAGGCAACAAGCCCACTAGTTCAGCAAGGACACCTACATATCTATCCAAGGAAGTAAGGGAGACCATTGATGGGTGGATCTAAATGGAATTGAGTTGAGTGATGACACCATGTGAATTCTTCTTAAGGATCTTTTCCAGACAATGTGAACTGATGATACAGAGAGACCCTTGTTGTAATCCCATACATTTTTGTTGTTTCCCATTGACTGAAAACTGCATCCAAAGTTCAACAAAATCCCATAAGATGGGGCCAAGTGTGCATAACCATTGAACGCCCAAAACCACATCACATCCGCCTAGGGACAAGGAAAACATGTTTGAGCGCAAGGTATAATATTTCAGAGAGATACACACATTCTGACACTTCCCCTTTCAAGGTAAGGTGCCCCCATTGGCAACCATGACTTCAAAGTTGGAGCAAGGATGGACAAAATAGTCAGGCTGTTTGGCGATCTAAGGGTCAATGAAATTATGAGTGCTACCAAAATCAATGAGTATTGTAAGAGGAAGCTTCTTGATGTAACCCCTGACCCGCATTGTTTGGGGGGTGGTGACTCCAGATAAAGCATGGAGTGATATCTCTTGTTGGTCATCCTGATATGGGGGGTCAATAGGAGGCTCATGAATGTCGACCTGATCATCCATTGTATCTGGAGGTTCTTCACCAATTTTAGAGGTAGGCAGAGAATCCATATATAAGAGATAGAGCTTTTGCTGAACACATCTATGTCCCCGAGTGAATTTCTCATCACAATTATAACAAAGCCCTTTTTCTCTGTGTGCCTGCATCTTTGTTTCGGACAAATTCTTGATAGGAGTTGGTCGAGGAGCTGGCAAGATGGGAGGTCATTGAGAACCCATATTTCAGAAGGGAACAAAAGTGGGTTTGACATGCTATTGGGTTGCAATCTTGTTTTCTGCCAACTTAGCCAACCCCAGGGATTCCATCATTGTGTTGGGACAGAACATTTTGACCTCTGAGAAAATTTCATCCTTAAGACCACTGATGAAATAACTCCTGTAGAATTCATCAGACAATCCTTCTGTGTGATTGGCTAGTTTCTTAAATTATGTATGATACTCTCTCATAGTGCCAATTTGATGAAGTTTAGTGAGTGCTCTAGTGAGGTCATCAAAAGCACTAGGACCAAATCGTTGCAAAAGGAATTGGCAAAAATCTATCTGTTTTGGCTCGTCATGAGCCTTGATGTACCAATGGTACCATTCAAGGGATTCCTATTCCAAATGAAAGGATGCAAGTGGAAATTTTTGGACATCAAAAGTATTATGCAAACTAAAATATTGTTCTGCACGATAGATCCATCCAGTCAGATTAGTACCATTGAAGTGAGGAAATTCAAGCTTCAGACCATGAAAATTGCGGGAAGAACAAAACCCATTGTCTGATGAAGACTCGGACTGTCCTTTGTTGTTCATGGGTGAATGCTCAAGATGGAGGCCAAGAATTTTTTCATCCAGATCTTGGAGTTTGGTTTGGATGGCTACAAGTGCTTCCTCCATTGTTTTTGCTCCTGTACGGGTGACAGCCATAACAAGGAGTTTTTTTTTTGAGGGGGGGGGGGGGGGCGGGGGGAATGGATAGAAAAACACAAATAGAAGCTTATTTAGTAAAGGGAAATTTGGATTTGGGAAAATTTTGGATGGGTAATTGGGGTTTGACTAGGTTTTGGACACTTTGGAATGGATAGGGAAGCAAAAAATGAGGATTTCAGAAGCTGGGTGAAAGAATGGGAAAATTTGTCAGAGAGGGACAAAGAAGCAGAAATAGGGAATGGACATGGTGGTAAAATTTGAGGGCGATTGGGTGAAAATCGAAGGAGTTATGGAAAACCCTAAAAATAGACAAATGTCGTATTTCTGGCTTTGGGAAGTGGAATTTGGGATAGGGTCCTCAGGAATGAAATATGCAGAATGGGATTGCAGGGGCATCGGTGAAGTTTCAGGTAAAACAGAGTTAAAACAAGGGAGATATGGCAAAAAAAAGTTTTTTTTTTTTTTTTTTCCAGAATGGATCTTAAACGGATTTCAGAATGGATCGGAAACAGTGGGATCTAGAACGGCTCAGAATGGATCAGAAACAGCAGGATCTGGAACGAATTTTAGAATGGATCTGAAATGGCTAGATCATAACCTATTTTTGGAATGGATCTGCAACGATGTGGAAGTGATTGGAAATAGATGGATCTGTAATGGCACGTAAGTGATCGACAACAGTTTAGCTGAAAATAAATATGGACCCTGGGTATAATCAGCTTCCTATCGGTTCAGGGGATTCACTCGGCCACCAATGTTGTTTGACGACTTGCGTATTGGGGCAATACCCCTCACTCCACAGCTCAAGTAAAACTAATAACCGCTTTTCCATAAACGACAGCTCTTCGTTTACCTCACGGGTGGGACCTAGGAAATCAAGTAGGGGTTGTTTCCCTTTTCACTGGCAAGTCCTCTCAATGGGATAGCTACTTCGGGGTTCCTGTGGTACTCCTCACAATGAGTTTTAGGACTTATTCCCAAGTACTTCCCACAGTTAAGCAGATAGGGATTATTCCTAGATCCGAAGCTGCAACAGATGCAAAAAATTATTTTGGATGAAATTTTACTCAGCGAGCCCAAGAAAGTGCTCTGATACCAAATGTGAAGAACCTGCAACAATTAATTAATGAAAAAACATGAGATAGTAGAAATAACAAAACTTAGAATCGCTTTTATTTATCACAGGCCACTTCGAGGGGGCAACCTCCTTTGAGCAAACTCAATACAAATAACTTCACGGTACCTTCATTGGTCTCAACACAAACTTATATACTAAGTCTAGGCGTCAATACCATGGGTCAATACCATGTGTCAATACAAACCATGGGCCAATACAAACTATAGATCAAAAATTACTATGAGACAACTTGCAAAGCATATGCGTCCAACAACAATAATACAAACTAGAGTCGAGCTCTCATTTTGGCCGCCATGGTCGAATGGCACCTCTACACAACATCCAGTTTTAAACCTTTTATATGACAGAGCCTTCATGGTTTCAGATATTGATTAGAGTGATTTTATGGTGGTCTCAGTTACTTGAGTGAGCTACGCTCATGGTTTCCATCTTCCCTGTAAACGGTATGATGAGGTTCCTAACTCGTTTTCAGTATTTTAAAGTTTGGTTTATAATTATCATCGGACAGTAAATAATTACTTCGTATGCATTTGCAGGTGGTATTCCATTTCCTAGTTGTTTGCAATTTCTCTTCTCCAGCTTACAACTTCCACATTCTAGTTTAAAAGTATACCCCTGTGGTTTAGTACCACGGTAAGACTTGATTTTGCCATGAAGTATCCTCTGTCATTGTGTGTAAAAGTACTATCGATGTTGATGTGAAAACTATTGTAAGCCTCCGAGCATTTTCAATGAAATCTTTGTTTGTAAGTTTTGAAGTTGGGTTTATACCAGAGTATTAATAAAATGAATACAGTTTTGCTCTCTCATGCAGTTGTTATCTTTGTCTCTGTCTAGACCATCACTAAGTGTCTTTTGGTTAAATGTATGAGTACAAACTAAAGATCGTGTTTTCAGTCTTTTGAACATACATTGCTTGGGCTTAAAGCCTTATGTTGGAAATTCATCATTGTAAGGGTTTATAAGTAGTTGTTTACTATTATGAAGACCTTCGTAGGCTACCCACTGTGTTTCCTGGGTTTTTAGTATTTGATTTTGGAAATAATATTACTGTATATGTATTAGCATTTTGATTACGACTACCAAGGTAGTGGTTTGATAGTTAAAAGAAGAAAGCATAAAAACTTTTGTTCAAACCCTAACTCGGATTCTATGTTTAACTTGGATTTCTATGTTGTAATTGAAAAGTCATGGTTTCATTTCAACACAGGGTTAAAACCCTAAACCCGGACGATACTAGATTTTGTGTTTATGAGTTTATAATGTAAAGAATAAGTCTCGGTGAGTTCTCTTTCGAGACTCGAACTAGTGACCTTCATTAGTAACCTTCCAACGTTTTCCTGTTTGATTAATAAGGGATAGTGATGCATATCATAGATGACATCGAGTTTCTTTTGGCCTTTGATGCATTCTATAACACTACTCTTTCTTCTAGAAAATTTGGAAGTTGATTTTGTTTTAATTTTGACAGTTTCATACTTAAATGAGGTACCTATATTGCGGTATTTACTTTGGTATCCTGGGTTGTATTTATACCTGGTTTATATAATGAACTCAGGGTGTCCCTCTAATGGCCTCGAATCCTTGCTATAATTATCATTATTCTGTCATTGGTTAATATTTTACCTGTTTAGCTAGTTACAGGGTTATTAAAGTTTAGGTATAAATATGTTTTGAAATTTGTATACTTCGACAGTATAATACTCTGTTTATGATCATGAGTTCTGTATGATTTTTGGTATTGTAATTTTGTCTATAATTTATATCATAAATAGCAATGTTATTTATCTATGATTTATAAATAATAATACAGTATGAAAATCTATAGTACCATAATATGGAATACTTGACTATGTTGGATATTTTTTGTTTGTAAATAATTATTAATTACAGTATTAAATTTTCATGTTTAAGAGAGTAACAAACTGTGTATAAAATCTACTCTATTCTGAATAATAAAGCACTGCTATTTACAAATCATTTCATCCATGTTAATTAAACCCTTCATGTACTAGAGTACATTACCTTACGGTTAAAGGAAAAATACAGGAAGAATTTTATTCATCATTTTATTTCCATCTATTCATCCATCTAATGCACAGACATAGTTTACCAAATGAGAAACCTATCATCTTTAACAACTATCGGATATCTAAGATGCATTTAAAAACTATCCTATCATATACATACTCTTTTAAAAAAATAGATCAATGGTTTTAAAAGTAATAACATAAAAACAAAGTAGAACCTCATAATTGAAGATGGGGACAAACACCCAAAGGAGCCCGTTCCACCCAACCTTTTCCCAAAGATAGCCAAAGTCACTTGCCTTAGGACCCCCGAGCTTGTTCACTGAACCACCAGGACGAAGCTATTGAGTGGCAGCAAGGTTATCTTTCTGCAACTCATCAGTAATGATTTATGTGCTCAGTAGTATAACTTTTGCTTCAGCACTATGATCTCTGCACTCACCAGTACACTTAACTTTCAGCATTCAACAATATAATAGCTGCATTCAGTAGTATTCTTCAGCTGCAGACTTAATCTAGAATTAACCCTAACTTCCCCTCATCGAATATCTGTTGATGTATTCATAACTTCGGAAGATATTCACTTGTATATGTATTTGTACTTTATTATATCCCCAACGGAGATGTATTATTCCTCCGATTAGAAGTGTCATCAGTTGTACTTGTATGTGTCGCAAGTAATATTGTAAGTGTCGTAACTTATACTTGATGGGTTATTAGACCACCTTGATGGGGTCGGACTTGTCATGGCCTTGTATGAGTCATGTGGGTCAAATATTTATTATACAATCCTAGTAGGGGTTGGCCCAGTCAGCATTATGTTAAATGGTTAAGTTGAGGCCCACCTAGTTGAGTAAAGGTTAAGTGAAAGTTAGTGTATAAATAGAGAGTGTGTCTCTCTCATTTTACACATTCTATTATTCACTCACTTTGCATTAGTGAGAGAAGAGAATGGTGAGAACAAGTGGAGGAGGAGCATGATGCTGAAGATATCTATCTCTTGGGTTTGATCATGGTGATCCTTGTATTGATGCTTATTCTATGTCTGAGGAAGTTGCTGGGTTTTTCACCTTCTTGGTTTTCTCCGGTGAAATGTTTTGTGTCTCTTGTCTCTTGTATCTTATGCTTGATATGCTGTACATGTTGTTCTTTTAGTTAAGATCCTAGATCTATTGAATTAAACGATGAAAATATAACATGGTATCAGAGCTAGCCTAAAGGAAGGCATGCTATGGAATTTATGAGACTTGTTGCACTTGCGACAAATTGGAAGCTAGGGATTGATATAGAAAAAACCAGTCATCGTATAAATTTCACTATATATCGATTTTGGAGAAGGTTCAAGATCTTAAACTTTTACAAGATGAAGGTAACATCCCCATGTACCTTGTGTCAAAAGAACAACATCTGATTCATTGTACTTTGTCAGATATGATCGGTACAATCTATTGTTTCTGCCTCTTCCAGATCTTAGTCATAAACAAGTCACCTAGGAAAAAAGGTCACAACTTGGGCTAGTAAGTTCCAAATGTAATTATGTAAAAAGTGACAGTAAGATGACGGAATGTAGTTTTTCAAGTAAGTGTTTTAGAGGCCAAAGTTGAACCAGTGACACGTGCCACGCCGTACAAGTTCTCTCTCCTGGTTTATCCCATAAACAGGTCACGTTGCGACACTTGGAATAACTCTCTCTCAGAGAATCTAATTTAGGTCAGACCTATGGGTTTGGCATGATGATAGGTCAAGCTACCACAAGCTAGAGTTTCAGACCCTGCAGATTCATAATTTCAGAGATGTACTAGAAACAATAAGGCAAAAATTTATGTCAAAACAAAATTGGATTCTGAGCACCTTCATTCTTGGCTTGTCATTGCTGCGGGAATTTAGGGCTTCAGAGAAAGTTGGAATTTTTTGAATCAGAGACCATGGCTGAATGATCCTCATCAAAATTGAAATTTAGAGACCAAGATCAATTTTTTTTGTTGGGTAGAAGGTCGGGCTTGATCAAACCCTAGTTCGGGATTTTGATAGGAAAGGTGGAAAATTAGGGCTTTTGCAAAAGTTGGAATTTTTAAAATCTGTGACCACGGATGGAAGATCCTCAAGAAAATAAAAGTTTAGAACATAAGATCGAACATTTTGGATGGGCAGAAGAATGGGCTTTATCAAACCCTATTTCTGGATCTTGTCCAGAAGATCCGAAAGTTTCAAAGGAAATTTTGAGGGGTCAAATTTTGCAGATTTAAAAATTGAAATATACCAGCTTGATCAAATCAACAAGACACATCTTTGCATCCATTTAGAAGTTCGAAATTCAAAATTTCAAACTTTAGGCTTTCTCTGACAAACCCTAATCCAGCTCCAGATCTAGTCTCAGCAAATCAAAGTGGATTGGGTTGATCCTAGAAGAGAATGAATTGGAGACTTGAATAATTGAAGAAGTTCCAGTTCCAGGGGTAGATTGTTGAGATATTGTAACTTTAAAGAATATTATATTTGTACTTTATTATTCCGGAGATGTTTCATTCCTCCGTGAAGATCTTATTGTATATCCGGAGATGTTTATTCCTCCGTCGGAATGTGGTAACTCGGGTTATTAGACTTCCCTAGTAGGGGTCGGCCCTGTATGTGTTATGTGGGTCAAAGGGTTATTAGACCACCCTAGAGGGGTCGGCCCAGTTAGTTGTAGTGGGGTATTTAACCTATTGGTTAAATACGAGCCTACGTGTACTTGTGTAAAATACATATCAGAGTAGTGTATAAATAGAGGAGGTGTGTTCCTCATTATACACACTCACTCACTTGAGAAAGGCGCATTTGTGGAGGAGAGGTTTGCTATGGAGGAGAAGGAGCTTATGCTCAGGGTTTGCATATTTGTATATTGCTGGTCATCTATATTGAGGAAGCTTTGCTGGGTTTTCTACCCCATGAGGGTTTCCCAGGATAAATCTCTGTCTCTTGTGTTTATGCCATGCTTGTTGTTTCTTCAGTGATCCTGTATATGCTATTATTGTGAAATGGAATGTAATGCTGCTATTTTCTGTCTTAGCATATTGAATTTTAACATGGTATCAGAGCTGACCTGAAGGAAGACAAGGTATGGCACTAAAGACACTTGCTTTACTTACGACAATTTGAAGGTTAGGGTTTTACATAGCAAAAACCAGTCATCGTAGCACTTTCGCTATAAATCCGTTTTGGCAAAGTTTTCGGATCTGAAATTGTTACAGGACGAAGCTAAAATCTCCAGGTACCTTGTGTCCAAAGGAAAACCTCTAATTCGTTGTACTTTGTGATTTATGATCTGTACAATATAGGGTTTCTGCCTCTTCCAGATCTGAGTCAAAATCAGGTGACCTTGGGAAAAAGGTCATATCTTGGGCTAGGAAGCTCCAAATGAAATTTCGTAAAAAGTGACAGGTAGTACACAGTCGGCAATATCTCAGAAAACTTTTTCAGAGGCCGAAGTTGAACCAGTGACATGTGGCACTCCGTACAAGTTCGCTCTTCTGTATTATCCCATAAACAAGTCACGTTGCGACACTTGGCATAACTCTCTCTCAGAAAATCCAATTGAGGTCATACCTATCAGGATGGAAATATAACAGGCCGGGATATCTCAGAAAACTTTTTCAGAGGCCGAAGGTCAAACAGTGACACGTGGCACGCCGTACAAGTTCGCTCTCCTGTATTTTCCCAAAACAGGTCACGTTGCGACATTTGGCATAACTCTCTCTCAGAGAATCCAATTGAGGTCAGACCTGTCAGGATGGAAGGATAACAGGTCAGGCTATCTCAGGAAACTTTTTCAGACCCTGTGGATCAAAAATTTCAGAGTTACACTAGAAACAATCAGGTACATATTTCTGTCAAAACAGAATTATTTTTTGGTACCTTCATTCATGACTTCCGGAATTTAGGGCTTTGGAGAAAGTTGGAATTTTTGTAATCGGAGACCACGGCTGGATGCTACTCATCAAAATAGAAATTTAGAGACCAAGATCAGAATTTTTGGTTGGGCAGAAGGCCGGGCTTGATTAGACCCTAGTTCGGGACTTTGATCAGAAAAGCGGAAAATTAGGGCTTCTGTAAAAATGGGAATTTTTGAAATCTGTGACCACGGCTGGAAGCTCCTCAGAAAAATAGAAGCTTAGAGCTTTGGATCAAACTTTTTGATGGGGCAAAAGAGTGGGCTTCATCAAACCCCAGTTCAGGGTCACGTCCAGTGAATCCGAAAGTTTCAAAGGCAAAATTAAGGAGTAAAACTTTGCAGTTTTCAAATTCTGAATATATCAGTTTGATCAGCTCATCAAGGCGCATATCTCTATCCTTTCGAAAGTTTGAAATTCAAAGTTTGAATTTTTGGGGTTTCTCTGACAAACCCATATCCAGCTCCAGGTCCAGTTCTTGCAAATCAAGTGGATAGGGTTAATCCTAGAAGAAGATGGATTGGTCACCTACATAAGTGAAGGAGTTCATGTTTCAGAGGGAGATGAGGCTAAGGCTTTACATAAGGATATTACAAGCGATCTCGACAGGTATGAATCATCGAGGTATGTTTTGAGATTTGTTCATGATTAAGTTTATGGTATGTTTGTCTTCATGTTATTACAGTTAGTACAATCTTGATTTTAGATTTGTTGTATCACCTTAACAAAATTATGAATGCATGATAGAAGATATTCATTGGTTAGGGTGTTGACACTTATGATTGTACTAATGCATTATGGTGTTGTGTGAGGTTGAGGTTGTCTGCTAACAAGATACAGGTACATCACAAAAGACAAATCAGGCTCCATGACCATGAAAACATGAAGACAAAGACTCATCCATAATCTTTGTTCTACTTACGAGGTATGTATGACTTTGTTATATTATGCTTAACCTATGAGACATGCAGGTTCTAGCTCAGGATCTCTAAATCATTGAAGAGGTTGTTTAGGTATGTTGTACATAACCAAGTAGGTATACTAATCCAGGTATGTTTCCCATGAATCTTACCTTGTGTTAGGATCCCTTATATAAGTATACTTGGAATGATTGGTTATGCTTATTCATAAAGTTAGTAATCAAGGGATTATGCATATTATATCTTTTATCAATGATATGCATGAGTAAAAGAAGACTTCCCTGAAATCTTGAATACTAATGTTTATTAACTATAATCATGACTATACGTTTTCAAGATTATTTAGTACTATAATGTTTTGATAGCATTTAGAATATACTAATGAGTGTATGTTTGTGTATGAGATCATGAGGATGACTCTTGAGCATGCACAGTGGTACAGAATGAATAGAAGTTCAAAAGACATACAAGGTTATGAAGAATGATGGACACCGTACAAGTGGTGGATGTTCAAACAAGAAGATTTACAAATCAAACAAAATATAGAAGGCTCATGGCTAGAAGATTCTCTTAAAAAGGGGAAGAGAATCACGACAAGATGTTTGCTCCAAGTATGGTGTAATTAAAGAAGAAGTATGAATCAGGTTCTGTATAGGTACCTAGGATCGATAATAATTTGATAAGCTTAATGATCACCATGGGTGATGTGGATCTCAACCTTTGCTACAAGGTTGAATATGATACACATATGACATGGATGCAAGAAGGAACTCACCACAGAGTTCGAATGATATTGAGGCTCATATCAGTAGACCCATCTAACGAGAGATGGCACAGATAGATATGCAGAAGATCATTCAATGCAGAAATGAAAAATGAAAGATCTCAAATTGATGCTTTACTTCCTGGGTCTGGAAGTATGGCAAGGCTCAGAAGGAATATTTCTCAACCAGGGAAAGTATGATGAGAAATATGACTTGAGGTGTTGGAATGGACACTCTTATGGATTCCAACTTGAAGCTGTTAGGGGGTAACTCATCAGAGTTAGTGGATATAACTCTGTACAGTCAATTTATTGGGTCTTTGATATATCTAACATATACTAGGTTAGATATATGCTTTGTTATGAACACCTTGAGTTAGTATCTAGTGGAAACTAGATGTGTTTACCTGATAGTTGCAAAGTATGTGATGAGGCACATAAAGGACACGATAGAATTTGATCTATGCTATCTTGAAGATCATGACTTCAGATGGCTATTCAGATTCTGTTTGGGCAGGAAGTGTATCAGACAAGAAGAACACATCGAGAGGATGTTATTGTCTGGGATTAGCCATGATCTCGTGGTTTAGCTGGAAGCAATCTAGTGTGGCTCTCAGCACAAGCGGAATATATGGCTGCTTGCTCTGCTAGTTGTGAAGAAGTTTGGGTTTAGGATTGTTTGACTTAGAGATAGAACCAACTGAGATCCTATGTGATATTTAGAGTTGTATCAAGATGACATAGAATCTAGTGTTCCATGATAAGTCAAAGAACATAGGGAACTAACAAGATATGACACAGAAAGGAACTCTAAAAGTTTGAATTTGTAACAGGTTACCGTTGTACTAACCAAGCCTCTACGTCAAGTGAAGAAGTTACCAACCAAACCTCTGTCTCGAGTGAAGTTTGAATACTTCCGAGACAAGCTTGGTGTAGTTCAAAAGGACCCTCCTCGAAAGGGGGAGTAGTATAGTCACTACTGATGAGATTGTCTCATCAAACAACAAGGTCGTTGATGAGGTAACCTATTCTCTACACCCAGTTACTTAGAAATATTTAGATTTAGGACTCTTATACTTAGAATACTTAGCTTTACTTATACATGCTTTTGATGATAGATGTATTGGTGAGAATACATGCTAGATGTATACATGTTTTGGTGTGATGTATACATGTTTTGATGTATTAGTAAGAATACATGCTAGTTGTGATGTATACATGTTTTGATGTTAGATGTATTAGTAAGAATACATGCTAGTTGTGATGTATACATGTTTTGGTGTGATGTATACATGTTTTGGTGTATTAGTAAGAATACATGCTAGTTGTGATGTATACATGTTTTGATGTTAGATGTATTAGTAAGAATACATGCTAGATGTGATGTATACATGTTTTGATGTATTAGTAAGAATACATGCTAGTTGTGATGTATACATGTTTTGGTGTGATGTATACATGTTTTGATGTATTGGTGAGAATACATGCTAATGTGATAACTGCTCTTGTATAGATGAGAATACAGAAGGGGATTGGATCATCCCTGGACTTTCAGTCCTAAAGAGAGCCGTAGACGTAAGGTCTCCGAGAATGAAGTCCTTAGTGGATAGTTGAGGGGATTGGGATCATCCCTGGACTTTCAGTCCTAAAGAGAGCCGTAGACGTAAGGTCTCCGAGAATGAAGTCCTTAGTGGACAGTTGAGGGGATTGGGATCATCCCTGGAATTTCAGTCCTAAAGAGAGCCGTAGACGTAAGGTCTCCGAGAATGAAGTCCTTAGTGGACAGTTGAGGGGATTGGGATCATCCCTGGACTTTCAGTCCTAAAGAGAGCCGTAGACATAAGGTCTCCGAGAATGAAGTCCTTAGTGGACAGTTGAGGGGATTGGGATCATCCCTGGACTTTCAGTCCTAAAGAGAGCCGTAGACGTAAGGTCTCCGAGAATGAAGTCCTTAGTGGACAGTTGAGGGGATTGGGATCATCCCTGGACTTTCAGTCCTAAAGAGAGCCGTAGACGTGAGGTCTTCGATAATGAAGGGATTGGGATCATTCCTGGACTTCGGTCCGAAAGAAGAGCCGTAGACGTATGTCTCCGATAATGAAGGGATTGGGATCATTCCTGGACTTCGGTCCGAAAGAAGAGCCGTAGACGTATGTCTCCGATAATGAAGGGATTGGGATCATTCCTGGACTTCGGTCCGAAAGAAGAGCCGTAGACGTATGTCTCCGATAATGAAGGGATTGGGATCATTCCTGGACTTCGGTCCGAAAGAAGAGCCGTAGACGTATGTCTCCGATAATGAAGGGATTGGGATCATTCCTGGACTTCGGTCCGAAAGAAGAGCCGTAGACGTATGTCTCCGATAATGAAGGGATTGGGATCATTCCTGGACTTCGGTCCGAAAGAAGAGCCGTAGACGTATGTCTCCGATAATGAAGGGATTGGGATCATTCCTGGACTTCGGTCCGAAAGAAGAGCCGTAGACGTATGTCTCCGATAATGAAGGGATTGGGATCATTCCTGGACTTCGGTCCGAAAGAAGAGCCGTAGACGTATGTCTCCGATAATGAAGGGATTGGGATCATTCCTGGACTTCGGTCCGAAAGAAGAGCCGTAGACGTATGTCTCCGATAATGAAGGGATTGGGATCATTCCTGGACTTCGGTCCGAAAGAAGAGCCGTAGACGTATGTCTCCGATAATGAAGGGATTGGGATCATTCCTGGACTTCGGTCCGAAAGAAGAGCCGTAGACGTATGTCTCCGATAATGAAGGGATTGGGATCATTCCTGGACTTCGGTCCGAAAGAAGAGCCGTAGACGTATGTCTCCGATAATGAAGGGATTGGGATCATTCCTGGACTTCGGTCCGAAAGAAGAGCCGTAGACGTATGTCTTCGAGAATGAAGGGATTGGATCATTCCTGGACTTAAGTCCGAAAGAAGAGCCGTAGACGTATGTCTTCGATAATGATAGGACTGGATCGTCCCTGGACTTCGGTTCAAAAGGTACATGACTGGTTTACATCATTCCTTGACGATGCCGATGATCGTGTGATGACAATGCTGATGATTGTATGATGACGATGCTGATGATCGTATGATGACGATGCTGATGATCGTGCGGGATGATGCTGATGATCGTATGATGACGATGCTGATGACGATACTGATGATTGTATGATGACGATGCTGATGATCGTGTGATGACGATGCTGATGATCGTGTGATGACGATGCTGATGATCGTATGATGACGATGCTGATCGTGCTGCTGTTGATAGTGTGATGATGATGCTGCTGATCGTGTGATTACGATGCTGATGATCGTAATGCTGATATTGATGTTGACATTGATGTACCAGTAACTGTTTGAGTTAGTAACTGTTTGAGTTACTGATGAAGACAAATTGAAGAAAGCTTCCAATGATTTATAGATGTATCATGTATGATGTTGATGACTCCTTGCTCGTGCAGATGTTGTTATAATATCCTTCTCGTTAAGGGGGAGTGTTGAGATATTGTAACTTTAAAGAATATTATATTTGTACTTTATTATTCCGGAGATGTTTCATTCCTCCGTGAAGATCTTATTGTATATCCGGAGATGTTTATTCCTCCGTCGGAATGTGGTAACTCGGGTTATTAGACTTCCCTAGTTGGGGTCGGCCCTGTATGTGTTATGTGGGTCAAAGGGTTATTAGACCACCCTAGAGGGGTCGGCCCAGTTAGTTGTAGTGGGGTATTTAACCTATTGGTTAAATACGAGCCTACGTGTACTTGTGTAAAATACATATCAGAGTAGTGTATAAATAGAGGAGGTGTGTTCCTCATTATACACACTCACTCACTTGAGAAAGGCGCATTTGTGGAGGAGAGGTCTGCTATGGAGGAGAAGGAGCTTATGCTCAGGGTTTGCATCTTTGTATATTGCTGGTCATCTATATTGAGGAAGCTTTGCTGGGTTTTCTACCCCATGAGGGTTTCCCAGGATAAATCTCTGTCTCTTGTGTTTATGCTATGCTTGTTGTTTCTTCAGTGATCCTGTATATGCTATTATTGTGAAATGGAATGTAATGCTGCTATTTTCTGTCTTAGCATATTGAATTTTAACAGAGATAAGGATAAGGCCTTACATAAGAAGTCTACAAGCAATCCCGACAGGTATGACTTGAAGAGATACAAGTATGTTTGTGAAATCTATTCATGATTAAGTTTATGATATGTTTCTCATCATATTATTAGTACAATCTTGATTAGTCTTAGACTTGTCTTATCACCTTAGTAAAAGTATGAATGCTTGTACACATTCATTGATTAGGGTTATGACACTTATGATTGTATTAATGGACCATGATGTTGTATGAGGTTGATGTTGTCTTCTAACATGAAAGGTACATTCATAAAGATAGATCAAGTTCTAGATCAAGAACATATGACCATGGTGACATGAAGACAAAGACTCATCCATAGTCATGGATCACATAGAAGCTCTACTTACGAGGTATGTATAATTTTGGTTCTACAATGATTAACTTATGAGTTATGCAGGTTACTAAGCACAAGTCATTGAAGAGAACAAGAAGATATTGTTTGGGTATGTTAGACATAACTAGCTAACATGATATTCCAGGTATGTTTTTCCTATATCAAGTTAGAATCCTCCCTTGCGTTAGGATATTATACTTTTGTATGAATGATAATCAAAAGTTAGAAGTTTAAGTAATCAAGAGTTTTTGCATATTATGTTTCTTAATTTGATTGATGATATGACTAACCAGAAGAGTCCTATGGTCAAATAAGATTATGCATGAATAAAAGAAGTCTTCCCTGCAACCTTGAATACTAATGCTTGTGATAAATTACCTATGTGTGAAATGATCATAACCATACATGTTAAGATTATTTAGGATCATAATGTTTTGATAGTATTGAGATTATACTAATATATGTATGGTTATGTATGAGATCTTGAGGATAACACAATGATGACACTAGCGCACACTTAAGCATGCATAGTGGTCCAGGATGGATATAAGTTCAAGGACAGGTAATACAGGAAGCAAAGATCAAGAGGGAGCACACTCTAGTAGTTCCTACAAGGAAGCAAAGATTGAGAGGGAGTCCACCCAACAACTAAACAAAGATAAGTATTTGAATTATCATTTCTTATTACTTAAATGATATTGTTCATTCATGTACATACTTATGTTCCTAGAGGTAGGATGTAAATTTTGCATTTTAGAAAAGTTGCATTAATGAACAAGATACTACTAATATCCAAGTAATGGATATGTGGCCTATGGTACTATACAACATTCCATTGCTACTTATCTAGAATGAAACCTCTTTGCTAACATGTTGGGATTTGTGCACACTCTTAACAAATGTTCTGGTAGAGATGGAAGGCATCTAGAAAGTTACCGTGTGAATACAGGATATGGATAAATGTTGTATTGAAGCATTGGCTAAGATAATTGCATGACTGTATGACATATGTCTTTATGCATAAGAATGTGTTTTTGAAAAACTATGAAAAGTTTCTAATCATGCAATTGAATTTGAACTGTAGGAAAGATCGTGTACAATCACCTACAAAAGAAGGACAACAACATTTGCTCGAGTAACGAAGTTCGAGAAAACTATCTATTAATGATATTGAAGAATCTAAAGTTCCCTTGATTTAGGATGCTGTCACAAAAGAATTCCATGATCGAAGAGTACCAGTCGATCATGAAGAATGATGTCTGGGATGTGGTCCCGAGACCAGAAGGGAAGTCTGTTGTGACTTCCAAGTGGATCTATAAGATCAAGCATGCTGTAGATGGTAGCATAGAGAAATACAAGGCAAGGTTTTTAGCTCGTGGCTTCTCCAAGAAAGAGGGGATAGACTCTAAAGAGACTTTTTCTCCTATAGCCAGATACACTTCCATCAGAACAGTACTTTCCCTGGCTGCAGTGATGAAGTGGAAGATACACCAGATGGATGTCAAGACAGCTTTCTTGAACGGTGTAGTCGAATAGGAAGTGTATGTGGAGTAGCCACTCGATTTTGAGACACATGACAGGGAGTCATATCTGTGCAGGTTGAAGAAAGCCTTGTATGGCTTGAAGCAAGATCCTAGGACTTGGTATGGTAGGATATACATCTTTCTCTCCAGTTTGGGCTTTACCAAGAGTAAAGCAGATTCCAACTTTTACTACAAGGTTGAGGAATGCAATCCAATGATACTACTTTTGTATGTGGATGACCTGTTTGTTACAGGTGAGGATAGATTGATTGCCGATACGAAGAGGAAGCTTGCTTCCAAGTTTGAGATGAAGGACTTGGGGATGATGCACTACTTTCTAGGTATGGAGGTGTGGTAGAGTGTAGATAGAATCTTCCTTCGACAAGGGAAGTATGAAGTAGAGATCTTGAAGCGGTTCGGGATGATGGACTGCAAGGCCATGGCCACACCTATGGCATCGAACCTCAAGCTTATGTGTGATGCTTCATCTGACCCGGTTTATGTCACTATGTATCATCAGATGATTGGGTCCTTGATGTACCTGATGAACACAAGACTAGATATTTTCTTTGTGGTGAACACATTGAGCCAATTCTTGATGGAACCAAGAGGTGTTCATTTGGTTGCTGTAAAGAATATTTTGAGGTACCTGAAGGGTACAGTTGGTTATGGGCTCAAGTATGATGCGAATCAAAAGTTTAACCTGGAGGGTTATGTTGATTCAGATTGGGCAAGCAGTGCTGCAGATAGGAAGAGCACTTCAGGGTGTTGCTTTAGTATGGGATTAGGTGTGATCTCCTAGTTTAGAAAGAAGCAGTCCTACCTAGCACTGAGTACAGCCAAAGCAGAGTATGTCACAGCTTGTTTAGCCAGTTGTGAGGTAGTTTGGATTAGGAAGCTACTGTCTAAGTTATTTGATCTCCCATTGGATGCTGCCTATATCTATTGTGACAATCAGAGTTGTGTGAAGTCATTAGAGAACCCGGTGTTCCATGACAAGTTGAAGCACATCGAGATCAAATATCAATATATCAGGGATATGGTGCAGAGAGGAGTAGTTAAGCTCCTTAATGTTGCGACAGATGAGCAGGTTGCAGATGTGTTGACGAAACCACTAACCAGAGTGAAGTTTGAGTACTTCAGAGAGAGGCTTGATGTTCTTCAGATTGAAGATAATTCGAGGAAGAAGTGATGGGACACATTCCAAGCATGGTGAGAGGAGGATCCTTCCCATGGCTGTGGATGTAAGCATTGTGTGATGAGCATCAGAATGATGCTCATGTTGCTGCTTTGGATATGCATCAGTTGGATGCTTTGTATGATCAGTTGGATCCTGTATATTGATATGCATAAGTTGTATGCTTTGTATGATCAGTTGGATCATGTATATTGATATGCATCAGGTGGATTCTTTGTATGATCATTTGGATCATGTATAATGACATGCATCAGGACGATGTAGTGACAATGATCAGGATGATCATGTGTGATGAGTATCAGGACGATGCTCTGGATGACATGCATCAGGATGATGTAGTGATGATGATCAGGATGATCATGTGTGATGATTATTAGGATGATACTCTGGATGATATGCATTAGGACGATGCAGTGATGAGTATGAGGACGATGCTCTGGATGACATGCATTAGGACGATGTAGTGAGGATCATCAGGATGATCATGTGTGATGAGTATTAAGATGATACTCTGGATGATATGCATCAAGATGATTCTATGATGATGATCAGGATGATCATGTACATCAGGATGATGTATGGTGAGTATCAGGTTGATACTCTGTGGTTGTGGACAGGTTGTGCATATGAGCATGTAAGTTGACCTGGGAGATATTGTCTGTCATGCTGCGGCACATAAAAGATCCTGTGATACTCTTTCGAGGCATTTCTCTGGGAGGACATGTAACTAGATTTGGGAGATCCGATAGGTTGAGTAGTATGCTCGTAATCAGTCCTGGGATGCTCTTTTGAGGATTTTTCCTATGGCATGTAACTAGACCTGGGAGATCTGATAGGTTGAGCAGTACGCTCCTAATCAGTCCTGGGATTCTCTTTTGAGGCTTTGCCATGAACACATGTAACTAGACCTGGGATATTTGATAGGTTGAGCAGTACGCTCATAATCAGTCCTGGGATACTCTTTCGAGGCATTGTGGTGGGGGTCACATGTAATACGTACTGGAGATCTGGACAGGTTGTGCTAGTCATGTAAAAGGACTCGGATTCTCTTTAGAGATCTTGCTAGGCAAGACACTCTTTTAAGGTTTTGTGATGGTCACATGTAAGTAGACCTAGGAGATCTTGCCGGTCGTGCTTCAGCACATAAAGGATCTTGGGATACTCTTTCGAGGCATTGTGATGCATGCAATAAGTCCTGAGGATTCCACAGTATGGCCAGCACTGATGAAGACCTACAGGTGGCGGGCCTACATCCAGCATGAAAAAGGGCTGTCTCTGTAGAACTACCTATGATGAGGAGAATTCAGAGATATCCTAGTGATCGAGATGTCGAGTACAACAGCAGTGATGATGATGATGCTCCGTGATCCAGTGTTGATGATCCAACTCCAGAATTGAAGACTTTTGCGTATATGTATTGATGACTTGTGTCAAGAGAATATCTTCCTAGTTAAGAGAGAGTATTGACGTATTTGTAACTTCAAAAGATATTCACTTGTATATTGTATTTGTACTTTATAGTATCCCCAATGAAGATGTATTATTCCTCTAATTGGAAGTGTCGTTAGTTGTACTTGCATGTTTCGCAAGTTAGATTGTAAGTGTCGTAACTTATACTTGATGGGTTATTAGACCACCTTGAAGGGGTCAGCCCTGTATAAGTCATGTGGGTCAAAGGGTTATTAGACCATCCTAGTAAGGGTCGGCCCAGTCAGCATTATATGAAGTGGTTAAGTTGAGGCCGACCTAGTTGAGTAAAGGTCAAGTGAAAGTTAGTGTATAAATAGAGAGTGTGTCTCTCTGATTTTACACATTCTAATATTGACTCACTTCACATTAGTGAGAGAAGAGGAGGGTGTGAACAAGTGGAGGAGGAGCATGATGCTGAAGATATCTATCTCTTGGGTTTGATCATGGTGAACATTTTATTGATGTTTATTCTATCTTTGTGGAAGTTGTGGGGTTTTTCACCTTCTTGGTTTTCCCTGGTGAAATGTTTTGTGTTTCCTGTCTCTTGTCTCTTATGCTTGATATGTTGTACATGTTGTTCTTTCCATTAAGATCCTAGATCTAATTAATTAAATGATGAAAATCTAACAATCTCTTATGCACTCCCACCTTTGTCTGATAACTCAGAATGTCACATGGAAGAGAGTAGAAAAAAAATAGTGAGCCACCTCCTCAATTCGATGGGTATAATAGAGTGCCTAGGTCTTTGGTGAGTTTTAAATTATTATTCAGCCACCTGCTCTATTCCACTTTCTTAGGGAACATGAACACACAAAAAAAGGGAAGTTGCCACCTACAATAGCTAGAAATGAATGAAGAAGTTGCCGCTTTTCCATTTGCTCTCCACCCCAGTTCATTCCTCCTAGTGGGTCAGTGAACACTCTTTAATAATCTCCTTTGGATATTTGTCTCCACTTTTACTTATAAACAATAAAAATATTAGAGTATTGAATTAGAGTCATCCTTGACCCTACTTGGTCAATAATCATAACAACTTTACAATAAATCATAACATAATGTTTTTCTCACAACATAAATTATTCATATTTTTGGGTATGTGAAAATACCCGGGGCTTCAACACTGAGTAAGTCAATCAGTTAAAATTAACTAAGGTTAAAATAAGTTAATTTTTAACCAGAACTTATCTTGATAGTCCAAACATAAATTTGGCTATAAAGAGGGACCTATGGTGTTTGTAAAGGGGGTTCTTCTTCTTCTTCATCTTCGAAGGCGAAGAAGGGAATGGAAAAGATGAATAAGATTGAATTGAGAAAAAAAGAGTATTGCTCTTGTACCCTAGTGGATTTGTACCCAACTCTTGGGTGGTCTCTCGAGGGGAAAACCTGTGTCGGACAAAGACCAGTTGGAAGAGAGGAATGTTGCAGTCAATTCTTAGTGGCCCTATTCTACTTTCCCAAAGCTAAGTACCCTTCCCATTTATTTCAAGTACGTAGGTTTATCTTATATGTGTTTAATTGTTTTATTAAAGATAGAAGGAGTCCCATCTTTCTGGTCATTATGGATTAAAACATAATAGTTGAACTTATGGTTTTATTCCTAAATGTATGCAATGAGTTTTATTGTATTAGTTTTTATATTGTGTATAAATGTCGTACTACTTCATGCTATTATTCAATACATAGTGAAATTAATCATTGAAGTATTTTTATTTTAAACAATTATGGTATTGACTCTAAAAAAGGGAGCCTGAGTGGGTTATACTGAGATTTTATATCATGCTAATACTATACTATTATTATGTGAATAAACCCAATATGGGTATTTTTTTTAAAAGTATGAATATTATAAAGTTTAAAACTCTATACGTAATCGATTTCATTATATATTTTAAAAGATGGATTAAACAATCACTATATTTTCCTATCAATGTAAAGGATTGGGAAATTCCAAATTTCTGGAGGTTAAAATTTCTTCCTACAAATTTATGACAGTTAGATAGCTATCAAATCAAAAACCAAAATCCCCTGTCAGTCGCTTGTCTCATAGTAATTCCCTGTGTCTTAATGGACTAAAAAACGAGTTAGGATCAATCTCTGTGTTCTTCCCGGTGTATCTCTAGTAAGTGCGCCAGCTCTGTTTGAATTTTGATATAATGTTTCCAAACATGATGGCTCTGTGTGTCTAGTATATAAGGTTGCGTGTTATATTACCTCCACACAAATCCTCCTTCTCCTTTTGTCTTGTTGTAATCTTATACATAGAAAATAATTAATTAAAAATATTCCAATGAGAGATAGAATTTCTCTGCTTTGGTATTTTTCGTTCCTCGACAATCTAATGATAAAAAATATATGGGATATTGAATTCTCATCTCATACAAATTTCACACAATTATATAGTCATTCAATGTGAATGATGATGCACATTACAATATACGACACCTCTCTATTAATGTATTCCGTGATAGTTATTGAATCTATTATGGGAGGGAAATGGAAGGGGGTGTATTTTCCAACTCTATAGAGAACTTGTGAGAATTATATATAGGTTGAATACCATGAAAAAATTATAATAGCGAAGAATATTGAAGCAAATAAGTCCTCACAAGAATTATTCAAAGATATGCAAGAATAAGAAGAAGAAATATTGAGACAGAAACATAAGAGAAGAAACTCAATCGATGGAATTATCATCTCATATATTATTCATCAATATGAATACAATATATAATACATCTCAAGAGAGAAAATATAATTCCTTAAAGGAAATTTGAAAAGCTCACAAAAGTAAGGCTTACTAAAAGCTAGAAAACCACCCTAGGTGTCAAAAGCACATTCCAAAACACTCTAAAGGCTCACAAATTGGTTGAATATGGTATGGAAGCTCATGAGTGATGTAAATGGAATGTAATTATAAATTTATGAGATAAGAAAATGTTGGTGTGTTATATTCCAAATTTTGTTGATTATATTTATGTTATATATTAGGTGTAAGCCCCGATGAACATGATTTATTTTGATACTAGGTGTAAGCCGCAATGCACATGTTTTTACTTTTTTTATATATGCTAGGCGTAAGCCCCGATGCACATGATTTACCTTGATAATGGATATCCATATTTGGGCATGGACCCTAACAGATCCAGATTATTGTTATATACTGGGCAGAAATCTCGATGTACTTGAATGATGTTATTATGTACGAAACCCTAATATATTGAGATGATATTTGTTATATACTATGCAGAGTTTTGGTATGCATGACTAACTTTTATGTTGTGTTAAGCATGGGCTCTGGAGTACATGGATGAACTATGTACTGGGCATAAGCCCTGGAGCACTCCAACTTGATGTTGAGCATAAGTTCTGGAGCATCGAATCTTTGGCCATTGTATCCCTAGGTGTATCCTACAAATACATTCTAGTACTAGTGTTGAGTGAGGAGCTTTGAAATTGCACTAGCGTAACGCCCATTAAAAAGTGTTGAGCACAATATCTGAATAACACCCGAGGATACTTTACTTAAAAGGTGTTGAGTTGAGGTGTAATGTCCCAAAAATAGTAAAAATTTAAAATTTTTCTCTTACTACTAAAAATGCCTACATAGATAATGTATTGTAAATTAACTTCAGTACTGAAAAGTTGTGTTGGTACTTTGTTTGAGATGATGGGAGTTTTTAAAGTAAAACAAGTTAGTTTCATCAATTATTTTTTTTGCTGAAGGTGATGAAGTAAAGTAGTTGATGTATATGTATCCTGATAGCAAGTTTATATATGGTAGAATAAAACTTAAGGTCCTTCCTTTACTTTTGTATGTTGAATTTTTCGTTATAAATGATTAAACTGGTCTCTTCAGGCATGATGGCCTTTGCTGATGGGAGTTGAGGCCTATGAGAGGAACCTAGTGTTCCATGAAGAGATGTACCCTCACAGTGCCACCAAAAGGTAAGGGTAAGCCTTGGGGTTCCTGTTCTTACTTAGCAATTGCTAATGGCTCGTCCTATGTGTGCATGCAGGTACCTGTATAAGGGATTCCTCCTATGAATATAACTACCAGCATGTATTGAAGTGTTCCTAAGTTAAAAGTGTAAGGCTAAGGTCTAAAAATAACCTTGGGGTAAGGAGGCACTTGTTTCTACGGATTTGTGACATTTACATAAATCCATACTATATCGCTTTGGGTAAACATTAAACTTAGTTAATGGTGTTAAGTGAAGCATTGAATGCAACACATATGATGGCGACTTCGAAATTGGTGACCAGCTCACAAGGGTTTCAATACAGCATTGTTACCCTAGCAAACACTCATTTCTTCACTTCACTTGGCTTCGGAAAGACCATTGTTGCATCTGTGAGATTTTCATGCCCTGACGTGAGCTATGATCATGGTCAGTGCACCATTTGGGGTTTTATGCGTAGGGGTTAAGTGCAAATCAACATGGTCTAGGTAATGGCTAGTTATCTCTTCAACACAATGTTTTTTGTTACATTTATCTAGCACTCGTTACTTTCTTAGGGTTTAAACTCGTGTCGCTTGATGGATTTCCAGATAATGGATGGCATTCTTCCTTGCATGGCTTAGTAGTTGGTGGCCAGTACTATCGACTACATTGGCAATGTAGAGGGGTAAGTTCAGGGTTCACCATCCCTTATCCCTTCCTCTCGCCTCTTTGGAGTGGTATTGTTTGTATTTGTTATGAGGAACTTCCTGAGCCCGGTTTGGGTTCGTTGCAACAAGTTTTGGGTTCCTGGAGGTCGTCGTTGGATAGACCATTGTTAAAAGTATTTATTTGTATTGGAAGATAGTACACCCCTGGGGGTTTCCTTGTTTAGTGTGTATGTTTGGCCATTTGTCTCTATGATGAGTTTTAAACTGTTGCAATGGGTTATGATGACCTCAATACAAGACTTGGGTTTTTGTTTTCCCAATGAACTCTGGTCATGTATTAATATTATGCAGCGAGGTTGACCTCTGCAAAATTCTATGTATGACTTTCATGTGTATAATCTCTGCATTTTACTCTGGAGTATGAGAAATAATGTTTGTATAATGCTTTGTATGTGTTGTCATTATTCCTATTTTGTAGGTGACTGATTTGTACTTTTAAATGAAATCTATGTGTTCGTTGATGCCGATGGGTTATGAATGGTAATGTTTGTGTGCTCTCTGCATTTGCTATCGTTGCTCAATCCTGGAGGTAGTCGATTTGGTAATTTAAATGGCAATCTTGTAATGGTTGATGCCGGTGGCGCCTCTGTCTAAATTCTAGTTTGTTTTACAAAGTTTGGGCATTCGTTTTATGTGCAAGGTAAATGGTTAAAATCAAGCTTGTAACTACTCCTGTGTTTTAAGTGCAAGAAGTAACCCTAGTTGTTGTTTGTTTGATTGCTTGAAAGAAAAATGGTTTGTACCCTATGCTGCTAGCGATTTGTAAGATGATATAATATTTATGAAATTGTAGTGGGATTGATCTCTTGACCTGTGTTTGATGTGCTATGAGAAATGTATTTACTGATAGGTAGATACTTTACTTGTTTGTGGGATTCGATCTTCTGACCTGTGGTTGATGTGCTGAAAGGTATGCAGTTAAAGGTAAGTGATGCTTTTGTTTTACTATGGGGTTTGATCCTGGGAAAGATAAAGAGATCGTGTCATGCAATGCCTGGGCAATACCCTATGAAATCGTATCCCTTGCATGCCTGTTGTGATTCTGATCCTGTAGATAGTGGTTTGACTTTTTGGTAACAAGAAGAGAAAATATAGCATACCTAGATTTGAAAACGGTTACGAGAAGATCGTGGCTACCTTAGCCTGGTCATTGTTTTGCTTGACGTTTTTTAAAAATTCTGGGAGTCTAAATAATGGAATGTTTGATTCTACCTACGATTTTCATTTTATTGTCTGCAAAAAGAATATGTTTGAAAAGAAAAATACTGATAGCTGTCGTAGAAGGGAAAAGTCATGATGCGGTTATTTGATGAAGTGATAAGTCCTGCATTTTGGTTTGAATGGAGAGAAATTAGTAACTATGATTGTTTTTAGCCCTTGAATCTTGATACGTGATGTTGCTATGAGTCTAACTTGTTTTCCTGTAAGGGTTAGTAGTTTGAAAATAATATTAGCCGGGTTTGGGAAACATCAATGTGAACAGAACTCTCATACTAGCCATACATTGATCTAAACCTAAAATATGATTTTAGCATTTAAATGTAAAGTATTTTTGATAAGGATAACTCGATTGTCTACTTTAATAGAAGATGGATTCAAGGATTTCGATAAGCTAGGATGTCTAGCACATGCTAGCTTGGCTAGGCCTGCTAGACATTCTGCTAGGTTCTCAATTAAATTCTAGGGTTAAAATACAGTTCTAGCTAAAGGGTTTGGTTCCTATAAGTAACTAATATTTTAAATAACTAGGATGAAAACAATATAGTGTTGAAATATCAAAAGTTATGCTAATGCCTAGCTTCTATTATAACTTGAAATGGGAGTTTTATAATTCAGACAATATTGCCTTTTGACTTGCTCCTCTTCTGTAGTAGCCTGCACACTCAAACAAATGTTAGTGTAGGGTCTTCTGAGTTTGGCTGACCTGCTTAGCTTTATTTTATAGTTGAATAACTTTGGGGCTACCATGTTCCTCCCAACGATGACCCTTAGACTGTTCCTGGTACTAAATGGATCCCACCGAGCTAGTTCCAACATGCAATAAGAGATAGAGACCCTGGGTTCACTGTTGGTTCAGATCTGGAAAATTAATGGGACTGTTTCAATTCTTGGAACAAAAAATTCTCTCTGATTACCATAAGAGAATGATAACAAAAAAGATGGAATCCTCAATCTTGGGATCTGCCTTCTTTATTTACAAGAGTCTTGAATTATGGTTGTTGGAATAATTATTTTCTTTAAATTAACTAATATAATATTTAAAAGAAATTATTTACTAAAATATTTTGTCCTCTTGAACTAGGACTTCTCACTTGTTTTAACTATAGGTGATTTTATCTTTAATCTTTTCATAATAATAATAATAACAATAATTATAATTGAACCTAAATATTAATACATTATTAATAATATTTAATAATGTGACAACCCATTTATGCATAAATATATATATAAAAGAATATATATTCTATAACTAAATAATAACAATATTATTATTAAAGCTCTTAATAATAATATTTAGCCTCGAGGCCTTTAAGCATTTTGTTCACTTAATACTATTCTTAGTCAATCCATACTTTAGGTTATGGTAATTATCTTTTATTTAATTATGTATCTTCACATGATACTTCTTTTAAAGATTAAGGACATGGTCAAATTTTTTGGACGGTCTTTCAGTAAGCTTGGATAGGCACCTCTAGTCTCTCTCTTGCCTGTGGGGTTCCCTTGTTTAACATGGTAGTTCCTGTAGTATTTGATGATAGATAAAAAGATGAATCATTTAACCAAATTAAATAAATGTGATGAAAGTAGAGGTGCTATTCAGAGTCTTTCCAACTCAACACTTTGATATTTAGTAACCCCGAGTGCTCTTCAGAGCCTTTTAACTCAACAATTTCACATGGGTGTTACGCTAGTGCAATTCCAGAGCTTCCTGCTCAACACTAGTGCTAGAATGTGGTTGCGAGGCACATCTAGAATATTCAAGTGGCCTCGGATCCAGTATTCATTTATCAAGCTTGGAGTGCTCCAGGGCTTATGCCCAACACTCAATGTACATCAGGGCTTACTCCCAATACATAAACATTCCTCTATGTACATCAGGGCTTATACCCAGTACGTAGGTCATCTGTGTGTTTGTGAGTCCACGCTCGACACACTCATAAGCCAATCACGTAAAATCATAGCTCTGCATAGTAAGTAACAAAAGATCATCTCAATATATTAGGGTTTGTACCCACATCATATGCTAAAGAACATAACAACAACATTAGGGCCTCCTTCCCCAGTATACACTCAATAAAAAAGTCAGTCAGGGTCCATGCCCAATAGGTGAATATATAAAATAATAAATCATGGGTGCTAGGGCTCACGCACAATATTCCAAATAAAACATATGTGCCAGAGCCATGGCCCAATATAACAACAAAAATAGTTAGTTCAAAATTCGGGATATTACATTCCTCCCCGCTTAGAAACAACATCGTCCTAGTGTTTCTAGGGAATAGGAATGAGGTCATGAAATAAGGCAGGGTATGCCTCTTTCATGGTGGCCTCATTCTTCCAAGTAGCCTCATCTAGCCCGAAGTGCCTCCATTGCACTTTCTGCTGGGTAATGGTCCTTCTCCTAAGCTGCAGCTCTCTCTTATCTAGAATGTGGAGTGGTTATGGCCTGAACTCCCCTTCGGGCTCCACCTGTAATAAGGACCAATCAATTACATGTTTAGTATCGTATACATATTTATTTAATAATGATGCATGAAAAACATTTTGAACTTTTACATGAGCTAGTAGGGCTAACTCATACGCCACTGGGCCCTTCTTGGCCAGTATCTCAAAAGGTCCGCAAAACCTAGGGGCTAGTTTCCTACATCGACCTAAGCTCAAAGAGCTTCGTTTTGCGTTTACTTTTAGGAAAACATGCTTGCTGACTTGATAGTCTTTATCTTTTGTTTTATTGTCTGCATAACTCTTTTGGTGGTCCTGTGCTTCTTTCAAGTTTAGTTGTACCTTGGAGACTAGTTGTTCCAAGTCTTTTAGTAGGTCGGGTCCTAACATAAGTCGGTCTATCAGACTGTCCCAAGTCACAGGTGTCTGACATTTCCTACCGTAGAGTACTTTGAAAGTACTCATTTTGGCTGAGGTTTGATAACCGTTGTTGTAAGAAAACTCCGCGAGGTGCAAATTTTCTTCCCAATTCATGGGATTGTTCATGACATACATCCTCAACATGTCCTCAAGGATTTGGTTTACTCATTCTGTCCATCGATCGGTCTGGGGATGGTACGTGGTACTGAACTGTAACTGTGTCTCCAAACTAGACAACAATGCTCTCTAGAAGTTGCTAGTGAACTTTGCGTCTTGATCGGAAATGAGTGCCTTGGTTATCCCATGCAATCGAAAGATCTCTTTCAGAAAGATGTCCACGATGTGGACTACTTTGTAGGTAGATTTTACCACTATGAAATGGGTTGCTTTAGACAACTTGTCTACCACTGCAAAGAGGGAATCGTTCTACCTCTTACTCTTGGGTAAGCCCATAATGAAGTCCATACTTATTACCTCCCACTTCCATTCTGGGACGGGAAAAGGTTGTAGTAAACCGGAGGGGTGTTGGTGTTCTACTTTGACCAGTTGGTACTCCTCACATTTTGCGATGAACATGGCAATGTCAGCTTTCATTTTAGGCCAAAACTAATGTTTCTTTACCGTTGATATCATCTTTTGATATCCGAAATGCCCTGAATAGGGTTTCTGATGAAATTTTGTGAGAATGTTTGATCTAATGTCTCCACTCTCTGGGACGTAAAGCCTCTCCTTCAACCAGAGTAGTCCCGACTTGTCTATCTTATATTCCTTTTGTTCTTGGAATAACCTGTCTTCTTGGGTCTTTGCAAGGATTTCAGTGTAATAATGGTCACTCTTACATGCCATTCGAATCTTGTTATGCAAGTTTGAGTCAGTTTGACTAACCGTGACCTCATAAAGCATATGTGCTCGATGGCTCAAGGCATCTGCAATCTTGTTTTCGTTGCCTTTAATGTCCCTTAGTTTGAAATGGTACTCACTAAGGAAGGCTAACCATCTGTCATGTGTAGCATTAGGCTAGGTTGTTCGAAAAGATATTTGAAACTCATGTTGTCTGTCATTAGTAGGATTTTCTTTCCCATGAGGTAGTGTCGCCACATTTTTAATGCATGGATGATGGCAGCTAGTTTGAGGTCATGTGTGGGGTAGTTCTACTCACGTTCTTTCAATTTCCTTGATTTGTAGTAGATGGCAAAGTTATCTTGCATAAGGAATCCCCTGAGTCTTTCCTTGATTGCGTCTGTGCAAATAACGAAGTCCCCATTGGGGTCTGCAATTCATAAGATTGGTGCACTAGTCAATAGTTGCTTCACATTTTGAAAGCTTTCTTCGCACTTAGCCATCCAAATAAACTTGTTTTCCTTGTTCTGCTAGGAAGTCATGGGACATGCAATCCGTGAGAAGTTCTCAATAGACTTTCGGTAGTAGCTGGATAAACCTAAAAATGATCTTATGTCAAATACACACATAGGTGTGGGCCATTCCTCGATAACTTTGACATTTTCAAGGTTGATGGCTATTCCCTTTTTGGGAATGATATGTCCTAGGTATTGAATCTGGGGTTTTTAGAAATCGCACTTACTAAACTTGGCGTACAGTTGGTTTTCCCGTAATATTCGTAAAACAATTCGGAGGTGCTCCTCATGTTCTACTAAGTTCTTGGAGTAGATTAAAATGTCGTCAATAAAGACTAGAATGAACTTATCGAGGTATTTACTAAAGATGTTGCTCGTCATACACATAAAGTTGGTTGGTGCGTTCGTCAACCCAAAGGGCATCACTACGAACTCGTAGTGGCCGTAAAGGGTATGGAATGCGGTTTTGTTGATATCCTTATCACGGATTCTTACCTGATGGTATTTGGATCGTAAGGCGATCTTTGAGAAGATCGTCGCTCCTCCGACTTGGTCAAACAAGTCATCGATTCTAGGGAGTGGGTAACGGTTCTTAATGGTTTATTGAGTTGGTGGTAATTGATGCACATCCACATCGTTCCATCCTTCTTTTTGACAAAGAGTATCGGTGCTCCCCAAGGGGACACACTCGGTCGAATGTACCCTTTGTCGATCGGTTCTTGTAACTGAAGCTTGAGCTCTACCAATTCTGGTGTGCTCATGGGGTAAGGAGATTTGGAAGCTAATACCGACCTGGGTGTTAGTTCAATGGAAAATTCTAAGTCTCATTTGGGTTGTAATCCCAGTATTTCCTTGGGAAATACGTCTTTGAACTCTACAAGGACTGGGAAGTCTTCAATCTTCTATTCCCTACCAGTTTCTATGTTTTGGATATTGACAGCAAAGAGTTTTCAACCCTTTCTGATACATTTCTTTGCTTGTAAGGCAAATATCTTTCTTACAAACACTTTCTTAGGGACACCCTGAATCGTCTTTTGATTCCCTTGGTCATCCCTACAAAGTAAGGACTTGTTTAAGTAGTCAAGTAAGACATGGTGTTATTCTAACCAATCCATGCCGATAAGTACATCGTACGATCCTAGGGGTATAATGTTTAATTCTACCCTAGTTGGTTGAACTGGTCAAATCTATATCACAAGTTTTAACTAACTCAGAGACCTTTCGTTTGGTACTGGCTAGTTGTACCAGCCATGGTTTCTCGTGATGCTCTCGGTTTAACTTACAAGTTTCCACTATATTAGGGGAGATATAACTTTGGCATGCATCGGGATCTGTTAAAACTGAAACGGTTGTGTTTGAGATCTTACACTCAATTTCAACCATGGTGGCCTGGTGATTTACCTGTCGACCATCAAGGGAGGCATAAATCCTGGGTGTTTTTTCCATGTCTCCTACAGTAGGTTCTGCTTGGACGTTGTGTAAAACTTTATCCGTTTTGCTGGGGTAGTCTCTGTAGTAGTGGGGCCCTTGGCATGTCCAACAAGAAATGGTTGGTGGGATATCTTTTGTCCCTTTGTTGAAAGCTGGCATGTTGACAGGTGGTGCGGGTGCACTTGGCCATGCTTGAGGTCGGTTGAAGCCTCTATTAGGTGTAAAACTATTGTTATGTTTCCAATAAGGTGGAGGTCTAAAACCTGGTCTGCGGTTGTCCGAGAAGGTTCTGAACCTATCTCTGTTTCTGTTGATGTTATCATTCCTTGGATGTCCATGCTCATAACACAGTCTTGCTTTATGTAAAGTCACATCTAGGGTCTTGGGCATGTCAAACTCTATCTTTTCTCTAAAGTTTTATGGAATACCTCCCAAGAACTATTGTATCTTGACTTTTTCATCTCTGATGTATGGAACATAGTGTACTAGGTCTAAGAATCTGTTTATGAATGCCTCCATGTTTAGGAAGCCCATTTTCAACTCATGAAATTCTTTAATTTTCTTGTCAAAGAATCTTTCAGACATATATTTGTCCTGGAATATTTTGCTGAAAGTATCCCATGTTATGTCTCTCAGTTCTTGTCCTTTGGTGTGTTTCAAGTCCCACCACCATCTAGCTGCTTTACCATTCATGTTGTATATGGCTAGTCGGGCTTGAATTTCACTGGAGTAATTATGAACTTTGAAATACTTATTCATCCCTAGCAGCCACTCCTCAGCCTTCTCCCCAGAGTTAATCTCTCCGTCATAAGTTGGGGATTTTATCTTTTTGAATTCCCCTTGCAACCTATCATCACTTTTCCTCATTTTCTTGTAAGAAGGTAGTGTAACGTCATCGTTGGAAGAGCTCTTATAGCCCTCTTCCATTGGTTCATGTATGTGTTCTTCTTGTTCTTCTCCCCTTAGAGTTGGCATATTTTTGTGTGTGGTTGTTTCCCTTTTTAAAGGTGTTGACTGAGAGTGTGGGTTGTCCATGGGGTTTTGCCCCGGTTAAAGTCTAAAGCAGATTTTCATTTATAGCTTGTTGTTCTCGTCTTTCTTGCATGTTCTCATATTTGAAACTTTGGAATTCTGCCTATAGATTTTGCATAGATTTCATTAAGTCCGAGTTTAGTTCCACCACGATTTCTTGCTCTCGTGGTGGAGAGTTCAGATTTCCATGTATGCTGCTGCACCCTTTTGCATTCATTTTCAGACAATGACTGTACCTGTATAACTCCATTGCTATCGTGCTTTGGGTAAACATTAAACTTAGTTAAGGGTGTTAAGTGGAACATTGAATACCACACATACGATGGCGACTTTGAAAGTGGTGACTGTTAATTTTTGAGCATTAATTCAACATACTCTAGGATATTTACTCAGAGAATAACATGTATAGCATATCAAACATATAAATCACATGATATAATAGACACAGAGTTTCCTTGGGGAAAACCAAGAAGGTGAAAAACCCCAATAACTTCCTCAGATATAGATAGAGCAATTATACAAAACCCAAGCATAAGAGATAGTCTCCTAGTAGTAGCTTCTCCTCCTCAACTAGTGCACCACTCTCCAATGAGTGTATATGTGAGAAAGTGAATGATCAAATAGAGTGCCCCCCGCACTCTATTTATACTTGACTCGACTTGCCTAATAACCTTTACTAGGTCTGCCTCAAATTAACCACATAACATAATGCTGACAGGGCCGACCCCCAATAGGTCTAATAACCCTTTAAATCACATGACTTATACAGGGCCGACTCCATCAAGGTGGTCTAATAACCCATCGAGTATAAGTTATGACACTTATAATATAAATGATGACACTTCCGTATAGAGGAATAATACCATCTCTATAGGAGTACAATATACATATGTGTAATACATTCCGAAGTTACAAATACATCAACACTCCCTCTTAACTAGGAAGGTATTTCTCGACATAGATCTGCTAGCACAAGTCTTCTTCTCTAAATCATCGTCATCGAATCATCGTAATCATCACTGCTAGTGCTATCTCAATCTATCTATCATCTACTCATCATAGGAAGTTCTACAGAGGCAATCCTTTTTCATATTGGATGTAGGCCCACCACCTACAGGTCTTCATCATCTCAAGAGCTAGCCCTTTTTCATGCTGGATGTAGGCCTATCCTCCATGTAGGTCTTCAACATCTCTGCGAGCAAGCCATCAAGTAGGTACACCTCAAGACTGATTACACTGCCTTTACAAAACCTGTAGGATCTCTCAGGCCTGATTACACTACGTCTGCAAAACCTATAAGAGCATCTCAGGACTGATCATATGCCTTTGCAAAACCTGTGTACCATACTATCACATCTTCATCTTCAGATCAACTCATAGTCCACAGAGCACAACCCAGATGCACACACACAACACTTACACTCACCGGCATGGAAGGACTTTCCTCTAACCATCTAGGAAAGGCTCAACACTTACACTCACCAGCATGGAAGGAATTTCCTCTGACCATCCAGGAAAGGCTCACATCACTTACATCGACGACCATGGAAGGAATTTCCTCTGACCATGTCGGAATGGCTACAGCAATTACATCACGACCATGGAAGGAATTTTCTCTGACCATGTCAGAAAGTCTATGCCCAGCCCTTACATTTAACCATGGAAGGAATTTCCTCTAACCATGTGAAAATGGCCTAGCCCTTACATCTCACCATGGAAGGACTTTCCTCTAACCATGTGAGAATGGACCCAACCCTTACATCTGCACTATAAAAGGACTTTCCTCTAACTATGTGAGAATGGCTCATGTGCATCTGTGTCTCTGGACTCATCACTTTTCCTTGGAAGGTATCTCGATTTGAAGTACAATAAGTCTCCCTCTAAAGTATTCAAACTTCACTTTGGCCAGCGGCTTGGTCAACACATTGACTATCTACTTGTTTGTCGCAACATACAGGAGCTTCACTCCTCCTCTCTGCACCATATCCCTGATATAGTGATACTTGATCTCAATGTGCTTCGACTTGTCATGGCACACTGGGTTCTCTGGCAACTTCACACAACTCTAGTTGTCGTAGAAGATACAGGTAGCATCCAACGGGAGATCAAATAACTTAGACAATAGCTTCCTAAGACATACTACCTCACAACTAGCCAAACAAGTTGAAACATACTGAAGCAACACCCATAAGTGCTCTTCCTATCTGCAGCACTTCCCGCCTAGTCCGAATCAACATAACCCTATAGGTTAAAATTTTGATTCACATCATACTTTATCCCATAATCAATTGTACCCTTCAGGTACCTCAGAATATGCTTTACAACAACTAGGTGAACATTTCTTGGATCCGTCAGGAACTGGCTCAATGTGTTCACCGCAAAGCAAATATATGGTCTCGTGTTCATTAGGTACATCAAGGACCCAATCATCTGATGATACACAGTGACATCAATTGGATCAAATGAGCATCACACAGAAGCTTCAGGTTCGATGCCATAGGTGTGGCCATGGCCTTGCAGTCCATCATCTCGACCCTCTTTAGGATCTCTACTGCACACTTCTCTTGTCCAAGGAAGATTCCATCTACACTCTGCCACACCTCCATGCCTAGGAAGTAGTGCATCATCCCCAATTCCTTCATCTCGAACTCGGCAGCAAGCTTCCTCTTTATGTCATAAATCAACCTATTCTCACCTGTAACAAACAGTTCATCCACATATGGAAGTAGTATCATTGGATTCCCTTCCTCAACCTTGTAGTAAAGGTTGGAATCCGTTTTACTCTTGGTAAAGCACAAACTGGATAGAAAGCTATCTATCCTACCATACCAAGTCCTAGGATCTTTCTTCAAGCCATATAAGGCTTTCTTCAACTTGTACACATATGACCCTCTGTCATGTGTCCCAAAACCAAGTGGTTGATCCACATACACTTCCTCCTTGACTACACCATTCAAGAAAGCTGTCTTGACATCTATATGGTGTATCTTCCATTTCATCACTGTAGCCAGAGCAAGTACTGATCTGATGGAAGTGTACCTAGCTACAGGAGAAAAAGTCTCTTCATAGTCTATACCCTCTTTCTAAGAGAAGCCACGAGCTACAAACCTTGCTTTGTATTTCTCTATTCTACCAACTGCAGCATGCTTGATCTTATAAGTCCACTTGGAGGTCACAATAGACTTTCCTTCTAGTCTTGGGACCACATCCCAAACATCATTCTTCATGATCGACGGATCATGGCATCATTACTTCATCCCGGATCCTGGGAACTTCAGTTTCTTCAATAGATAGATTTGGTGGTGAACAAATGTTGTAGTCATTCTTTTGTAGGTACTCATATATGATCTTTCCTACAAAAACAAGTTAAATTGCATGATTAGAAACGTCTCATAGTTTTCAGAACAAATTCTTACACATAAAGAAATATGTCATACAGTCATGCAATTATTTTAGCCAATGCTTCAATACAACATTTATCCATATCCCGTAACTTTCTAGATGCCTTCCAATCTCTACCAGAACATTATTAAGAGTGTGCACAACTCCCAACATGTCAGCAAAGAGGTTGCATTCTAGATAAGTAGCAATGGAATGTTGTACAGTGCCATAGGCCACTTACCCATTACATGCATATTAGTAGTATACTGTTCATTAATGCAATTATTCTAATATGCATAATACACAACCTAAGTCTAGGAACATAAGTATATACATCTTTGAACAATATTATTTAAACAATCAAATATACAAGAAATGACAATTCAAATACTTATCTTTGTTTGTTTGTTGGGTGGATTCCCTCTCAATCTTTGTTTCCCTGTAGGAACTAGAGTGTGCTCCCTCTTGATCTTTGCTTCCTAGATTACCTCTCCTTGAACTTATATCCATCCTTGATCACTATGCATGCTTACTAGTATCATCATTGTGTTATCCTCGAGATCTCATACATAATCATACATTCATTAGTATAATCTTAATACTATCAAAACACAATAACCTTAAACATGTATAGTCATGATCATTTCAAACAAAAATAATAAGCATTAGCATTCAAAGTTTCAAGGAAGACTTCTCTTACTCATGCATATTCAAATTTGACCGTAGAACTCTTCTGTTTAGTCATATCATCAATCAAGGTAAGAGACATAATACGCATAAACCCTAGATTACTCAAACTTGTAACTTCATGAGTAATCATTATCAATCATACAAAATTATAAGATCCTTACATAGGGTAGGATTCTAACTTGATATAGGAAAAACATACCTAGTCATCATATTTGTTAGTTATGTCTAGCAATGTTTTTCTTGTTCTCTTCAAGGACTTGCATAACTCATAAGTTAACCATTATAGAACCAAATTATACATACCTCTATGTGATCCATGACTATGGATGAGTCTTTGTCTTCATGTCACTACGGTCTTGATCTAGGACTTGATTTGTACCTTCATGTTAGCAGATAACATTCTACTCATACAACACCACAGTCCATTAGTACAATCATAATACAATCATAAGTGTCATAACCCTAATCAATGAATGTCTTCTATCATGCATTCATACTTTTACTAGGGTGATAAGACAAGTCTAAAATTAAACAAGATTGTTACTAAACTCAATAACATGAAGACAATCATATTATAAACTTAATCATGAAAAGATTTCAAAACATACCTGAAAGTCATACTTGTTAGATTGCTTGTAGTAGTTGTTGTTGTTGTTCCTTTTGTTCTTAGGACAATCCAAGGAAAAGTGTCCTCTTCTTGGTATGTCCTGTGAGAGCTTGATCTTCATTCCCCATATTCTCTTCTCGAGCTACAATCGGAGCTTCTTCATATGAGCATTCTTCCCACAGCTTACTGAAAGAGATAAGTTTCTTCCTAGCACAAATTCCTTGGATGAAGGAATCCCATGACCTAGGAAGGCCATTAAGAGTGTTCATTACCACTTATCCATTCTCTATAACTTCTCCCACAGCTTCAAGTTGTTCTTTTATCTGGGAGACCCTTGATAAATAAGACTGCATGGTCTCCGCATTATGGAACTTGATATTCTTCAATTGATTCCTCAAGGTCATCTTCCAATTTATATTCTTCCCTTCAAATAGCTTGGTCAAGGAATCAAACATCTCCTTATGTGTCTTCATAGATGACACATGTGGCATGAGATCGTTTTTGATAGAATCAACAATGATCCTTTTAGCCTTGACTAATTTCCTCTTGTGTAAGGCCTTAGTCTCTTCTCCCTCTGGGACAGTATCCCCTTCACTTATGTAGGTGTCCAACTCACTCTCTTCTAGAATTAACCCAATCCTATACTTCCATGCTCGGAAGTTATCAGCCCCTTCAAGCTTATACTCAAGCTTGGTGTGGTGAGACATCTTAAGAAGTACTTCAAATGGAAATAGAAGAGTTATTAGGTCTTACCACTTGATTTGCAGAAATCTGGATCTCGAGCTGGATTACAGTTTGTTAGAGAAACCCTAAAAATTCAAACTTTGAATTTCAAACTTCCGAAAGGATAAAAAGATGCGCCTTGATGAGTCGATCAAGCTGGTATACTCAGAATTTGAAAACTACAAAGTTTCACCCCTCAAATTTGCTTTTCAAACTTCTGGATTCACTAGGGAGGACCGTGAATTTGGGTTTGATTTTTCCGGAGCTTCATCCATCGAAAAAGTTCGATCTTGGTCTCTAAACTTCAATTTTTCAGGTCTCTAAACTTCAATTTTTCAGAGGAGCTCCAAGCCATGGTGTCAGATTTCATAAATTCCAATTTTTGCAGAAGCCCTAATTTTCGGCTTCACTAGAGAGGACCCCAAACTAGGGTTTGATTTTTTCGGAGCTTCACCCAACCCAAAAGTTTGATCCAATGCACTAAACTTCAATTTTTCTGAGGTGCATCCAGCCATGGTCTCTGATCGCAACAATTCCAAGTTTTACAGAAGCCCTAATTTTCGGCTTCACTAGAGAGGACCCCAAACTAGGGTTTGATTTCCCAGAGCTTCACCCAACCAAAAAGTTCGATCCAAAGCTCTAAAATTTGATTTTTATGAGGAACATCTAGCCATGGTCTCAGATCTCAGAAATTCCATGTTTTGTGGAAACCCTAATTTTTAGGGCCAAAACTGAAAGTGCTCAGAATTGAATTTTGATTAGACAGAAAGATGTGCCTTGCTGAGGATAGTCAATCTAGCCTCTTGCCTTTCAATATATGTGGAGAGAAACCAAAAAAATAAGAAGCCCTAGCTTCCGCAACTGCACAATGTCTTCTTCTCAGGTTAGCTCTGATACCATGTTAATTTTTTAGCATTAATTCAACATACTCTAGGATATTTATTGAGAGAATAACATGTACAGCATATCAAGCATATCAATCACAACAAGCAATCACATGAGACAATAGACACACAGAGTTTCCTTAGGGAAAAATAAGAAGTTGAAAAACCCCAATAAATTCCTCAGAGATAGATAGAGCAATGATACAAAACCCAAGCCTAAGAGATAGTCTCCTAGCAGCAGCTTCTCCTCCTCCACTAGTGCACCACTCTCCAATGAGTGTGTATGTGAGAAAGTGAATGATCAAATAGAGTGCCTCCCGCACTCTATTTATACTTGACTTGACTTGCCTAGTAACCTCTACCAGGTCAACCTCAACTTAACCACATAACATAATGCTGATAGGGCTGACCCCCGATATGGTGGTCTAATAACCCTTTAACCCACATGACCTATATAGGGCCGACCCCATCAAAGTGGTCCAATAACCCATCAAGTATAAGTTATGACACTTATAATATAAATGACTACACTTCTGTATAGAGGAATAATACCATCTCTATAGGAGTACAATATACATATGTGAAATACATTTTGAAGTTACAAATACATCAGCAGTGACCAGCTGGAAAGGGTTTCAATACGGGGTTGTTACCCTAGCAAATGCTTATTTCTTCACTTCACTTGGCTTCAGACAGACCATCATTGCATCTTTGATATTTTTCGTGACTTTCCCTGAGCTATGCTCATGGTCAGTGAAACATTTGGGGTTTTATGCGCAGGGGTGAAGTGCAAATCAACATGGTCCAGGTAATGGCTAGTTCTCTCTTCAATACAATGTTTTCTGCTACATTTATCTAGCACCCGTTACATTCTCATGGTTTAACCTCATGTTGCTTGGTGGCTTGGTAGGTAATAGATGGCATTCTTCCTTGCATGGCTTACTAGTTGGTGGCCAGTACTATCGACTACATTGGAAATGTAGAGGGGTAAGTTTAGGGTTCACCATCCCTTATCACTTCCTCTTTGCCTATGTGGTGTGGTATTGTTTGTATTTGTTATGAGGAACTTTGTGAACCCGGTTTGGGTTCATTGCAACAAGTTTTGGGTTCCTGGAGGTCGTCGTTGGTTGGACCATTGTTAAAAGTATCTATTTGTATTGGAAGACAGTACACCCCTGGGGGGTTTCCTGGTTTGTGTGTATGTTTGGCCATTTGGCTCTATGATGATTTTTAAAATGTTGCAATGGGTTATGATGCCCTCAATACAAGACTTGGGTTTGCGTTTTCCTAATGAACTTTGGTGATGTATTAATATTATGCAGCGAGATTGATCTCTGCGGAATTCTATGTATGACTTGCCTTTGTCTAATCTTTGTATTTTCCTCTGGAGTATGAGAAATAATGTTTGTTTAATCCTTGGTATGTGCTATTGTTGTTCCTATACTATAGGTGATAATTTGTACTTTTAAATGAAACCTCTGTGTTCGTTGATGTCGGTGGGTTATGAATGGTAATTTTTGTGTGCTCTCTACATTTGCTATCGTTGCTCAATCCTAGAGGTAGTCGATTTGGTAATTTAAATGGAAATATTGTAATGGTTGACGCCGGTGGCGCCTCTGTCTAAATTCTAGTTTGTTTTACAAAGTCTTGGCATTCGTTTTATGTGCAGGGTAAATGGTTAAAAACTATCTTGTAACTACTCCTGCGTTTTAAGTGCAAGAAGTAACCCTAGTTGTTGTTTGTTTGATTGCTTGAAAGAAAAAGGGTCTGTACCCTAATACTATGCTGCTGGAGATTTGCAATATGATAGAATATTTATGAAATCATAATGGGATTGATCTCTTGACCTGTGTTTGATGTGCTATGAGAAATGTATTTAATGATAGGTAGATACTTTACTTGTTTGTGGGATTCTATCTTCTGACCTATGCTTGATGTGATGAAAGGTATGGATTTAAAGGTAAGTGATGCTTTTGTTTTACTATGGGGTTCGATCCTAGGAAAGATTGAAGAGCCCGTGTCATGCAATGTTTGGGCAATACCCTATGAAATCGTATCCCTTGTATGCTTGTTGCGATTCTAATCATGTAGATAGTGGTTTGATTGTGTGGTAACAAGAAGAGAAAATATAGCAGACCTAGATTTGAAAAGGCTTACGAGAAGATCGTGGTTACCTTAGCCTGGTCATTGTTTTGGTTGACATTTTCTAAAAAATATGGGAGTCTAAATAATGGAATGTTTGATTCTACCTACGAATTTAATTTTATTGTCTTCAAAAAGAATTGTAACGTCCCCACCCATCTATCCAATTTTTGGAAGAGAACATGATGCCAATCTATGGGGATTTTTAAACAAAATCAGCCCATTCATTAGATTCATACAATTAAAAACCCATGTGTGCAGATGTAAATTCAACAAACATGCACATCGTAGATAAACTCATCCACACAAAAAATTTCATATGCATTCAATATATCAATAACAGTCATTTAATTTAAACACTGCAGCGGCAAAACACATAGATAGAAAACACTTATCTTTGTTGTGCAATTGTCCCATGCAACTAGCTATGTCGCTGCAATGTTCCTCCCAACTATAGGTTTCTGCCCATCCTGTATTATTTCAACACTCAGAGACCACCCCCGAGCTGGGCATGATATCTACAAAGAAAAAGGGGATTTCAAGCTCATACACAGCCAAATAATCATTTGCATTTAAGCCAAGCCAGTCCACAGATGGGTTTATCAGGCTAAATCTAAACCCTCTTCATTTATGGATGCTTCCACTCAAGCCCAAGCCAAAACAATGGAAACCCATTTCAACCCCAATAATTTCCTACAGACAAAAAACTCATAAACTAGGCATGGATATACATAACAGTAAAATCCCAAGTGTTGGGTATGAATGGAAAATGTGGGCAACCAAAAAATGAAGTGAGAAATGGGGAAAACAACCCTAGGAAGGCAATTTCATTTTCAGAAAATGTCCATGGGCATTCAAAGAGATACAATGGTCTCTACAAACCCCCAAATCATGCTCTCTTCTTCCCAACGGGTATGTAATACAGAAACAAGTTCCCAACAATGCCAAAAGGGAGGAAAACACTAGAAATCAGTGGAGAAAAAATGCTTAGGGAACGCCCAACAGGTCTGCAACGAAAAAATTCCCTCTTCCCAGCTAGAAGACCCAGAAAGACCAGAGAAACGTGGTTGGAAAATGCCCAGGCAGTTCCAAAGATGTGAGAGAGGCAAAACCCTTCATGGATAATGGCTTAGGGAGAAAATCCTCGCTGTTTTCTTCCCCAAGAAAGAAAAACATGATTTTCCATAAGGGTGGATTGCACATACTTGAATTTGGATAGCCATACCTCCCCAATCCCCAAGGCATTAACTACTTCACCCAACTCTTGGGAGAAATGAATGATTGGGCACCAAAGTCAAAATGGGTAGTTGATCGTTGATGGGTTCTCTCATTGACACTTGGCTTCACTTCATTGGCTCAAGGGTTTGAATATTTCCCTCCCAATTCCTTGTAATATCATGCCCCCATCTCTTGTTGCTGCATAGCTAGTTGTGGGTATTTATATTAAAATGAATATTTACAATTCCCATGGTTCTCTAGCACATGGGAAACATAATATCCAATACTTTCCTCTTCACAGTGGACTGTTCACTAGCGGGGCCTTAGCCTTGAGCTCCATGATAGGAACCATGGCCTTGATCTCCATGATAGGAACCATATATAATATGCATACAATATTTACATGATAGCCCAAAATATTATAAGGGTAAAAATGGGGGTATTACATTCCCCTCCCCCTTGGAATAACACCGTCCTCGGTGTTCCATAACTTCGGAATACATACATGCTTTACACATGTCTCAAAATTCACAAAATGTGGTAGGTCTATCCTACGTTCATCTATCTATTTTGAACTTTCAGGATCAATTCCTGTGGCTTCCTCAAGCTGCTTCTGCTGGCTTTGATCTTCCAGCTCTACAGGTGGGCATTGCTCCACAACAATCACTTCCTTTTATTCACCTTCCAGCTGATCTACAAGTCTGGAATTTTCATGGATGCCATCTTTCTTATTGTCCTGACAACTATTTGAGGAAGATTTTCAACTAAAACAATAGCTTTTGGAATGCTGCCATGATCGATGCGCACAACTGGCTCTTCACTTTTCTCACTAGCAACACTTGGCTAGTACTGCCTGCCAGCAATGGCTTTCGATTTTTCACCTATGAGATTCATCATGACAATTCCTACTAGGACAAGCAGAACACAATTTAAAATTAGTCAATTATAAGCTCAATTGACATGGAATGTCCATGCTTTACTCATGAGACTTCCATACTTTCATGCTTTCCCAACATACACATGAACTCATTCATGCTCATCCTTTCACAGGAAAAATAACTATTTCAGCATTCATAATTAATTTCAAGCAAATAAACACAATCCACTTCTAGTCACGACATGCATTCAATAGTCCTTTGTTTCTGAAATGCATCAATCAAAAGGAAAGAGAGAAGAGTAAGAGTTTCCACCTCGTAGTCTTGTTTCAATTCAGAGCCACACCATCACTTGTGTTTCTATTCTCCTTATCCTCTTTCACTTCAATACGAATGCTTGACTTGCCCTTTCTTGGCTATGACACTTAGTGTCTAAGGTCTGTCGAAGGATTTTCAACCAAGGAACCTTTTCCCATTGTTGCTTACAGAACCTTTGGCTGCTAGGACCTACACATGTCCACGAGCACCATCTTTAATTACTGCTCATACTGAGCTCTTTAGGATGGTCATATGTCCACATGCATTCTCTAGATGCTTTCATAGTCCTTGCTTCCAACAATACCTACACTCAAACATTGAATCAATTCACATGTTCAGTTTTTTCTCATAGGGTTTATTTCTAAACAAGAGTTTAAGAAATCATAAACCATTCATATATACATGTATATTCATAAGCAAGAAGCTGGAAGATAACCAAATACTTATCTGTATGGGATATCTTCACTTTATTCCACGGGATCCTTCTTTGCTTTACGAGCCTTGGATTTCCCATGGACACAATTATGAATGTTGGGCCAGCACGTAGGCTACTCCACAATCATTCAAATATGCAATGCCAGGAAAGTACGCTGACTGGTTTTATCAATTGTTTAAGGGATATTGGGCTAGCATACACGCTGTTTCACAATATTAAGTAGTGAATGCCCAATCAGTTACTCTCTGGATTTATCAATAATTTCATATCGCCCACTCATTTAAACTCTGGATTTACCAGTAATTTTATAGCGCCTTCAGGGTCTTTCTTTCCTGCAATGACCAAGGTTTCCAACAAAGAAACATTAGTGTATCAGCTTAGTTGTTAGAAGACTTATACCTGAAATCTTCATTATTCCAAACAAGACATAAATGAAACTGAATACTTATATGTATTGTGCATTCCCCTCTGGTCCACAGGATCTTGCTTCGCTTTGCAAGCCTTGGGATCACCTATGGACTTGGATGTGGTTAATGCTTCACCAGTACACCTTCATGCCGACTGGATTTACCAAACATTTAGTGGTCCCCAACCAGTCCCATACCTGGTTGGCCCTCTCCATTGTTGAGCCAGCACATTCGTCTAGGTCATCGAGTAATGGAAGGAAACTGCGCCACCTAACCATTATAGGTCAAGGCTCTACTGTGGAGCCATAGGCATCTCAGGGTTTCTAGTCAGTCTTGGCGCTCGCCCTCCTACTACTATCCCAATAGAGATTTTATGCCTTCACCAATGTCACCACACCTTCTTGCACCACAACCCTTCACCCACACAACTCTTCATTCATACAAGGACGTCACTCCTTCTCTGGTGCAAATCGGTGGTTCTTTTTAGGAATTTTATAGGTGAATTTCTTGACTATAGGTTAGCATGACCCCACTCACACAAGGATGATACCTCTTCTTATTACACAGCTCTTCGGGCCTGTCCATCCCTTCTGGTAATATTTCATGTGAGCATAGAAATGTTACCAATTCCTATACAGTCCTTTTGCGTATCCTTCTTCACTTTGCCTCTTAATGTGCAGTATCAATCTTCATCTGTGTAGGTTGACAACACAAGAAGGATAAGCAAGCTCATCAGTATTGCTATTCAATTTTGTAACCATAATCCATATCATTCACTATCAAGTATTGAAACACCAGGAATGCGTCCATTCCCTTAGGTTGTAGCCAATATTGAAAACCCTATCATGACCCAGCACTAGAAAAGGTGTGCACCCCCTTTTCGATGTGCACCATGTAGGCCATAATCATACTCAAGCAGTCTGCAATGATATAAATAAGATAGAGCATGCTCTGCATATTAACCCTAATAATTTATACATGCATGTTCTTGTCTAGGGTCATAGAATACTCATTCATTTTGCAAATGTATCTCACATGCCTTCTGGGCATAACTTTACCATCTCACTCTCATGGTTTACCGACATGCAGTTTGGCTGAGATATTATCAACATTTACAATGGCGTTTCAACTGAAACCCATTTCCAAATCATGGGATCCTTCCCATCTAGTTTGGCTTCTGCAGGCCATCACACATGGTCTTCCTGCAATGTGTCATCCTGGCACACTTTTCAAATAGCCAAACAGTCAACAACATTTAGCAATAAGCTTCAAGTATGATTGTTCCATAACTAATCATTAGTATTTATAATTAAATTCAACATGAATGTACAATTATGTCTCCTACAGAAATTGATTTGCTTAGCAATGAGGCTATCCTCATATTGTTTGGCTCTCGTAAGTGGTATCACTCTGTCCATTATGGGTTCACCCTTGCTACCATACATGAACATCCACCAACAACATGTCCTCCTGACACAATTTTTATATAAGCCAAATAGTCATTAGCAATTATAAGCAAATTTTCAAATCTAAAATTTGTATATTTGTTTTCCTATAGAAATTAGATTTACCACCATGAGATTATTCTCACAAATTTATAAACCATAAAATTTTTAGATTTGTTTCGTGCATAAGTTACACCCATGAGAATATTCTCATAACCTTTGGCTTCTGCACATGGTAGATCCCGGTCTCTACTATGGACTTATCCTCATTGCCATATGTAAGACTTTTCTACCTGGAATCTGAAACTTCAATCAGCCAAACACGTTGTGAGTATTTTATGCATATAATCCTTTCATTGCTACAACAGTCATTGAATTGATCTCGGAATTATAACACTCAATAATTCAAACATCTTCATCTATTAACATTTGAAATGCAATGAAATATATACATTTCTATATATGCATCATTATCACAATAAAATTGCAAGACACAGTCACACTATCCATGCAATTTAAATAAACTGTAAATACTCATTACTTCACATTCCATGCAATTATGTCCTTCCAACAGAGTGCTCTGGTAGCCCGTCACATGTCTACCTTCTTCATACAGTCTTTCCCCTTCATTCATAGCAGCTCATGAAATGGTATCGGGATTAACAATAGTCCACCATTTCATCTATTATCTAACTGCATTGAAACATATATATATATCACAACCATGCATTCAGACAATGCATCTCAACATGTGCACTTGCACATATGCATGCACATTCACAATATGACCATAAATCTTCACTTGCTTTGGTTGTTAAACTCACAATCGGCATACACAAATGGCATGACATAATTTCATATGAATGCATTGAGATTTCTAATCAATTATAGGGTGTAAGGATCATTGCCTTTACTTACCCATACCTCACCATACTTGGTAGGTTAATAGTCCCATTCGGGCACTCAATACCATATGCAAACCAAATCATCATGGTTCAAAACATAGTTGAAGGGATCTCACCAAATCCTCTTTCAACATTCATGCAATTAAGCACAAATAACCATTACCTGCATGGTTGTTATTAACATCGCTTGATGTTACATGATCAGTTGGCCTCTTACCAAAGTTACACAGTCCTTTTTGCCAACCTCATGATCATAGTTTTGTTGCACCATCCTTTCCTCATATGGTCGTTTGTCATATGCAACAACATCATCCTCATCTTTAGCCATGCTTCAGCTGCCTTTGGTCCTATAACCAATGCGAACACAACTCATTATTAGCAACCACCATAATTATCTCAATTGGCTCATTGCATATGTGAAACCTCACTATTTAACCAATATGCAATGTCCTATTCATGCACAAATATTTCACATGCACTGTGCAATGTTTCTTAATATGCCTACTAGTGCATAGTCATATCATCTATCTAATCTCTTGCATTTTAGCATTCCTATGCCATAATTTATATGCACAACCACTTCAGAATTATAAATACAATATCAAGAGGGTAGTGGAGGAATTCTCCCTTCCAGTTCCTCATTGTAGAATGGAATTTCCTCTTCTACATCATATTTGATCCAATTTCATGGGATCTCTACCATGCACACAAGCAAGTATTTGCTATGATCTTCTCATGAATTAGCAATTCAACATATACATACGTGTAATCATTCATTCTTGATATTTTCCAAACATGCAATTATTATGCTATAAATGGAATTAGTTTAAGGTGAGAAATTTTCCTCTTATCAATATTGCCTTACTGCTCCCATTGCTCTTCCACAATGCATATTATAGCCAATTACTCTTAGTATGGCTTTCACAACCTTCTATGCAATTCTTACTTCTCATTCCAAGCATAGAAAATGCACTCCATACTTTCAACAACTGTCTTCAGGGGATGACAGGGGTCAAGGGGGCTTGCCATTTCGTGCAATCTATTGCTGGTCTTAACCTTAACTCCTCCGACCTTTGTCACTAGATTCATCTCCAAAATTGTCGTCGCATCGTAGATTTTAACGTTAAAATTGCCACCGCTGCGCGTTGCAAAAATCAAGATTAAATTTTCCGCCCACACTGCAAAATTATCCTTAACTTCGTCGCCGCGCGTCGTAGAAAGTTAGCGTAACTCCTGCCATTGCGTCGTAAAGTTAATCTTAACTTCTGCGCCCGCAAGCCTTCTTCGCTGCGACTGCGTCGTAGGTTTTAAGGCTAAAATCGCCACTGCGCGCAAGCCTCCATCGCAACTTTTAAGCCTAAAGTCCGCTGCCAGTGTCGCTGCTTTTAACATTACTTTCACCACACGCACCACACACATCATAGATTTTAATGTTAAAATTGCTGCCGTCGCGCATCACAAAAATTAACGTTATTTTCGCCGCCGCAGCCTTAGTAGCAAACACTTAGAAAATTTTCAAATTTTCAAAAACAGTTAGAAAAATTTAAAATTTTTCCTTCTTCTTTCTGTGATGATCATTGCTCAATAAGAAGCATAATTAGAGATCATACTTCACATATAATAGAACAATAAAAGGATGTAATAAATTGCATCTCTTCACGTCAAAATAAAACAATAGAATAATATACAGATAGCAAGTGGTTGTGCCTCCTTTCTCTCCTCCATGGAGGAAAACAACAAATACAAAAACAAATTGCTACTACATTAGAAACAATGTAAAGTAAGCATTCAACCTGAGAAGGGATTTTCTCCCTCCTTCCTCACTTTCATAAGATGAAATCAATGCAAGCAGTTTTGCAAAAATCCCCAAAACAGTTATGGGAATGATTTCCCATTCTAACAAATAGAAGCCATGGGATCTTCAGGTTTCTTTAATGCATTCTAATTCCAAATACTAACTAAATATACACACAATGATTTATATCTCTATGAAGGGCCCAACAACCGTAGTGTTGAACCTTAAGCTCTGATACAAAAATGTAATGTCCCCACCCATCTATCCAATTTTTGGAAGAGAACATGATGCCAATCTATGGGGCTTTTTAAACAAACTCAGCCCGTTCATTAGATTCATACAATTAAAAACCCATGTGTGTAGATGTAAATTCAACAAACATGCACAGCGGAGATAAACTCATCCATACACAAAATTTCATATGCATTCAATATATCAATAACAATCATTTAATTTAAACACTCCAGAGGCAAAACACATAGATAGAAAACACTTATCTTTGTTGTGAAATTGTCCCACAAAACTAGCTATGTCATTGCAACGTTCCTCCCAATTGTAGGTCTCTGCCCAGCCTGTATTATTTCAGCACTCAGAGACCACCCCCGAGCTGGGCATGATATCTATAAGGAAAAAGGGGATTTCAAGCTCATACACAGCCAAATAATCATTTGCATTTAAGCCAAGCCAGTCCACAGCTTGGTTTATCAGGCTAAATCTCAACCCTCTTCATTTATGGATGCTTCCACTCAAGCTCAAGCCAAAACAATGGAAATCCATTTCGACCCCAACAATCTCCTACACACAGAAAACTCATAAACTGGGCATGGATACACATAACAGCAAAATCCCAAGTGTTGGGTATGAATGGAAAACATGGGCAACCAAAAACGAAGTGAGAAATGGGGAAAACAACCCTGGGAAGGAAATTTTGTTTTCAGAAAATGTCCATGGGCATTCAAAGAGCTGCAATGGTCTCTACAAACCCTCAAATCGTGTTGTCTTCTTCCCAACAGGTATGTAATACAAAAACGAGTTCGCAGCAATGCCAAAAGGGAGGAAAACACTAGAAATCAGTGGAGAAAAATTCCCAGGTAGTGCCCAACAGGTTTGCAACACAAAAACACCCTCTTCCCAGCTAGAAGACCCAGAGAAACCAGAAAAACGTGGCTGGAAAATGCCCAGGCAGTTCCAAAAACACGAGAGAGGCAAAACCCTTCATGGGTAATGGCTTAGGGAGCAAATCCTGGCTGTTCTCTTTCCCAAGAAGAAAAAAAATGATTTTCCATGAGGGTGGCTTGTCCATACTCTCATACTAGCCATACATTGATCTAAACCTAAAATACGATTTCAGCATTTAAATGTAAAGTATTTCTGATAAGGATAACTCGGTTGTCTACTTTAATAGAAGATAGATTCAAGGTTTTCGATAAGTTGGATGTCTAGCAATGCTAGCTTGGCTAGGCCTGCTAGACATTCTGCAGGGTTTTGAATTAAATTCCAAGGTTAAAATATAGTTCTAGCTACAGGGTTTGGTTCCTATAAGTAACTAATATTTTAAATAACTAGGATGAAAGCAATACAATGTTGAAATATCAATATTTATGCTAATGCCTAGCTTCTGTTATAACTTGAAATGGAAGTTTTATAATTCATACATGGTGTCCTTGTGACTTGCTCCTCTCCTGTAGTAGCCTGCACACTCAAACAAATGTTAGTGTAGGGTCTTCTGAGTTTGGTTGACTTGCTTAGCTTGATTTCTTACCTGAATAACTTTGGGGCTGTTGAGCCCAGAATTGGCCCTTTTTGATCATCATTTATCATCTTCCCTTCCCTTGTCCTACACCAATTATCTTGGCAATTAGACTTATTGTCCTCATCTTATTCCCCAAATTACCAAGGTATGGCTGATTATTGTTTTATTGTATTAATACTTATGATTGTGATAATTAAAAGCTGTGCATCTCTTAATTTGTGCTAACATGATGCGATTTATGAAGGTAGTTGAGACAAATAGACTGCAGGAATATCGGAGCTGAACAAGTCATGAAGGAAGGAACGTTCATTGCTTATAGAAGGGATCCTTGGGGCTCGAATCATCAATCAAAACACAGCTGTGACAGGGCAGTTGTAACAGAATTTGCTATCTTAAGTATGTTGCTGCTCGAGTCTAGCTGTAAGCTGGAAGGACCGTCACTCTTGGGTCAATTAATAACTTTCTCATATTTGGATATTTCTGTTCTGCCACGCATGGTAACAGCTAGTTATTTAGGGCGCCTGAAGATCAGAGATCTTCATGGCTGCCCAATTATAGGATTAGATGTTACAATTTGTATGTATAAATATGGGGAGTTGCCTCGACCCAGGGGTTGCACAACAAACAATTAATTTATTTTGTATTAGCAGCCAAGCCAACTTGTGTACTCATTCTTCTGTTAATATAAGGGGTTACTTCTGAGTTAAAGAGGGTGTTGTTCAACCAGCGTCTCTGTGTGAAGACTGGGCCCGTCTTCCACATAGATTGCTGAGTTAAATTAGGATTTTATCTTTCTTGTTGTGTGATGCTTTTTTCTCTCTTTTGCACGCAGCAGCAATATTTATTGTGTGGATTTCTCAGTAAAAGATTACATTTCTGTGAGATTGGTGAATGGTATAGAATAATAGTCGACTGAGTCAGGGTTTCTTTACACATTTCAATTTCTGTTCACACTGCCGTGTTCATCCTACAGTTGAGACGTGATCCCAGGAGCTCTTACAATTTAGCTTTCCTGTTATGTGTTGATTGATTTCTATTTTGCAATTCAGTTTCTTAGAATAGTTGCTTCAATCCATTTCATTTGAAATTCTAGAGTAATGTTCAGTTCATGCTTTATGATTCCCAGCTTGATTAGATTAGACAAGTGATTATTTTAGAATGCGAATGAGATTTCCTTTTTGCAATCGTTGATTAGATCTGATACCATTTCTTCTTGATGCATAATAGAAAAGAATTTAGTATAGCAGTTAGAAGGCAATTGGGATTGCATAGATTCTTGGGATGAACATGGATGATAGAAGATAAAAGTATTCACTTCTAATGGTTTTGTGTTTAAGCATATATTGTGCACTTATCCTTTGAAATAAAAAGACTTTCTCGGGTTGACAATAAATTTCATATGCTCTGTGTGTTTGGTATTAATTTATCTGCAAATAGAGTGCTTGACATTTTGGCGCCGTTGTCGGGGAAGGATGAAAATTAAACACTAGTCATTAGTTGCATCTGATAATCACTTTTAGACAGTCTTTTTGTTTGTTTTTGAATAATCTGCTTCGCATGAATACGAGGAGGGTAAAATGCGATCACCTCCCAACCCCCAAAACCCCACAAATTACTAACAGTGCAGGTGGTTCGGGTCGTGGTCGAGGTCCACCGCTGGATAGAAGAACATTCATTGACGACCTTGTTGACAAAACTGACTCAGCTGTCAGAACTCGTCAACAGGAGACTCCTATCAGAAGAGGCCCTGCTGATCTTGGAGCGCCAACATCAGGATCCACAGTGGAAGATACAGGAGCAGCTGTGATTCCTGCATATACCCCTGCTAAAGAAGGAACGACTGATTCAGCTGTTACAATTGAAGAATACGCAGCTGTTACAATTGAAGAATACGCAGCTGTTACAACTGAGGTAAGGAACGCAGGAACGAACGAAGGAGAGGATACATAAGAAAAGATGAATAACAGACATGAGAACGAAGAGGAAGAAGCAGTGGTACAATACCATCATGAAAATGATTCCCTTCCAGAATAAACTATGGCTACATTGCAATTCCCAATACAGCAGCTAGAAGGGACAGCTCCTATGAAAAACATCTCACTGTCGGTGTTGCCTCGCTTCCATGGCAGGGCGGCAGAAGATCCAGATGAATTCCTTTTTGAATTCGATATCCTCTGTCGCAGCTATGATTATGTCACAGATGCCCAAAAGTTGAAGCTTTTTCCTGCCACTCTGAAGGACAATGCATTACGATGGTTCATGAGCCTTGGGGGAGGAACTGTTGCTAATTGGAATAAGATGAAGCAAGTGTTCCTGGAAAAATATCAAGAATATTGCAACACCAGGGACAAAAGGGAGGAGTTATTCAAGATGGTACAGAAGGAGGATGAAAGTTTGGAGGATTTTGTAGAGAGGCTGCTGTACAATGTGCAGAGAGCTGGGCAGACGAATATGGGACTAGATGTGCTTAAGATAATCCTGCTTCGAGGGATCAGGGACGATTGTTTAGACATGCTAAATTTATTAGGAAAGGGAGATATCTCTAAAGAACCTTTTGAGACAATTGTGGAATTATGTAAGAGATACTCCAGGGGATCTTCTAGGCATAACAAGCAAAATAAACGAGATAAGCTGGAACGTGATGTCTTCGACAGAACTCAGAAGTCATCCAATGGGGGAGCTACACGTGCGGAGATAGGCAATCTTCTTGAAAATTTTAAAACAGAAATGATGAGCTCTATCTCTTCAGAGATTGACGTCTTGAAGGCCAAGCAAAGACAGGCAGTGGAGGATCTCACACTAGGTGTGTTCTGTCCCCGATGTAGAAAGACTCATCCACTGAAAGAATGCCCTCTTGACAAAATACAAGTGTGTCAGCTGTGCAAGCTGAACCATGATATGAAAGAATGTCCCACATTGCCCCAAGTAAAGGCTGTTCTGCAGGCATCAACTCCAGAAGTGGATTCAGCCTACTTCATTGCACAGAAGAAACCCTGGCAGCCTCAGAATCAAGGTATGTCTCTCGATTCATTTCCATTTTTGAATAATTTGAATAATTGGAATACTAATATGCAAAATGTGAATACACAATTCCCTTCAAATTATGCTCAGTGGAATTCTCCTCAACCTGCGATGCAAGGTTATAATTCATGGAGTCCTTGGACACAGCCACCACATCAACCTACGTCATGGTCTCCTGGATGGAGGAACTTCCATCCTGGGAACCAGTTTCCTCAACCACCTCCACCTCAACAGTTACCGTATTCTCCTCCATATCCTCAATTTCATCAATATCCTCAATACCCACCTCAGCAGTCGCATCTGCAGCTGCAAAATAATCCTATTCCTAATATACCAATACGGCCTTAGCTGCCTGCCCAACCTAACCCTAACCCAAATAATAAAACAGCCCACCAATTGGAGGCTCTCAATATGCCGGCCTACTCTCTCTCCCCTGTACCTTGTAATGATATTCGCCTACGGTCTGGGAAGATAATAGAACGTGTAATTTCAGAAAATATTCCACCGTCTGTGCATGACAAAGAAGAGAGTTCCTAGCATCCATTTGATCCGGTTCCTATCACTGAAGGTGCTGAGCATCCCTCAGATGGGATGGCTGAAACATTAAACGATAAATCGGATAACACGCAGCCTACCCAACTGGTAAGGCAACCACCATACCCTGAGAGACTGATGCTGCCAAAAATAGGGGGGCAACCTCAGTTCAATCTCTTAGGAGAATTGAAGAACCTTTATGTTAAGATCCCCCTTTTGCAAGCTCTTCAAGATGTACCTATTTATGCTAGAACTGTTTAGGACCTGTGCACTAAAAGACCGGGAAGGAAACCCAGAGATCCTCCTACTGTTCATGTCATTGGGAATTTATCTGCTTTAATGACCGGAAAAACCCCTATAACCAAGTATGAGGATCCTGGCAATCCTACTGTCACTGTACACATAGGACAAACGCAGATACCCAACGTACTAGTAGATTTAGGAGCTGCGATCAATGTTATAACAATGGAGACTGTAAAGAAGCTCGGATTCACCAATATTAGACCGACCCCTACCATCTTGGAATTGGCAGACAGATCCACCATCAGACCCGAAGGGATTTTGGACGACCTTGTCATATCAGTAGACTCATGGGAATACCCTGCCGACTTTCTGGTATTACAACCAAAATCACAGCTGGGGGGACACCCATTGATCTTGGGGAGGCCTTGGTTGGCTACAGCTGATGCTTGCATCAGCTGTCGATCAGGATCGATGACTATATCTGATGGTATGGAAACCAAAAACCTCACCCTGTACCCTCCAGCACGGCCGAGTCTAGAAATTGAAACTTCCCTTTGGATAGAATAGGAAGAGGAGGAGGATGTTCAGCCATTACTAACAATAGGGAAGGCACTAACCTTCAAAAACGAAACAGAAGACGATGCCATTAATAATTTCATTAGCGAACCTGCTTCAGTAGATAAGGAAGTTTATCAACTCCTGAACAGTACCCTTCGTAAGGAAGAACAAGAACAACTTACGGAGGAAGCACTAGTCAATGACACAAACATAATCCCAGTTTTGAAAAACTCGAGAAGCATTCCTATTGAGGTAGAGCCTGGAAGAACTTTGAACATCAACCCTGGTCTCTCCTCAGAAGAACAGATGTGCCTAACCAATCTCTTGAAGGAACGTAAGGGAGCATTCGCCTGGGAGTATACAGACATGAAGGGTATTCCTTCCAGTCTGTGCACTCATCATATTTATATTAAAAACAACTCCCGGCCTGTATGTCAACCCCAACGACGCATGAACCCCAATTTGAGGGATATAGTGAAGGAGGAAATCCAGAAACTCTTGGAAGCAGGATTTATCTATCCTATTTCAGATAGTGAGTGGGTTTCCCCACTTGTAATTGTGCCCAAAAAAAATGGTAAATGGAGAGTCTGTGTCGATTATAGGGAGCTAAACAAAGCTACACAAAAGGATCATTTTCCTCTGCCCTTTATTGACCAGGTACTTGATACCCTATCAGGGAAGAAGTTCTTCTCCTTCCTGGATGGGTTCAGTGGGTACAATCAAATTCAGATTGCTCCAGAGGATCAGGATAAGACCACCTTCACTTGCCCCTGGGGAACGTTCGCCTACAGGGTGCTTCCCTTTGGCTTGTGCAATGCACCTGCAACGTTCCAAAGAGCTGTGATTGGCATATTTTTCTGAATTGGTTAATGATAGTATGGAATTTTTTATGGATGATTTTACTCCCTATGGCAAGGATTTTGAGGAAGCACTGGAAAATTTAAAGAAAGTTTTAATTCGCTGTGAACAGGCTCGCCTCTCACTAAGCACCGAAAAATGCCACATGATGATGAGTGAGGGGGTGGTATTAGGACATTTCATCTCTACTGATGGTATTCAAGTGGATCCTTCAAAAATTAAGGTGATAAAAAATATACCAACTCCTTCGACTCAGAAAGAGGTGCGAAGTTTTCTGGGACATGCTGGATATTACAAGAGATTCATAGAAAACTTCTCCAAACTTGCTTCTCCTTTGTTTTCATTGTTAATGAAGGACGCACAGTTTGTGTGGAGTGCAGCATGCCAGACAGCATTTGATAAGCTTAAAGAGAAACTGTCCACAGCCCCTATTTTAAGGGGACCTAATTGGACCATACCTTTCCACATTTCTTCAGATGCTTCTGATACTGCCATTGGAGCAGTACTAGGACAGCAGGATGGTCAAGTACCTTATGCTATTTATTATGTTAGTAAAAACTTAGCCCCTGCTGAACTAAATTATACTGTTACTGAAAAAGAATTCCTTGCTATTGTTTATTCTATTAATAAGTTTCGGCATTACATTACTGGGTATCCTACATTTGTGCATACTGACCACTCTGCCATTAAGTATTTAATGAACAAACCTGTCACTAATGCCAGAGTAACCAGGTGGCTTTTATTATTACAGGAATTTGATATTACTATTATAGATAAACCTGGAAAAGAAAATGTTGTTGCTGATTTTTTATCACGATTTACTAACAGTGATGACAGTTCACCTGTTGAGGATGCTTTCCCGGATGAACATTTATTCGCACTCTCAGCTCATTCACCCTGGTATGCAGACGTTGCTAATTATTTGGTTGCAGGAAAGCTTCCGCCACATATGTCTAAACGAGAGAAAAGAAAAATTATTCAGCGAAGTGCCAGGTATTGTTGGCTCAAAGGCCATCTCTTTTACACAGGACCTGATCTTGAGATTAGAAGATGTGTAAGGGAAGATGAGATCTTTCATATACTGAAGGCCTGTCATGATGAAACTTGCGTAGGACACTTTGTAGACAAAAGAACAGGGCATAAGGCGTTGCGGATGGGCTATTATTGGCCGACACTGTTCAGAGATGCTAAAAGATATGTTCAGTCCTGTGACAGCTGCTAGAGGATGGGCCAACCTAATAAGACAGATCAGATGCCTTTACAGCCCCAAGTGGTACTAGAACCGTTTTATAGATGGGAATTGGACTTTGTTGGTCCTATCAACCCTCCTTCCAGACATAAGGTTTACATTTTGGTGTGTACAGATTACATGACCAAGTGGGTAGAAGCTGTAGCTTTGGCTAAGGCTAATGACCAGGCAGTGATTGATTTTCTGTACAGTGAAGTTTTTACCCGCTTTGGGGTACCAAAGGAAGTAGTTACCGATGGGGGACCGCAATTCACCTCACACCAATTTGAATCCTTGCTCCGGAGGTATCATGTGCAGCACAAGATAGCTTCACCTTATCATCCCCAGGCCAATGGTCAGGTGGAAAGCACTAATAAAGTTATCGAAGCAATCCTTACTAAAACAGTTAAAAGCCATCGAAGGGATTGGGCTGACAGGCTTCCAGAAGCACTGTGGGCATATCGCACAACTTGGCGCAACACCACGGGATTTTCTCCCTATGATCTGGTGTATGGAAAGAGTGCCATCTTTCCAATTGAATTTGAGATCAAGACCCTGAAAACAGCCATTGAAATGAACCTGGATGTAACAGAAGCCCAGAAAAGAAGATTGAATCAATTAAATGAATTGGATGAGAAACGGTTAGCTACAGTAGACCATACTGTGCTGCTTTAGCAACAAAGATCTAACTGGCATGACCGATTCATTAAAAAGAAAATCTTCCGTGAAGGAGACTGGGCACTATTATACGACTCCAGATTCAAGAAGGATTTTAAAGGAAAATTACGCACAAGATGGCTGGGTCCATATTTGGTTGACAGGGTATTTGACAACGGCACTATTCGCCTGGTGACCATTGATGAAAACCATATACCATTACTTGCTAACGGCCACAGACTGCGACTGTATCGGAAGCCCATTTCGAAAGATGCATTCATTTCACAGATTGCTGCTGATCCAGACTATCAATTGGCACCAGAGCAGGAACTTTTCTCTACCTTTGCCAAACCTTAAACTGAAAATTGTATTTGCTGTACATAAATAATTTCTTGCTGTAGCGTATAGTTGTTGTTTTCTTTCTTTTTTTTGCATTTGAACTCTTTGCTTGCTGTCGTCTTTCAAAAATTTTCAGGGAAGCGCTAGGAGAACGACCAGTTTGGGCCCGTTAATGAAAATCTCCCTGTGTCGTCCTTGCTTAAAAAAAAAAAAATAAATAAATAAAAATTCCGACAGCTGCAACATATTTTCCGGCAGCTGTATATCCTTTTTTGGCAACCACATTATCCTTTTCCCTAGCAGTCGCAAAATCCCTTTTCCCGCTTGCCGTCGATTTTTTTCCGGTGGCTGCGACATTAGCGGCTGCAACATCGGCGGCTGCAACATCGGTGGCTGCAACATTAGCGGCTGCAACATCGGCAGCTGCAACCCCAGTCCCCGCGGCTGCCACCTCATATTCCCCACGGCTTCCACCTCATCTTCCCCACAGCTGCCACCCCATTTCCCAACGGCTACCACTTCATTCCCCAACCATGGCCATTTCATTTCCCGGTAGTCGTAATGCCCTTTTTCCGTCAGCCGTCAATCTTTTCCGGCAGCTGCAACTTCGGCGGCTGCAACATCGGAAGCTGTAACATCTTTTTCTGTAGCTGCCACCCCATTTCCCAGCGGCTGCCACTTCATTTACCAGCCACGGCCATTTCATTTCCCGGTAGCCGTAATGCCCTTTTTCCGTCAGCCGTCAATCTTTTCCGGCAGCTGCAACTTCGGCGGCTGCAACATCGGAAGCTGCAACATCTTTTTCCCACAGCCGCTACCTCATTTCCCAGTGGCTGCCACCTCATTTCCCAGCAGCTGCCACCTCATTGACCAGTCACTGCCACATCATTTCCCTGCAGCTGCCATTTCTTTCCAGCGGCTGCAACATATTTCCCATAGTCGTAAAAAAAAAATTTCTCGCCAGCTGTAAGTTTTTTTCCCGCCGCCGTAAAACTTTTCCGTGACAGCCGTAATTTTCCCTGATATCGTAAATTCTTTTTTTTCGGCTGCCGTGAATTCTTTTCCGGTGGCTGCAACTTCTTTCCCGCCAGCTGCAATAGCTTTTTCATCGGCCGCGCTATCATTTCTTTGGCAACTTGCAGTGGTAACTCCCGTGTTAACAGAAGAATTGTTTCAACCTGCTAATCATGATGCTGATTCATCCCAGTCATGCCGGCGAACTCATCATTCCAACCCCCAGGACGCGATGGCTTGTGTTTCACCGGCGAAAGAAATTAGTGCCTTATCCGAGTCATCATGATCCCACGTCTGACTGTGCACGCGTTCGGCTCCATGACGTCACCAACTGCATGCTCCACCAGTTTTCGCAGCCTTCGGACGCACAGTTTTATGAGTTATGGCTTTCATTTATCACGTGATTAAGCATTGATATCATTTAAACGATATTGGTCGTACCTTCAATCGTACCACCATTTATACCTGATTAAACCTTTCCCTCGTACGACGTAATACTAATAACTGCCACCTTCCCCAATTCGGCATGGAAATTTTAAACGCTTTTCTGTGCTCAACTTTCTGAATTTGCTCATTCGCTCAACGTCTCCGCTCAACAATTCGTGCATTCTCTGTGCTGCAACTTCCATTCTGGGATCCTGTAATCTGTCGAATAACAGTCTCAGCCTGCAGCCAGGACCATGGGGATTCCAGTTCGCCATGAACCTTTCAATACCCAGGAACTCAGGAGAAACCTTCAAGTTTTCGCTATCTTTCAAGCTGCTGGCTGGGTCGAGTTCTTTAAGCGATTGGACGGATTCGATCGGGACGCAGCCCTGCAATTTGCCTTGAATCTTACTAAAATGAACTCCACGGTGTGGGGGCTGTGTATAGACATCTCTGAGGTCATTATATCCTAGGTTACAGCTATCCCGATGGTGGGAAAACCTTGGTTTAACCGTCGAGTCCCTGCAACGGTTGCACGAGAAGAATTTTTACTTCCAGGAGAGCAAGTTGAAGCATCCAGGAGAGGGATTGCACTGAAGTCACTGCCACGGCCATGGGACCAGGTTGCTGTCTTCCTCAAGAAATACATTACCTGCGAAGGTAGATACCAAACTATGTATAAATCTGAACTTCCTTTGCTTTCTCATCTCCGCCATGGCATTTTATTGAATATTCCATTTTATTTATTGCACGACTTGCGTCATATGGCAACATTTGTTCAGTCTGCGAAGCACCCACTGTCCTCTCTCACCCACCATGGCCTTATCAAGTTAATTATTGTAAGAACCCTTTCCCAACATAATATAACTTGGGAACAATTTATAACCCGACCACAGCAACCTGTTCCCTTGAGGGTCATCCCATTGTAGCAATTACAGGTTCCACCACAACAGGAGGATCGGAGTTCCTCTAGTGAAGTTGGGGGGAGGGATGAAATGGGAGAAGAACAGTAATCGGGGGCACAGGCAGGACCATCCGGGGTGGGTAAAACCACAGAGGAAGAACAACCGGGGGCACAGGAAGGACCATCCGGGGTGGGTAAAACCACAGAGGAAGAACAACCAGGGGCACAGTCAGAGGCATTCGAGGTGGATGAATCCCCAGCACAAGCAGAACCAGTGGGGGATGACACTGCAATTGAAGGAGAGCAAGGGGAAGCACAAATAGAGCCATCAGGAGACAATGTAGATGAAACCTTCATGGAAAACCTAGATAACAGGACAGCTCCGACAGCAGAAGGTGAAATTGGAGCAGCATCAAATGCTGCGACAATGGAACCTGAAGATGACGGAGCTAGAGCAATGGAAGAAGATATTGAGCTGGTTACAATCGAGTCTTCACCTGAGTGGGTAGGAGGAAGAGCTGTGATTGAAGAAGAACAGCATGAGGGGTAGGGAAATATTCCTTTGACTTCAGTTTTGCCCCCCTATATTCCAGCTCCACAAGAAGAAACACCACAAAAAGAAAAGTCACAAAAGAAAACGCCACAGAAAAGGAAGAGGGCCACCAATGAATTTGATCTAATAGCACCAATCAGGAGGAAACGAACTCGATCAATCACAGCAGCAGAGGCAGCTAGGAAAAGATGGGCAACCTTAGAGACACAGGTTGAGCCCCCAATCCTTACACCAAGACCGAGGGATGCTCCACAAAGGCCAGTGGAGGAAGAACCTGGAATTGAAGGACTCTTGTATGAGAATGCAATGCTGAAAGAGGACCTCCAAGCACTTAGAAGGGAGCTGGAAATTTGGAAGGAAACCTGCAGAAAGCAGGGTGAAAGAAAAATTTACACATTAATAGAGGCTGCAGACCAAGTGGAGGAATCAGCTTCTGCTGGAGCCGGAGAAAAGGATGAGCGAATACTCTGCCCCACCTGTGGAGAAATCTTTGAGGAAGCAGGCCATAAAATTTTACTTAGCACTTATTCAGCACAACATCCTGTAGCCACAGTAGGGAAAGCAGTGGAAAAAGAAGGTGATGTCACACAAGAACCAGCACTTTTAAACATCCTTGCTGCAGCTGCCACTTCCCATGATGCAAAAATTATAGAACAGATGGGAGAAGAACTTGGAGTGGAGGACGCCCTGGAGATTTATAAGGAATGTATGGTAACCCCAGAATGTTCCCACGACATAGAGATTATAGAACAGATGGGAGAAGAACTTGGAATGAAGGATGCTCTGGAGCTTATAAAAGAATATAGTGAGACCCCAGAATGTTCCCACGATACAGAGATCATGGAGCTGAAGGATACTCTGGAGGTTAGTGAAGAATTTTATGCTGTAACCCCAGAACCTTCCCAGGACACAATAATTTTAGAAGGAGAGACAGAAAGGCAGGACAGTGATAAATCGGAACAGGATGCTGTAACACAAGAACCAGCAACCCTGAATATAATTGTCCAACCGGCCAAGCAGACAGGAGAAGAAGCTGGGACAGAGGATACTCTAGAATATAATGATGAACTCTGGGTTGTAACCCCAGAGGAATCCCATGATACAGAACTCATAGAAGAGGAGTTGCAGCAAAAGAAGGATGAAGAGGTAAGCCAGGATGTTGCTACACAAGAACCAACATCCTTGGAAGCTGCAGCAAGAACTCCTGAATTGCAGTTGGAAGATAACCTGGGAGTGGATATCATTCCTGATACATAGTGGAGTGAAGATGAACAGGTACAGACACCATGCTCAGGTGACACTGAAATCTTGGAGGAGGAGCTGCAAATTGAAAAGGATATCCAGTCTCAGCAGCAGAAGGACAAAGAAGACACTGTTACACAAGAACCAGTGTCTCCAAAAGCAATAAAGGTAGCTGCTGAAGAAGGTTTAAGGGATGTTGCTGTTACACAAGAACCAGCAACTCTCCTATTAAAATTAGATGCGCTGGAAGACACTGTCCCACAAGAACCAGTGCTTCCACCTCCTAGAGATGTCATTGAGTTGGATTCAGATGAGGATTTCTTTTCAACTCCCCCAGGCATAGCATAATGAGACTGCAGAAAGATTCCCACCACACCAAGTGCATTCCCAGATTTCAGCAAGTAGTAGTGGAAGGGAAACAGTGAAGTTGGAAGATGCTGGGTTACTCACAGAAGCCTTTCAAAAGATAGATGAGATGCCTGAGTTCCCTACATTCCTTCCTCTCTCCTGGATAGAGCTCAGTTCACGATTCAGATGCAGGTTGTTGCATGAGGACATGCAACAGGGTAGTTAGGGGGAGATGTTGAGCCCAGAATTGGCCCTTTTTGATCATCATTTATCATCTTCCCTGCCCTTGTCCTACACCAATTATCTTGGCAATTAGACTTATTGTCCTCATCTTATTCCCCAAATTACCAAGGTATGGCCGATTATTGTTTTATTGTATTAATACTTATGATTGTGATAATTAAAAGCTGTGCTTCTCTTAATTTGTGCTAACATGATACAATTTATGAAGGTAGTTGAGACAAATAGACTACAGGAAGATCGGAGATGAACAAGTCATGAAGGAAGGGACGTTCATTGCTTATAGAAGGGATCCTTGGGGCTCGAATCATCAATCAAAACACAGCTGTGACAGGGCAATTGTAACAGAATTTGCTATCTTAAGTATGTTGCTGCTCGAGTCTAGCTGTAAGCTGGAAGGACCGTCACTCTTGGGTCAATTAATAACTTTCTCATATTTGGATATTTCTGTTCTGCCACGCATGGTAACAGCTAGTTATTTAGGGCACCTGAAGATCAGAGATCTTCATGGCTGCCCAATTATAGGATTAGATGTTACAATTTGTATGTATAAATATGGGGAGTTGCCTCGACCCAGGGGTTGCACAGCAAACAATTAATTTATTTTGTATTAGCAGCCAAGCCAACTTGTGTACTCATTCTTCTGTTAATATAAGGGGTTACTTTTGAGTTAAAGAGGGTGTTGTTCAACCAGCGTCTCTGTGTGAAGACTGGGCCCGTCTTCCACAGAGATTGCTGAGTTAAATTAGGATTTTATCTTTCTTGTTGTGTGATGCTTTGTTCTCTCTTTTGCACGCAGCAGCAATATTTATTGTGTGGATTTCTCAGTAAAAGATTACATTTATGTGAGATTGGTGAATGGTATAGAATAACAGTCGACTGAGTCAGGGTTGCTTTACACATTTCAATTTCTGTTCACACTGCCGTGTTCCTCCTACAGTTGAGACGTGATCCCAGGAGCTCTTACAATTTAGCTTTCCTGTTATGTGTTGATTGATTTCTATTTTGCAATTCAGTTTCTTAGAACAGTTGCTTCAATCCCTTTCATTTGAAATTCTAGAGTAATGTTCAGTTCATGCTTTATGATTCCCAGCTTGATTAGATTAGACAAGTGATTATTTTAGAATGCGAATGAGATTTCCTTTTTGCAATCGTTGATTAGATCTGATACCATTTCTTCTTGATGCATAATAGAAAAGAATTATAGTATAGCAGTTAGAAGGCAATTGGGATTGCATAGATTCTTGGGATGAACATGGATGATAGAAGATAAAAGTATTCACTTCTAATGGTTTTGTGTTTAAGCATATATTGTGCACTTATCCTTTGAAATAAAAAGACTTTCTCGGGTTGACAATAAATTTCATATGCTTTGTGTGTTTGGTATTAATTTATCTATAAATAGAGTGCTTGACAGGGGCTACCATGTTCCTCCCAACCATGACCGTTAGACCATTACTAGTACTAAATACATCCCTCTGAGCTGGTTCCAACATGCAATAAGAGATAAAGACCCTAGGTTCACTGCTGGTTCAGATCTAGAAAATTAATGGGACTGTTTCAATTCTTGGAACAGAAAATTCTCTCTGATTACCATAAGAGAATGATAATGAAAATGATGGAATCCTCAATATTGGGATATACCTTCTTTGTGTAGGGGAGTCTTGAATTATTGTTGTTGGAATAATTAGTTTCTTTAAATTAACTAATATAATATTTAAAAGATATTATTTATTAAAATATTTTGTCCTCTTAAACTAGGACTTCTCACTTGTTTTAACTATAAGTGATTTTACCTTTAATCTTTTCATAATAATAATAACAATAATTATAATTCAACCTAAATATTAATACATTATTAATAATATTTAATAATCTGGCAGCCCACTTATGCATAAATATATATATAAAAGAATATATATTCTATAACCAAATAATAACAATATTATTATTAAAGCTCTTAATAATAATATTTAGCCTTGAGGCCTTTAAGCATTTTGTTCACATTAGACAATTCTTAGTCAATCCATACTTTAGGTTATGGCAATTATCTTTTATTCAATTATGTATCTTCACATGATACTTCTTTTAAACATTAAGGATACGGTCCAATTCTTTGTACGGTCTTTCAGTAAACTTGGATAGGCACCTCTAGTCTCTCTCTTGCATGTCGGATTCCCTAATTTAACATGGTAGTTCCCGCAGTATTTGATGATAGATAAAAAGATGAATCATTTAACCAAATTAAATAAATGTGATGAAAGTAGAAGTGCTATTCAGAGTCTTTCTGACTCAACAATTTGATATTTAGTAACCCCGGGTGCTCTTCAGAGCCTTTTAACTCAACACTTTCACATGGGTGTTACGCTAGTGCAATTCCAGAGCTTCTTGCTCAACACTAGTGCTCGAATGTGGTTGTGAGTCACATCTAGAATATTCAAGTGGCCTCGGATCCGGTATTCATTTATCAAGCTTGGAGTGCTCCAGGGATTATGCCCAACACTCAATGTACAACAGGACTTACTCCCAGTACATAAACATTCCTCTAGGTACATCGGGGCTTATGCCTAGTACATAGGCCATTTGTGTGTTTCTGATTCCATGCTCAACAAACTCATAAGCCAATCATGTAAAATCATAGCTCTGCATAGTAAGTAACAAAATATCATCTCAGTATATTAGGGTTTGTATCCACATCATATGCTAAAGAACATAACCACAACATTAGGGCCTCGTTGCCCAGTATACACTCAATAAAGAAGTCAGTTAGGGTCCATGCCTAGTAGGTCAATATATAAAAGATTAAATCATGGGTGCTAGGGCTCATGCCCAATACTCCAAATAAAACATATGTGATGGGGCTGTGGCCCAATATAACAACATAAATAGTTAGTCCAAAATTCAGGATATTACATGAGGAAGGCTCTGAGTAGCACCACTAGTCATCATACCTATTTTATTTTACTAAATTGAATCACTGCTAATCTCATCAAGGACCGAGTAAACTGCCGCAAAACACAAGGTAATGCAACATGCAAAAGGGGATGTATAGTTACCTAACTTAGTAGAACATCTAAACCACCCAAGGCCTTTCCAAAAGAGTCTACCTTGTTTAATTAATACATCTAGAGTTATAGTACTATACTTATATTAATCGAAAGTGATTAATGAAAAGAGCCTCAGTCATGAATAAGTGTTACATATGTATATCCCTACTTATATATTTATATATAAAGATAGTATGAGAATAATAAAAGAATTGTAAAGTGAGAGTCTATAAACCCACATGGTTAGACTATACCCACATACCTATTATTCTCATAAATTAAATAAGAAATATATAAAGTTACAATAATTTATTCAAAAGGAACAAAGTAAGGATAGATTTTAATTATGTGATATAATACAAACTGAAGCTTATAATTGAATAAGCTTTTAATTATATATTATAATACCAACTGAAAATCAAATTGAAGTTAATATTAAAATATTATTATTAATGTAACTGCCCATTCCAAAGATTATCGATAAATACAAGAACAAATTCCAATAAGGAGAGGATCTATCTTATTATCATTATTTATGGTATCAAGAGAGAATCAGTCCCATAATTATGGAGAAGTAATATTCCAAGATTGATTACAATCAGTTATATGCCCTAGGTTCTCTAGACCTCTTTGCATGTTGGAACCAACTCGGGGGGATCCAGATTAGAACCAGGAATGGTTCTGGGGTCATGGTTCGGATGATCGTGGTAGTTCCCAAGTTATTTGGTTAACATCCTACAGGTCAACTAAGATTATTTGTTTCCATTAACTAGTGTCTGAAGTGTGCAGGCTATTAAAAAGGATATCCAAGCTACAAGTGTTCAGGTAAGATCTTATGATCACATTTCAAAGTTCCTAGAATAACTCCGGCTGAAATATTAGGATTTAATTTGTATAAACCTATAAATTTCTTTTTTAGTTTTGGTTATCATTGTGTGTGTGGGAGCAAGGGCTAAGGCATTGGATCCCTACGGTAAATTGTTTGTTTTATGTTTCCTTAAGAATTTAATTGTAATTTTACACTTTCCCTTATTGCTCTTAGACTCCGATCTAGCTGAGCTAGCTACGCTACCTTGTGCTAGATTTCTGCTTAGGTTTAATTTACTGTATTAATCTTTTCTCTAACCAAGAATTACGTTAATCCTTGTTGACGGACAATCCACTCGACCAGAGGTGAGCTGGATCTCCCTAGCTCAATGCGAGTGTAGAACAAATAAAATATAATACAAATGTGTTTCCTAGATCTATTTAAGGATCAAGTGCTAGATGTCTTACCTATTTTATTCGTTATCCTTTCTCCCGCTATGTTGCTCCACGTCCCACGGTCGTCAGATCCAAGTTGCAAGACCTGTCAAGACACATAAAAGAGAAACGAGTAAAGAGCATCTATACAATAAGAGATCTGTGTAAGCAGTTAAGCAAGTAAACAACACAACATCATCATACATTAGAGACAATATTGGTGGAAAGCATTTGTATTATTGCAAATAGAGGAGTACATGATAGAGATATAGAACTACAACCAATGACTTAACATAGCAGCCCTTCTCTACACAAGCCAATTGCCAAGCCCTTCCAAGGAAGCATGAGAGTCTCCAAGAGGTGAGTGAAAGTATCCAAGAGAGATTTCACTAGCATGTAGATACGATAGTCTTCCTCCCTTTGGTATGGGAGTGAGCAGCCTCACATATATAGGACTGAGTGGATGAAGTTATGGATAGGATAGGATGAGAGATGGTAGGAGAGAGATAGGGGATCTTCCCAATAGGTTAGGGGTCGAGTACCAGCTCTCCAAGAGATCAGGGATAAGCCCCCACATAGGCAAGTTTCGAGAAGGATCTCGAAATGGCTATTTTTTCCCATTAACAGACCTCGTTGCACATTGCTAAAGAGCAACCTGCGACGTCGCATCTTGCTATTGTGCAACCTGTGACAACGTCTCAAAAGGTTGTGCAAACTGAACACCAATCCTACCAAATGATCAATCAGTCCCAGTGACTTCAGGGATGTACACACTAAATTAGGATGATGAGTAGATTTTAGGTGTAACAATCCTGTACCCACACACTATGATCTAAGAGTCTTCTACAGCCAAATCGTCTCACACTAGATATCGATTGTTTTTAGTACCTCAAACCTAGAATCTTAGCCGTAGATTTAATTAATTAAAAATCCAACTTACATGCAGTATACTTAAACCACATTATTAACAAAAATAGTAAATTAAGAATCAAGAAATGACAAATCCTTCGTCGAAACTCCTTCAACCCAACATGTAAACTTTTAAATAAAATGCCATATCTATATTATTTAAAATCATCTACCATGCTGGAAGGAAAGTATAATAACCTAATTTTAAAATAGAAATGCTAAATCATACTTCCCATTATTAAAATCGAATTTATGTTTTAGAACATTAGGTCTATCATGCTACCTTGTTCTTCTTTACAAAAGGTTTTATACCAAACAATAACACGAACTAGTAATATCAAAAACCTAAAAGAAAAAAACTAGAGAAGATTGATTCACGCCATCAACCTTCTGCATTTTATTTACAAAACCCAGTGTTGGCTAAAGGGCCACGCTGCCATCAACATTCCATTTAAAAAAATAAGAGAATGCACAGGTAGGCCACGGCTAGACTTAACAACATAATCAAATAATTTAAATAAAACAATTAAAGACACCTACAAGATAAGGGCCATGTGTGTTGTGTTGGACCATTAAAACATTTTCCCAGCTAATTCACCAACAAACCAAGCTAAAAACTAGAAAGAAATTCTTCATAAACATGCTGAAGCAGATCAATGCATTTTGTGGTCCATCCAAACCAAAACAACAAAAAAATTAACTCTTTATGTTTACACAGGGAATTCACATTCCTGAAGGTCATAAGACTGGGATTGAATCCCATAACATATACCCACAGGCTCAGAATTGAAATGAGTTAGCCACATAAGGCATTCAAAACCCCATCATGATTTCCTTTAAACTCAAATCAAGTTCATTTCCCATGGCATAGACTAATTTATTTAAAACCATTAAAATTTCTAGTGTAGCATCTTTTCCACTGATTCAAAAACCTAGTTCCCAGATCAACTAATAAAAGAGGAAAAACGTTACAAGTCCCATTCTAGCTAACATGATACATCAATCATCAACATAAAAGAAAAAGGCAGAGTGGTAACCCTAACATCTAGATTTCATTTAGAAAACAAATACTTCCATATCTTACAACCAATTACAAGTTAGTTACCAAAAATCATAATTTATACAAAGGCAAGGTATTGTTCCAACTCCACATCCTGGAATGGCGTTTCAACCTTAAAACCCAAAACCCTGTTACATTCAACCAAAACTGCCCGTAGGCTTACATCTTGTTAAATTTTGAGCATTAATTCACAATACTCTAGGATCTTTACTGAGAGAATAACATATACAGTATATCAATGCATAACAATCACAATAAGCATCACAAGCATCACAAGAATCAAAAGCATGAGAGACAAGAGACACAAAGCTTCTGTGGGGAAAACCCTAAGGTGAAAAACCACACAACTTCCTCAGAGATAGAGAGAGCAATGGCTCAACCAAAGTACAACCAAAATACGCTGAGATAGTCTCCTAGTAGCAGATGATCCTCCTCCTCACTAGTGCACCACTTTCTGAGTGAGAGAAGTATGAGTTTCCAAGTAATCAAAATAGAGATCTCCCAATCTCTATTTATACTTAACCTGTTTGCCCAGTTACACTATGGGGTCGACTTGTCTAGCTAGGTACATCCACAATCTAATATATATTTCAGGGCCGACCCCACACATGGTGGTCTAATAACCCATTGGAAAGTACACACACTTGTGACACTTGTCAATACACATGACGACACTTCCTTATACAGGAATAACACATCTCTTATAAGGGTACAATAAATATATATGAAATACATAGATGAAATACATTCTGAAGTTACATATACATCAACACTCCCTCTTAACTAGGAAGGTATTTCTCGACACAGATCTGCTAGATAAGTCTTCTTCTCGGGATCATCATCATCGATGCATCGCCATCATCATCATCACTGCTGCTGCTATCTCAACCAATCTCTGACTCTACTCGTCATAGGAAGTTCTACAGAGCCAGTCCTTTTTCATATCGAATGTAGGCCCACCACCTACAGGTCTTCATCATCATTGGCCATACTGTGGAATCCTCAGGATTTATTACATGAGTCAACAAAAACTTGAAAGAGCATCCCAAGACTGATTATGAGCACACAGCTAAACCTATCAGATCTCTCAGGACCTTTTACATGCTACAGCACAACCTGTCCACGGCCACAGAGTATCACGAAGCACAACATAGATGCACACAAACAACACTTACACTCACCAGCATGGGAGGACGAACCTACCACTATCCGTGAAAGGATAACAACACTTACATCAACGACCATGGGAGAACACATCTACCACCATGTCATAAAGGCTCTGCACTTACATCAACTCACATGGGAGAGCACATCTACCACCATGTCGAAGAGGCTCTACACTTACATCAATGCACATGGGAGAACACATCTACCACCATGTCGGAAAGGCTCTTCACTTACATCAATGCACATGGGAGAACACATCTACCACCATGTCGGAAAGGCTCTGCACTTACATCAATGCACATGGGAGAACACATCTACCACCATGTCGGAAAGGCCTTGCACTTACATCAATGCACATGGGAGAACACATCTACCACCATGTCGGAAAGGCTCTGCACTTACATCAACGCACATGGGAGAACACATCTACCACCATGTCGGAAAGGCACTGGGCATCTGTGTCTTTAGAACTCATCACACATAATCCAACTGATTATGTAATGTATCCACCTGATACATATGATCATCCTGATCATACAATGCATCTACCTGATACATATGATCATCCTGATCCACCTGATCATACAATGTATCCTCCTGATACAAATACAAATACATGATATATATCAATCATACATGATCTACCTGATCATACAATGTATCCACCTGATACATGTACAGATACATGGTCCAAGCATCCAACATGATCCATATACAAAATACATACAAATGATCCAACTGATCATATCCAGCATCCAACATGATGCATACACAAAATACATACAAATGATCCAACTGATCATATCCAACATCGAACATGATGCATACATATACATATATGTAGTGCTCTGGTTTTTTACAGTAGAGCACTATGTAATATTTCTCAGTTAATTTTCTACTTATTAAACTTTATCAAGTGTATGGGGGTAAATTTCTAAGAATTACTATGTGCCTAAATAATATTTAGTGTTCTGTTGTGTTTTTTTATCAACATTACATTCGTAATTTAAAATAGACAAACATATCAATATTTCCTTTTCAACAATCATGTTCTAGCATAAGAATATGTTTCACAACTCAGTAAATCAGTAAATAGCAGTAAATCAGTAAATAGCAAGTTATGCATGTTTACAGTAAGTTTTAGCATAGTAGTCAATAACGGAAATTACCTGATGCTGATGCTAACCGTAAGTTGTAGCAGGTTGTATAACCCCTTAGACCGCCAAACTGAAGTGTCCACCCTACCGACCAGCTATTATCTTGCTGGCCCTTGGAAATCAAAGGATTTCCAAGCCCCCGAGCCCACAATCTGATAATCCCGAGAGCAGTCTTTCCTTCTGTTCTCAAAATCTTTCTGTTCTCCCAACTTCTCTTCTCCAAACTTCTTTTCTTCCCCCCATAAAAAGACCTCTTTTTCTCCAAGCTCTCCCCCTCTATATAAATTCCCTTCCTCGAGAATATCTTGGGCTTACTCCACCGCCCCAAAATCACCCTCTCGAGCCCCTCAACATTTACTCCTATCACCAGTTCATTCATACACAGTTCTTTATAAAAAATGTATAATTAATTACTCTCATGGAAAAATTAGTTGGTTTTGGATTGACGGTCGTAAGTATTTATTACGGTGGGGATTATCACCCAAGGGTTATCCATTCGGGACAAGCTTCATTAAATACAAGTCTATTCGCTATCCTTGGTATTTAATGTTATTAATGTAATTAATAAAATATTATATAATTAGTTGCCCCTTTTTAACTTGGACATGATGTGTCTTAATGGTCCACCTTATCCGTCAAGACTACTTAGCTTGAGGTTTAAATTCCAAGATTAACATTGAATAATTAAATAAGCATTTTCCATCACATCACGTTCATTCCAAGAAATGATTATCCTATTATGGCTAACTTTTGAAATGGAAATAATCACACAATATTAATTTATAAATCAGTATTTTAAATCTTACTTATATTGCAATTGTTACGATAGGGATATATAAATGTTGCTGGAATATTATTAATTAAGTAATAATAATAATTAGATCACCATTTATTAGTTAATAATAATAATTAAATCACCATTTAACAATAATAAAAGGTGAATTAATCATAGTATTCTTAATTATTTGTTTATCACATGAGTACCCTATCATCAACATAGCATCCTTGTTCTTATAAACGAAGCACTTGTGAGGGCTTAAACAATTTTACTAATTAATTAGACACTATCATTACCCTATTCACAACAGTTCTCCTATGACAATGTTAACTGACGACACTTGTCTTATTATTACAATGTTTTCATATAATTACTAATTCACTTATTTACACATCGACAACCTAACCATTCATTACCTAAGTTGATGGATGTATCCTTAACTGAGTTATCTATGACATTTATACTACTATTCAAGCATGACAAGTATGTTATACACCAGTAATATTGTACACGTACAAGGTGTGCATGCATGGCCAGTGTATGCACATGTCGGATATGTACTATAAACAAACCCCATTCCGCCTATGCATACTTGCTAACTAATGATAGTATCTACCCCCATGCAGAAGAGCAAGCATAATATATAGTATAATTACTTTAACATCCTCGGTTATTTAACAGTTAACCCTTTACGATTTAACATCATTCTCTTTATCTTTACATTAGTTTAATCAATCATGTACAAGGAGGGTGCCTACTTCCACTAACTCGAACTCAAGGAATACTAAACCCCCAACAGTACTAACTAACACATCCTCCCGTCATAACCTACGTCCAGCATCCTCCCTATCCTTCCTCTGCTAGTACAACAGTGGATGTCGGACTCACCGATCTGACCACATAGAACTTGAGAGCGATAGCGTCGGCTGAATAGCGGACCTATCCTCCCCTAGCAGGCATCCGACAATCGTCATCACAACAACATGGGGAGCGTGTCTCAGCACGGCCCTCCCACGACCTCGGGTCTCATGGAACCATAGGGTGGGAAACACATCCATCCCTCTCAACATACTAGGCCTACGCCCTTATCAACTCATACTTGCTGCTATTGGGACTATCAGTTTGTGTTATCGTATCCTCATTTTGGCTGCTAAGGTTTGCTGTATGAACATGTTTTTCCTTTCCAATATATATCAGATCAAGTAACTGGCTATCCCATAGCCCCTGTGTCCTGTAGGTTAGTGTTTTGCAAAATACAATTTATAGAAAGCATTTTCCATTGATCGCCAATTGATCCATGTTATCATTTTATTTCATGTAACCTTTTAGCTCATCATAGATGCGTATGACATATAACATTTCAGCAATTCATATAAGAAGATGGTATCCACGTACCGAATCATATATTTCACATTTCATTAAGGAAAACATATAAACATATACTGCAATCGTAAAATAAGGAAATCATATGATAATCATGACATCATAACTGCATAACATAGTAACTTCATAATCATGGTGAAATCATAAGACAGAGTAACATCATATAATGAGGTCCAATATAGTTTACTCAGTCGAGCTGAGTTCGACAAAATATATATAAGAAATAAAGTATGGTGTGTCTAACTAATAAATATGCCGAATCAAAATATGGGCATTACATACACCCACCCTTCGGGAAACTTCGTCCCGAAGTTATGGTCAAAATAGTGAGGGAAAATCTCGACGCATGGTCTCTGCATCCTCCCAGGTAGCAGACCCAGGGCTATACTTGTCCCATTGGACCTTAACTTGGTCCACATGGCGACTACGGAGCTGTCGAACCCTACGATCAAGTATACGTAATGGTTCGACCCTGAAGGTTCCCTCGTCCGAGACCTGCAATTCCTTCCAATGAATTTTGTGAGTCTCATCAGCTATGTAATGTCGTAATACAGAAACATGAAATACATTATGAGTTTTATGCAAGTGGGGTGGCAGTGCGAGACGATAAGCAACTAGTCCGATTTTCTCAAGAATCTCAAATGGTCCTATAAAGCGAGGTGACAACTTGGTACCCTTCCCAAACCGAATGGTACTTTTATTTGGTCTGATGCGAATAAATACACGATCCCCTACTCCATAAGTTCTATCTGATCTGTGTGCATCAGCGTAACTCTTTTGTCTATCCTGTGCTTCCTTCAGCCGCAGCCTAATCTGTATCACTTGCTCCTCCATTTCCTGAATCAATTCAGGCCCAATTAAAACTCGATCCTCTAACCTGTCCCAACTGAGTGGTGTCCTGCACGGCCTCCCATACAATGCCTGATATGGCGGCATACCAATGGAGCTGTGATGACTATTGTTGTATGCAAACTCCACTAAAGGAAGATATTTCTCCCACTGTGTCTGTTGATCCATAACATACATCCTAAGCATGTCCTCCATCACTTGATTCACCCTCTCAGTCTGTCCATCTGTCTCGGGGTGATAAGCTGAGCTTAAGTTCAACTGTGTCCCTAATGCTGACTGCATGCTTGTCCAAAATCTGGAGGTGAACTTAGGGTCTCTGTCAGAGATTATCTTTTTAGGAACTCCATGAAGACGTACAATCTCATTTATGAATACCCTTGCCACATCTGTCACATCATAGGTGTCTTTGACTGGAATGAAGTGAGCACTTTTGGTCAGTTTGTCGACTACCACCAAAATAGCATTATGTCTCAGAGATGTGAGTGGTAATCCTACAACGAAGTCCATGGAAATGACTTCCCATTTAGTCATAGGGATATCATGCGGTTGTAGGAGACCGGCCAGGTGACGATGATCTGCCTTCACTTGTTGACACTCAAGGCACTTCGAAACAAAATCCACTACATCCATCTTCATACCTGGCCAAAAGAAGAGTTGCTTCATGTCAGCATACATCTTCTTCACCCCTGGGTGCGCACAGTAATGCGATCTATGGGCCTCTCCAAGGATGGTTTCCCTGATATCACCTTCCTTAGGAACATACATCCTTCCCTGATACCGCAACAATCCATCTTCCTCAAGATGGTACCCATCATACTTCAATTCCTGTTTCTTTCCATTCTGAATAGCTGAGGTTACTTTTAGATACCAACTATCGCCCAATAGTTGTCCTAGTACCCTTTCCCTCAAGTCAACCTTCAAGGGAATTAAGGAGAAAAGTCTCGGCCTTCGGCTTAGAGCGTCTGCCACCACATTCTCCTTTCCTTTGATGTAAGAGATACCAAAGTGATATTCACTCATGAACTCACTCCATCTCCTTTGCCTGGCATTCAAATCCCTTTGGGTAAAGATGTACTGCAAGCTCTGATGGTCTGTTTTAAGGGTGAAGCTTCTACCAACTAGGTAGTGCCTCCATAATTTTAGTGCCAACATTACTGCTGCCAATTCTAGATCATGCGTGGCATACTGCTCCTCATGAGGTTTCAACTTTCGAGATGCATAAGCTATTACCCCACCTTCCTGCATCAACACCGCTCCTAATCCTTGCTTCGAGGCATCGATGCATACCATGAAATCTTTATCCATGTCTGGTACCCGCAAGATTGGTGCACTTGTCAACAATCTTTTTAACTCTGTAAAAGCGGCATCGCATTCATCGGTCCATTCATACCGGATTCCCTTGCGTTGCAAGGTGGTAATAGGTTTTGCAATTTTAGAAAATCCTTCCACAAACCTCCGGTAATAGCCTGCTAACCCCATGAAGCTGCGCACCTCATGAGCATTCCTTGGAATTGGCCAATCTTCAATGGTCTTTACCTTTTCTGGGTCTACGGAGATCCCTTCACCTGAGATGATGTGCCCCAAGTAGTGAATCTCTTTTTGGAAGAAGGAACACTTTGACAATTTACCATAAAGTTTATGTTCCCTTAAGCATGTCAAGACTAACCGCAAGTGTTCCTCATGCTCCTTCTCATTCTTAGAATAGATAAGAATATCATCTAAGAAGACCTGAACAAAGCGGTCCAAGTATTTTCGGAAGACCCCATTCATGAGTCTCATGAATACAGCTGGAGCATTGGTCAAACCAAATGGTACCACTACAAACTCGTAATGCCCAAATCGAGTTCGAAAGGCAGTCTTAGGAATGTCGCCTTCCTTGATCCTCAACTAGTGATACCCTGATCGTAAATCAATCTTTGAGAAGACTGACGCACCTTTCATTTGATCAAAGAGGTCATCAATTCTTGGTATGGGATACCTATTCTTCACGGTGGCCTTGTTCAAATCTCTGTAATCTATGCACAGTCGCAGAGATCCATCCTTCTTCTTAACGAAGATCACTGGTGCTCCCCACGGTGAGATACTGGGTCTAATCAGTCCCAAATCTAGCAACTCTTTTAACTGGATTTGTAACTCACGGAGCTCTGGAGTTGTCATTCTATAAGGAGTTTTTGAGATAGGTTCTGCACCAGGTTTTAGTTCGATTGTGAAATCGAGCTCTCTTTCTGGAGGTAGTCCTGGCAATTCCTTCGGAAAGACATCCTTGAACTCGGAGAGTACTAGGTAAGAATTCAAGAAAGGTCCTTTACTATCGCTCACGGCCTCCACTACGAACAACTGGCATCCTTGTCTTAGGCACCGCTTAGCTTTCACCATAGAGATGAAACGGAGGGATACCTTCCTCTTCAAGCCTTGGATTTGAATTGTCCTTCCCTCGTCATCGAGGCACAACACCTTCTTCGCATAGCAGTCTAAGAAATCTCTATGGCCTTCTAACCAATCCATGCCAATAATGAAGTCATAAGTCCCCAAATTGGTGACATAAGCATCCAACTTAGTGGTGCACACTCCTAAGTCAACCTCACAACCTGTCACTTTAAGACCTACTGGTTGCTTAGCTCCTGAAGCCATTTCAACCAGTTTGAAATCACCGTGCTCGTAGGCTGCCAACCCACATTTATCTAATGCAAATGGTGAAATAAAACTATCAGTTGCTCCTGGATCAAACAAAATTTTAAGTTTGACATTGTTTACATTACCAGTGGATTCTACTACGGTAGACTGATGTTTTGCTTGGTGGTTATGAACCGCTGCATGAATCCGATGACTGTTACCCGAACTATCCATGGGTGCCTTTCCTTCCTTGTGCCTGCTGCTTGACTGACCCTTGGGACAGTCTCGCTGGAAATGAGGACCTCCGCATCCCCAACAAGAGAGATTGGGAGGGGCTTTCCTGTTGCTCGAAGGAATCCTCTGAGATGAGTTCCTTCCCCTGGTTCCTCTAAAACCCCTTGCTCCTCTATAGGAACTTCCCTATGTACGTCCCTGGCTTTGGTGGGTTGCGGACGATGCCTGTGAGATTGAGTTAACTGAAGTTTTACCCCTCGGTGTGAACCTGTTACCGTAAGGAGGAGGTCTAGATTGTCCTCCCCTGAAGTAAGGACGTGACGCCTTCCCTGAAACATATTGATTGGTTCCTGTCAACTTACTACCCCCTTTTCCATCTGACATATCAGCTGCATAATGAGCATACTCAACTGCCATGGCAACTGAAGTTGGCTTCCACATCCGCACAGCAGCTCTAATCTTGTAGTTAAGTCCATACACAAAACGCTCTACCTGACAATCATCTGCATCAAGGTAAGGAACATATTTTACCAGTTCCATAAACCGAGATTCATACTCCTCCACTGTCTTGTCTCCCTGTACTAAGGCATGGAGTGCACCTGCCTGTTCTTCCTTGTAATAATTTGGCAAATACTTCATGTGGAACCTCTCCTCGAACAGTTCCCAAGAAGTTGTAAGAGGAGTAAGGTGCAACTGCTTCTCGAGGTCTGACCACCAATTCAAAGCATCACCTTTAAGCTGAAAGACGGCCATCCTAGCCTTGGAACTAGATGTGTACTCATTCAATGTGAAGCATCTCTTCATGCCTTCCAGCCATGCCTCTGCATGCTTACCGGGTCGTCCTCCTGAAAACTCTGGAACTTTTATCTTTTGTAACTCCCTCGATATGTCCTGAAGCGGTTCCAGTCTTGTGCCATGTGCCCTTTCAGAGTTCTCTCGACTCACTTGACTGGTTTCCACCTCGGCGGCCCTTTCCGACTGCCTGTTCATCGTGGTCATAATAGCCTCCAATGACCTCATTATGATCTGCATTTCTGGTGTTGAGGTTGGTTGTGGCGGTGTTGGCGGTGGCGGAGGTGGTGGTGACGGTGGTCGACCTTGACCCCGACCTCGACCTCTGCATGTTGTCACCATGATAGTACCTGAGTTATTAAAATAAAATCATATCCTTAGTTGTTCAATCAAATATACGCGGAACTAAAATGTAGGTATTTAATAACTTGCATCATGAGATAACAAATTGTCAAGATTAGCGCAGTAAAATCTATAGTCGTTTTTATTTAAACAATCTTGTCATGGTGTTCAGATCGTCGTGCTGGTCTTAATGGTGTCTTGCTTTTGAGATTTCGGGCCTCTTTCATCCCTTCGACTAGGAGTTGAAATCTCGGCAAAATTTTTAATATCTCTATTTTAGTTAACCTTAAATGTTACCCTTTAATCTAAACAACTTAATTAACATTAATTGTTTAAACCTCAACCAATCATAGTTAAGTTTAATACTAAAAACATATATTTTAACAACATATGTTATAACAAAATTAAATTAATTAATTAATTAATTAAAATTAAAATCATAGTAAGGTTTAATACTAAAAATTAAAATTCCTATAAGGCATATATTTTAACAACGTATGTTATAACAAAATTAAATTAATTAATTAATTAATTTTTATAATACATATAATCTAACAAAATATAAATAATTTAAATTTTTTTTATAAAACATACATTCTCTCAAAATATATAAAAATAAATGTAAATTTTGATACAACATATATTATATTCTCCTATACATAATTCACGAACATATATACCTGTTTTTACAACTATATACAAATATATACGTAGATTTATAACCGTAGATTTTTACCACGCGGCCTTTCACCGCCATGCAAAGAGCGAGTATGCATGAAGGACACGCGGTCTCTCCAAGCATCCCACCGCCCTCGGAAAGTGGGGGAAACCCTAAATAGAGTCAATCCCCAAGGCGCGGCCATTTTCACCCTCTCTCCTGGAGTTTTAGCTCTGCAACTCAAATGCAAGCTCGCTTAGGGTTTTAGAAAGGAAGGAGCTTTCCATTTTTCTACTGCAGAATACTACTGTCAGACCTGCTATTGTAAAGAATGAACGGGATTTACCCTTTCATTTCTGGTGTTTTATGGCTATTGTAGGGTGTTTATCTGATTACTGTTGAGTTTTTTCGTATTTCTCAGTGGCTTTATTCTATTTCAAATTCTGGCAGTCCACGGAAATCAAACCTGGGTGGTGGATATGGTGATTTTCGACGTAGCCCTTGTCAAGAAGGTAGAAAGTACTGCAAGATGTTCTCAAGGAGGTTAATGATGTACCATTAGAAGTAGCAAAATTCCCGGTTGGGCTGAGCGAGAGGGTGGAGAAACTTGAGGCATTATTGTTATCAAACCCAGATGGAAATAAAGCCACTGTGGTAGGCATTGCAGGCATGGGAGTGGTGGGAAAAACCACTCTTGCCAAAGCTACATACAATTGAATCCGCTCTAATTTCAGAGTTAGTACCTTCTTATATGATGTCAAAGAATTAATTGACAGAGAAGGGTTAACAGCCGTGCAGGAAATAATTCTGGGGGATCTACTGCGTTTTGAGTGTAAAATTCGGAGTATAGACGAAGGCAAAGTATTATTGAGGAGGCGTTTGAATAAAGCCAAGAACATTCTTATTATTTTGGACAACGTTGATAATTTTGAACAATTAGATACTCTAATGGTTACAAAAGTTCTTGGGCCAAGCTGTACTGTGTTAGTCACGACTTGAGATAAGAGAATACTGGAGCTCGCGCAAATTTCTATGGTTTATGAAGCTACAAGACTCAACCATGATCAGGCAACTGAACTCTTTTGCCGTCATGCTTTTCTCAGTCCCCGGTCTAATGTTGGTTTTGATGATTTGGTCATAAAATTTGTAGAGATCTTAGACAGTTTGCCGCTCTCTTTGGAAACATTTGGGAGCCATCTATATGGAAAAAATGATAGAAAGATATGGGAAGCTCTACTGGGCAAGATTTCGAGAATTCTGCCGCGGAATATCAAGGAAAGGCTGAAGATCACAGTCGAGGTACTCGATGAAGAAGAGAAATCAATGTTCCTCGACGCTGCTTGCTATTTGGTGGGGGAAGACAAGGATACAGCTATACGGATATGGGGCGCGTCCGGGTGGAGTGGTTGGCTCGGTTTTGAGACTCTTGAACAAAATTGCTTGATTCAGGTGGATGCTAAGAACCAGATCAAAATGCACGATCATCTGCGCGACATTGGAACTGTAGTGCTCTTGGCTTGGGTCTCGTTCAGTTGAAAAGCCCTCGGTGCTGGGCCCTCGGTGCTGGGAAAATGAGAAAAGCTTTGGCGTTGGGTGTTTGGGCGATGGAGGATTCGCGGGGCTCCTTTGACTTGGCTCGTGGTCCCTAGGTAAAGCCGTGGGTGCTGGGCGCGTCACCTTTGATCTGCGCTAGGGTTCCACAAGTTTCTATGCGCTAGGGTTCCAGTGGTATGATTCTCGCTTAGGGTGCGAGAGGTCCCAAGTTCAATTCTCGGAATGCCCCAGGTTTTTCTTGCAACGAGTTTCGGAATGCCCCACGTTTTTCTTGCAACGAGTTTTAGAATGCCCCAGGTTTTTTTTTTCTTGATATGAATATTAATAACTCATCCGTTGCAGTCTTGATATATATACATAATCCATTTCTGAAATAAATCTGCAGAGCATTTTTTTTTTTTTTGACTTAATGAACAGAGTATAATATATATATATTTTTTCTTCCATTAATCTCTGGTAGCGTTGAAAACACAAAATAGAGTTCCATCATCCCGGTTAAATATAAATCTAAGCCATCCATGATTATGTATATAATATAAAATCGATCTAAAAAGGAGTTTCTTTCTAAAATAATTCAAGCTATATTTTACTCTGTATTTCCTACAGAAACCATAGATCCTAGATCAACACTATAATATTGTTATTTTAAAATTTCGATTCATATATATATATATATATATATATAATATCATTAATATACAGCATTCCGTCAATATTTCACAATTGTAGAGAACGTTTTCCAGCAAAACCTACGGTATTCAAAGGAAGTAACACTTTAAACCATTAGGATTATCATATGTATTGTCAATTAGAATAGCATTCACGATTTTCTAAGGTAATGTTAGCAAAGAATTAAACCTGGAATAATGTCGCTATAATAGGATTGTCATTGATGTCAAAGAATCTCACTAATGACAAAGGAAGAATCAAGGATTGATGGCAAGGCAAATACAAGTGAAGGCAGGGATTTTAAAGTTTCTGATATTGTTGGTTCGAAGAAACTAACATTGGCAAATAAATTCTAACATTTGAGTGCTTCCCTTTGAGTTGCCCCACACTAATAAAAGTGATTGTCTCGTGAGATCTTCTTTTCTCTTTTTAACTATAGATTTTTTTTTGTCTTAAATTCCTTGCTACCTAAATATTTAGGCTCCCTGATTTTCGTTTGCACAAATTTTACCCAAATTTTATCACTTCCAATTTGCTCGGTTAGTTAACAATTTTAACCCAAGCTGTACTAAAAGGAAAAAAAGTTGCTAGCTCGTGTTATTTTTTTTTAATTTTATTTCTAACTATATTTTCTCTATTTGTTTTTATTTCTAAATATATTTCCAATGTGTATCTATTTTGAAATACAAACACATGCCGTTTTCTAACATATCCAGATTTTCTAATGGTGTTCCAATTTGTGGTCGTGCAGGTAAAAGAGGCTAAAGTTTGGTGTTGTTCATACCTCAATTCTATCCAGGTTTATGTCCTAAGTTCTTGTAGGTTTTAATATCTTGAATCCTCACAATGGTTTAGGCGTGTGCAGGCCCGAAAGGTCCAAAAGTGTCTGAGCCTTGGGCTCTGATACCATCTGTAGTGCTCTGGTTTTTTACAGCAGAGCACTATGTAATATTTCTCAGTTAATTTTCTACTTATTAAACTTTATCAAGTGTATGGGGGTAAATTTCTAAGAATTACTATGTGCCTAAATAATATTTAGTGTTCTGTTATGTTTTTTTATCAACATTACATTCGTAATTTAAAATAGACAAACATATCAATATTTCCTTTTCAACAATCATGTTCTAGCATAAGAATATGTTTCACAACTCAGTAAATCAGTAAATAGCAGTAAATCAGTAAATAGCAAGTTATGCATGTTTACGGTAAGTTTTAGCATAGTAGTCAATAACGGAAATTACCTGATGCTGATGCTAACCGTAAGTTGTAGCAGGTTGTATAACCCCTTAGACAGCCAAACTGAAGTGTCCACCCTACCGACCAGCTATTATCTTGCTGGCCCTTGGAAATCAAAGGATTTCCAAGCCCCCGAGCCCACAATCTGATAATCCCGAGAGCAGTCTTTCCTTCTGTTCTCAAAATCTTTCTGTTCTCCCAACTTCTCTTCTCCAAACATCTTTTCTTCCCCCCATAAAAAGACCTCTTTTTCTCCAAGCTCTCCCCCTCTATATAAATTCCCTTCCTCGAGAATATCTTGGGCTTACTCCACCGCCCCAAAATCACCCTCTCGAGCCCCTCAACATTTACTCCTATCACCAGTTCATTCATACACGGTTCTTTATAAAAAATGTATAATTAATTACTCTCATGGAAAAATTAGTTGGTTTTGGATTGACGGTCGTAAGTATTTATTACGGTGGGGATTATCACCCAAGGGTTATCCATTCGGGACAAGCTTCATTAAATACAAGTCTATTCGCTATCCTTGGTATTTAATGTTATTACTGTAATTAATAAAATATTATATAATTAGTTGCCCCTTTTTAACTTGGACATGATGTGTCTTAATGGTCCACCTTATCCGTCAAGACTACTTAGCTTGAGGTTTAAATTCCAAGATTAACATTGAATAATTAAATAACCATTTTCCATCACATCACGTTCATTCCAAGAAATGATTATCCTATTATGGCTAACTTTTGAAATGGAAATAATCACACAATATTAATTTATAAATCAGTATTTTAAATCTTACTTATATTGCAATTGTTACGATAGGGATATATAAATGTTGCTGGAATATTATTAATTAAGTAATAATAATAATTAGATCACCATTTATTAATTAATAATAATAATTAAATCACCATTTAACAATAATAAAAGGTGAATTAATCATAGTATTCTTAATTATTTGTTTATCACATGAGTACCCTATCATCAACATAGCATCCTTGTTCTTATAAACGAAGCACTTGTGAGGGCTTAAACAATTTTACTAATTAATTAGACACTATCATTACCCTATTCACAACAGTTCTCCTATGACAATGTTAACTGGCGACACTTGTCTTATTATTACAATGTTTTCATATAATTACTAATTCACTTATTTACACATCGACAACCTAACCATTCATTACCTAAGTTGATGGATGTATCCTTAACTGAGTTATCTATGACATTTATACTACTATTCAAGCATGACGAGTATGTTATACACCAGTAATATTGTACGCGTACAAGGTGTGCATGCATGGCCAGTGTATGCACATGTCGGATATGTACTATAAACAAACCCCATTCCGCCTATGCATACTTGCTAACTAATGATAGTATCTACCCCCATGCAGAAGAGCAAGCATAATATATAGTATAATTACTTTAACATCCTCGGTTATTTAACAGTTAACCCTTTACGATTTAACATCATTCTCTTTATCTTTACATTAGTTTAATCAATCATGTACAAGGAGGGTGCCTACTTCCACTAACTCGAACTCAAGGAATACTAAACCCCCAACAGTACTAACTAACACATCCTCCCGTCATAACCTACGTCCAGCATCCTCCCTATCCTTCCTCTGCTAGTACAACAGTGGATGTCGGACTCACCGATCTGACCACATAGAACTTGAGAGCGATAGCGTCGGCTGAACAGCGGACCTATCCTCCCCTAGCAGGCATCCGACAATCGTCATCACAAAAACATGGGGAGCGTGTCTCAGCACGGCCCTCCCACGACCTCGGGTCTCATGGAACCATAGGGTGGGAAACACATCGATCCCTCTCAACATACTGGGCCTACGCCCTTATCAACTCATACTTGCTGCTATCGGGATTATCAGTTTGTGTTATCGTATCCTCATTTTGGCTGCTAAGGTTTGCTGTATGAACATGTTTTTCCTTTCCAATATATATCAGATCAAGTAACTGGCTATCCCATAGCCCCTGTGTCCTGTAGGTTAGTGTTTTGCAAAATACAATTTATAGAAAGCATTTTCCATTGATCGCCAATTGATCCATGTTATCATTTTATTTCATGTAACCTTTTAGCTCATCATAGATGCGTATGACATATAACATTTCAGCAATTCATATAAGAAGATGGTATCCACGTACCGAATCATATATTTCACATTTCATTAAGGAAAACATATAAACATATACTGCAATCGTAAAATAAGGAAATCATATGATAATCATGACATCATAACTGCATAACATAGTAACATCATAATCATGGTGAAATCATAAGACAGAGTAACATCATATAATGAGGTCCAATATAGTTTACTCAGTCGAGCTGAGTTCGACAAAATATATATAAGAAATAAAGTATGGTGTGTCTAACTAATAAATATGCCGAATCAAAATATGGGCATTACAATATAAATGATCCAACTGATCATATAGAGCATAAACTAGAACATCATCTTGACACTCATCATCCAACGCTTACATCCACAGCCATGTGAAGGATCCTCCTTCCAACATGCTCGGAATGGCTTCAACAAATGTCTCCATCACTTCTTCCTTGAAGTGTCATCGATCTGAAGGACACCAAGCCTCTCTCTGAAGTACTCGAACCTCACTTTGGCTAGTGGCTTCATTAGTACATCTGCAATCTGCTCGTCCGTCGCAACATACAGGAGCTTCATAGCTCCTCTCTGCACCATATCCCTAATATAGTAATATTTGATCTCTATGTGTTTCGACCTGTCATGAAACACTGAGTTCTCAGACAGCTTCACACAACTCTGGTTATCACAAAAGATACCAGTAGCATCCAATGGGAGATCAAATAACTCAGACAGTAGCTTTCGTAGCCATACTACCTCCTAACGAGCTGAACAGGCTGCAACATACTCTGCCTTAGCTGTACTCAGTGCTACGCAGGACTGCTTCCTACTAAACCAAGAGATCGCACCTGATCCCATATTGAAGCAGCACCAAGAGGTGCTCTTCCTATATGCAGCATTGCTTGCCCAATCTGAATCAACATAGCCCTGCAGGTTAAACTTTTGATTCGCTTCATACTTGAGCCCATAATCCACTGTACCCTTCAGATACCTCAGAACATGCTTTACAGCAACCAGGTGAACACTCCTAGGATCCGTCAGGAACTGGCTCAATGTGTTCACAGCAAAGCAAATATCTGGTCTCATATTCGTCAGGTACATAAAGGACCCAATCATCTGACGATACAAAGAGATATCAACAGGCTCAGATGAAGCATCACATAGAAGGTTCAGGTTCGATACCATAGGTGTGGCCATGTCCTTGAAATCCATCATCCCAAATCTCTTCAGGATATCTACTGTGTACTTTCCTTGACCAAGGAAGATCCCACCAGCATTATGCCACACCTCCATACCTAGGAAATAATGCATCATTCCCAAATCTTTCATATCGAACTCAGCAACAAGCTTCCTCTTAGTATCTGCAATCAATCTGTCATCTCCTGTTACAAATAAGTCATCCACATACAGAAGTAGAATCACAGGATTCCCTTCCTCAACCTTGTAGTAAAGGTTGGATTCTGCTTTACTTTTGGCAAAGCCCAAACTAGATAGGAAACTGTCCATCCTACCATACCAAGTTCTGGGAGCTTGCTTCAAGCCATACAAGGCTTTCTTCAATCTGCACACATATGACTCCCTGTCATGTGTTTCAAAACCGAGTGGCTTCTCCACAAATACTTCCTCTTCAACTACACCATTCAAGAAAGTAGTCTTGACATCCATCTGGTGTATTTTCCATTTCATTTTTATAGCCAGGGCAAGTACTGTTCTGATGGAAGTATAACTAGCTACAGGTGCAAAAGTTTCTTCATAATCTATTCCCTCTTTCTGAGAGAAGCCACAAGCTATGAATCTTGCCTTGTATTTCTCTACACTGCCATCTGCAGCATGCTTGACTTTGTAGATCCATTTGGAAGTCACAACAGACTTCTCTTTAGGTCTTGGGACAACATCCCATACATCATTCCTCATTATTGATTGGTATTCCTCAACCATGGCACCCTTCCATTCTTGTTTTCCGCTGCTTCTTCATAACTGGAAGGTTCTTTGTTCATAATGTCATAGAGTAAAGCAACATAGCTGGTATGTGATCTGGTTCTCTTATTTGCTCTGTCTTCTTCTTCTGGAATGCCAAATCTTTCTGCATCTTGAATGAGCTCTCTAGCCCATGCAGGTTTCCTTTTGTGAGAGTTATCCTCATGGGGTGGATCTACAAGTTCTTGCAGATCTTCAAACTCACGAACAACTTCTGGAATTGCTTTAGTCATGGTAGTGTCTTGAAATCTAGTTTCCTTAGGTTCTTCATAAACTTCGATAGGTGCCTTCCTTAATTTGATAAATGCTGAGTTTTCATCAAATGTTACATTCCTACTGACATCAATCTTCTTGAACCTTGGAAAGTATATTCTATAAGCCTTCGAGCTTTCACTATAACCCACAAAGATACCCTTCTTTCCTGAAGGATCTAGCTTGGTCCTATTTTCCTTTAGAACATGTGTGTATACTGGACAACCAAATATTCTAAGATGGCTGACTTTAGGTTTCTTACCAGAAAATACCTCTTCTGGTGTCTTGTTGTCCAATATCTTGTGGGGTGTTCTGTTCTATACATATACAGCTGTTCTAGCTGCTTCTGCCCATAGATGCATAGGTAGATCCTAGTCATGCAGCATTGCTCTGTGATGAACCTGCAATAATTAATTAATGCAAATACACAAGATATCAGAAATAACATAACAGAATCACTTTTATATTGATCACGGGCCACTTCGAGGGGGCAACCTCCTTTCAGCAAGCTCAATACAATTAACTTCACGGTGCCTTCAATGACCTCAACACACACTTATATACTAAGTCTATGCCCAATACTATGATTCAAAACCATGGGACATATAATACTACAGGACGACTTACAAAGCATATGCGTCCAATACTATGGGTCAATACTATGGGCTAATATAAACTACGGATCAACAAATACTGCGGGACGACTTACAAAGCATATGCGTCCAACAACAATATACTAACATAGTAAAGAGAAGGGTTGACATAGGTTTCTAACATCCCCTCTCCCTTAGAAAAAGCTTTGTCCTCAAACCTTTGGTTGGAGAAATTGCTGCAGAATCTGAAGGAGTGGTTCCCCGGGTAGCATCCTCGGATTGCATTTCGGGCCACTGACGCCTTTGGAGTGTCAAGGAGGATTGCTTGGAAGGCTGTAGATGAAGAAGAACCCTGTCAGTTGCATGGAAAATGCACTCAGAACGGTGTTGATAGTGTTGTTGTTTCCGGCGAATTCTGGCCATGTGAAGATTGTCCTGCAGAATGAGAAGAATCTGATCGCGGTTTCGAAGAACCGAGTCAATTTCCTGAACTGGGGAGCTGCTAAGGGTGTATGGAAGAAGAAATGGCGGTGTTTGTCCATAGATTGCTTCATATGGTGTCCTTTGAGATGTGGTATTGTACCACCAGAGTGCTGCTAGGAAATCCATAGAAATAGTTGGCCAAAGTTGTGTAGGGATGGGCAAGGGTTTGATCAATCCCGAAAGGAGTGTCGGTTCCCCCTTGTTGACTTGGAAAGTATCATCGTTAACCACCATCTGTTGAATTGTCATTTTTAGTCCCGGCCAAAAGAAGTTACGTTGTTCCTGGTCATACATTTTGCAGAACCCAGAGTGCCCTGTTGATGAAGAAGCATGGAGTTCATAGAAGAGATAGACCTGTTGAACATATTGCAACCAATTTGGAACAAGCAGAGAAAGAGCTGTAAGAGAAACTGGGTCATCAATTGTGTGAGAAGGAGCATCTTCCACCATATTTTCCTTACCCTTCTTGTAAGTGATCACATAGGGATAACCCATGAGTTGGATAACCCATTGCAGGTGTGTTGGGGAGGAGACTCATTGTTCCAGAAAAATTTTCAGACTCGGGAGATCAGTCTTGATGCAGAAATAATTGCCTAATAGGTATAGCTGCCACTTCTGTACTGCATGCAAAATAGCCATCATTTCTTGCTGAGAGGTAGATGTGGCTACATTTTTACCGGAAAGGTCTCTTGAAGGCAGCAAGCTCATTGGTTCAACAAAGATACCTGCAACAGAAAACATTTGGGCAGAAATTCCACCCAATGTTCAAAAACCAGATCTATATTGCTCAGAATCGCTATTATACATGTTTCCGGAACTGGAATAACCATTCTGCTTCTACCCATGAAAGCGGAATAGAAATCTGGGCACTCGGTCAAAAGATTTTCTCGACGCAATTTCCGCGGCCGTCACCGAAATTCTAAAAAATTGCTGATTTTAAATCCACGATATCTCCACTTTTAGAACTCCAAATGAGATGATTTTTTTTTTGAAACTGCGTATTTTTGAAAGAGGAATTCAGATATGCAATTGGTGTCTTTTGATTTTATGCAGAAAGTTTCAGAAATCAATCTGAAATTCGCCGCCCAAAAAAGAAAAAAATTTCCCACTTGCCAAGGAAAGTGCTCTGATACCAGATGTGATGAACCTGCAATAATTAATTAATGCAAATACACAAGATATTAGAAATAACAGAACAAAATCACTTTTATATTGATCACGGGCCACTTCGAGGGGGCAACCTCCTTTGAGCAAGCTCGATACAATTAACTTCACGGTGCCTTCAATGACCTCAACACACACTTATATACTAAGTCTATGCCCAATACTATGAGTCAAAACCATGGAATATATAATACTACAGGATGACTTACAAAGCATATGCGTCCAATACTATGGGCTAATATAAACTACGGATCAACAAATACTACGGGACGACTTACAAAGCATATGCGTCCAACAACAATATACTAACATAGTAAAGAGAAGGGTTGACATAGGTTCCTAACATGCTCTTGTTGCTTCCATGATTTTTCTGTTCTTTCTTTCTGCAACTCCATTTTGTTGTGGATTGTAAGGAGCAATCAACTCCCTCTTAATCCCTGAATCATTACAAAGCTTCTTGAAGTTACCTGAGGTGAATTCTCCACCATTGTCAGATCTGAATGTTTTGATCTGAATGTCAGTTTGATTCTCCATCAAGGTTTTGAATTCCTTGAACTTATCAAGCACCTCATCTTTGTTCTTCAAGAAGTATACCCAAGTCTTCCTAGAGAAGTCATCAATAAATGAGACATAGTACACATACCCACTCAGAGAACTGGATGACATAGGACCACATACATCTGAGTGGATGATTTCTAGGATACCTTTTGCCTTGCTTTCACTGCTTGGGAAAGCCTTCTTAATGTTCTTACCTTTTGCACATCCTTTTCAAACACCTTCATGTTTGGTCTTGATTTCAGGAAGACCCTCTACAGCCTTGCTTGCAATTGGAAGTGCCCTATAGTGCATATGAGCAAGTCTTCTATGCCAAAGTTCACTTGGCTCCATGGATTCATGCACCATGGCATGTTCAGGTTGTCTCTTCAATTTATACAAACCTCTTTCTTGCTCTCCAATCACTACTGCATCATCTATGGTATTTTCCTTTGGCCACATTAGGACTTGGCCATCCACAAATGAAACCCTCATACCTTTTGCATCCAATGCAGAGATGGAGAGTAAGTTCTTCTTGAGCCCAGGTACATAAAGGACTTCTTTCATCTTCAAAGATTTTCCAGAATCTAGGTTGTAGGAGGATTTACCACTTCCTTTGATTGGGTATTGATAATCATCCCCAAGTTTCACCTTATAGGGTGATTCATGTTTAGATAGATTTACAAAAGATTCCTTAAACCTAGTCATGTGTTTGGAAGCCCCACTGTCAATTAACCAATCATTACAACCATGAGAGATAGTACCTGTTGAGAGCAGAGATTAGAACATACTCTTCTTCACTTGATGAGTCATTATCACTATCATCACTTTCTACCCTAGCCTTCTTCTTGGGTGGTTCATCATCTTCAGTAGCATGAGCATGATATCTTTTCCTACTGCCCTTCTTCTTCTTGATGTTGTTGTTCCTTTTGTTCTTGGGACATTCTGAAGCAAAATGACCTTTCTCATTACATGTGAAGCATTTGAGATCTTTCTTATCTTTATGTTGATGATAGTGTGAATATTTCTTGGCATGAGAGTGCTCTCTCTTCGACCTTCCTTTCTTGGTGTGTACTGTGAGAGCTTTATCTTCACTTCCCATCTTTTCTTCTCGGGCCACAAGCTTTGCTTCTTCTTGAGAACATTCTTCCCTCAATCTGTTGAAGGAGATCAACTTCTTCCTTGCACAAATTCCTTGAATAAAGGAATCCCATGACCTGGGTAGGCCATTTACAGTGGTCATGACAACTTCACCATTCTCCACCATTTCATCTACCGCTTCCAGTTGTTCCTTAATCTGGGAGACCCTAGAAAAATAAGATTGAATGGTTTCTCCATTCTGAAACTTTACTCCTTTCAATTGGTTCCGCAGGGTCATCTTCCGATTTATGTTCTTCCCTTTAAATAGCTTGGTCAAAGAGTTAAACATCTCCTTAGGTGTCTTTAGAGAAGACACATGGGTATGAGATGGTCTTTGATAGAATCAACAATGATTCTCTTTGCCTTGACCAAGTTCTTCTTATGCAATACTTTAGCCTCTTCATCCTCTCGGATAGGGATGTCTTCTTTTGTATATGAGTCCAACTCATTCTCTTCCAGGATTAACCCAATCCTATACTTCCAAGCTCAGAAGTTATCAGCCCCTTCAAGCGTATCCTCAAGCTTGGTGTGCTGAGACATCTTAAAGACTACTTCAAATGGAAATAGAAAAGATTTAGTTCTTACCACTTGAAATTCTGAAAACTGGATATGGTCCTGGATTAGGGTTTGTCGAAAAAAACCCTAAAAATTAAAAATGTGAATTTCAACTTTCTGAAAGGATAGAAAGATGCACCGTGATGAGCTAATCAGCCTAATGTATTCAGAAATTGAGATCAATAAAGCTTTACCCTTCAGATTTTCCTTTTTGCCCTCCCAGGTTGTCCTCTCGGGTTCACTACGAAGAGCCATGAATTAGGGTTTGAGTTTCCCGGAGATCAACCTAGCCACAAATCTCGATCCAACGCTCTAAGCTTCGATTTTTGCAAGGAGCTTCTAGCTATGTCTTCAGATTTTAGAAATTCCTATTTTTGTGGAAACCCTAATTTTTAGGGCCAAATTTGAAAATGCTCAGAATTGAATTATGATTGGACAGATAGATTCTCCTTGATGAGTAGAGTCAATCTACTATACTGGTTTTCCAAAATATGTGGAGAGAAACCCAATAAACAAGAAACTCAAGTTTTCATCACTACAAAATGTCTTCTTCTCAGGTTAGCTGTGATACCATGTTAAATTTTGAGCATTAACTCACAATACTCTAGGATCATTACTGAGAGAATAACATAAACAGTATATCAATGCATAACAATCACAATAAGCATCACAAGCATCACAAGAATCAAAAGCATGAGAGGCAAGAGACACAGAGTTTCTGTGGGGAAAACCCTAAGGTGAAAAACCCCACAAATTCCTAAGAGATAGAGAGAGCAATGGCTCAACCAAAGTACAACCAAAATACATTGAGATAGTCTCCTAGTAGCAGATGGTACTCCTCCTCACTAGTGTGCCACTTTCTGAGTGAGAGAAGTATGAGTTTCCGAATAATCAAAATAGAGATCTCCCAATCTCTATTTATACTTAACCTGTTTGCCCAGTTACACAATGGGGCCAACTTGTCTAGCTAGGTACACCCACAATATAATATATATTTCAGGGCCGACCCCACACATGATGGTCTAATAACCCATTGGCAAGTACACACACTTGCGACACTTTTCAATACACATGACGACACTTCCTTATAGAGGAATAACACATCTCTTATAAGGGTACAATAAATATATATGAAATACATAGATGAAATACATTCCGAAGTTACATATACATCAACACATCTCAACAGCCAAGTGCTAGAGTTCTTAATAAAAGGAGAAATTACAACTTAAAAGAGAGGCTCACTATAAAACACCTAGTAACTCCCACACAGAGCCATAAAAATCATCCTAGCTTTGCATCCACATTCTACCATAGAAAGCACAGGTTCAGTGTAATGTCCCCATTCAAATAAGTGCATAGTAAGACAATCCCATCAATCCTACTAGTTTCCTAGGTTGGATGGGCACATGTGGGATGGTAATAAGGAAACTAATAAATGATATTTAGACATTAGAAGGGTTAAAGCATTTAATAAATATGATGAATAAATAAATTCAAGAGAAATTCTAGGTGGCAAGTGGTTTTGGAGACATATGGATGTGGTGGGACCCACACTAGCTTGATTTTTCAATGACACATGGCAGCTCTCTCTTTCCAATTCGAATTCATGGGAAGGTGAACACTCTTGGGTGAGTTGGTAAGTCATAACACATGTCATTGAGCATATTAGGTCGAAATGGGAAGGAATAGTAACCTCCATGGGAGAGGAAGAGTCAAATTGGAGACTAGTGGACACATGGGCTAGATTCCCTAGTTTTATGACAACAATAATGAAGCATCTATGACATTTTATGACAAAATTCAGACCTGACTTCTTACACCTGACCATTATGACACGTCAGCCCCAAAAATAGGCTCAAGAAGGTGCTCATGGAGTTGGAGGAATCTAAAGAGACTCAAATTCGAATTTGGGAGAAGATGGAAGGTTGGAACTAGGAGACAAGTGGCAAATGAGGAATATTTTCTAAATGGAAAATTATTGAATCTATTGAGAGGATTTCGACCCCTTGATGGCTAATGTTGGTTATAAAATGTAGAAATCAAGTATGAGAATGGCTTTTGATGATTTGAGAAAAATTGCATTTGTAAAGAGAGAGCTAGTGGATGACTAGTTTCTTGCCTTAGCCAATTTCGAGGGTGAAAGATTCCCATCCAAGTTGGTGTTTGGAGAGGCCACTCAGGTGTTTCATGGTGCTTTAATGGAGTTTTTATTTTCAGGTAGCAGCTACAGGAATTTTCATGGTTTGGTTTAGTGCAGCACTTTCTCTCCACCGTTTCCAGTTTTGAAGGCATATTCGTGCTCCTTGAGGGAGGGCATTTTTGGTGAGCACTTGTGCTTCTTGAGAGAGATTATCATTATATATTTATGATTTTAATAGCTTCATATCCTCTGTTATTCATATTCAGAAAGTCTCAGGTCGAAATACCCATTGGTTCTATGCAAAACTATTGATTAATGAGCAAACAATGTCCATTTCCCCAATGCATTGATGTATGACATTATAATGTTGATTATTTCGAATGGATGGATGATTCTCTGATATATTTGTGATAAATATACTACTATGGATGTCTTCTACAATTTTTATGTACTGTACTTGAGCATTTGAAGCATTTTTACTCAGTTTAGTTGTATTGGGAGGTGAAATAGTGTCATTTCCCCAAGGGTCGAATTGGGGGTTTTTGCTGTTGAATGTGAGAGAGTTAGAACAGTATTAAAAATCAATTAATGGTGCATATGAGACCTTAATCACATACTTAACACATTATATACCTATTTTCATAAATTTGTGGGAGTTTGGAGGCATTTGGAAGGCCATTTGCAGTGTTACCCGAGGGGGATTTGATGCACAAATTACTAGTCAAAATTACATCTATTGATCAGAATACAAATCAAGTTTGCAGCAGTATTTGGAGGGCCATAAAACATCCCTGAACCTTATATTCAAGTCTAAATACCATTCATACACTCCTACAGAATATTTGGGAGCATTTGGGTTGATTTGGAGGTCCAAACAGTAAAACTAGTCAAAGGTTGAAATTGGGAAAAAAAGTGGAAAATTGGGCATTTTAAAAAAATTTGAAAAAGGGATATTACAATTGGTATCAGAGCATGGTCTTGGCACCTGATGGTATTAACAAGAATCCAAACAAACAAAACACCACCCTTTGAATCAGTACTTGAAGAAGTTTTGGTTGAAGAAGAGATAGTAGCAGAAAAAGAGTTTTTTTCTAAAACAATGGGTAGAGAGGAGGAGGAAAAATTAAGACATAAGGAGGAATTTATTGAAGCCTTAAAACCATGTTTTGAAGGACTTACCATGGTTATGATAGATATGAATAAACAAATGATGAAAGGTTTCGAATTGTTGGGTAGCCAACTTTCAGGCAAAGGGATGATAGGAGATAATAGTGGTTCACACTCAGGGGAAAAGATGAAAGGGAATGAGCATATTTTCTCAAGTACAGGACCTCATAATAGACCTGATGAATTTCAAAGCACACAAAGGCATACTGCACCTAAATTTCTCACACCCAAAGAAGAGCCCAATCTTGAATTGGATTACAAGAAACTAGTAAATGATTGGAATGATTTGAATGAAGAGTGTAAAAGAGGTGTACTACTCAGTGACTACATTGATGCTATGAAAAAGATTAAAATGAAGGGAGACAATAGGATTCCATTCCAAAAAAAAGAATTGAATAGTGCTATTGGAAAAATGTCACTTCCTACTTTTGATGGTTCTTCTCAAAATTCTGCTAACACTTGGGTGCAAAAATTGGATGTATATTTTCAGCTGAATCCTATGTTGGAAGAGGATGCATTAAAAATGGCCATTTTGCATTTGGAAGGAGATGCCAATGAATGGTGGTTTCATGGGATGAAAACCTAGGGTCATAATCAGGTTAAAACATATGGAGAATTTGTTGACAGGGTACTAGAAAGATTTGAACAAAAAGATCCAGAATTGCCTTTCAAAGAACTAGCTCAATTGAAGCAAACTGGGTCCCCTACCGAATATATGTTGGACTTTCAAAAATTATCAGTCAAGGTGGCTAATGTATCTATGGGAAGATTAGTATTTCTATTCACTGAAGGTTTGGCTGAACCCTTAAGAGGTTTGGTCAAATCCCACAAGCCAACTACATTAAAAGATGCAATGAGCTTGACTAGGGATCTCCAAAATGTGCGTCCTAGAATGAGATTTCCTCCTAAGCCTAGCTATAAATTTGAAAAGAAACCTTGGCAAAGGGATGGATATGATAAGAAACCTTGTTAAAGAGAGTTATTTGAGAGGAATAAAAAAGAGGCACTAAACATGGATGAACTTAGAAAAAAGAAACTATGCTTCACATGCTTCCAACAATGGACACCGGGGCACAAATGTACCAAAGGAAAGGCTCAATACATAGAAGTATTTTCTGATAATGAGGGGTATGATGGGGGCATGGATGAAGATGGACATATTTCAGATCAAGAAGAGGCATATGATACAGCAGTAGAAGAGGAAAGACAAGAAGAAAATCAGCCTTCACCGGACAAAGCAAGAATGGCAGTGCTTTCAGGAGTACCTCGCTATCATACTATCCGATGCAAAGGTGTGGTACAAGGACAAAGAACTTCAATTTTGGTAGATGGAGGAGCCACTCATAACTTCATTGATGTAGAGATGGTAGAGAAAAGAAAGATACCTACTGAACCATTTGATGGCTTCACAGTTGTCATTCCCGGTCACAACACAATGCAATGCAAAACATGGGTTCCAAAGCTGCAAGTCACCGTAGGTAACTATACTTTTGTTGATAGTTTTTATGTGGTTGATTTTGCTGATACTAATATGGTTTTGGGAGTGCAATGGTTGTATTCAATAGGAGAGCATACAGTAAATTATCAAATTCCCGAAATGAAATTCCAAGATTCAAAAGGAGTACAAAGAGTTGTGAGAGGGAAACACACTTATCCAAATCAAGTAGTGACTTGCAATAGCATGAGAACTATATTGAGGCATGGGGATATAGAATGGGCTGCTGAATGTCATATTACATCTCCCAAGCCAACTATAAATATTGTCAAACACCCAAAGGAGATAGAGAGACTTTTGCAAAAATATGAAAAGGTTTTTAGAGACCTTCCACATGGTAGGCCACCAGATAGGGGGGTTGAGCACAGTATTGTTTTGGAGGAGGGTACTTCACCCATTCAGATACCACCTTATAGACATCCTAAAAGGTTTAGAGATGATATTGAAAAATCTATCCAAGAAATCCTAGAGTTGGGGCTCATTAGACCAAGCTCTAGCCCTTATGCTTCTTCAGTAGTGCTAGTGAAGAAAAAAGATGAAACATTGAGAATGTGCATAGATTTTAGAGCCTTGAACAAAAAGACTATCAAGAATAGGTATCCTATTCCTAGGATTGATGAGCTCATGGATGAGCTACATGGGGCCAAATACTTCTAAAAAATTGACCTTAGATCAGGGTATCACCAAATTCGAATGAAAGATGAAGATGTGCAAAAGACCGCTTTTCGATGTCATTTTGTCCACTTTGAATTTCTTGTCATGCCTTTTGGGTTAACTAATGCTCCAGCCACCTTTCAAGCATGTATGAATATGATATTTTGCAAGCAACTAAGAAGGTTTGTTTTGGGTTTCTTTGATGATATTCTCATTTACAGTAAAACATGGGAAGAGCATTTGCAACAGTTAGAGATTGTGTTGAAAATCTTGCAAGAAGAGTCCTTATTTGCTAAATTATCAAAATGTGAGTTTGGGATGAAAGAACTACTGTATCTTGGGCACATTATTGGGCAAGAAGGAGTGAAGGTACACATGGAAAAAATCAGGGCTATCTTGGAATGGCCATCACCAAAAAATATTACCAAATTGAGAGGCTTTATTGGCATATGCACCTACTACAGAAAAATTTGTGAAAGGGTTCTCCAAGTTGACTTCTCCACTCACTGATTTGACTAAGAAGGATGCTTTCAAGTGGGATGAAGAGGATGAAAAAGCATTCCAAAAAATGAAAGAGGTAATGAGTAGTTGTCCCATACTTGCACTTCCTGATTTTACTAAACCTTTTGTTGTGGAATGTGATGCTTCAGGTGGAGGAATAGGGGCTATCCTAAAGCAAGGCCAACACCCCATAGCCTTTGAGAGCAGAAAGTTGCAGCCTCATGAAAAAATGTACTCCATCTGTGATAAAGAAATGCTGGCCATTATGCATGCATTGGCCAAATTCAGACAATACTTGGTGGGCAGCAAGTTTGTGGTGAAAACTGACCATAATAGTCTAAGACACTTTCTCACCCAAAAAGATCTAAATGAAAGGCAACAAAAGTGGGTAATCAAGATTCAAGCTTATGATTTTGATATTGAATATGTCAAAGGAAAGAATAATATAGTAGCAGATGCTTTTTCAAGAAGGCCTTCCTTTTCTCTCATGGATATTGCCAAGGATTGGAAAAACATGCTACTAGTTGAATATGCCAAAGACAAATTTGCTTATGATGTGTTGGATGGAATCAAAGGGGATGATAATTATAGGATTTTGAATGGGCTGATATATTATAAGGGAAGAATTTATTTAGTTCATAACTCCAAGCTCAAGTACTGAATTTTGCAAGAAGCACATGATTCCCCACTAGCGGGCCATCCGGGGATCTTCAAAACTTATAGACAGTTGAGGCAAATATTTTTTTGGAAGGGGCTGAAGGAAGATGTTCAGAAGTATGTGAATGAATGTAAATCATGTCAACAAAACAAATCAGAACTTACATGTCCAGCCGGCCTATTACAACCATTTCCCATTCCGGAGCAAAAATGGGACAGTATTTCCATGGATTTCATCACCGGATTGCCTAAATCCTTAGGTAAGGATTGCATCTATGTGGTAGCTGATAGGTTGAAAAAATTTGCTCATTTATTTGCTGTTACATCATCTTTTAGTGCTGCACAAGTGGCTGATATTTTTTTCAAAGAAATCTTCAGATTGCATGGGCTCCCCAAGAGCATTGTCAGTGATAGAGATAGTAGATTCATGGGTGCTTTTTGGCAAGAACTTTTTAGATTGGTAGGCACTCAATTGACTCTAAGTACCAGCTATCATCCACAAACTGATGGACAAACAGAGAGGGTAAACCAATGGTTGGAAGGATACCTAAGAAACTATGTGGGAGGGAAGCAAAAAGCATGGGAAAAATGGCTACACTTGGGTGAGTTTTGCTACAACACCACTTATCATATGTCAATAGGAATGTCTCCTTTCAAAGAATTATATGGTTATGATGCACTTACATTTGCTGACATTATATTTGGTGATAGTAGAGCCCCAAAGGCTAAAGATTGGGTGGAAGAGAGCCAATAAATTTTAAAGCTCTTGAAAGACAATTTGCAGGTTGGTCAAAATCAGCAAAAACAATATGTTGATAGACATAGAGAAGAGAGAACCTTTCAAGTCAATGATTTAGTATATTTAAGGTTGTAGCCCTATAAACAAACATCTCTCAAAAAGAATGGAGCAGAAAAATTAAAACCAAGGTACTATGGGCCATACAAGGTAGTGCGGAAGGTTGGAGAAGTAGCATATGAACTAGAACTTCCGGAAGGGAGTAAAATCCACAATGTATTTCATGTTTCTTGTCTTAAGAAAGCTCTTGGTCAGCAAATCATCACTTCAGAAATACTTCCTCCTTTGGATGATGAAGGTCAGCTCACACTTGTTCTGGAAAAGATTTTGAAGACACGGGAAAGAAGGTTGAGGAGTAGAATCATCAAAGAATATTTAGTGCAATGGAAGGACTTACCAAATGAAGATGCCACATGGGAAGAGGAGAAGATTTTGTAGCATCCAAATTTGAAATTGCTTGAGGACAAGCAATATTGTGTGGGGAGTACTTTAATGTCCCCATTCAAATAAGTGCATAGTAAGACAATCCCATCAATCCTACTAGTTTCCTAGGTTGGATGGGCACATGTGGGATGGTAATAAGGAAACTAATAAATGATATTTAGACTTTAGAAGGGTTCAAGCATTTAATAAATACGATGAATAAATAAATTCAAGAGAAATTCTAGGTGGCAAGTGGTTTTGGAGACATATGGAGGTGGTGGGACCCACACTAGCTTGATTTTTCAATGACACATGGCAGCTCTCTCTTGCCAATTCGAATTCATGGGAAGGTGAACACTCTTGGGTGATTTGGTAAGTCATAACACATGGCATTGAGCATATTAGGTCGAAATGGGAAGGAGTAGTAACCTCCATGGGAGAGGAAGAGTCAAATTGGAGACTAGTGGACAAATGGGCTAGATTCCCTAGTTTTATGACAACAATAATGAAGCATCTATGACATTTTATGAAAAAATTCAGACCTGACTTCTTACACCTGACCATTATGACATGTCAGCCCCAAAAATAGGCTCAAGAAGGTGCTCATGGAGTTGGAGGAATCTAAAGAGACTCAAATTCGAATTTGGGAGAAGATGGAAGGTTGGAACTAGGAGACAAGTGGCAAATGAGGAATATTTTCTAAATGAAAAATTATTGTATCTATTGAGAGGATTTCGACCCCTTGAAGGCTAATGTTGGTTATAAAATGCAGAAATCAAGTATGAGAATGGTTTTTGATGATTTGAGAAAAATTGCATTTGTGAAGAGAGAGCTAGTGGATGACTAGTTTCTTGCCTTAGCCAATTTCGAGGGTGAAAGATTCCCATCCAAGTTGGTGTTTGGAGAGGCCACTCAGGTCTTTCATGGTGCTTTAATGGAGTTTTTATTTGCAGGTAGCAGCTACAAGAAGTTTCATGGTTTGGTTTAGTGCAGCACTTTCTCTCCACCGTTTCCAGTTTTGAAGGCATATTCGTGCTCCTTGAGGGAGGGCATTTTTGGTGAGCACTTGTGCTTCTTGAGAGAGCTTCTCATTATATATTTATGATTGTAATAGATTCATATCCTCTTTTATTCATATTCAGAAATTATCAGGTCGAAATACCCACTGGTTGTATGCAAAACTATTGATTAATGAACAAACAATGTCCATTTCCCCAATGCATTGATGTATGCCACTATAATGTTGATTATTTCGAATGGATAGATGATTCTCTGATATATTTGTGATAAATATACTGCCATGGATGTCTTCTACAAGTTTCATGTACTGTACTTGAGCATTTGAAGCATTTTTACTCAGTTTAGTTGTATTGGGAGGTGAAATAGTGCCATTTCCCCAAGGGTCGAATTGGGGGTTTTTGCTGTTGAATGTGAGAGAGTTAGAACAGTATTAAAAATCAATTAATGGTGCATATGAGACCTTAATCACATAATTAACACATTATATACCTATTTTCATAAATTTGTGGGAGTTTGGAGGCATTTGGAAGGCCATTTGCAGTGTTACCCGAGGGGGATTTGATGCACAAATTACTAGTCAAAATTACATCTATTGATCAGAATACAAATCAAGTTTGAAGCAATATTTGGAGGGCCATAAAACATCCCTGAAACTTATATTCAAGTCTAAATACCATTCATACACTCCTACAGAATATTTGGGAGCATTTGGGTTGATTTGGAGGTCCAAACAGTAAAACTAGTCAAAGGTCGAAATTGGGAAAAACAGTGGAAAATTGGGCATTTTATAAAAATTTGAAAAAGGGATATTACATTCAAAGTTCGTAGGTCTTACCAGGACCATGGAATTTGGTATCCATGATAGGATAACCCCACTAATTGCTAGCTCCACCTTCAATCTACCAACGAAACCTCCCTATCAAGCAACACACAGAAAGAGGTTAAAACTTGTTAACAATAATAAGAAAATGTAATACCAAATTACTGTACCGAGACCTGGAGACCACAACTTACCTTCTATCTTAACGCTGCTGCAAGGACCCTTTGCTATGCGCAGGTGCAACATCTCCCCAACAAAATCAAATGCCAAGAGCCGAGGGCTCTCCACGCACCACACAAACAACACAGAACAACTAAACCCCAAATTTTTTGAATGGGATAGAGTTTACATGACCAAGCCAGCGTGGACTCCAACTCGTGCTTTGCACATGGGCTCTATTAAAGTCCCAAACACCCCCACTATGTTTTGTATTTGACACTCACCCTTTTGTCACAAGTACATTGGGAGAAGTTTTTGTCAAAATTTTCTAACATGGGATGAAGCCCTTCTTTTAAAAGACAATCATATATTGTTCTTCTTCCAATTAATTTGTTTACCTAGATCCCCTTTGGACACCTGCATACAAGCAAAGTTGAGAACTATCTTAGCTCACATAGAGCTAAGTAATAACCGAGGGTTCCCAACGTCCTTTCATTAAAAAGAAAAGGAAGAAGCTTTACTCATAACAATACAAGCAAGTAGGTGTAATGTCCCTAAAACTGTAAAATTTAAATTTTTTTTTGTATGGCTATTGTCATTGAAAAGGTCAAATGATTAGTAAATTAACTTCAACACTAACTGATAAATAGACAACTTAACAAGTAATGTAGATGTAAAGTTTGTCCTTCTAATCATAAATTCCTGCTTGGTTTATTCATGTACATGGTTTCATGTGTATGTATGCGACAACGATGTTTTGGATGGTGATCCCAATGATCCACATTGAGTTCATAGATATATTCTAGTTTTAACGTACATTCTTAAACTCTAATGGTTTTTATGTTTCCGTGTGAACTAGAACATATTTTAGAATGTATTGGTCTCTTGTAAATCTTTATAAAGATCTTGAGGTGGTGAAAATGGTAGCACGGCCTAGCTTAACATTTATGCTAAAGTCTATTTCTACCTTTGTTTCTTGTAGGTGTTTAAGCTTAATGCTATATAAATTTATGTCAATTATAAAAGGACTTTGGTAAAAGTGTGGAATGTGAACCCACTATATGTTTATTGTGATAATAGTCAAACCATTCAAAAGCGAAACATTCCATGGTGACCAAAAATCGAACTTGAGGTGAGTGACACTCTAAAATATGGAGAGTGGGTAAACATCTATGGAGTAATGGGGTTGGTTGGTATTGAATGCACTTTCCCTTGAGCCTGTTATCTAGCTGGAGCGTGGTTAGATCCTATGCAACTAGGGTGACTTTTGTTTGTAGTTCATTTTCACTGTTAGTGTTTGGATGGAGGGATTTTAGGGTCTGCGAGTATGATGGTAAGACCATGGGGCTCTGAAAGCTGTGAAGTGAGGCCAAGAGACTAGCGTTGGCCATGAGCGTTTTTCTCAGGCCTACTCTCATCCAAACAACGTGAGGGAAAGCTCTCCTACAAGGTGACTTCTGCAAACTTAAACTCTGTTTTAACTATTGGTGTTTCATAGTTCAATTTGCTAAGATTGGTACTAAGACTTGGATTTTGACTTTGTGACATGGTTTATAGAGTTGGAATTTTGATCTTGGCATGATGGGTCTTCGCAGCTATGATGGCCATGGTAAGCCTGGTCCTATGTTGCCATTTCCTCCTCTCATGTGTATGGTTATTTGTACTGTTTGTTGGCTCAACATGTAAGAGTTTTTGGAATGGTTTAACGATTCGAAATTTCTGGGGTTTTAAAGTGATGCTTTGTTTGGATGAGAAAACGCTACCAGAATTTTGTGGCACACTCTATATAATCCATAACTTTGATTTGTATCCTGCATGGCGTTTTGGGTTTAGAGGAGGTCCTCACTTGACTCCTGTACATTTGAACGTGGTTTCGGTGTTTTGGGAATTCTATTTAATAGTTAATATGAAGTCTTCTAAATGATCTATGTCAGAGTTGTGGATATATTTTAATTGTTTCAAGCTACTGTGGGAAATGTTTGACCCGGTGTAACTTTCAGAACATTCAAGTTCTAACCTAGGTCTTTTACTACTTCGTTTGGGTGAAGATTGAGCATGAAGATCCTGTGTGCATTTATAATTTAATGTATTCTTAGCTTTACTGTCGTCCTTATAACTTAGGCATTTGATTTGGAAATCGAATCTCTCTGTGAAATGAATGTTTGAAGTGTTGTTAATTTCTTAATAAAGGGAAAATCCCTAACTGGTTGTGCGTTTTGTTTTACTTTGCTTCTATGGTGATTTGATTCAATAGTATGATTTTAATTATAAATAATGTATAAGTTCAACCGAGCGCAAAGCTTTGGTGTAAATTCAAACTCTGATGCATTCTCAATTTAGGGAAAACATAGCTTCCATGAAATAAATCGTGTTCTAACGTTTTCAGGGTTGGGAAAAGAATTTACTGTGTAATTAATTATCTAGGTGTTTGGTTGTAGGAAATAAATCGTCCTGAGTTAATTCTTTGTCTTGTATATTCTTATGTGAATCGTTTATGGGCATAGCCTTTAAAATCGCATTCATTTTTGTTTAAATTTTAGTATGGTTTGAATGGCGGTCCACGCTGTAGCTTGTGATTCATGGAGTTTCAAATGTGTTTCTCAGTGAGCTTGATCCTGAGTCTTAGTTTCTTTTTATTAGGAGAATGCAAGTCTAGAAAATGTGCCCTAAAATGTGACAGCCTGTGTATGGATAAATTAAGGAAAGAATAAATTGATGGTGTTTTACTTTAGATATGAGTCTATGTATGAAGAATAAGCTATGGTTAAAGTTCTTTACTATGTTGATTTTGGTTTAAAAGAGACTCTACAAAATCTCTATTACAGGTTGGATTTTTAATATGTTAATTAAAAGTTGGTACATCAAGGGTTTGATTGTATTTTAAGTTTGGGACCTAGGATTCCAAGCTTGGGAAATCCAAGCGAATCGACCCCTTTGCAAGAGATGATTCTTCTGTGTATTTTAATCGAGTTATGTTTATAAATTATTTATTGTTTCAGCTTAGCTAGGGTTTGAAAATTTAAACATGAATTTAAACTTGGAATATAATTATTTTAACCCAGGGAACCAATGAAATAGCCCTTTCTCCCGATGCATCGAGTTTCATCAGAAAAGAGATTACAAGAATGGAATTTAATCTATAAACTTTCAACTTGTTAACATAAAAATAATTCATACCTGAATTTGCGGCTGGGATCCTCTCCTTGCACATACCTACACACCTCAACCACTAATTAATGAAAATAATTATGCTTAGTTGACCTGTAGGATTGTAACCGAATGAATTTGGAACTATTCCTCCCAACCATGAATCGAAACCATTCCTGTTTCTAATCTGATTCTGCCTGAGCTTGTTCCAACATGCAATAGGAAACTAGAGGACCTAGGGCAGACAACTGATGATAATCCAATCTTGAAAAAAATTGCTTCTTTAGTTTTGTGGAACAAATTCTCTCTTGTTACCATAAAAGGAATGATAAAAAAATAGATCCCTCTCAACGAGTTTTTTCCTTGCTTTTATAGATAATCTTTTGGAATGGAAGTTAAGTTAATAATAATATTTTAATATTAACTTAAGTTTGATTTTCAGTTTGAAAATATAATTGAACATTTATTTTTAGTTTTGAAATATAATTTAAAAGTTTATTTAATAAACTTCAGTTTTGCTTTAGAAATCCTAATTAGTTCTTTTCGAACTAATTAGTAAATTTTATTTAATTAATTTATATTAAAGAGAATGGTTATATTTAAGTGGATCTTATATATATATTCTTTTAATTTATTTGCTAAGTATCCTTATTATTCTTATATATATATATATATATATATATATATATATATATATATATATATTGTAACTAATTATATACACACATCATATCTTTTATATACATATACAAATTTATGTATACCACTTTAGTGCATAAGTGAGACTCTTTATAACTAAACAATTTGATTAAATCAAACAGTTTATTTAGCATTATATCTTGATGCTTATAACAAAATAGGGTCAACTCTTTTGACAAGGCTAGTGGTAGGTTTGGATTGGTTGACTAGGTTAGGTAGCTCTAGATCTCGCTTGCATGTTGGATTACCTCATTTTTCATGGTACTTTCCTCCATCCTTGATGAGATGGGTAATGAATCAATTAGTCAGAATAAAATAAGTATGATGACTAGTACTATTCAGATCCTTCCTCAACTCAACACCTTCTTTAAGTAAAGTAACCCCTAATGCTATTCAGAGCTTAGGCTTGACACTTTTACATGGGCGTTATGCTAGTGCAATTCCAAAGCTCTTTGCTCAACATTGGTGCTAGGATGTATTTGTAAGATACACCTAGGGATACAATGGACAAAGATCTGATGCTCCATAGCTTATTCTCAACATCAAGTTTGGAGTGCTCCAGGGCTTATGCCCAACACTCTATGTACATCGAGGCTTATGCCCGGTACATAATAAAATTCCTCTATGTACATCGGGGATTATGCCCAGTACATAGGTCATCCATGTGCTCCATATTCCACGCTCAATAGATCTTAAAAGTTAGTCATGCATATCATAACTCTGCGCAGTATGTAACAAAAGAGCATCTGAGTATATTAGGGTTTTGTACCCAATCTCATATTAATAAAACATCAATCAAATGCATTCGGGCTTTCTCCCCAGTATATAACCATAACTTGCATCTGTTAGGATCCATCCCCAAATATGTATCTCTATAACTAAGATTTGTTATATGCATCAGGGCTTACGCCCAACATATATAATAAAAGTAATTTAACATGTGAATTGGGGCTTACGCCCAATATACCAACATAAATCATATGCATCGGGGCTTATGCCCAATATATTACATCAATATAATCAACAAAATTTGGGATATTACAGTAGGAGTATCACTTATATGCGAAACCAAAACAAGCATAAACATAATCCATCTATAAACGCTTGCCATAAATATATGAAGTAACTCAATATTTCGGAACATAAACACTAAATATAGACATAAGAACATTATTGTTACTTGAAATAGAAACTCAAGGTGTCATAAAAGAACAACAAATCATCATAGGTTAGATACAGCAAGAAATCAATTTAAATTCTCAAGTTTTTCAAGCATTAAGTTCTTTTCCCAGTATTGAAGTTAATTTAGTATAAACATTAAGCTCTTTCTCAGTACTGAAGTTAATTTAATATAAACATTAGATCCCAAACGATAATAATTTCCACTCGGATTTCTTTTTAATTTTTACAGTTTTAGGTACATTACATGGTGGTCGAATTGGCCAATTGGAGAGAGTTTCCAAGTCAAGTAGCTTTAATGTATCCACTAAAGTGTAGAAAAAAACAGGATAAAGTTGTCTAAATCACGAAAGTGTCTTTCTAATTCAGGAATGCAATAAAATTAGAAAGAATACAAGGGCATATTATCTGAAATGTATCCAAATTAGTTTTAGTGATTTAGGATAGCAAGTAGTGCACTAAAAGACAAAAATAGCCCAATTTACCTAGTCTACACCTAGGAAAATTAATCTAGATGATTAATAAATTATATCCTAAGTATGGAATGGGTTTTCTTTTAAATGTTCCGACAACCCCCCTTAATCCTAACTTAGAGTGAGTAAAGTAGGTGTAGGGCCCAAGAAACAAGGCTTATGGTCACCTCAATACAAAAATTATTACGCCTAGGTAAAGTGAGGAAACAGGGAAGACCTCATGGGAATAAAACCCTCCCTCAAAAAATGGACATGTGCACACAAAAAATTGTTTTAGCTCCAAAATCAATTAGGTGCATGAACTTGATCAGATGTCTGGAGGTATCTTTCTCCTAGGAAGAAGTAGATCATGCTTCAAAAACATGTGCTTGAATTTTCCTTCAGTGGATGCGCGCAAATCGGGAAGCTCTTTGAACTTTCTGTTGAACAAAACAAATCCATGAATATGCAGACCATTCTGGAACTTGAAATTCCAACCTACTGAGGTAGGATCAACTCCAATAAGATATGATTTCTCTTGGAACTTGAAATTCAAATCAGAGGAAGTTAAATCATCTCCAGGAAAATATGCCAATTCGATGGTAATGTCTCCATCTTCAATGAAACTTTGAGGAAAAGCACTAGTCATCATGTAGGAATAGGCAGAAAGCATGAGATCCCAATAAGTGAGTGCAAATGGATCACTCCAGAAATTTGAACCATCCTTCAAATCATCCAATATATCAGCATATTGCACACCATCAGCTTGTGAAGTATGCACAAAATCATCAAAAACTAGCTTTTCATCCTCAAGATAAAAATATGAAGAATGATATGAGAAATGTGAATGGATGAAATCCTCTTTGACAATGACATCTCCATTATTTGAACCTTCTTCATTATCAGTAGCCACATAGGAAGGAGAGAGATTTGATTTCTCAAATTCTAGAGCCATAAAATAAGTTTCTTCAATTAATGCTTCATGAAAAGAAGCATTCGAATTAAGGAGATCATCATCAAAAAGAACTAACTGTGAAGAAATTTATGCAATTTATTTTTCTTCAAAGACACTTCTTCAGAGATGGTTGAGGCCAAGACTTCGGGAGGAGGAACACATGATAAGGTGTCAAATTTACTCTCCATATTGTCGGTATGAACTTCATTTTTCTTGCCAAAGAATCTATCCAAATTGGTCCATAGATCCTTTCAGTATTCAACAGAATCAGTAAGGTAGTTCATGCATGGAGAAAACGCTAGACACATGGCTCCTCATCATAGTTGAATGGTGTAAGAAGAGGAATTGAATTTGAATCCATGAAGTTGTACCTGCAAAACAAACTTTGAAACTTATACTGGAAGAGTCATATGAATTTAAGACATGAGCTCCATAATATCTGATACCATTTAAGAATTCTATATAGGTTGAATACCATGAAAGAATTCTAATATCCAAGAATATTGAAGCAAATAATTCCTCAAAAGAATTATTCAAAGATATGCAAGAATAAGAAGAAGAAATATTGAGACAAAAACATAAGAGAGGAAAATCAATTGATAGAAATATCATCTCCTATATTATTCATCAATATGAATACAATATATAATACATCTCAAGAGATAAAATAGAATTCCTTAAAGTAAATTTGAAAATCTTACAAAAGTAAGGGTTACTAAAAGCTAGAAAAACCCCCTAGGTGTCAAAAGTACTTTCCAAAACACTCTAAAGGCTAACAAATTGGCTGAATATGGTATGTAAGCTCTGGAGTAATGTAAATGGAATGTAATGACGACTTAGGAGAGAATAAAGTGGTGGAGTTCTATTTGGATAAGTGGAGATATTTTCCAAGTCAACTAGCTTTACCTTATCAACTAGAAAGTAGAAAAATAGGATAAAGCTGTCTAAATAAGGAAAGGATCAAGAACGGTTGTATCTAGTATATGATGTTATCATAACACCAAGCAATGATTGAGCAAATAAAATTCTTTGAATGTGAATAGAACTATCGGGATATAAACAAGAAGAATCTTAATGATGCAAACCAATAAAATTTGTTTAACCTATGAGTGTTGAAGTTAATTCAAGTAATCATGTGTTTTGTAACATTAAGAAGACCCTTAAGAAAAAAAAAGTGGGTGTATTTTGAGGGACATTACAGTTAGCTTATGCATGTAAGATAACACATGCTAGTAATCTATTTTGCAAGTATCTTAAAGTGGACTCATGCTCAGTCTAGTTAAAAGGAAATTCTAACTAAAGAGTAAAACTTGATGCAGAGGTATGAGATGGGGACCAAAAGTCCCTAGGCTAAAACTAAGATTAACATATCCTAATGCGTATTAGCTACCCAAGCGCTTGTGATGTAACTTGTGGCTCATACTATAGAGCTGTGCATATTATTTGTAAATTAGTGGGGTTAGTTGGGATTTAAATGAGGCCCATGTGATGGAATCCATGCTGGAAGTCGCATTCAACTCAAGCAAGTGGAGGGGTTTACCAAGGGAGCATCACGATTTTGGTTATTTTGTTTGGGTTTTGGTTTCGTTGTTGGAGAGGAGGAGTAGAGGCTCCCTCCTTGCATCTTCACTAGAGGAGATATACACATCATTAGAGATATGCTCTTGGTCTGTGCATAGCGCGTTGGAGGTGGCGAATGCATTATGGTATCTAACAGGTAATGAATTCATTGTTTTCTTTCCCAATTTCATATTGTAGCATAGAGTGTTTCTGGTTGTGGGATCTTGTCCCTTCATCTATAACTGACCTTTGTTCTCGTTTTGTTTGGAAGCAAGGTGAAATTGGCTAGGTTTACTGTGAAATGCAACTTATGGAGTGGTAACCTAGATTGATATCATAGTATCGGGTAAGCCATTGGCCCATGATGGACCACTCTCTTCACAGGAACATCGATTTTAGTTATGGATTTGATGATTTGGTTTGGCTATGCCCTGGAGAAACAAGGATATTGATGGAGAGTCTAGCTGGGCATGCTCTATTATTTATTTTTCCTATATCGCTTTTTATACCCAGAATTCAACCTTAGGGTCTGTATTTTACTATGTAAGACTTCTGGCATTTTTATGAATACTTTGTTCAGATGTTCGGAGAAGCACATGATTCAAAACTCCAAGACTGTGTTTTAAATGATAGTTTATGTATTTAATGGTTAACATACTCGGATATTTACTACTGTGTGACTTGATAATTAACGCTATCATTATCTTGGATTGATATGTTCTTTTTTGTTGATATCTATGTGAAGGATACTGTGATCTAAGTTTTTACTGTGTTTTGTAATGATGAACTCGATCTTTTATTTAATTCTTGTATGAGTATGGGAAAAACCCTAGTTTCATTTTTTATTTTAGTTCTTAATTTTAAAGGGAATGGATCCCTAGCCAATCGCTTCTGCATGGCATTTCTAGTGTGTGGTTATATTAAGACTTTAATGGGGTTCAATTTCCAGTCTATGTTGGAAGCATGACCTTTAGATAAGGATTTTTATGCAGTCAATGGGATTCGATCCCTGCGATGTGCTGAATGTGATCTTAATAGTATGTACAAGAGATGGGATTCTATCCCATGTCTATGGTGAGAGAAACCTCGTGTTGCTATGTGCGGGGAAACAATTTTAATGGGATTCGATCCCAGGTCTGTGCCAATAGCGACCCTGTATTAAATGTGTGTATTTTGATGGGGAGTCTTTAAGTTTGATTTTGCATTGTTGAAAGATCATTTATAACTTCTATTTAGTGGTTATAATGTGTAAAAGTAATGATAATGATCATTTGTATTTGTGGGGGATTTTCTCTCACAATCATGCATGATCAATAGAATGTTGATAAATCTTTAATAAATGATTAAAATGTGTGGGAATGTAAGTGTTATCAATAGTAAAGTTTATATGATTTCGTATGTGGATAATGTTGATGTTTATAATGATTAAGGATGTTGAAAAGAGTTTTGGTTTAAATTTTTGGAGTTCTATTATTAATATATATCATTTATAAATATATATTAATAACCCAACCAGATTTTAGGGAATCTTTCCTGGAATCCTATTCTAGGATTCTCTCTCTACGTGGGTGATAATGGGAGATTTCTCCTTGAATAATATAATATATTATAACTATTAGGTTTGGAATATTTATGGGTGGTCCCATGATCATGACTAATTAAATTACTCCAATGACCTCTTTATATGAAATTAAAAATGCGTGATATAAATAATTTGAAAGATTTTATTCCTAATGGTACTAAATTTAAAATGTACTTTATCTACTGAATCAATCCATCTATATTAATTCCATATTCTTACATGGACGAAAGGAAATAATTCATATCTATAAAATATGATTCCTGAAATCAATACATCTATATTTTTCATCATCCATAACCAAGGGAATCTGTTCAGATCTATAAAACATGATTTCTAAATTCAATACATCTTTAGATATTACCATAAATAACAGAGGGAGATAATTGAGATCTATAGTTTATAATTCTTGAATAAACAATAACAAAATATGAATATTATGATCAGTCTTTTATTGATATCCAACTAACTTGGTAACTGCAATGTTCCACCCAACCATAGACCTCAAACTGTTCTTGGTTTGTACAACATGTCACCCCCAAGCCGAATCAAGCATGACAAGAATTAGAAGGCCTGGGGTAAAATTCACTATCTTATTTACTAATAGCAGAGTAGTCACAAGGTCCGTTTACAAGCCCTTTGTGTCAATCTTTAAAGCAAGTAACCTTATATGCTAAGGTTCTTGCTTAACAATACACATGACACGACTGCAATGCTCACACAACAAGGTGTAAAACAAGAAGCCAGAAGTGGCTTATGTTACTTCTACCAATCAGTTACAATGCGGAATAACTGTAAATACAAATAATTAACTATTTGTCAGCCTCAACCACTACAATACAGAAGTAACTGTGGTGTGTTCTCTCTGTGTGTCGGCCTCAACCTCTCCTGGTTCTTTGCGGAACTCTGAGCTATGGCTCGATCTTCTCTATGTTCGGAAGCTGTGTGATTGTTCTTCCAATCTACATAACTTCTCCCCAAACTCTACTCTGCAATCCCAACACCATGGAACTATTACCCTACTCTACTCCTATGCACAAGCCTTCTACTCGGCTACTGTTGTTCCCGAGACTACTGCGATCCTTGAGACATTCATCCTCTGTCAGCTGACCCTCCCATGATCCTGCAATTTTGCAACTGTTAGCACCCCTACTGTGCTGCACAGTCTCTGCCTATGATGACATCTGTCATGTCTTCACCCACCTGCAATAACTGCCATTAACTTCCTTAGCAACTCGGAATCATTTCCAGGTACTCTCCTTGACTTCTATGTGTCCTTCTGACATCCTACAGTAAACCATGACGTTGGCCATACTGTCATATGTCAACTTCAACTCACATGTTGGTTTCACTAGTACACCCCTTCCTCCTCACTTGGATCATTACCAAACCTATCGATATCACGGTCCGAAAACATGTTGACCTTACCACGACTCTTCGGCAACTTGTCCCCTCTATCAACATTGACATGTCGACTATTGACTGTCGTATGTCGACAATTGGCATGTTGACTCTCTACCTTTTTCCTTCTGTCGATGCACCTCGACAAATCTGCTCAACTTGTTGACTTCAACAGCCAACCTGCTCATCCACACTAGTGGTCATCGGCACTCCCTTTGGTTCGTCTCCTCATGTCGATCAACTTCGAATGATCTTCCTAGGCTTCGATGCCCCTGCATCAGACTCCCTGGGTGAAATAGAACTCGACTGTTCCATCAATCTCCTGAAATCTTCTTTGGAAATCCATGTTGCCTCCTGCAACTCATCATCCTTCCATTGCACCAAGTATTCTTTCCTTCGTAAACTGCGCATATGCTTGACTTCGCATTCCTGTATTACTTCTGCGATCTCCTCCTTGTGTCGATCTGGAATCTGTGCTATCCAGTTGATGTTCGACACTTCTCCGCTTCTACTATTTGAACCTTCTTCAAACTTGTATAGATATGAGACATTAAACCTTGGTGAAATGCTCAAGTGATTCGGCAACTACAACACATAAGCGTTGTCCAAAATTTTCTTCAGAATCTTACATGGTCCAATCTTCTTCAGCTTCAGCTTGTTATAGGTTCCTGTCGGAAATCTCTCCTTCCGCAAATGAGCATAGATTAAGTATCCTTTGTTGAATGAGTGTAGTCTCTTCTTCTTGTCGGCCCTCAACTTGTTTGTCGCGTTGCTCTTTTTTATGCGCTTTCGCACATCTTCATGAACTTCTTTCATGTGCTCTGAGAATGATTTTGTATCCACACTTTTCCTTATTTTTGTCAGCAAATCGACCAAATCAACCACTCAATGTGGGATTCTTCCCTGAAAAATATGGAATGGGCTCAAACCCGTTGACTGATTCACAAAATTGTTGTATGCAAACTCTGCTTGTGCCAACATGTTCTCGCACTACTTGGGTTTGTCGACCATCAAACATCTCAGAAGGTTTCCCAAACTTCTATTCACCACCTCGGTCTGTTCATCTGTCTATGGATGATATGCCAAGCTAAACTGCAAATTCGTGTCCAGTTTCTTCCATAGGGTTATCTAGAAATGCCCCATAAACTTGGTATCTTTATCCAATGTCATAATCTTCGGCAACCCATGCAATCTGACTACTTCCTTGAATAATAGTACAATAATGCCTGTGGCGTCACTTGTCTTCCAACAAAAAATAAAGTGTGCCATTTTTTAAAGCCTGTTGACTACAACAAAAATTGAGTCACTTCTCTACTACATCTTCGGCAATCCTAGCACAAAATCCATGCTCAGGTGCTCCCATGGGGTATTCAATACCAACAATGGTTTATACAACCCTGTGTTCTGACTTCTTCCTTTTTCCAACTGGAAAACTCTACATTGTCGAACCCACTTTCCGACATCTATCACCATCCCTGGCCAATAATACTTTTATTTGACTAATGCCTTAGTCTTGTTGATGCCAAACTGACCTACTAATATGTCGCAATGCAACTCTTGGATTAGGTTCTCTCGCATGTATCCTCTGGGAATACACAACTGTTGTCCCCTAAACAAGTATCCCTCTTGGATGAAATAATCCAAGTATGGAGTCCTGTCGACACTCCACAGTTCACGAAAAGATTCCCATGCTTTCGAAAAATCCTTGTTGGTAGCGTACTCTATCTTCACAGACTCTATTCTTGTTTCTGGAACTGTCATCGTGTTTAGCACTGCAACTCTTCAACTCAGCATGTTGGAAACCTTATTCGACTTGCCCGACCTGTGTCGCAACATGAATGTATATCCTTGTAGGAATTCGACCCATTTCATGTGTCGCTGATTTAACTTTGACTGAGTATTCAGATACCTCAGCGCTTGGTGATCTGTGTACAACAAAAATTCCTTGGGTAGCAAATAATGCCTCCACTTCTTCAATGTTTTGACAATAGCATAAAATTCTTGGTCATACATTGAATATTTTCGCTTCGCTTCATCCAATTTCTCATTGAAGAATGCAAATGGTTGGCCCTTCCTGGCTGAACACTGCTCCAATTTTTATTCCACTCACATTGCAATCGACCTGGAAAGCTTTGTCGAAATATGGGAGCGCTAACACTGGGCTCTCAGTGACCTTTTCCTTCAACTTGTCAAAATATTTCTGGGCTGTTTCCGTCCACTTGAACTCGCCTTTTCTCATGGACTTTGTCAAAGGTGCACAAATCCGACTGAATCCCCGGATGAACTTCCTATAGAAAGTGGAAAGTCCATGGAAACTCCTCACTCCAGTTTCGCTTCTAGGTTCAGGCCAATTCAATATTTCCTTCACCTTTTTTGGGTCCACCACTAACCCTTTACCCAAGATTACGAATCCCAACTATACCAGTTCTTCCTTCATGAAGAAACACTTTTGCAGGTTCACCATCAACTTCTATTCCTGCAACTTATGTAATACCCATCGAATGTGATCCAAGTGCTTTGTCTTGGCTCGACTAAAAATCAGAATGTCGTCTAAGTAGACTACAACAAACCTTCCCAAAAATGGATTCAGCACCTCATTCATCAATCGCATAAATATACTGGGTGCATTAGTCAATCCAAATGGCATGACTAACCACTCATACAACCCTTCTTTTGTCTTGAATGTTGTCCTCCATTCATCTCCTTCTCTAACCTGAATCTAGTGATAATCGCTCTTCAGGTCTGTCTTTGTGAAGTAATTCTCTCCACTCAAACAATCCATGAATTCGTCCATTCTCGGCAATGGAAACCAATACTTGATCGTGATATTGTTGATAGCTATGGAGTCTATACACATCCTCCATTCTCCACCTTTCTTTGGCGCTAATACTGCTTGTACCATGCACGAACTCAAACTCTCTTTAATCAACCCTCTGTCCAACAACTCCTCGACCTATCGATTGAGTTCCTAACCTGCTATCGGACTCATCCTATGTGGTGCCTTGTCTGGCAGACTCGATCCTGGAATCAAGTTGATCTGATGGGATATGCTCCTTGTTGGCGGTAATCCCGTTGGTGTCTCATTGACTACTATGCTCTTCAAATCTTCGAGCATCTTTCCGACCTCGACTGGAATTTTCTTCTCCATTATCGACTTCTCGACACATGGTTCTTTCGGAATGATAGCAAAACACCCCGAATTATTTTCCTCCTCCTCAAGGAATTCTTTCACCAAACACATCAGCACCCATTTCTACCAAAAGTTGTTCTCGTCATGCTTACAGCTGGCCTGCTCCTCTGTCTTCGACTTAAGAGTCCTCTTCACACCATTTTTCCACACTGTGACTATGTTGGCTTGACCATCATAGATCATTTTCCAATCATATTTCCATGGTGTTCCTAACGATAGATGGCACGCGTCCATTGCGATTATGTTGCACAGTACACTGTCTTCAAATCCTTCAACTCTGAAGTTGATCAAGCACTATTCACCTTCACATGGTGTCCTTTATGAAACCATGATATCTTGTAAGGGTGTGGATGTTCTCGACACTTAGACGCAATTTTTTCGATGACCTCTGTCGTCACAAGATTCTTAGTGCTTCCACCATCAACTATGCTCTTGCAACGCCATTCACCGATTTGCACCTTCATTTGAAATATTTCCTTTTGCTCTGCTGGCTCTTTCTTGTCACATTTGTCTTCTTGAACCAATGTTGTACTAACCGTTAGACTTCAGTTCCTTTGTTTCTCCTCTCTACTGCTGTCGGATGCTGACTCTTCCCTCTTGTCAAATTGCACATCCCTTTGACGTTTGGGCTTCGACTCCTCGGCAGCATGTAGGTTCTCTAGGCACTCATATGCCTTGTGTCCTTCTCCACGACACTTATAACATATTATGGATGGTCTGTCAGCTCATTTTCTGTCGGATGGCACATTTCGACCATACACACCTCGACCGTTGTTCTCATAAGCATCACCTCAGTTCTTTTGTGTGTTTCCCTTGTAGATGTCCCTTTCTGCATGTCGACTATCTTCGACAGATGCCCTTCTGTAAACACTACGTTGGCATTTCACGGAAACAATATTCGCACCCCGACCAGTCATCCTACCTCTAGTCACTGCGGATTTCATCAAAAGTTTCTCTTCTGCCTTCAGAGCTAACTGGTAGGCTTCACCCACTTCTTTCAATCTTGACATACTCAATTAATCCTGAATGGCATATTTCCATCCATTCACATATCTAGCGAGAGCTTGTTCTCCTTCGTTGGTATCGCTCGACCTTATCGACAATCTGTAGAACTCTTTCGTATACTCCTTCATAGTCATCTCTTTTTTACGAAAGTTTTGCAACTTCCTGAACAAGGAAATTACATAGTTGTTCGATAAGAACTTTCCTTTCAACTTGGCGACCATCTTGTCCCAATACTTGATTTTCTCCTTGCCCTTCTTGACTCTGTCAGCCTGTACATTGTCCCACCACAATGAGGCATGACCCTTCAACCTCAGAAATGCAGTCTTAACCCGCTTGGGATCCTTGATCTGCTCTATGTCGAAGTATTTCTCCATCTCTCTGAACCATTTGATCAAATATTTTGGATCGAGACTTCCTGAGTAGGTATGAACATCTATCTTGGTTCGACCTCTCATCTCTATACGAAGTTTGATGAGTTTTTCTTTTGCTTCTTCTCTTACGGCTTCCTGAGCTTCCAATTCTTCAACTTCCTCGTTGCTATGGTCTAACGAATCAAGAATACAACCATGCCTTTGGATTTCTTTGATCAATGTGACTTGATTTGACAAAGTTCACATTGTTCAGATTCACTCATTGAACATATCATGATCAACTATGACTGCTGCACCACACGCTCTTTATACTCGGACATTAACGCCTCTATGAGCCATTTTCAACCTCTGCCAAAACTCCCACTTGTCCAATCGCAACCGGTCTTCAACAAGTCATGTACAACTCTACCCAACCTCAGTTGGAGCTGTTCAATGCACTTTCAGGATTAATACCACTGATATTCTTCTACATGCAGGATTTTCTTCCCACTCTAATATAGCCATCCTTCGGCTCTCAGGATACTATTGCTCTGATACCACCTGAAGAAAGGTGCCTTAGACAAGTAAGGTCTTTTCTTAACAATACACACAACACGACCACAATGCTCACACAACAAGGTGTAAAACAGGATGCTAGAAGTGGCTTATATTACTTCTACCAATCGGTTACAATGCGGAATAACTGTAAATACAAAGAACTAACTATCTGTCGGCCTCAGTTGCTACAATACAGAAGTATTTGTGGTGTGTTCTCTCAGTGTGTCAACCTCACCCTCTCTTGGTTCTTTGCAGAACTATGAGTTATGGATCGATCGTCTCTACATTCAGAAGCTGTGTGACTGTTCATCCAATCTATAAAACTTCTCTCCAAACTCTGCTCTACAATCCCAACACCATGCAACTGTCCCCATGCTCTGCGCCTATGCACAAGCCTTATACTATGCTGATGTTGTTCTTGAGACCACTGTGATCCTTGAGACATGCATCCTCTGTTAGTCAATCCTCCCATGATCCTGCAGACCTAGAACTGTCAGCACCCATACCATTGCACAGTGTCTACATGTGATGACAACCGTCATGTCCTCACCCACCTACAATAACTGCCATTAACTTCCTTAGCAACTTTGAACTATTTCCTAGTACTCCCCTTGACTTCTATGCATCCTTCTGACATGCTACAGTAAACCATCACATCGGTGATACTGTCCTCTATAAGCTTCAACTCAGGTGTCAGTTTCACTCTGCGCTTAGGATTCACCAATCCGCCCCTTCCTCCTTGCTTGGCTCATGCCCAAACTTGTCGATATCACGATCGGACAACATGTCGAACTTATTGTAACTCTTCGGCAACTTGTCACCTCTGTCAACATTAACATGTCGACTATCGACTATTGTCTGTCAACCATTGCCATGTCAACTCTTGACCTCTTTCCTTCTGTCGACGCACCTTGACAACTCTGCTCGACTTGTTGACTTCAACATCCAGTCTGCTCATCTGCACCAGTGGTCATCGGCACTTCCTCTGATCGATCTCCTCATGTCGATCAACTTCGACTGATATGCCTAGGCTATGATGCCCCTGCATCAATCTTTTATAACATAACTTCCATGAATTTCCCATAGTCCTCTTTCTAGGACACACCAAATATAAAAAAATCTATTGTTTGAGTGCTCAAGACTCGCAATTGAACCCTCCAGTGAGCTTGGAAACACTTGCCCCCTTGAATGTTCCTCTCTCTGCTAATTATGTATTTTCGAGGAAAGGATGCTAGGAATTAGGTTTAACTCACTCAGTTATCTAGTAGACACACTGACTGAGTCTATTTTTATCTTTAATTAATAATTCAGTTTATTTTAACTGTCGCAATTTACTTTTATCTTGATTTATTAAAATAGGACTTTTACTCACCCAACATCTAGTTGATATTTATTTATCAGCTACTTGACCATTCTAAACTCTTGCATGCTGAGTCCCTCTTTGAGTAGCAGTCCCAGTCAGATGGAAAGAATTAAATAATAATAATAGTTTGAGTTTTAAATAAATATTCAATGGATTACTGATGCTACAGATCTCCAATCCCAAAATCAGTTAATCATCATGATTCTAAGTGCTCCAAAGCATTACTGCTCAACACTCACTCAACTAATAGTGCTCCAGAGCCCACTTGCCCAACACTATTCACTCAATTGTCTTAGTGCTCTAGAGCTTATTCTCAACACTGGTTAAAATAGTTCAGATGTTCCAGAGTTCACTTAACTCACATATTTTAATAAATTTGTTGTTATTCAGAGCTCAATTGCTCAACACCAAAATAATAGTTTAGGTGCTCCAAAGTTCATTTAACTCAACACCTGTCAACAATAAATAAGTTTGTAAGAACAAATAACTGTAAAATTAAAAGAGTCTTTTCTTGAGATATTACACAACATACGCGACCTAAAAAATTATATATGTTTTAAAAATGGAAAATTAGCAATGAATACATCATTTTCTATATATCCTAATGTAGCTCTTTGTATTACAACATTGAGAGATAAATAGTTTTTATTTTTGTAAATCGAATGTTGAACCTTTTATTGTTTATGTACCCTGTTTAGAAGCGATCAATACTATTTAATCTTGCAGTTCGAATTTCCGAAGTATGGTATGGAAGCTCATGAGTGAGGTAAATAGAATGTATTGATGGATTTAGGAGTGAAGGTATGTTGTGAGGTTGAATTGGTCAAGTGGCAAAAGTTTCTAAGTCAACTAGCTTTACCTTTTCCACTAGAAAGCAAAAAAAATAGGACAAAGCTAACGAAATGAGGAAAGCACATTCTAAACTAGAAATGGAATGAAATCAGATAGAATCCAATGAAATCTTATCTAGAATCTTCTCAAATTCTCCCTAGTGACTTAGGATGGCAAGTGGTCCACTAAAAGACAAAATTGGCCTATTTTACCTAGTCAAAACTCAGGAAATTAATCATAAATGATTAATTAATTTACCCTAAGTCTAAAATGGTATGGGTGTTTTTTTTTTATATTTTAATACCCCCGCTTAAGCCTGGATTCATGTGATCAAAATAAGAAAAAAATATCAGAACTATAGGGCTCAAGCAAAAAGGCTTATGGTCACCCCAATACAAAAATAACTAGTCCATGTAAAATGAAGAAACATGGAAAACCTCATGGGAAAAAAAAACCTCCCTCAAGAATGGACATGCTTGATGTCTTCATACTATCTTGTTGTTCATTTGGAGGAAATGAATGATATGAATGAGTTGAATGGGATGCTTATGAGTAACAGACTTGATGAAAATATTGTGGATGTCATCATCATGCATCAGTGCATCAATGTGGTGTAGGCAAGAATCATGTGTAGAGGCTCCATGAAGCTCATCTTTTGATGATGGAGGAGCATCAAATGAATTTCTCTTGTTGTTGTAACACATATAATCAGATCTAAAAAAAAAATCAATGATGGAAAGAAGATCTATGCAAACTCTTTCTCACGGAGAAAAAATGAACTCAACAGGATCAATTTCTTATGTAGCTGCAATGTGGTGTACTATTTCTTGTACCTTCTTCTCAAACTGATGTAGAACCTTTCTGATATTTCAAATGAGATCATGCAGCTCTAAAATATCATAATTTGAGTCATATGGAGCAACAACCAGTAAAGATGTGGAGTCTCCATGATTGAACTGAGTTTCAGTAGGAAAACTATGAGAAACTAGGTCACCCTAATAGCTGAGTGAGCTTAGAGAGTGTGAGGACTTGATTTTTGGACAATGAGTGATGGATTTAGGTCCAAATGTGTGAAATATCAGTCCAATGAAAAATAGATGGTTGTCCAACCAATGGAAGATATGAAAGATATAAGAGAAACAGTGGAAAGTGACACACTGTAGGAAGACATGGAATTGTCTAGTTTCCTAACAGGAGAACTTGGGGGTTTTAGGGTCTTTTGTGCACCCAATGGTTGGGAAAATTGTGTGGGAGGTGTCATGACCTGCATAAGCTAGTAAAAAATGACTAGTTTTGAGAGTAGAATTGGATGAAATGACTGAAGATTGTACCAATGAAGAGGTGGAGATTTCTGATTCTTATATATCAGAATGTGAATCAAAATCAAAGACATAATAATTATCTTTCACTCTAGTACTCAAAGCATAAGCATGATTACCTTTGGGAGAGGATTGGAAACAGTGTTCTTGTTCTACAACAAGCTTTCCTTGATCTTTATTTGCAAATTTAGGAACATCTATGTTATTCTCTTCTAGCATCTTGGCCATGATGTCCAATTTATTTTTGAAGCAATATTTCTCAGGATGAGTGCCTTTGCAACAATAAGAACACTTTGGATTCTCCTTCTTCGTCTTCTTGGATTTGGAATCTCCATCAAAATCCTCTTCATCTGACAATATATTTTCTTTGGATTTGTCATTCGTGAAACTCTTTGCTCCATGAAAAACAAGTGCAAAGTCCTTGGAGGGTGTTAGGTCCCTCATTTGAACCAACTTGTCCTTCTCCTTAGTGAGCGAATCAATGAATGCATGCAAGCTTGGCATCTTCCAATTGGGATCTGCAATTACTGTGGTATTAAAAGTACACACAAATACTAAGTATTCAGAGCTTAGTTTTGATAGAATGGCAAGAATTAACTGCTCATCCTTCTTATCTATGACACATTCCTTGAGTTGAAGCACTAGGTTCTTAAATTTTGACATGAATTCCTCCATTCAATCGAAATTACTTGGACTAAGTGAGATAATCTCAATATCCAATCAATGACCTCTGAGCTCGTCTTGTTTTCAAAAGAGAGACTCTAGCTTTGTCCACACTTGATTTGGAGTGGATAGAGAATCAATATGGAATAGAAGATCTGGAGATACAAAGAGACAAGGTAGCCCATAAGCTTCATGAATCCTATTGAACCATTTGGATTTTAATGCAACATTTCCTAGCTCAGTTTCAAGCCCCATAGTGTCTCTATACAATCCTTTTCTTTGAAGCTGGATAATCATAATTATGCACCTTCTAGTCAAAGAAATTGAAGGGAGTGAGAGTCAAAAGTTTGGATTATTTTTTATCCATACTGATGTGCTCCCGGTGATGGAAATACCTGCAAAAAACACTCTTGGAAATTGCTTTGAATCAAGCTAGCTCTGATACCAGGTGAGATTTTCAATTGGTAAGATCTAGATGCATATGACAATTTCACATGGAATATTTCATATAATAAGAGAAGAAGAATAGAGAAGATAAAATGTGGAAAT